>CM028136.1:192561111-193211666 GCA_016271365.2 Neoceratodus forsteri
CCTTGTTAAGTCATTTGCTGCCAGATGGACACTGACACTCAACTCCCTCTCCTGCCCCACCAGGATTTGCATGTAAGCATCCCTCCATTTTGAGACACCAGGTAGACATCTCGCCTCCCTCTTCTCCTCCTGCCTTGCTGCCAAATACACCACATCTACCATATCTAAAAGGTAACATGCACACCATTGCAAAAGGAAGCAACAAGACACAAGGGGGCTGCATTAGACATTTGTAATGCACGATCAGGGTCATAGTGAGGCACCCCCCCATTATCTGTTATCAAATGGTTTGATATCAACCAATTGACACAGACTTTGCCACTGATATACACACACTCATACACAGCCAAATGTTGACAAAATTCCATGCACCACTCTTCACCCCCATCCACCCACCCACAAACTCTTGGCTATCAACAAAATACTGAGGACACACACACACACACACACACATCTTTGGCAACTGTTGAGCATACTGTGCAACACAATTCTTGCACCTCTCCACCTGCATGCCTCAGATAAAGCGTTCCACAGTAGAGAATAAAACCTAGGCACCACAGAAAACAAGAGGAGAATAATAGTTCAAAATAGTTTTATTCCATTTAAAAACAGGATTGCACACATCTCTGGGCAGCTCATTTAAAAACAGGATCGCACACAGCCCTGGGCAGCTTCGGGGAGCTGCTCAGAGCTGTGTGCGATCCTATTTTTAAATGGAATAAAAGTATTTTGAACTGTTATTCTCCTCGTGTTCTCTGTGGTGCCTAGGTTTGATTCGCAACTGTTGAGCATAGCATACATTCCATCAAACAGATAAACTTTCATACAATTTAAAAACAGCTGTAATGTAAGGCAGACCCAGTGGCTTGGAGGGCTGAGACACTGTGTGCCTTACCTCCCACCAAGTCGAGTTGGGAACATACTCAGTTTGCCAGGTGTTGGCTGGCTGGGGGTGGAGAGAATTGAGCAATTGTCAGACAGCTTTCCTCTCCTGGGGTGGGGTGGCATGCTAACTTAACAACTGGCTGCCATAGGTGAAGGCCTGGGGGTAGTGCCAGAAGCATGAGTGACACTGAAGGGAGGGACCGCAGTTCCATAGTGTGTGTGTGCCGCCATGCGTACACACTTATGTGCCACCATGGCATGGGATTAGAGATGCAGCGAATTTAAATTCTGCCAGTGAAGTGGCCAATGCAAAAGGTTCACTTCACCTTGTAATTATTACTTCGCGTTGCCATTCCGACTTAATGCGAAGTAAGGCGAAGTAACAACAATATTGGCAGGCATTCACACACAGTCACCAAAATTAATGTGCATCCCCAAAATGCTCATGCCTTGTGTCCAGAAAACTCCCCAGTGCTGACAAAGTGTAATGAGAGCACAAGAAATGCAAAGTCTCCCAAAATTAATAGCGCACTCAGACATCATGCATGCAGTAGTCACACACAGTCACCAGAATTAATGTGCATCCCCAAAATGCTACTGCCTTGTGCCCAGAAAATGTCCCAGTGCTGACAAAGTATAATGAGAGCATAACAAGGAATGCAAAGTCTCCCAGAATTAATGGTGCACTCATTCATGTGCTCAGTGGTCACACACAGTAACCAGAATTAATGTGCATCCCCAAAATGCTACTGTCTTGTGTTCAGAAAATTACCCAGTGCTGACAAAATGAAATGAGAGGGTAACAAAAAATTCAAAGTCTCCCAGAATTAATGGTGCACTACAAATGCAAAGACAGATTAAGATTGCACTGCACACTAAAGAGTTGCAGACACAAAGGCACAATGACACCTAACCAGTGCTCACAAGTCACAAATCCAAATTTGGAAAAGAATATCTTTGCTGGTTGGGGGGTAGTGCACAGCAGTAACAGTCCACTACCAGTAAAGATACCACAAAGCAATATAAAAATGTCATGCAGGTGTGATGGATAGCAGGTTCACACTGCTGCAATTGCTCCGTGGCACAATAAAAGGTGTCTGATTTAATGACACACATCACACACGCACTCACACACTACAAGTAATGCATAGCAAATTGAAAACCTTTAGTTATATAACCAAATGTTTTAAACAAACTGAAATTATACACTGCTGCACCACAACAATCAGCAAACAAATGTCAAGAATTACTGAAAATATTACTGTGCGTACATTAACACAGTTATACAAGCAAAATATAACCAAAACAGAAAGACTGCCTTTCTCTCCCAGTTAATCTACCTACACCACAGATACGCCCCTCCCCCAAAGCACACTTCACAGTACACAGACTGACTGTTCTAAATTAACATTCAAAATCCACACACAAACAATAAACACTCAATGATATAAGCACAGGAGGGTTTCCTATAATCGATGTACTAAATTGTGAGCAAGAAAAAAAAATAGCTCAAAAAGACTTCTTTAACAGCTTTTAGAGGATTTGAATCACAGAGCTCTGAGAGAAAACTGTCTCCATCTTCCACTACACGCACATTACACAGAACTGAGGCTGTACAGAACAGTTTAGAGCCCATGTGACCTGCAATCCCATAAAGCACTGGAAAATTTGCCTTTGGAGCTCAAAAATAAGGTGAAGTACATTGATTTCAATGTACTTCACCTTAAAACTGGTGGAGAAGTGGTTTGGGGAAGGCAGAATAATGCAAAGTCATTGTTTCCAATGGACTTCGTGTTCCCCATTATGATGCAAAGTACTCCGCTTCGCGTTGCGGAGCACTTGATGGGTTCCACGTTACTATGTGAATCACTTCACGGAGTGAATTTTGGCCACTTCGCCTACCACTACATTGGATCCAAAGGAAGAAAATAGAAAAAATGGTTTGCGTATGCTGGATAAAGCCCTGACCTCCAACTTCCATCCCATGTCACCACCTGGACCATGGCACAGTTCTGGATGGGAGTCACCATGTGGGGGGAGGAAGGCCTCCCCTTCCCAGCCCTACCATGGGTGGCAATCCATGAGGGGACTTTGGGCCCATCAGTCTGAGGGAGGTGAGTGCTGGATGGAAGAGGTGGGAACAGGGCTAAGAGCCCACCTACATTGACCAGAAACGCAAAAAGCTTTATGAAAAAACAAAAACACACACACACACACACACACACACACACACACACACACACACACACTAATGGTCATGACCAAACCATTACAGTAAACTGAACCAGTGTAGGCAATATGTAGAGCATCTCTTACCTGAGTGCTATAGAGCCGGAAGTAGGACTTAATTGATGAAGTCCATCAGACCTTTAAATTAAATCTAAGAAAGAAGTCACAAAGGATCCATAGTTCTTAGAGAAGAAATAGGAAGGAAAGGACAGGTTAAATGTAAAATAATACCTATCTGATGGGGAACCAATCAGCATCATGTCAGACCTGTTAAAGGAAAGAGAAAAACATTTTAATATGGAGAAAATACAGTAGCAAGAGCAGAGACGGAGAGAGGAGACATACAAAGGGGATATAGGACAACATAGGAGTTAAAATGTCTTTAAACAAAAAGTTAAAGTTAAGGAAAATTAGGAAGGCAGAGATATAGGGAAAGAAAGAAAGTTAAACATAGAAATATAGAAACATAGAATCTGATGGCAGATAAGGACCGCTTGGCCCACCTAGTCTGCCCATTTCCCTACCTAACGGATAAGCTGCAGATCCTAGTTAACCAACAGCCTACTTCCTCCTACCCCTACTAGAATTGCTTTATGTCTGTCCCATGCATTCTTGAATTCCCCCACTGTTTTTGACTCTATGACCTCCTCAGGAAGGCCGTTCCATGCATCTACAACCGTCTCTCTGAAGAAATACTTCCTCACATTACCTCTGAGCTGTCCCTCCTCTATCTTCAAATTGTGCCCCCTTGTTCTTGCACATCTCTTTTTCTGAAAGATGCTACCCTCTTGGACTTTGCTGATTCCCTTGAGGTATTTGAAAGTTTCTGTCATGTCCCCCACCCTCCCTCCTTTCCTCGAGGCTATACATCTTAAATTCCTTTAGTCTTTCTTCATATGTCTTCTGGTACAGACCCTGCACCATTTTGGTTGCCCTCCTCTGGACAGCCTCCACCCTGTCTATGTCTTTGCAGAGATGGGGTCTCCAGAACGGCACACAGTACTCCAGATGTGGTCTTACCAACTGTCTGTACAGAGGGCCAACAACGTCCTGTTTTCTACTGGTGATGTCTCTCTTCTATGCATCCCAGTATCCCTCCAGCCCTCCTTAATGCCTTCTCACATTGCTGGCCCACCTTTAGGTCATCTGATATGACTACCCATACAGTAGGTCCTTTTCCATTTTTGTTGTTGTCAGTATCTCACCCCCCATTGTATACTCTTCCCCTGGGTTTTTGTATCCCAGATGCACTACTTTGCATTTCTTTGCATTGAATCTAAGCTGCCATACATTTGACCATTCCTCCAACTTTGCCAAGTCCCTTTTCATCCTCTCCACCCCACCTTGTGTATCAACCCTGTTGCAGATCTTTGTGTCATCTGCAAAGAAACATACTTTCCCTTCCAGTCCCTCTACAATGTCACTTATAAAGAAAAAATTAGTAAACGGATAGAAAACAGGAAGAGAAAGTGTTGTTTGGGGGGGCTCAGAAAAAACACTGACTGCCACCTAGATAGCCTACTTGCCAGTAATTATACGTAGTAGCTGGGGAGGGGGGTTAGTGGGGAAACTTTGGGCTAGTGGTCCAGTATAATTAAAATAATTTATCATCAGTGATCCAGGGGTTAGAGTTGTCCCAGGGAGTTAGAATTTTATACAATATCCTGGTGGACTACTTGGCTTGTTTTCCTAGTGGTCAATGTAGTAAAACAATCTTTTCCATCACGTGTAGTGTGTGTGTGTGTGTGTGTTTGTGTGTGTCTGTGTGTGTGTGTGTGTGTGTGTCTGTGTCTGTGTGTGTGGGGGGGTCAGTAGACCCCAATACTGTTCCCCAATTTACCTCATCAATGCTCTCTGTTCCAAATTGAGAGGACAGTCCCACATTCAGTGTTAGAAACTTAATGTAAAGATCCCTAGTAATGAATACGAAAACTGTATTATATTAACAGCACGCTTACATTATAAAATGTATTGAACTTTATGTTACCCACCTTTTTATGTACTAGTACCATATTTTATGGCATACTGTTCCATGATTTGGAGGGGAAATGTTGAGAGGTATTTGTTTAGGCAGGCAGCAAGATGCACTCTGAAGAGAAGGACAAACTTTGGGTATTGCTGCAGTTAGCGCAAGCAGCAATGCTACAAACAGAAAGTGTCAAGCGGTAGATTTGTACTCCCAGCCCATATGAAGCCCAGGTTGTGGTCTGCCCTGTGCAGGTTGGATATAGGGGAACAGATTCCTGTGTGGAGGAGGCCAATGTAGGAGCTTCTCCCTTCACTTAAGCATGTCCCCGCTCCAGTGGCACATATAACAGGTTTACAAGTAAGAGAGTCAGCAGGAGGCTCCCATATAGTAAGCTGCAATTGTGGCTGCTACAAACTCCGAATCAGGAGTGAAAGACATAGGAAACCACCAAGTACTGTAGATGAGCGGCATCATGACTAATACCTTAAATAACCCCATGGGGGTTCTGAAACAGGTTCGTGGGGGGCTCAGTTTAAACTAAGTGCCTGACTGGGCTTCTTTTACATAAATAATACCACAGATATAATAACAGATGTCGAAAGTGCAAGAGAAACTGCACTGCATCTGATTGTCCTGCCCAAGGGGCTGACCATTAGGAGGGCGGGGCTAAGTATGGGGGGCACATGCATAACAGGGTGGACTCAGTATTAGAGGGGTACTTCATATTTTTTTTTTTTAGTTTTTGTTGACCGGGTAAGTGCACTAGACAAATCCTGCCTATTTTCAGGCACGACCCAGGGGAGGGGGATACAGATGAATGCCAACTGACCTTTAACCAGATTAAGCTGTTGGTGGTATTTTTAATGAATGAGGGAAATTTGGCCAGGACACCGGGGAAATTCCCCTACTCTTTTTCAATAAGTGCCATAGGATCTTTAACATCTACCTGAACTACCACAAATCCAGGCAGATGGGACTTCGGTTTAACGTCTGATCAGAAAGATGGCACCTCGGAAGTGCAGCACCCTCTCATGCTGCACTACAGTGTCAGTACTGGGATATTAACCCAAGTGCCAGATGTGGGAACTGAACCCACTGCCCTCTGATCTCCTGGCCTCAGAGGTGAGTGTGCTACCTACTGAGCCACTGACACTGCCTGATAGGGGGACTGAGACTGGGCTGGCATCTCTGAGTATGGGAGGAGCAGAGAAAAGCAACAAGACAAGTAACTGCATCTAAAACATCCAACGGGTGATCCCACATCAAATCAACACATGAAATAGGCAGAAAATAATAATAAAAAGGTTTTAAAACATTAATCATCAGTACTGCACTACACAATAGCAGTTTCTTCTGTGGCATTTTTCTCACTGTTTAATATGTTCAACATACCTCTCTAATCTTGCTGTTATTAGTAGCCATCTTGGTGTTTTTCTTCAGCAGTGTGCAGTTAAGTCCAGTTTAAAGTCTTGTCTGTGTTGCTAGGCAACATCAGGCTGAGGCCTGTCTTGTGTAAGTCAAGATACTTTTTTGTTTGTGCAACAGTCTCACCTCTGAGACTTAGACAAGACCATTTTAAAGTCGTAAGATTGTTTATTTAGGCTAATAATAAGCCACGTTTTGTGCAACCAGATGCTGTTGTTGGGTCTTGGTCGCAGAACTGTCAAGTATCAGAATCAGGCTAAATACTTTAGCCACTAGGAAGGCCGAATTACAAATTAGTCGCACCCAACACAAATACTGGGCAAAAGGAGAAAAAGCAGAGAAACTCCTGGCCTATAGGCTCAAAAAATGACAGGCAGACAGACATATTCAGGAGCTCAGAACAGAGGTGAACAAGATGGTACAGGTATATGCCCAACAGGAAATCAATGAAACTATGGCTCACTTCTACCAACACTTGTACAATTCACACACAATTTGGGATGAATCAAAGTTTCATGATTTTATGGGGTTGGTAGCTCTTCCCTCTCTGTCCGACTCCCAAAACCAAGAATTAGACAAACCCCTCACAATCCTAGAATTAAGGCAGGCCATTCTAAGCATGGCCTCCCATAAGGCCTCCTGCGGTGATGGATACCCGGTTGATTTCTACAAACTAGTGCATCAGGAAGTAACACCCTCCATGCTAGCAATTCTGCAGGAAGCCCACTCAGCAGGCAAACTACCCGCCCTCTTTGAGAGAGGATATAATTACCATCCTTCCAAAAGAAGGTAAGGACCATGCTATACTGGGAAGCTACAGATCCATCTTCCTCATAAATGCTGACTATAAAATGCTGGCAAAAGCGTTGGCAACTAGAATGGAACATATCCTACCAGCCATAGTACACCTCTCCCAGGTAGGCTTTATTAAAGGGAGAAACAGTTTGGTCTATGTTAGAGCTCTGGTTTCCCTGATGCAGGTGGCATCAGGTCTCCCATGCCCAGCTGCACTTGTAATGATAGACTTTGAAAAAGGCTTTGATTTTGTGGACTGGGAGTACCTGCACACTGTCCTGCATCGCTTTAATATAGGGCCTTATTTCTCCTCATGGACCCGAACGCTATACAAAGGACTGATGGGCAAGGTAATCAGAAACTCTACATTGTCCCCCTTTCCAGCTTCATAGGGACACTAGGCAGGGTTGTCCTCTCTCCCTACTGCTTTTTGTTTTGGCTATGGAACCCTTGCCTGCTGCCCTAGTTACCCACTCTGACATCCAGGACATAAAGGTGAGAACCCAGGAATACCATATTAAACTATATGCTGATGACTGCCTAATCCTCACTGGGGACATCCAAGGTAGCCTACTTCCCATCCTTAGCACCCCGAATGATTTTGAGAAAATATCAGGTCTTTGCATATTTGCATATTTGATTTTCCTTTGTGGCTAACAAACCACAAGGCTGTTTTGGGGCTGGGGAGGTTTACCTGTGTCTGACTTGGATGTCTGGATTTTCCTCTGTTTGATTAGCAGGGTATTTTCTCAAAGATTAATACAAAAGATAGCCAGCCTTGGAGTGGGTCCCAAGGTGGTAGCCTGGATAAAAAATTAGCTAGACTCAAAGGGTAGTAGTAAATGGAGTACACAGTGACGAAAGGAGGGTTACTAGCGGGGTACCGCAGGGTTCAGTACTGGGACCGGTCCTTTTAATGTCTTTATAAGTGACATTGCAGAGGAACTGGAAGGAAAAGTATGTCTCTTTGCAGATGACACAAAGATCTGCAACAGGGTTGATACACAAGATGGAGTGGAAAGGATGAGAAGGGACTTGGCAAGGTTGGAGGAATGGTCAAATGTATGGCAGCTCAGATTCAATGCAAAGAAGTGCAAAGTAATGCACATGGGGAACTAAAACCCTGGGGAAGCGTACACAATGGGGGGTGAGATACTGACAACAGTAAAAACAGAAAGGGACCGGGGGGTAATTATATCAGATGACCTAAAGGTGGGCAAGCAATGTGAGAAGGCAGTAAGGAAGGCTGGGGGGATACTGGGATGTATAGGAAGAGGCATCAATAGTAGAAAACAGGAAGTTGTTATCCCTCTATACAGACAGTTGGTGAGACCCCATCTGGGTACTGTGTGCAGTTCTGGAGACCCCATCTCATCAAAGACATAGAGTGGAGGCTGTCCAGAGGAGAGCAGCAAAATGGTGCAGGGTCTGCACCAGAAGACATATGAAGAAAGACTAAAGGAGCTTAATATGTATACCCTTGAGGAAAGAGGGAGAGGGGACATGATAGAAACTTTCAAGTACCTCAGGGAATTAACAAGTCCAAGGGTAGCATCTTCCAGAAAAGAGATATGCAAGAACAAGGGGGCACAATTTGAAGATAGAAGGGGGATGGCTCAGAGGTAATGTGAGGAAGTATTTTTTCACTGAGGGGGTTGTGGATGCATGGAACAGCCTCCCTGCAGAGGTCGTGGGGTCAAGAACAGTGGGGGACTTCAAGAATGCATGGGACAGGCATAGGGCAGTCCTAGTGGGGGGTAGGAGGAATTAAGCTGTTGGTTAACTAGGATCTGCAGCTTATCTGTTAGGTAGGAAAATGGGCAGACTAGGTGGGCCAAGCGGTCCTTATCTGCCATCAAATTCTATGTTTCTATGTTTCTATGTTAAATTGTTGTGTAGGGCATCTTGCTGACAGAAAGGCACTCATCGCAGCGGTGGGTCAGAGCTTTTAGCTGATTGTTTCATGAGGGCACAGTTTAGGCCCAACCCTTCCACCCCTCACCCCACCCACCCCTGGAAATAGTTCCTTTATACCTGGGGTTCTGACATCATTTCATCAAGAGTGCAAGGTGCATATCACTGTCATATCCTCTCTAGCACACTGCACTGACAATATAAGCATACACATTGTATAATATATATATTTCTATATAACAAATCAATCACACATGCACACACACACACACACACAAAAACAACAACAAAAAAAGTAGATAAACATGTGGGGAGTAGTGCAATGAAATGGCTGTGGGGCAGCAGTCTTCCGAGAGTCTTTCTGGAGGCTGAGATGCTGCCCTATTTGTAGACAACTCTCTGCCCTGAGGGAGGAAGTTGCCCGTCTTCAGGCCACACTGGACAGTAGTAAGGAAACCTTCCCCCAGGCCACACTGGACAGTAGGAAGGGAACATTCTCCATCCAGGGAGCACCAGAGCCACCACCACTACCTCAGAGGTTGCGAAGAAAGCACAGCAGTTGGACCACAGTGGGCTCAGGGAGGGTGAGGATGGTGGAACAGAGGCACACCCAGTCTGTTGTTCCACTCCACAATCCATAGACCATTCTGGGGGAGCATAGCTCCCCTATGGATGCACCCGCAGAGGAGACTAAGGAGGCTGAGGACAACTGTCACAAGGGAGGCCCACAGGAAGGAGGCAGAGGACACCACAGGAAAGGAAGCAGCTCCTGGTGGGGGACTCAATTATTAGGGGGACAGAACTGGGGGGAGCAGGGAAAACTGAAGTAAGGTGCCTGCCTGGTGCCATGGCTTGGAGGGACAGGAAGCGCATCCTCAGGATCACGAGAACAGCTGCACGAGAGTCTGAGCTGGACATCACTGTCCACCTAGGGACAAATGACTTACCTCATCATGAGATTAGAGCAGTGCAGGAGGACTTTGTAGAGTTGGGGAGGGGCCTAAGACAAGTAGAACACACAGTATCCTTCTCAGAGGTGCTGCCTGTCAATGGCATGGGTGAGGCGAGGGTACTTTGCACCATGCAGTTTAATGAATGGTTGAACAAATGGTGTGGAGCACAGGGGTTTGGCTTCATTGGGGACTGGGGTTCCACCTGGAAGGACACCAGCCTATACTGGCAGGATGGTCTGCATCTGTCCAGGAAGGGAACAAGGGTGAGCAATCGGTTTAAATGCTTCATTGGCAAGCTTTTAAACTAGTCAAAGGGGGAGGCACTGATAAGCAGCAGGAAAATTCCAGCCTCTCCCTACAAAACAGGGTACTAAATGAGAAAAATACCTAGCTAGAAAGGTCAGTGGGGGATGCTGCAACAGAAGGTAAAGCCATCAAAAAATGGAGAGCAATGAATACCAATGCCCGTAGTCTGGGTAACACGCTTCCTGAATTAGTGGCCTTGATGGAGGAGGAACATCTGGATATCGTGGCAGTCACAGAAACATGGTACGCACAAAACCATGACTAGGATGTAAACATACCAGGATACACTATTTACAGGAGGGACAGGGAGGATAAATGAGGAGGAGGAGTAGCTCTTTACATAAGGGAAGGAATCAAAGCAACAGAACAAAAGGGTAAACAGGGAGGAGAAGAAGCACTGTGGGTAAATTTGGAGACAGGCAATGGTACCACAATCCACACAGGAGTTATATACAGACCCCCTTCTCAGGGGGAGGAAATGGACAAGGAAATGATAGAAAGTATACTTAGAATGGCAGAAAAAGGGGAGATATTGCTGATGGGTGATCTGAATATGCCAGATGTCAACTGGAGTGCAGTTGCAGTAGCCACTTCGAAGAGTGGGGTTATTCTAGATGCCCTACAGGAGGCATGCCTTAGACAACTAGTATTGGAGCCCACTCAAGAGGGAGCAATCTTAGAACTGGTTCTCTCAAATGGAGGTGGAGAGAGGATCACAGATGTAGAAGTGGGTAGCCATCTGGGAACTAGTGACCATCGAACAGTATGGTTCACAATAAACACAGCAATAGAGTCAAGCCATACAAAGGCAAAAGTACTGGACTTTAGGAGGGCTGACTTTGCCAAAATAGGTGAGTGCCTAAGGAATGCACTAGCAAATGGGCAGGAAGGAGGGGTGAAGAACAATGGGGAATAATAAAACTGCCATCACAGAGGTAACGAGCCTTTGTGTGAAGCAAATAAACAAAACAAACGATGTAAGAAACCACTATGGTTCTCAAAGGAGGCAGTGAATGTTCAAGAGAAAGAAAGCATTCAGGAAGTACAAGGAATCACAGAAGGAGCAGGACAGAGAACTGTATCAGTTAAAGCAAAGGAAGCTGGGAAGGCAGTCAGAACAGCAAAGGCCCAAACCAAGGAAAGATAGCCAACTCAGTTAAGAAGGATAAAACCTTTATAGGTACATCAGGGAGAAGGAAGACCAAGGTTGGGATAGTGAGGCTTAATAAAGGGAGGGAGGGTGGGCAAGGGAGACTGTGAAAAGGCAGAGATACTAAATAAATATTTTGCTCAGTATTTACAAATGAAGAGGGAAGGTACCTAAAACAAACAGTAGAAACACTCTGGATACAGAAGTTGATACCAGCCCATTTACAGAAGAAAGGGTTCTGAAAGAACTCTTAAAACTGAAGGTGGACAAAGCAATGGGGCCTGATGGGATTCATCCCAGAATTCTAAAAGAACTAAGGGTAAAACTAGTGACACCACTGACTACCCTCTTTAACATATCGTGGGAGGATGGGGTGGTACCCGAGGACTGGAGGAGGGCAGATGTGATTCCCCTTCACAAAAGTGGGAGCAAGGCAGAAGCAGGAAACTACAGACCTGTTAGTTTAATCTCAGTGATAGGGAAAATGATGGAATCACTTCTGAAGGAAAGAATTGTCGAGTACCTAGAGGCCAGAGGGGCACAGGACCCAAGGCAGCATGGATTCACAGCAGGAAGGTCATGCCAGACGAATCTGATAGATTTCTTTGACTGGGTGACCAAAGTAGTAGATCAGGGAGGGGCTGTGGACATGGTCTACCTAGACTTTAGCAAGGCATTTGACACAGTCCCACATAAAGATTAATATACAAGTTAGCCAGCCTGGGAGTGGGTCCCAAGATGACAGCCTGGGTAAAGAATTGGCTGGAGGATAGGACACAGAGAGTAATAGTAAATGGAGTCCACTCTGAAGAAAGGGGGGTTACCAGTGGGGTACCACAGGGTTCAGTATTAGGACCGGTCCTCTTCAGTGTCTTTATAAGCGACACTGCAGAGGGACTGGAAGGAAAAGTGTGTCTCTTTGCAGATGACACAAAGATCTGCAACAGAGTTGATGCACAAGGTGGGGTGGAAAGGATGAGAAGGGACTTGGCAAGGTTAGAGGAATGGTCAAATGTATGGCAGCTTAGATTCAATGCTAAGAAGTGCAAGGTAATGCACCTGGGAAACAAAAACCCAAGGGAAGAGTACACAATTGGGGGTGAGATGCTAACAACAACAAAAATGGAAAGGGACCTAGGTAGTCATATCAGATGACCTAAAGGTGGGCAAGCAATGTGAGAGGGCAGCAAGGAGGGCTGGGGGATACTGGGATGCATAGGGAGAGGCATCACCATCAGAAAACAGGAAGTTATTATCCCTCTGTACAGACAGCTGGTCAGACCCCATCTGGAGTACTGGGTGCAGTTCTGGAGACCCAGTCTCCGCAAAGACATAGACAGGATGGAAGCTGTCCAGAGGAGGGCAACTAAAATGGTGCAGGGTCTGCACTGGAAGACATATGAAGAGAGACTAAAGGAACTTAATATGTATAGCCTTGAGGAAAGGAGGAGAGGGGGACATGATAGAAACTTCAAGTACTTCAAGGAATCAACAAAGTCCAAGAGGTAGCATCTTTCAAAAAGAGAGGTGCAAGAACAAGGGGCACAATTTGAAGATAGAGGGAGGCAAACTCAGAGGTAATTTAAAGTATTTTTTCACAGAGAGGGTTGTGGATGCATGGAACGGCCTTCTGGAGGAGGTTGTGGAGTCAAAAACAGTGGTGGAATTCAAGCATGCATGGGACAGTCATAAGGCCATTCTAGGGGATGGGGGTAGGAAGAAGTAGGCTGCTGGTTAACTAGGATCTGCAGCTTATCCAGTAGGTAGGAAAATGGGCAGACTGGGTGGGCCAAGCGGTCCTTATCTGCTGTCAAATTCTATGTTTCTATGTTTGAATCAGCCTTACTATATCAGAGGTACTACCTTTGAACTCCACCACCTTACCTGATATGGTACACATCTCAGGTCTTGCCTGTGCACCTACTGAAATTAAATATCTGGGTATCAAGGTAACCCCAGATCTACCCTCCCTGTCTGATACGAATTGCACTCAGGTCTGGAACCAACTCACTAAGGATATACAGGGTTGGGCGCTTCTGCATTTATCACTGGCAGGGAGAATAGCAGCTTTAACAAGCATTTGTCAATGCTGAATGTTTGCTTGCTGGCACTGGCATTGGTAGTGTAGGAGTTACAGAGCTGCATAATAGGAATGGCAGTGAAGTATTGAACTGAAGCCAACCCCATCACCACTCTGCAGATAGTGACAGGCATTGGGGTGTGCCTTTGGGTCATCAGGCATAACGGCCATGCCATTTCACCACACCCTACCGTGCAGACACCGACAAGTGTCATGGTGTGCTTTGGGGTCTTTAGCCCTTATGCGCACCCCATTCCATCAGGAAATATTGTGAGATGGGTGTGGTATGGAGAATGGGGTGAACTTTGGGGCCGAAGAGTCCAAGGCACACCTCGATGCCTCTCAGTGGCTGCAGGGTGTGGGTGGGGGTGGAATGGTATGATCATTGCAGGTGACAATCCCAAGTCACAGCCCTGATGCCTGTCATTCTCTACAGGGTGGGGTGTTATGGTCGGAAACCCTAATGCCTCAGGCATTCATTGGTATTTTCACTCCAAATTTTCAATATGGATTTTTTGTGATCCCCACCTCATGAACAGTGGCAATATCAGTTTTTTAGCTGAAAGCTGCTTTTGCACAGCGACTACGGCATTTGTCACCACAGGTGCAAAAACACATTCTGAACAGGATGTGAAAAATGACAGCTGTACTGTTCATGGGGAAGTGTAAAAAATGGCAATGTTGAAAATCTGCAGTGAAAATATAAAAAAAAACTGGTGAAGTCACGAGCGTGCATAGAAACAGTGCAACATGCACCTGTAATGTAATTAGTTTGGGAATTGTTTACAGCAGATTGTCAACACAGGCATTTTGGGACCTCCAGTCATGAACAGTGTCACTGTGATTTTCTTTATCTGTCCCGAACAATGATTTCCCACAGCGACCACGGATTTCTGTGCTGAAAGTGTGAAAACACATTTCGGCCATGTTGTGAAAAATGACAGCTGTACTGTTCATAAGGAAGTGTGGAAAATGCCACTGATGAAATTCGGACTGAAAATATTACAAATTGATGAACTTCAGGTGCGCGTGGAAACCAAGAATGCTCACTAGTAACATAAATCACTTTAGAATTTTTCACCAAATTTTCAAAATAGCCATTTTAAGACCTCTGCTCATGAACAGTGTCACTGTGATTTTCTTAATATGTCCCATACATTGATTTCATACACGATTAGCCATTATGCTTACATGGGCAGAAACATGTTTTGGGCAAGATGTGAAAAATTACAGCTATACCACTCATAAGGAGGTGTGGCAAAATGGCAGTGTTGAAAATCTGGAGTGAAAATATTGAAAATTTGCAAACTTAAGAGCGTGCGTAGGATCAGTGCAACAAACGCTCGTAAAACAGTCATTTTTGGGAATTTTTTCACCAAATTTTTAACATAGCCATTTTAACACTTCTGCTCATGAACAGTGTGACTGTGATTTTCTTAATGTGTCCCATATATTGAGGTCACACACCAACTGCGCCATTGTGCGCTACATACGCAGAAACACATTTTGGATGAGATGTGAAAAATGACAGCTGTACTACTCATAAGGAAGTGTGGTCAAATGGCAGTGTTGAAAATCCGGAGTGAAAATATTGAAAATTCGTGAACCTACGAGCGTGCATGGAAACAGCACAAAGCATTCTCGTAAAACAGTCATTTTTAGGAATTTTTTCATCAAATTTCAACATAAGCATGAGAGCCCATCTATGAACACTGGCATGTAATTTCATTAATTGGTCCTGAAAGGTGATTTCACGCAATGACTGTGAAATCACCATTTGGGCCCAATTAACACCATGACAGTGACAGAATTCATGAGGAGGGATCCCAAAAACCCCATGTTGAAAATTTGGTTCCAAAATTCCACAAAATGCCTGAGATATGCAGCAAAGTTGAAAAAAACCCTATTCATTATATCATACAGCTTACTGGCATTTCCTCAGTTCACAGTCGGCTTTGAAGAGTGCAGACATGTTCCTGGTCCACCGAAGATTGTCACACCGAGCTCCGGAGTAAGTATGGGATGAGGTGGGGTGTGGGAGGCAGGGTGCACAGTGGGTGGGTGCGGGTGGGAGAGGGGTGAAGACAGCAGCGAGGGAAGGTTTTTTTCTTTCAGGTTTTTGTTTTTATTTGGACTACACGGGACGTTTGCCACACTGGGGTGGGCTCCCAGCGTGGCAGCTGGAAGGCTGTTGGGGGAGCAGTGGAGCCGAAGGGGGATTGGGCACCCCCGTCGGCCATAGAACCTGTTGCCACACTGGCGTGGGATCCCAGCGTGCACCCGATAGTCTGGGGGGGAGAGTAGAGCCGACGTGAGATTGGGCACCCCCGTTGGCCATACAGACTGCGGGGGGGATCAATAGAGCTGAAGGGGGATTGGGCACCCCCGTCAGCCATACAGTGTGTGCATGGGGGAGGTAGGAGCACATGAGCACGCAATGCGTGTACGCGCGTGTGTGTGTGGGGAGGGGGAGCACTGCTCACTCAAGCAGTGTTCTCCCTTTCAACTGTACAGCACTGCATTTTGGATCATTGCACTATGTTTATTGCACATGCTTGCAAGCAAACATAAAAATGATGTTTGCTCCCAAGGTATACTACCTGGTTTCCCACCTCCCAATTTTGTTCCCCAAAGCATGGGCCCACAAATTTCAGATACTTGTGAGTAAATTTCTGTGGGGACAGTCTAAGCCATGTTTCAGCAGAGCAAAGCAAAGGCCCCCTGGACCAGAGGTGGATGGAACCTGCTGAATTTTAGCTCCTACTCCTAGCCTTTATCATTGCCAAATAGTGTAGAGGATGAGAAAACTTCTTTCCCCCCCCTGGCCTGGGTGCACATTGAGACTGCAATATTAGGGAGTACCTCTCCTCTTTGCTATATAGGATATGCCCTTCCTAGATCAGTGCAAGAGTGGCTAACAATTAATGCCAACCACCAGGCACGGCATTCTGTGGGAAACCTGACCCACATCCGTCTAAGCTTAGGCCTCCCCCCCCCACCACCACTGTGGAACAACCAACATTTTTGCATAGATCACAAAACTTTCTGCTGTGAGGCCTGGCAAAAATGCCAGCTGAATTCATTCTAAGACCTAGTGCAAGAGGATAACTCTACAACTGTCCCCTTCCAGTTATTGAAAAATCACCACTGCCTGCCTCAGGCCTGCTTCTGCCAATATTTACAACTCAGGAGTCTGTATGTTAAGTGGGTCAGAACCCCCCTGTACATGCCAAAGGTGCCATCCCAAGACTGGCTCTCCAAAGTGTCACTACATAGCTGGCTCCATCAAGAAAAAGGCCTTGCAGGAAACATACAAGGCTGGATCAGAGACTCTGCACCTGATCCCTCAAGCTGGCCAAATCTAGATGGGAAAAGATGCTGGGGATTCCAATTTCTACCCAAGAATTGAGCAAGTGCTGGAGAACTGCACACAATGCCGGTGTTGATCAACGTAGCCTTCTTATTAGAAATAAAGTGCTGGTACTGAACCCCTGCCCAGCTCCACAAGATGGGACAACTCCCTCATGATAAGTGCTGGAGATGCCAGGCTCCTGATGCAGACCTACTGCATAGTCTGTGGCAATGCAACCCCCTGGAGAAGGTATGGGATAAGGTCACTAATTTCTGCTCCCAGACTCTTGCAGATGGTCTGCCCCAGTCCCCCTGCCTATGGCTGCTGGGAATAGTTCCACATCAGTACCAGCTAACAAGCCCACCACTGCTTTGGCTAACCTAGGCTGTGGTTGAATTCACCCGGCTCATTCTACAGCTATGGAGAACATCCTCCATTACAATATTTCAGTCTTGGCTAACAGCCTTGGAATCCCTAGTCTCCCAAACTCGATTAGCCGACTTGGCAAAACACTCCAACAAATTGTAACTAGAAGTTTGGGCCTCATATCTACACAGATTTAACCTGACCCCTTCCCCACCATCACGTCTCAGAAACTCTAAAGCTCTCCTAAAACCCCCTAGACTCTCTCTTGTATCTTGGATGGATTTATAAACTGCTTGATGTAGCTTGAAACTATGTGCTCCTAACAATGTGTTACAAATGGCATGAAGTTCCTCTACTGATTGCAACTGTGATACTTTTCGATGTGTTATCCTTGTACAACCCAATGATTATTGTGATTGTTTTTATGTTTGTTTGCGCACATGCTCAAGAAACATTATGCGGCAGCTTAGGAGAGAAGCCAGTTGTGGAGGTGCGGCACTGTGGCAGCCAACCGTGGCACTGCATTTGGGGGATTGGCACTGGTGGACCAATGCTTGCCCAGTGTCCTGATGACACTGGTTCTGCAGAAGTGCCACCAAGTTGAAACGTTTTACCCCTGCAATCAGGGGCCACCTCATCATTACAGCATCAGCCATTTTGCTGCAATGAGGGAGCTACCCATCATTGCAGGGCTGCACCTGCCATCCGCATGCCCCGACCCAGTACACGTTTGCCGGCCAGAGGCCCTCCCCGTCGGCATACTATAACCACCTCCCCATTTGTTGTATGCAAGGGGTGCGTCGGCATCATGCACCCCTCAACAGTCTTTCTTTGCCTATGGAGGCCCAATTCCAATCGGCTTCAGTCCCCTTCCCAGTTCAATTTGCAATGGGAGATCCACTCCCATTGGCATAATATCCTCCCCAATCTGTTGTGTGCGAAGAGAGTGCCCAATCCCTCGGCTCCTCTCCACCACTCGATATGTGCTGATGGGGTGCCCAATTTCCCATCAGCTACAGCCCCCAAAACCACTATGTAGCTTGCTGGGAGCCCACCCAGCATGCCAAATGTCCATGTAAAGAAAATGTCCTGCAATGTTTTTAATTTAGACCTGTAAACCAGAAAGCGGTCCTGGAACGACTTTGGTGGCCTCCACAGCCGCACCACCCTCTCGCACCGCCTCCCACCCCCCTCACCCATACTGTACTTACCTCCGGAGCCCAGCACGATGATCTTTGGTGGACTGTGAACACGCCTGCACTCTTCAAAGCCGACCATGAACTGAAGAAATGCCGGTAAGCTGTATAATGGCATAAATAGGCTTTTTTCAACTTTGGTGCATATCTCAGGCATCTTTGGGAATTTTGGCACCAAATTTTCAACATGGGGTTATTGGGACACCTCCTCATGAATAGTGTTGTCAGAACTAGTTCGAGAAAGATTAGAACCCTCCTCAAACCCTGGTGTTCGAGTTCTAATTTAGAACTCGAACACTAGATGGTTCGAAAAAGGGTTCGAATCAGGTGGCAGCTTACTTTTTCTTTTACTTCTCAGCACCATCTCGGTGGGGGGCTCCCAACTTCTGACTCCCTCCCCAGGCTCCTCCTGACTCTGCCCGGTGGCCCCTTACAGCTATGGGGGGTGGGGGCAGCTGTTTTCAGTGACGACTCCATCTCTCACTTGCGCATTTTGCACTCCAAGCACCTCGCGGTGGGGGCAGCTGTTCCGGTGACGACTCCATCTCGCACTTGCTTATTTTGCACTCCAAGCACCTCACCACCTGACCAGTTGATATGCAGTCAGGTCAGGTGGTTTGAGTCGGGAAAGCCTTGTGGGAGCCTGGAAGGTGGAGCAAACTGCTTGGCTAGGAGGAGAAGGAACTGCAGTCTGCTAGTGTGCAGAGTGCTTGCTGCTCAGTCTCTTGTCTCTTCATTTATGTGCGAGCTGAGGCTGCGATCTTTGACAACTAAAAAATACAAATTGAATGAAGGGTGGGTGGGGGAAAATAAGGAACAGGTGGAGTGTAGGGGCTGTAGAAAGAAAGGAGGAACGAAATGCAACGGACTTGGAGAAGTCTGCAGCAGTACTACTGACTGTATAGACCCTACTGTAGGGGCCGGGGACTCGGGACAGGGAGGGGAAAAAAGACAGAAAGGAACAGATTTAAGTTCCTGTAACTTGACGAGACTGTTTACTGCAGCTCTTCCTCTAAATCCTGAATTTAGGTCAGAGTCGAGTAGACTAATTCATCTCTCATCTGGTGGGGCCTGAGAGGGAGAGAGCACGCTGGCTGGGGGAGGGGCTGAATGCAGCAACTGAAGTTAATTAATTTGATGTTTCAAAGCCAACCAACAATGGGAAAAAATCCCTAAGTGACAAAACAAAAATAGAATTTGTCAGAAGTCTGCTGTGCTCATGGGGATCCTCTCCTCTTAAACCTCTTTCACCCCTAAAAAAAACAGTCCTGTCCTCTAATACAAGAGCAGCACAAGGCAATTTTTGATGCTTTTCTCCTGTGGCGAGGCCAGCCGATAGCTCTGCTGCTTTGTTCCCTTTGACTGCACTGTACCCCACCCCCACTGTGTGTGACCATGTGCAGCCTAGTGACCAGTTGTGTGGTGGTGGTGGTAATCCTTAAATACGTGACAGAAGCCCTGCTGCTGTGCGCCCCTTGACTGCACTGTACCTTACCCAGTGTGTGTGTTACCACGTGAAGCCCAGTGGCCAGTTGTGTGGTGGCATTATCCTTAAAAACATGGCAGAAGCCTAAAAATATATTTCCCTGTTGGGGGTAGAGACAGAAAAATCTCTTTCTTCGGTTAGTGTATGTAACTCTGTCTCATGTGGTCAGCCCATCACCCTGCTGCTGTGTCCCCCCTTGACTGCACTGTACCTTACCCATTGTGTGTTACAGTGTGAAGCCCAGTGGCCAGTTGTGTGGTGGCATTATCCTTAAATACATGACAGAAGCCTAAAAATATATTTCCCTGTTGGGAGGAGAGACAGAAAAATCTCTTTCTTCGGTTAGTGTGTGTAACTCCGTCTCTTGTGGTCAGTCCATCATACTGCTGTTGTGCACCCCTTGACTGCACTGTGCCTTACCCAGTGTGTGTTACCATGTGAAATCCAGTGGCCAGTTGTGTGGTGGCATTATCCTTAAATACATGATAGAAGCCTAAAAATATATTTCCCTATTGGGAGGAGAGACAGAAAAATCTGTTTGTTTGGTTAGTGTGTGTAACTCCGTCTCTTGTAGTCAGCCCATCACCCTGCTGCTGTGTGCCCCTTGACTGCACTGTACCGTACCCAGTGTGTGTTACTGTGTGAAGCCCAGTGGCCAGTTGCATGGTGGCATTATCCTTAAATACATGACAGAAGCCTAAAAATATATTTCCCTGTTGGGAGGAGAGACCGAAAAATCTTTCTTCGGTTAGTGTATGTAACTCGTCTCTTGTGGTCAGCCCATCACCCTGCTGCTGTGTGCCCCTTGACTGCACTGTACCTTACCCAGTGTGTGTTATCGTGTGAAGCTCAATGGCCAGTTGTGTGGTGACATTATCTTTAAATACATGACAGAAGCCTAAAAATATATTTCCCTGTTGGGAGGAGAGACAGAAAAATCTTTCTTCGGTTAGTGTGTGTAACTCCGTGGTCAGCCCATCACCCTGCTGCTGCGTGCCCCTTAACTGCTCTGTGCCTTACCCAGTTTTTGTTACAGTGTGGAATCCAGTGGCCAGTTGTGCGGTGGCATTATCCTTAAATACGTGACAGAAGCCTAAAAATATATTTCCCTGTTGGGAGGAGAGACAGAAAAATCTCTTTGTTCGGTTAGTGTGTGTAACTCCATCTCTTGTGGTCAGCCCATCACCCTGCTGCTGTGTGCCCCTTGACTGCACTGTACCTTACCCAGTGTGTGTGTTACCACATGAAGCCCAGTGGCCAGTTGTGTGGTGGCATTATCCTTAAAAACATGACAGAAGCCTAAAAATATATTTCCCTGTTGGGAAGAGAGACAGAAAAAAATCTCTTTCTTCGGTTAGTGTGTGTAACTCCATCTCTTGTGGTCAGCCCATCATCCTGCTGCCGTGCGCCCCTTGACTGCACTGTACCTTACCCAGTGTGTGTTACCGTGTGAAATCCAGTGGCCAGTTGTGTGGAGGCATTATCCTTAAATACATGACAGAAGCCTAAAAATATATTTCCCTGTTGGGAGGAGAGACAGAAAAATCTCTTTCCTCGGTTTGTGTGTGTAACTCCATCTCTTGTGGTCAGTGCATTACCCTGCTGCTGTGTGACCCTTGACTGCTATGTGTATGCCTATGACTAGCAGCCCAATCATTCTGTAAGCCATGAACCTAGATCCTTTAGTTGCAAATCATCATATTCTTCAATTACTTTCAGTCCACTGCATTACAGTGTCACATAGCCAAAATAAAATTTTGGAGTTGTAGCCAGCGATCACAGATCACATTGCTTTCTTACACAGGAATTGTGTGGGTGTGTTCACTGCAGTATACTGGTACTGTTATGACTGACACCAACATAGATGAAGCATCTAGTGCCGGTGTTGGAGCAGGTGTTGGTGGTAGTGGTAATCCTGGTGCTAGCAGAAATAACCAAAATGTTTCATGTGATAAAAATTCAACAAACAGCAAAAGAGCAACAGCGAAGTGTGATAAAGGGGGACCTTTTAAGAAAATCTGTGCAGCTGCTGGGGTCACACAGAGAGGCACCATAAGGTATGCCTTTCATGTTGTTAAAATCCCTGTGACTAGCAGCAATAATGCAAGTGGCAGTGAGTCCCTCTCTGACTCAGACTCAGACAGTAGATCTTTATCTCAGTCCAACACTGTTGTGTCTTGCGACGTATCATTACTTCCTTGACAAAGTGAAATGAGCAAGTCTGCTGACAATGAATCAGGTAGTGCACTTGCAAATACATCCAGCAATGCTGGCAATGAAAAGGACATATCCATTGAATCCACAACTTCTGTGTTGGCCAGCAATGAAAATCCATCAGAGTCTTCTGCCCACTCTTCTGGCACCAAGGAGCATGTCCCGGGTTCTGTTAGGACAGGTGAAAAGACACAAACAGTCTTTAGCTATCTTATTAGCACTCAAACAAAATCTGTCACATTTCAGGTGTGGAATTATTTCTCTGTCAGTAAAACTGATCCATGCAGAGCAATTTGTTCCCTGTGTAAACAGAGTGTAAGCCTTGGTAAAGTTGTGTCACGCCTTGGCACTACAGCTGTTAAACGCCATCTGAAAATGCATTCAGTTTTGCTTGATCATCCAAAACCCATGTCCTCCATCTTCCAGACCACACGTGAGAAGGGTCAGGAATCTGAAATGGATACTGAATTGTCTGAACTTGTTGCGGACAGAACACTGCCAGCCCTAGGATCACTGTTACCACCAATGCCAGCACTATTAGCACCAGTTGCACATCCAGTGATGGCACTGAATGTATAAGTCCTAGTCCACCATCCCAGCATCCATCTGCCCATCGAAGCACGGTGTATAATAAACCAGCAGGGACATGTTGTAAACAGCTAACACTGTCTCAGGCATTTGAAAGGAAGAATACCTTTACTAAAAATCATCCAAAGACCCTTCATCTTAATCACAGAATTGGTGAAATGTTAGCTGGAGCCCTTCTCCCATACTCTTTGGTAAATCATGAGGATTTTAGGAAGCTCTTGAAACTAGCAGAGCCTCGTTACAATGTTCCTCATCGAAGGTACTTTTCCTATGTTGAAATACCAAACATTTATCAGACTTTAAAAGCGACAGTGATGCTTGCACTTAAAACTGCAGAGGGTGGGGTTATTCATGTCACAACAGATATGTGGACCAGCACTCAAAACATAGATTACATGTCCCTTACCGCTCATTGGGTCACGTTTTCTTGTGGTTCTTCAAAAACAAAGACACCCCAGAAGATGGCGCTGCTGCATATAAAGAAGTTTGGACAAAGTCATACAGCTGCAAACATTTTGTAGGAACTAAATGACCTTCTTGATGAATGGGTTTATTCTCACAGTCTAAAATGTGGCTTCATAGTACGTGACAATGGAGCTAATATCTTGAAAGCAGTACAGGATGGAGGATTTATGCTTGCTTCTTGCTTTGCACATTGCTTACATTTAATTGTCATGGGATTTCTCAGCAATGGAACACACGTGGATGGTATGATTACTGTTTGCAAAAAAATTGTGACTCACTTTTCACATTCAACCAAGGCTATACGGACATTATCCGAACTGCAAAAAAAACACAAGTTACCCCAGCAAAAGCTGATTCAAAATGTTTCCACTTGTTGGAACTCAACGCTTTATATGCTGCCATGCCTCTTGGAGCAAAAGCAAGCTGTACATGAGTATTGCTCCAGTTACATTATTGGAGATGGCATTATGCTGTCTGTGCTGCAGTGGAAATTAATGGGGACAGTGTGCTACATCCTAGCTCCTTTTGAGAGAGCCACAAGGGACATGTCTTCTGAAGGCGCATCTATGAGTCAGGTTATCCCACTCATAATGCTGATTTCACATCATCTTAGTGTTCTAAATCTACAAATAGAAAAAGACAGATCTGAAGCTCAGACAACATGTCACCTGTATCACGGGAATCTCGTAAAGAGAATGAGCGAGAGCTTCAAAACCAATGACAAATGAGTTGCAATGATGAAATCAAAACACTACATCCTTGCAACTCTCTTAGATCCCAGGTTCAAGACTATACATCTTCCAAAAACAGGTGATATAGAGCAGTTCAAATGTCTGTTGCTAGATGAGCTGCAGCACTCACAGGAGTCAAACACAGACACGCACAGTACCCTCAGGTTGTTATCACCACAATATGCAGGTTCATCTTCACAAAGGGATACAGAACTGGAAAAGTCACCAAACATTAACAGTAGTTGTTCCACAACTGCCACTTCTTCAACCCTTAGTAACAAGCTAAATCTGTGGCAAACCTTTTCAAAATTGCTACCATACCAGCTTATGCTGATTCCTCTTCTGAGCAGTCTCTGTCCATTATGGTAGACAGTTACCTGCAAGAACTGCCTAGTCCTATTGATGAATGCCCTTTTGAATACTGGAGATCAAAAAAGTCGATTTGGACAGAGCTATATGATGAAGCCTGTAAATATCTTGGTTGTCCTGCAACAAGTGTCTCTTCAGAACGTATGTTTAATACAGCTGGTATATATTGTGACAGACACCAGAAATAGGTGGCTGCCAGAGAAATGTAACAACGTTAACTTTTATTAAAGTTAATAAGTCAAGATTTTAGTATCCCTACAGGAGTATACAAACTGATCTTGAAGTGATTGATGTTGTGGATGTTGATGGTGATGACAACTCAGATGGTGGTGGCTGATAAATATTTGTGGGACAGATGTCTCTGCACCAAAAAGGAAACCTTTACAGACTGTGATGACTTTGGTTGTCTCTCTCCTTTCTTGATCTACTACCTTGGACTATATACCCCACAAAACTTTCACCATTTCATGGCAAACTGCTTTGTAGCTAGGGTCTAAAGTCAACAAGTTTTATATACAGGGCAATTTTAACATCAGTGGGAACAGACCCAAATTTGGCATAAAAGGGACACTGTCATGTCAATCATTTCTGTATCATATTATTTATAGTTAAAGTGCAAACATATATTTTTGGATTTACCTTCTATGACTTTGTGGTGCATCAGTATGGGTAGGGACCGGGGCCGGTCTATTTTTCCATTTTAAAGAGGACAAAACAATGAGTTCTAATTGGTAGCTGTTTATTATTTTTTCAATTACAGAAATGTTAGCCATAAACCAAAATGATCCATATGTAACTTATCTTACTGAATAAAAAATTATGGGAAAAACTGTATTTTGTATTGTTATGTTTCTGTGGGCAGCATCCTGTTGCAAGTCTCTTCCAGGAAACAGAGTCATCGGGAGTTTTACCTCCACAACCTCCTATGGAACAGCCTTCCAGAGGAGGTTGTGGAGTCAAAAACAGTGGTGGAATTCAAGCATGCATGGGACAGTCATAAGGCAATTCTAGGGGGTTGGGGTAGGAAGAAGTAGGCTGCTGGTTAACTAGGATCTGCAGCTTATCCATCAGGTAGGGAAATGGGCAGACTGGGTGGGCCAAGTGGTCCTTATCTGCCATCAAATTCTATGTTTTTATGTTACAGGTATGTCATGGTTGAGCACATATTCTGTAAGCATACTGTAGGTCTCATACCACAATAGCTCATGTTTAACATTCTGTTGTACACAGACCATGGCATAATAGCAACAACTCTCAAATTACTGGTTCCATGAAGAGGACTGTACAGAATGTGGTCCATAGGAAGAAAGCAATTGAAAAGACAGTATTTCACATAAGTGTTGTTTATTAAGGAACAGTTAAGTATGGCTCATTTGGAGGCATGAGTTTCATTTTTCTTGAGTAAGCATGTGGTAGTTTTAGCATTTGAAAGGGGGAGGAGGGTAGAATGGGTGCTGGAGGGTGGGAAAGGGCTGGAGGTTGGTTTAACATGGATGCAAGAGGGAGAAAGATGGCATGGATGCTAGTGCATGGGTGAGGGTTGGGGGTTGGTTTTAACATGGATGCAGGAGGGAGAAACATGGCATAGTTGTTAGTACATGGGTGATGGTTGGAGGAGTGGGTTTTAACATGGGTGAGGGACGGAGAAAGGTGACATGAATGGTAGTTCATGACTAAGTGTGGGGGTAGTTTAAACATTTGGGTGAGGAAGGAGGGTGGAATACGTGCTTGAGAGGGGTGAGGGTTGTGGGTTGGTTTTAACACATGGGTGTAAGGGTGGTATGGGTGCTACTGCATAGATGAGGGTGGTGGAAGAAAAGTGGAATAAGTGCTGGGGTGAAAGGTGGGTGTTGTTTTAGCCCTTTCATTTACAGATTCATGATCGGCTGGGGATGGTGAGGAAAAAGATGATGACAGACCGATGGTATGGGAGGGCTATACTGATTGCCCACTGTGGAACCTACTATAGATATAATATATATATATATATATATTTTTTTTTCTTATTAAATACACTGCAAACTGCTGCCACCTAGCACAAGTGTCCTGTCCCCTTTAAAAAAAAAAAAGAATAAAGGAATCAGAAATAAAGAAAATCTGCATCAGCAGTTTTCACAGAATGTGACCTATCATAAAGTGTTTTTGCTTTTACAAGTAGTGATAATTTGATACATAATGGGTTGACAGACACTGTCCCTTAAACATCACATGCCAACTGCTGCAGCTACATTAAATGTTCCTTAAGTTAGTATGTGGTGAGGAAACCACTTTTTTTATTTATGTGACTAAAATACAGATTTTATTGGCATATCAGCTGGAAAAATGCATCATCTTAGAAAGTTGTATGTATCACTTCAATTTGCCAACAAGAATGTTGGTATATGTATACATTATCTTAGAAAATTGCATACATTTTTTAGCCAGCAACAATGACTGGCATATTTTTTTTATTCAAATGTCTTGACTGACTACATTATGACATAATATGTTTTACAGCAGTTCCATGTGGCTGCAGCTGCAGTACTTTGGCTTGACTTCGTTATGAAAGCTTTCTTTTAAACATAGCAACTTTTGATTTACTCATTTAAAACACAAAGCAGCAAATAGCTGAAATTAGGTAATATCAGATACTTTTTCTAATAATTCATGATGATGAGTATATATAACTAAGTACATAAATGGCTAATGTGCCTCTTTCACTAAGGAACTATGATGCAGCTGCAGCAGGAAAACGTTTAACATATGGGTGGGTGGGTGGGCCTGTTACGTATTAAGTTGCTGGCTTTAGCAAACAGAAGAAACCATAGATAAACCTAGTTGTATTCCTATCAATGTCACACATGATCATTTCTCTCCCCCTTATATTAAACAGTTTTTCCTTTACATGTATTTCATTACTATCTTCATTACTGGCAGCACAATAAAAAAAATAGGGTTCGAGTTCTAAAAAGTTCTAAAAAAGAGTAGAACCCTAGAACTTTTTCAAAAGTTCTAGACTAGAACTAGAACCCAGAACTTCAGAGGGTTCTGACAAACCTACTCATGAATTCAGTCACTGTCATGGTGTTATTCAGTCCCGAAAGGTGATTTCGCGGTCCCTGCATGGAATCACCTTTCAGGACCGATTAACAAAATGACAATGCCACTGTTCTCAAGGTGCACTCTCAAAAAGCCTATGTTGCAAATTTTGTGAAAAAAAATCCCCAAAATGACTGTTTTACGAGTGTGCATTATGCAATTTCCACGCACACTCGTATCTTCGCGAATTTGTAATATTTTGACTCCAGATTTTCAACATTGGCGTTTTCCACACCTCCTTATAAACAGTATAGCTGTCATTTTACACATCCTGGCCAAAATGTGTTTTTGCACTTCCAACACAGAATAGTGCGGTCACTGTGGGAAATCAGTTTTTGGTTTAGATTGAGAAAATGACAGTGACAGTGTTCATGAGCAGAGGTCCTAAAATGCCTATGTTAAAAATTTGGTGACGAAAGTCCATAAAATGACCATGTTACAAGGGTGCATTGAGCAGTTTCCATGCACCCTTGTAACTTCACAAATTTGTAATATTTTCATGCCAGATTTTCAACTTTGGCATTTTTTCACACCTCCTTATGAACAGTACAGCTATCATTTTTCACATCCTGGCCAAAATGTGTTTTTTGCACTTCTGGTGCAGAATAGCACGTCGATGTGGAAAATCAGTGTTTGGGACAGATTAAGATTGAGTGAGTGAGAGACAGGGAATGAACAAGCTCAAATGAGCTCTGTCGGGATTGCTGCAGATTTCTTTGTGGGCAGATGAAAGCACCAATGCAGGCAGGAGTCCAGTACAAAAGGGCAGACTGCAGTGCCGGGAGAAACAGAACATGCGAGAGAGAGGGGGAGCGAGCAAGCTCAATGGAGCTCTGTCAGGACTGCTGCAGGATTTCCTTGTGGGCAGAAAAAGGCGTCAATGCAGGCAGGGGCCAAGTACAAAAGGGCAGTCTGCAGTGCCGGGAGAAACAGAAATGAGCGAGTGAGAGGGGGGGGGAGTGAGCAAGCTCAATGGAGCTCTGTCGGGACTGATGCAGGATTTCTTTGTGTGCAGAAAAAGGCACTAACACAAGCAGGAACCCAGTACAAAAGGGCAGCCTGCAGCATCAGGAGAAACAGAATGAGCCAGTGAGAGAGGGAAGTGAGCAAGCTCAATGGAGCTCTGTTGGGACTGCTGCAGGATTTCTTTGTATGCAGAATAAGGCACTAATGCAGGCAGGAACCCAGTACAAAAGGGCAGCCTGCAGTGCCAGGAGAAACAGAACGAGTGAGTGAGAGAGAAGAGGAGGAGTGAGCAAGCTCAACGGAGCTCTGTCAGGACAACTGTGAAGTTCTTTGTTGGCAGTAAAAGGTGCCAATGCAGGCAGAATCGCAGTACAAAAGGACAGCCTGCAGTGACAGGAGAAATAGAAGGAGTGAGTGAGAGAGAGGGAGTGAGCGAGCTCAATGGAGCTCTGTCGGGACAGCTATAAACTTCTTTGTTGGCAGAAAAAGGTGTCAACAGAGGCAGGAGCACAGTACAAAAGGGCAGACTGCAGCCCCAGGAAAAACAGAATGAGCGAGTGAGCGAGCTCAACAGAGCTCTGTTGGGACTGCTGCCAATTTCTTTGTGGGCAGAAAAAGGTGCCAAAGCAGGCAGGAGCCCAGTACAAAAGGGCAGCCTGCAGCGCTGGGAGAAATATAAGGAATGAGTGAGAGAGAGGGAGTGAGGGAGCTCAATGGAGCTCTGTTGGGACAGCTGTGAACTTCTTTGTTGGCAGAAAAAGGTGCCAACAGAAGCAGGAGCCCAGTACAGAAGGGCATCCTGCAGTCCCAGGAGAAACAGAATGAGCGAGTAAGAGAGGGGGAGTGAGAACTCTGTCGGGACTACTGCAGATTTCTTTGTGGGCAGAAAATGGTGTCAATGCAGGCAGGAGCCCAGTACAAAAGGACAGCCTGCAGAGCTGGGAGAAACGAGCGAGTGAAAGAGGGGGAGTGAGCAAGCTCAACGGAGCTCTGCTGGGACTTTAGAGTTACCCACCCTCCTGCCCAGGGTCCTTTGTGGTCCTATATTACAGCAGGGTCTCTGGGGTGGAGACAAAGCAATGACTGGATTCTTTGAGGATTGCTATAATAATACAGATTTAGTTGTTCTATTTATTTCTCTAAATGAGCTAAGTACTGAGCTATACTGTTATGACTGTTGTAATAATACATATTTATTTGTTCTGTTTATTTCTCTAACTGAGCTGAGTAATACTTGGAGTGCAATAGGATTTCTAACTGGGTTAAATGAAACTATATGAGAGCCGAGAACAGAAAGAATGGTAGCTGAGGGGTGAAAAATGGAGAAGGAGGCTTTAGGATTGCTACAGTAATACAGTATCTATAACGGATGAGATTTGAAACTGAATTACCCCTGTCGGCAAGGGGCCAGCAGGGGGACTAGTGTGGGGGGGGGGGACAGGAATTTGAGTAAATAGGGGCCTAACAGTTGTAGTAGGATATAGAACCTGGGAGTAAGAGCCTGTAACATAAGATGGTGACCAAAATGAGGCAGGTGCCAAATGTCAGTAGGGCGGGCATCTTTGGAAGGGTGGTGGGGTATACAGTGTGTGGGTCCACCATGATCCTGGACTGGTCTTGGAGAATGGGGGGGCTGTATGGTCTGTAACTGACTGGCTAGTTTGAGGGAGGCACTGTGAATGTTAGGGAGGAGTCTAAGTGGCAGGGCAGATGAGTATGGTAGGCATCCTGGCTGGGGGGGAGAGTAGGGGATGGCAATGGGGGACGGAGGAAGAACAACTAGGGACTGAAACTGACCCCAGTATCAGAGGCACTAGCAGAGAAGAGAGGAAAGGGGAAGGGTGCCCAAGGCGAGGGGGCTTCCTGTTGGGGGAGGAAGAGACCACGAGGAGTACCAGGGGAGAGAGCAGATGGCTGTGGGTAGGGAGGGACCAGGGGTGGCATGGAGGGGAACAAGTAGGAAGGGGGGGAACCAATAGGGGGAAGAGTTGTAGGAGGGGTATCAACTAGGAATAGATCTGAGCCTCTGCTTCAGGAGAGAGAGGGAGCAGGAACATACTGAAGTGGGGGATAAAGTGGGGCATGAGAGGGATGGCAACAGTTAGGGGAAGAGATAGCGAGGATGAAAGGGTAGAAGGGCGTTAGTAAGAAAGGCGGGGGTGGTGACTGGAGGAGAGAAGGCTACAGGAAGGGGGAAGGATGGGAGGGGCATCACGATCAGGGTAGAAGGGAATGGGGGCTCTAAATCGACACCAGAGGGGATAGGAGAGGGGTTGGAAATCAACAGGGGAGGAGGAGAGGTCAACATAGGAAGCCCAGTAGGAAGTAGTCAGGCTGGGAAGGGGTTCAAGGGGGGTGGGAGGACTAAGGCAGAGAAAAGGGATGAGGCAGAAGTAGGGGATACAAATACAGAAGTCACAGAGGGTGCAGCTGGCGGGGGTAAGGGGCAGGGAAGAATGAATACTGGGGTGGTGGAAGGGGATTAGAAGGAAAAGGGGCTAAGGAACAGGGGAGTACTCATCCTAGGGGATTCTATACTGAAAGTGGTGAGATGGGGCAGAAGGTGGGAAAGGCACAGCCGTATTTATGTTAAAGCTATCCCCAGGTTGACTACAGAAGGGGCAGGGCAGGCACTGCTCAAGTGTGCAGCAAGGGGGAGGAAGAAACCTGATTTACTGTTGCATGTGGGTACAAACGACTTGGCAGGGGAGACGGTGGAAGTAGTGAGGGGGAGGTTTGAGTAGTTGGCCAGGCAGTGTGAGGGGGTGGTGGAATCAGTGGCATTCTCGGTGGTTCTCCTGGTACTATGTGCAAGCATGGGGAGGAAGGGTAGGATTGAGGAGTTCAATGAGTGGCTGAGGGATTGGTGCCACACCAAAAATTATAGATTAGTGACTAACTGGGGTAGGGTCTGTGGAAATTGTGACTTGTACAAGGGGACAGGGTACACTTGAGCAGGAAAGGGAGTATTGCAGGCAGGATTAGAGCGGTATATCTCTACTGAGGTGGATTTAAACTAGTGTGGGGGTGGCCAAAAGACTGAGGTTAGGAGAAAGGTCCAGACAGGGGGAGCCTAATGAGCTCATCGCCCCTAGATATAGGTAAAGGCAGAGGCGTAGTAACCCTGGGAGTGGGTGGCCAGAGTGGTCTGTGTGTAATACAGAAGGCACCACCACTCAGTAAGAATATAGAGGAGACTACTGAGAGGAGGGACACAGGCCAAGGAGGAGGAGAAGAGTGAGGAAAAGGAGGGGTTCGGGTGAAAGGTGGCCTCTCTCAGTGCAAGAAGCCTAGGGAACAAAATAGCAGAGCTTCAGGTGCTTCTTTCAGGGGGGAAGGTGGACATTGCTGCAGTGACAGAGACTTGGGCCTCAGAGTACCATGACTGGAGTTTGGCAATCCCGGAATACAGGATATACAGCAGGGACTGGGGGATTGTGGGGGGGGGTTGCATGCAATGTGAGGGAAAGGATTAAATGCATAAGGGATGAGGGAGAAGAGGAGAAGGACAGAGGCACTTTGGTTGCAGCTCCTGGTCTCCAAGGGCAGAAAGCTGAGGCTGGGAGTGGTGTACAGACCACCAGCACAATCTGGGGAACTGGATGGGGAGTTGGCTGAGCAGATAAGGAGGGTGTGTAGAAGGGGGAGTGTGGTGATACTGGGGGATTTTAACCTCCCACGGGTTGACTGGAGCACCCCGGCCACTAGCAGTACCAGGGAGCCGGTGCTCCTTGATGCATTTCAGGATGGCCTTCTGATGCAATTGGTAAGTGGGCCTACAAGGCTTGGTAGCACTCTGGACCGAGTACTGGCATATGGGGAGGCAGTGAAGGAGGTAAGGGTAGAGGACCCACTAGCAGGTAGCAACCACCAAACAGTGTGGTTGCTGTCACGCTGGGCAGGGAGACAGGAGGCAAGGGCACTAAAGTGGTGGACTTTATTAGGGTGGACTTTGGGGGGATGGGAGCAATACTGCAAGGGAGACTCCAGGATATAAGGCCATGGATGGATGTAGAACAAAAGTGGGGAGTCATAAAGACTGGGCTAACAGAGGCCACAGTAGGCTGCACCAGGGCCAGGACTAAGAAGAGCAGAGGCAAGAAACCATGCTGGCTGAACAAGGAAGTGCTGCAAGGGGTGAGGACAAAGATGGCTGCATACTGGAAGTACAGGAGAACAGGCTGGTTGTTGGAATGCCATTCTCGTTCCAGAAATGTGTCTGGGTGCTGCTGCTGCTGGCGTATGCCAGTGGAGTGGGAGGGGTGGAAGGTTTACTCTGTCAGTATGTCTGAGAGGTGGCTGGCTTCTGGATGTGTCTCTTTGGGGGGGGATCTCCTGGCCTTTGCAAAGGCTGTCCAAGTTGGTGGGGTGAGGGCAGGGGGCCTATTTGTTGTTTGGTATGGTGTGGACACTAGCCAGGTTGGTGGGGTAGGGACAATGACTGTTCTGGGCTGGGGCCATGGGGGATGGTCTATGTTTTGTGGGGTTGGGTGGATGGTCTGTGTTTTGGGGCTGTTTCACTGATGGGATTGTCAGTGTTTGGTGCTGAGGGAGGTATTGTGTTTACTGGTGCTTGGGGGACAATCAGTGTTTGTGACTGAGGGGCAGACAGTATTTGGACTGGGAGGGTGGTCAGTGTTTGGTGGGGCTGGGAAGGATGATAGTCCATGTTTGAGGCTGGGGGGACAGTCTGTGTTTTCTATTCTGGGGTGGGGTGGTGTGGGTACACTGGCCGTGGTGGTGTGGGGACACTGGCTGTGGTGGAGGGGTTGGGGACACCACACTAGCCATTGTTTGGTGGTCTTGGCTAGTCATTTGTCTGGGGAGGGGCTGTCCATGATGGTGGAGTGGGGACATTCCATGCTTGCTGGTCAGGTGTCTGGGGGCTGTCCATGTTGGTGGGGCTGGGGACTGTCCACGTTTGCCTGCTGGGTGTCTGGTGGGAGGGGGGACTGTCTGTGTTTGCTGGTCTGGTGTCTGGCGGGGCTGTCTGTGTTGGTGGAGCAGGGGACATTCTTTGCTTGCTGGTCGGGAATTGGGGACTGTCCGTGTTGGTAGGGTGGAAGGACTGTCTATGTTTGCTGGCAAAATGTCTGGTGGGAGGGAACAGTCTGTGTTTGCTGGCCAGGTGTCTGGGGACTGTCCAGGTTGGCTAATGGAGGGAACTGTCCGTGATTGCTGATCGGGTGTCTATGAGAGACTACAACATTGGTGGGGAGGGAACTCTCCGTGTTTGCTAACATGGGTGTCTAGGGGGGATTGTTCATGTTGGTGGGGTGGGATGGGGGGACATTCCGTGTTTGCTGGCTGGGTATGGGGTAGGGCTCTCCTTGTTGGTGGGGTGTGGGGGGGACTGTCCATGTTTGCTGGCTGGGTTTCTGGTGGGACTATCTGTGTTGGTTAGGAGGGGGGACATTTCATGCTTGCTGGCTGGGTGTTAGCATATAAAAATGTAAATATTAAAACCTTATATCCACCTCATCATTTACCTGACTGTAAAAGTAGTAATCTTTCACTTTTTCGATTTCTCTGATTTTCCACTTTGGAGGGGTGAAACGGACTGATTCCTCGGCCTTGCTGTCCCTGCCTCCATTGCCTGGCAAACAGAACAAAAGGGGTTGTTTTCTATGTTCTCCACTGTACAGTGTTACAAGACTAGCCAAAAATCTTGCACTGAAGCATGCACCCTAAAGAAATTATACTACTACCTGGCTATTGTTATAGTGACTACTGACTGACCATGATTTTTGGGGTTGGGGACACTGGTCGGTTGTGTGGGTGGGTGGGGTTGGGGACACACTGGTTTTGTTAGTGGGGTGGGGATACAAGCATTGTGTTGGTGGGGTGGGGGCACTAACATTGTGTCGGTGGGGCAGGGTAACTTGTAGTTACATACCAGGCAAACTGAGCTTCTGACCAGTAGCTCAACATCTCTTTTTCCAGACCAAGAAAGACATAAAGAAAATGCAATATAAAATGTGGTTTTATTTATTTTTGCGTGCCTGTGATGGGGAGGCACAGACCTGGATGCCTGGAGTTGGATACAAGATAAATGGAGCTGGAAATGCAGTTGCTTGGTTGGGTGGGGTGTTGAGAGTGGCTGTGCTGGTGTGGTGGAGTGGGGAGAGTGGCTATGCAAGTCCATCGGGGTACAGACAGTAGCCAAGGTGGCTAGTCTGGATGGAGATAGTGGCCATGTAGGTCCAGGGTGGCGAGGGTGGGCTGTAGCTTTTTGCATGGACATTTAAATTCACTGTTGCTTTCTGTCCCTTCTGCTGCTCTGCCAGCTTTGTGTTGCTGTGCTGACCAGGGTGGACTGGTGCACATACTGAAAAAAATTGTTCTGGCCACTGGGGATGGAGGAGGGAGGGGTGGATGAGCAGAGTGGCACAGAACCATTTTTTCCTTCATCTATACCAGTCTGCAGGCCTGAGTCCATGCCATGTTCTGTGGCTAGTTGTTGATGGTCAGCTTAGCAAACTGGTACATGTGGTTGAAAAATGGTTCTGGCCTCTGGTGATGAAGGAGAAAGAGAGGTGGATGGGCATATTGGCACAGAAACATTTTTTTCAACATGTATGCCAGTCTGCTGGGTCCATGCCATGCTTACCTCCCTCGTACAAGGGGCTTCTGAGCACTGAAGATAAGTGTCTGTCAAAATTAAGGACTGTTGGGCGATATGAAATCCTTCAGTATAAAAATTATGTATGTTTATGTAGTTTCACCTTACTGTGTGGTTCAACAAGATGTTCTGTGGTCTGTCCTCCTCATTTGGCACCCTGACCTGCAGCGCCTACAGCTAGTGCAGAATGTGGCTGCCAGGTTGTTGATTAGTACGTCTAGGACTAGTCACATGACACCTGTGCTCTGCGGACTGCACTGGCTGCCAGTGCGATGGCATATCACCTTCAAATTCAGTTTGCTGACCTATAAAGCCCTACATGACCAGGGACCCCGCTACCTGAAAAATCTCCTTTCTCCCTACTGCTACTCCTGACCACTTCAATCCACCAGTGAGGGATTGCTAAAGAAATCCCTAGGGTGCGATTACAGACTTCTAGGGCCCATTCTTTGGTTATATGGCCCTGACCCTGTGGAATTCTCTACCTCGTTGGACAAGGTTTTAGAAAAGAGCTTAAAACACAATTATTCAACCTTGCATTTATAAATGAAGTATAATTAATGGGCTTCCCTTTTTCTCATTGGGAAACCGTGGCGTAATTTGCTGTTATAAAGGAGCATTTATAACGGCAAACATGCCACGGTTTTCCCCACACTGCGTATGCTCAAATTTCTTGCTCGCTGTGTCCTTCCCAGACAGGAAACCATTCCCCTACACAAACCCACCATGGAGAGAAACTGCCACGAACACTCGGCAGTAAGTAATTTTTAAAATTACTTCAGATGTTCCACACGGCTACCGGATGGACCCCCACGACAATATTTTAAATAAAGTGAAAGTGGACCTCGCGCGCTGAGGTAATCTGACTGCGCCGGCACAGCAGTCTTTTTAATTTTATATAATTGCTGAGGTGAAAAAGAGAAGCCCAACAATTATATAAAATAAAATATGAGTCCCGGTGTGTAAACTCAAATTTACACACACCCTCTGGGTTTGATGCTATGCATAAACCCCTCAAATTTCACTCTCGGGGTTTATGTAGCATCAAACCCCTCGGATGTGTGTAAATTCTCATTACACACCGAGACCCATACTTTATCCTATATTTAATGCAGTGTCACCAAATTATGTTTTAAGACAGATTTGATTGTATGATTTTAATGTTTTATTGGATGATATTTTATGTACAGGTGCTTTGGTTTAAGAAAAGCGCCTCTAAGAAATAAAGTTTGATTTGATGTGACCTGTGACTCACCCAGTCTCCCCCCAGGTCAGGGGGGAAGGTCTGTTGTTTGGTGGTCATGGGGCGGTTTGCTGGGCAGGTGTCTCAATTGTAAAATACATTACTTCATTCACTGTGTTGTACTGCCTGGTCCTGCTTTGGCCTGTCTCTATCCTGAATGCAAACATGGTTTAAAAAACAAGTCAATGTTGGGTGGTGTGTGTCTGTGTCTGTTTGTAGAAGAAAAGAGACACACACTCAGACAAAAACACTTTATTAATCCACATCAAACTGCATCAATCATGTTTCATTTGTGCCATTCAAAACTGTCATATGAGACCATTTTGAAGTAGTTGGTGGGGGAGGAGCCTCCGTGGCAACCTGGGCTACAACAACCAGGCCCACCACCCACTGTCATAGGTGATGGTAATAAAAACCACCAACCAAGTACTTACCTTTCAGGGTGGGTCCTGCATGGCTGTGCACAGGTATCTGGAGGTATCGTTCAAACAAATTTCCTTGGGCGGCTGTTCTCTTAGGTGATGTGGTGGGACCACCTTTGTGGCAGAGCAATCCATGTTTGCTTGGATGGGGTTGAGGAACCCTGAGTATGGACAGAGATGCATGTTCCTTAGGTGCCCAGGGGAGGAGAGTGGCAGGGTTTGTGGTTTGACCACACCATGCCCATGATCATCTTGAACAATAAGGGGATTTACAGTGTTGTGTTGCACTGTCCCATGTTCATCAGCAAGCTTGCTAAGAGCACTGCCCAAGGGAGATCAGTAAGTCCCATGCTTGTGTATGCAATGCTTGCTTGCTTGCTTGAGGAGAGTATTAACCTCTTTGTTTACCTTACCTAACCAGATTCAGGCATGTGACATGTGATATGGGACGGGGGGGGGGACTTCTAACTGTTAAGTTGTTAACACTGGGGGCAAGTAAGCAATAATGCCCTAGAGGGTGTGTGTCATGCTGGGATAACGCCACGCCTCAGGTGGTTGGTAAGAGGCCAAAGGCTAAGTGCATCCAATACCTAAGGAGTGACATTATCCCACCTCGACACACATCCTGGAGGGCAGTATTGTTGTTATACAATGACTTGTTGTTATATAGAATAAAAAAATGTCCTTTTAAAGATGTTTCATTTAGTGTGGAAAAATATTGTTTCTTAAGAGAAGATACAAAAAAACAATGCTAATGCTAACAATCATCAAGAGGTTCACAGTGCTGAGACTAGACCCGTGATGTTGTACTGGGATAATATCTCGGGTCCAGCCCAAGACTGACCAATCAGAGGCCAGCATTCTTTCTTGCCATTGTATAATCTTATTTTTTATGTAACAATTTATAAGTTGTTTTCTTTTTTACACTAGATATGTACAGAACAGTTGTACTGGTGATTTGCCTAGTAACCCTAGTGCTTTCTCTACTTAAAAACTGTTGTTAAATGTAGGAATTGTGATGTGATGTTGCAGTTATTGTGTCTGACTAAGCCATGTTTCTCACTTTCAAGTGAAGATGTTTCAAACATCTTAAACATTAGTCATGATGCAAGTTTTATAACTGATTTTTTATGTGGCAACAGCAGAATATGAAAAGGCAACAATGCTCTTGCTACATCTAATGAAAATAATTGGCAAAATAAAATAAGAGGCCAACAATTAACTGTCTCGTGTTTTCTTTTGGTTACATACAGTACTGAGAACTTATTGACCTTCTTACCTGCTGTGTTTCTGTTTGAAACTTCGGCAAATGTACGTCAATTTAATACTTGTGAGGTATAAAATTAGAAGTAGAATATACTAGGCAGGACACATTTTATACCTCATGGTTTCTGGGTCCTCAGCCCCGCCCCGACTTCATGTCATGATACGAGTAAATCAGGACTTTTTTTTTACTTTGCCCCCCTGTAAAAAAAACAAACTACGCCCCTGAGCAGGGGTGAAAGATGTTCTAAATGGTTAACATGGGCAAATGAGTAATACAAAGAAAAACAGTCTTTGTTCTACATGCTGGAAAGAACAACACTGGGAGGCTTAATACAACAGAAATTCAGACTACATTTGAACAGTTAGGCATGGAACTAAAAAATAGAAATTGTGAAATGATAATGTCAGGAATTCTACCGGTACCAGGAGCAGGCAGGGCTAAGACTATAGAGATCATAAGAATGAATGGCTGGATGAAAAGAAGGTGCAATAGAGAAAATGTTTATTATCTAGATCACTGGAGTCATTTTTCACAAAGAGACCACCTTTATAGACAAGAAGGCCTGCACCTGAGTAGAGTGGGCACAAGGTTATTGGCACAGGGTATTAATACTGTGATTACAGAATGTTTAAACTCCAATGTGGGGGAAATAGGGGAGGTGGTAATGTGAATCAGCATTGTAGTAGACATAATGACAAAGTGGGTAGAAACAAAAAAAAAACAAATGTGCAGGGCATTAAAGCTAAATGCAAGAAGTCTAAAAAACCAAAAACACGTTCTGAGAATATATTATACACTGAGGACATAGTGCTGTCTGCCGTGATGGAGACATAGTGGGATAGTCAGGACTGGTATATGCAAATAACAGGATATCATGTTTTTCATAGAGAAAGTGTTAACAAACAAGCATTTGTCAATGCCACGAGTTCTCTGTTGGCATTGCTCTTGTACATGCCTCCCATATTTATCTCTGTGTATTCGTCTGTCTTGCATTTTAAGGGTGGGCAGTTACGGTTGGAAACCCTAATGCCCCGGGCATTTGTTGCCATTTTTGCTCCAAATTTTCAACATGGGCTTTTTGGGACACCACCTCATGAACAGTGCCAGTATCATTTTGTTACTCAATCCCAAAAGGTGATATTGCATAGCAAGTGTGCCATTCGGCGCCACAGGTGTGAAAACACATTTCGGGCAGGATGTAAAAAATGGCAGCTGTACTGTTCATGAGGAAGTGTGAAGAAATGGCAATGTTGAAAATCTGGAGTGAAAATATGAAAAAGTGGCAAAGTTACAAGTGTGCATAGAAACTGAATAATGCATGTTCATAACGCAGTCATTCTTTGGAATGTTTTCACCAAATTTTCAACATGGCCTTCTTGGGACCTCCTCTCATGAACAGTGGCAATGGAATTTTGTTAATCTGTCCTGAATGTTGATTTCACACAGCGACCATGCCATTCTGTGCCACATGTGCAAAAACACATTTTGGGAAGGACACACAAAATGACAACTATATTGTTCATAAGGGGGTGTGAAAAAATGGCAATGTTGGAAATTTGGAGTGAAAATCTTAAAAATTGATGATGTTATGACAGTGCATAGAAATTGCGCAATGGACACTCATAACACAGTAATTTTTAGGATTTTTTTCACCAAATTTGCAACAAGGGCTTTTGGGACCCCACCTCATGAACAGTGGCACTGTCATTTCGTTAATTGGTCCCGAGAGGTGATTCCGCACAGTGACAGTGAAATCACCTTTCAGGACTGAGAAACAAAATGACAGTGACTGTGTTCATGAGTGGAGTCCCAAGAACCCCATATTGAAAATTTTGGGATCAAAACTCCCAAAATGGCTGAGATATCAGCCTAAATTGAAACCCCCCTATTCACTTCCATTATAGGACTTGCCATCATTTCTTCAGTTTACAATTGGCTTTTGAAGAGTGCAGACATGTTACCGGTCCACTGAAGATCACTGCTCCCAACCTACGGAAGTAAGTATGGGTGGGGGTGTGCGGAGAAGTGGGGTGCGCAGAGGGATGGTGTGAGTTGGGGGAAGGGGGATGGAAAACAACCATGAGGGACCGTTTTCTTTCCTTTCAGGTTTAAAAATGAAAAAAAAGACTTCATGGGTCTGTTTTCTTTTTTTACAGTAAAACGACTGATGTTAGCACACTGGAGTGGGCTCCCACTGTGCCAGATCAATGCCTACCCGGGGATTGGGCACCCTGAGGTTGGAGAATATGTGAGGGGGGTCACATCCAACAACAGAAGTAGGCATCTAGGTGTTGGAACCAGTTTACCCAAGGGCTGGGACAGGCCACATGAGGATTGAGCACCCTGGTGTTGGCTGGCAGGTGGGTTCACCAGCTTGATGGCAGAGAGTGGGACGTGGAGGAGGCAGGCGTGGAAAGTGCCTTCTGCCAGCCAGTGCAATAAATCACGCTTACAGTAGTGCCTTCAGGCATGGAATACCCAAAGCTTGTATGGAGCTTAGGCTGTGGCTTGCTCCGCAGTGCTGGGAGAAACTTTAACACGGCAGAGAATGGGATGTCAAGATGCAAACAGCTGTTCATTCTGCAGTGACCTGTGGAAGAAAGGAGAAAGCCAGCTCTTGATTGGTGCGGCTTTTTTCTTTTCATGTGCAGACCACTGCAGGCAAAACAGCATCAGAGCCCACTTGGCTAAGGATTGGTGTGATACTGTTGAGTCCCATGCAGAGCACTCTGCATTGGACAGACAGTGTCACACCCCTCAAAGTCTACTCTTCCAAGGAGTTTGATGTGCATGTGAGAACTCAGAAATGAGGGGGACTGGCCATTTTTGTAAAAGAGGGTTTAGAAGCCAGACAAATTCTAAATGATGATGTGGGCCCACAGGAACAACTATGGATAGACCTGTTCCCACCTGATAATGAAAAAATAACAGTAGGTCTTTGTTACACAGTGCTGTCCCTTACAGCAAGAGAAACTATTCACTTTTTATGTTGGCACACTTGCGTGGCCAACATCTTGCGGCAGTGGAGATTTGGAGGCACGGTCGCTGTTGGGTGAATGCAGGGCATGCACCAGTAGGTGCATCCCGCATTCCCCAATCAGCCAGCAGCAGGGGCTGACACCCTGCCTGACTGATGAGGTGAAGAGATCTATCAAAAGGTCGACTGCAATGAGAGCAAAGCTCTCACGCAGCGTGACTACAGCACGCCTCTCCCTATGTGCAGGCAACATGACGGCAGTGACTGCCTCTGTTGCCTATCAACCCCCCTTCCTTTATTGTGTGCCGATGGTGATGCCCAATCCCCATCGGCATCATGTAACACTCCCCCCTTTTTTGATTGCTGAGGGGGTGCCCATTCCCCCTCAACATCATGCGCCCCCCCAATTGTTTCTCTTTGCCGGCCAGGGTGCCCAGTCCCCGTCGGCATGTATCCCTCCCTCCCCTTGAATTTTGCCAACAGGGGAGCCCACTCCCCGTCAACATAGTGTGGTCCCCCTTCCATTTTCATAGTCGAGGGGGTGCCCAATCCTCCTCGGCTCCTGCAGCTCCCCCCCTCCTTTCCTTGTTTGCTGATGGGGATGCCCAATCCCCCATCGGCTAAAGCACCCACCCACCCACACACACACACACACAGGTGGCATGCTGGGAGCCCACCCCAGCATGCCAAAGCACCTATTAAAAATGAAAACAGTCCCCCGATGTCTTTTATTTTTTTTTCCCCTGTAAAGAAGGAAATGGTCCTCAGAGCTCTCCTGGCCCCCCTCCCACAACCCACACCCACCCACTGTGCACCCTGCCTCCCCACCCCCTCACCCCATACTTACTTCCAGAGTCTGGCACAATGATCTTCAGTGGACTGGGAACATGTCTGCACTCTTCAAAGTCGACCGCAAACTGAAGAAATGCCCGTAAGCTGTATAATGGCATGAAGAGGGTTTTTTCAACTTTGCTTCACATCTCGGGCATTTTTTGGAATTTTGGCACCAAATTTTCAACATGGGGTTTTTGGGACCCCTCCTCATGAATTCTATCACTGTCATGGCATTAATCAGCATCGAAATGTGATTTCACAGTCACTGCACGGAATCACCTTTTGGGACTGATTAATGAAACAACAGTGCCAGTGTTCATGAGGTGGCCTCTCAAAAAGCCTATGTTGCAAATTTGGTGGAAAAAATCCCAAAAATGACTGTTTTACCAGCACGCATTGTGCAGTTGCTACACAGGCTCGTAAATTTGTGAATTCACAATATTTTCATGCCAGATTTTCAACATTGTCATTTTTGTACACCTCCTTGTGAACAGTACAGCTGTCATTTTCCACATCCTGCCCGAAATGTGTTTCCACACTTCCGGCACACAATAGCGCAGTTGCTGTGGGAAATCAGTGTTTGGGCCAGATTATGAAAATGACAGTGACACAGTTCATGAGCAAAGGTCCTGAAATGCCTATGTTGAAAATTCGGTCACAATACTCCATAAAATGACTGTGTTAGGAGCATGCATTGGCAGATTGCACGCACGCTCGTAACGTCGTGCATTTGTAATATTTTCACTCTGGATTTTCACCTTTGTCATTTTTCCCCACCTCTTGATGAACAGTACAGCTGTCATTTCACATATCCTGCCCAAAATGTGTTTTCGCACTTCCGGCACAGAATAGCGCTGTGCGAAATCACTTTTTGGGACAGTTTGACGAAATAACAGTGACACTGTACATGAGCAGAGGTGCTAAAATGCCTGTGTTGAACATTTGGTGCTGAACGCCCATAAAATAACTGTGTTCCAAGCGTGTGTTGCACATTTCCCATGCACCCTTGTATCTTCGCAAATTTACTATATTTACATGCCACATTTTCAACACTGGCATTTTTTTACACCTCCTTATGGACTATACAGCTATCATTTTTCACATCCTGCCCAAAATGTTTTTCCGCACTGCTCTACCAAAGCCAATGCCAGTGCAACAACATTTGGCATTGACAAATGCTTGTTCAGTACTATTAGGGACCACTGCATCAGCAATAAACTTATTTTCTTTGGAGATTTCAACCTTCCGGATATTAATTGGACTAATAAAACATCAGACTTTCATACATCATATTTTTTGGACATGGTGAAAGACATGGGGCTAAAGAACTATGTAACTAGTAATACAAGAGACAGACAGAATTTTGGATTTGGTTCTGTCAAATATTAAAGAGGACATAGGTGAATGTTTGGACAGGGAACTGCTTCTGGGTAGTGATCATAACATTGTACAATTTGATATCATGTTCAATAAATTTAGGTGGAGAAACAACTATCAGTGTTTATACCAAAGATGATTATAACTCTAATAAGCAGGAACTATAACAGTGGTACTAGAAAAATGATTCTGGGGGCAAGATGTTACAACAGAAGTGGGAACAGTTAAAAAGAAAATTGAATAACTGTGTGAACTTGTTTGTTCCTACCAAAAGGAAAAAAATAACAACAAGGGTTTGAGCTGCTTGGAATTTGCAGATGAGAGCCCTCAGTTCTTTGAATTTTGGCTCTGTGGGGAAAACTTTGTTTTGGATCATGTTGATATTCACCCCCAGATGGCTCAGAGAATGTGATGGCCACAGGGAGCTCTTCTTCTGGTTGATTATGAACCTCAGAGAGGAAAGGCACTGGGTGACCTCTGTCACTGCTTGGACTGATTGATATTACCCTGGGGCTTTGATGAGAATTTCATCCAAGTATGGGAAGAGCTGGATCCCTTGCATTCAGAAGTGAGCGACCACTGTCACCAGGACTTTGGAGAAGACTCTGGGGGCTGTGGACAGGCTGAAGGGCAGCATTGTGAATTGAAAATGGTGACCTTCCACTGTGAATCTGATAAATTGATGGTGTGCTTTCCGGATGAGAATGTGTGGATAAGCATTTTGTAAATCTACTGAGGCTAAAAAGTCCCCCTGATGGGTTTCTTGGATGATGGAGGACAGGGTCTCCATCTTGAATGATCTGTGATGAACAAAGCCATTTAGAAACTTGAGATCTAACAATGGCTGGAAGCCCCCTGAGCATTTTTGCACTGTGAAGAATAGGGAGTACACACCTATGTTCCTTTCTGGAGCAGGGACTTGTTCACTTGCTGCTGCCTGTGTGAGATCTGTAATCACTTGCAGGGTTGCTGCTCATTTTACTGCGTTGCTTGAGACTGGCAAGGGCACTATGTGGGGCAGGGGGGCCAGGAGTCTAACTCAATGAAGTAACCATCACGAATTATATCTAACACCCATTTATCCATGGTGGTGGTGTGGACCCATTCCTTGAAAAAGCTGGAAAGCCTGCCCCTGATGTGAGGATGGGTCCGTGAGTCCTCACTGTGATTTTTTGGAGTCACCCTCAGCATCTTGGGCACCTCCCCTGCCACCTCGGAAGCTACGCTGAGTGCACAAGTTGAACCAGGATCATCTTCCTGGAGTCGACTTGTTCTGCCCCCTGGAATAAGGGAGGTTGCGGTGGACTGAAAAGATTTCTTTAGAGAGGTGTCCACTTTCCCATCCACCAGTTCCCGCAGGAAGGCTTCACCTTCTGCTGGGTTAACTGTCTTTTTTGTGAGGTTTGAGATAAGAGGGTCTATCCTAGGACAGTTGAGCCATTTATCCAAAGGTTTCTTGTCGAATTTCAGTAGTTTGGTTAGGTGGTGAGGGAAAGGGAAAGAATGCTCGGGTCACTGCCATTCTTCCTTTAAGAGGTTCTCTATGGCCAGAGGGATGGGAAAAGCAGTCATTGGCTTTGAAGCTGACACAAGCCAGAATGCTGGCTTCACTTGCTTGGGCTCTGGAGAAGCTGAGCTCAGATGGATCTCCTCTGACACCTTTTTAATGAAAAAGTCTAGATTTTCCAAATCAAAGTTTCTGGCTGGTGAGGAGTCTGAGACGGAATCTGAGTTTGGGATTTCCCCCTCATCTAGGGATGAATAGCCAGACCCTGAGTGTGACCTGTCCCATCTGTGCTTCCCATGGGTTATGTCCCTGGCTCTGGATCTACTCCTGGATCTGGGTCTCTTCCTCCTCCTGTCAAATTGTGAGGAGCGGGGGGTTTACTCGTCCGAGGATGGGGAGGGAGTGCGCTTGCGGGGGGCTTTCCTATGGGTCCTGGGCTCCATAGATTGCTGAAGGACATCAAAATATGAGGGGGTTGAGGGCAAAGGCTCTATTCAGTTTCTCTATTAGATATGGGGCTAGAGCCCCAGCTGAGTGGCAATGCCCCTCTAAGGTGGGAGACTGCCCCTAACCTCTGAGTTGGTCTCATAGATCCTCAAATTCGGAGGTGGATGCCTAGTCTGCCTCGTCCTGGGCTGGTGAGGTTGCACTGTCATATCTGACACACAGATACCCTGTGAATGTGGCCAGCACTGGTGTTCTGCACTTGCTGCACTTTCTGCATCTGGGGGGCCTGTCCTTTGTTGAGGCCATGATACTATTTTTTTAAATATTTTTAAAATAGTTTTATTCTCTTGAAATCTGAGCTTGGTGTATTCCAGTCCCTTCAAGGCTTTGGTGACCCCCAACGAGATCCATCGATGAGCTGAACAGGTGATGCTCGTCGACAAGTAAGGTAATGATCTGCCCCCTTTCACTCTTCTAATTGACTGCCTCTTTACCTGCCTGAAGAGCACTATTGTTCCCCTGCTAGTTATTCGGTGTCAGAGAGCCTGATGCGACCATGCGGCTCTCTGACTGGCAGGCGCATCAACGGTCTAAGCCTCCCATGACCATCTATGGGAGAGAAGCTCCGGGGCGCCCGTCGATGATCTGAATCCTTTGTGTGCTCATCGATGAGGCAGATGCTGCATCAGAAAACACCTGAAGTCTTGGGATGTGGCCGGCCATAATAGCGCCGATTCTGCTGGCCCCAGTCACATTGTGACTGCCTCCTCATTGCTCTGGGGGGGCTCTTAGTGCAGGAAGAAGGGCTGTGTGTGGTGATAAAGGGAGCAGGGAGCCCGTCTGTTCAGCTTGCAAGGCTGAGACTGGGGTTCCTGTGCTAGCACTCAGTAGTGCTATTAACTTTTCCAATAATAGAAAAAGATGTAGACTCACTGAAGAAGTCTTCGGTTCTGTCACTCCTGTGACAGAGGTCCTACACAGCTCCTACCACTAGATAGGCAGGAAGTAAACTGACATCTGGAGGTAATGAGCGAGAGGGTATAGCCGTCCTGCAGAAATCTGTATACCATCTGCCTGTTACGTGGTTCCAGAAAGGACCTCCCAAAAGTGATGAGCCCTGAGACCAGCTTTAGGAGAGAGAAAACATGAGGTGACCCAGTAAGGCACATGTTAAAAGGAAGATCAGCAGTTAGTACTTAATCAGACCCAAATAATGTTACCACTGCCACTCAATGAATGAAGGCAGCCACCTGCAGCTATATTATTACTCTTTTTGGACCACTACTGCTGCAAGCCATGCAATGTAGACTAAACACTTTAGTACTTCATGGTTAGAAAGTAATTACCAATTATGAAACAGCACCAATACTGCCACCATTCTATGTTACAACAGAAATACAAAGACTGGTAAGAAAATAAATAAAAAAACTCCACTCCCAAACCTGTGTGCACTGCCCAAGTAAGCATAGGTGCAGAGAAGGGGTAGCAAACCCCCAACATAGCAGATTTAGGCATAGTTACTCTGCACTCTTTGTGTGCAATTCACCACAAGACAAGGAGATTCCAAAGCATCAAATTATTTATTGTAGCTCTTGGCATACAGTTTGGAACATACTCCTCATACCTCCATTCACTCTGAATGAACTTTCCAGGGCTTCGACCAGGGTGTGGTCTTCATCTGGGGGTGGAGATCATTCAGGGTTGCCCTTGTTATAGAGCCAGCTTTATTCAGAACACCTGGAACCTCTTAGTGTTCACTTTAGCCATTAACTTTTTTCTATTCGAATTTAAGTGGCTCTGGAGGGCTTAGGAACATGTGCCCTTCTTAATTCATAATGTTACAAATACATCTTTTTCCTTATTGATTATTTAAACATCTTACTTACTCATTCAATTTTGTAATACAAAAATATAAGAAAAAACATAAAAAGGGCAAATACAAACAAGGAAACAGTGATTTATAACTCTAAATCCCACATTCCTGAAAGATTTTGAATTCATGCTTCATTTTCTCAACCTTCACAATTTCTTTATCCAACCTTACTTAATTTTAATTCCTTTCGTTTTTTAAGACTGTATGTAATTAGTCAGAGGTGGTTAAATCAATTTCAACAATATTCATTTCTATAAACAAAATATTATAATAATGATAATCGCAAGGGGGGTTATGGTTCACTACTTCAATAACTTCTTCATACTTTATTTTATTTTGTACATCTGCCCATAAGGCATAGGGTGAGTTTTTAGAAGCAGACAATCAAATTGCTTTATCACAAAACATTCATATGTTTATGGTTCTTATGTACAGATTTAATTGTTAGTGCTACCCACGGTAGAGGTCCCTTATTTTCAGGCTTGTTTTCCAAAATAGTCTAGGATCTATGGTCATCAGTAAACCACCCCTAACCCTGAGAATACAAGGAATCCCATATTTCTTTAAAAAAGGTTTAAGGTCCCACTCTTAGTTGAGACCTTTTGGCTGCATTGTGTCCAGCATAAAGATCCAATAGCTTTCTCTTTGGAGGATGGTATGTAATCTAACCCCTCACCTAGGGGTTTCTTTCCACCCTTTCAATTGCCATGTATTTGGTTCCCTCCACACTGTTATATTTTTCTGAAAAATATTTAAAAATCAGTTTAAGGCCAGTTTTTATATTCCTAATGTGCTCTTGCACATTTTGTTTCACAGGCCTTACTGTTCTCCCTACATAGAATAAATTGCAGGGACACCAGACAGTATACACCACGTAAGTGCTATTATTTTTCAGAAAGTTCTTGATCTTGACACTGTATTTGCTGTCATCCACTCTTAAGATTTTTCCATGGTTACAGTGTTCACACACATATTACATCTTAGGCACCTAAACATCCCTATTTGGGGGTGAGGGTAACCACATTCTTTGTGTTTCCTTCTTTGTTTCATATCTACTAGGGACAATTTTGTCTTTTATAGTCTCTGCTTTAGAGAAGACGATCCTTGGATACCTATCCAGTTCTTATGATAAAATGGGGTCGTTTAAGAGAATTGACCAACATTTTTTTACTACTGACCCTATTTTGTTAGCCTGTTTGCCAAACTGTGTAACAAAAGTTACTGGTTGTTTATTAGATTTTTTAGGTTTTTTCTCATTTATATTTTTAGGCATCAGAAGTGCATTTCTGTCTTTTTTTCCTGCTCTTTCCAGGGCTAGATCAAGAAGCTCTTTTTTATAGCCACGTCTTATAAAGCGTGATTGCATCTCTGATGCCTAACTCTGAAATTCTTCGGTTTATGTACAGTTCCTACGTAATCATAGGAACTGTCCATATGGTATGGATTTTATTAATCTACAGGGATGGGAGCTCTCTGCTCTCAAAACATTATTTTTGGCTGTGGTTTTCCAGAAGTTTTTAGTTTGTATTTTATTGTTCTCATCCACTAATAATGTTAAGTCCAAGAAATCTATTTCTGTTAGATTTTCAGCGTATGTGAACTTCAGATTTATTTTATTGTTGTTATTTATCCACTCCGCAAATCTTTCCAACTCTTTCTTGGGTCCTGGCCAAACACAAATGATGTCATCAATATATTGATGCCATTTTATAATGTTTTTAAAAAAAGGATTTATTTCTGCTGAAAATATTATATCATGTTCCCAGGACCCAAGGAAGAGGTTCACAGAACTAGGGGCCATTGCTGCCCTCTTAGCTGTTCCCTGAAGTTGTAAGAAAAACTCACTATCAAATTCAAAGAAATTATGTGTTAAGACAAACTCCAAAGCTTCTAAAATAAAGTCAATGGGGAACTCAGAACTTCATTGACTTTTAATCAAAAATGCCGAACATGCCAGCAACCCATTGCTGTGCTTGATGCTGGTATACAAGGATTCTACATCAATGCATAACCATCGATATCCCACATTCCATGTGAAGTCCTTAAACTTTTCAAGGACATCCATAGTGTGCTTCAGGTATGACTCAACATCAGAAAGGCAGGTTTTCAAGAAAAAGACAATAAACTGATTCAGTTTTTATGTAAGTGAGTCTATACCTGACACAATCGGACATCCTGGTGGGTGTTGAATATCTTTATGGATTTTTGGCAGGGTATACAGTGTGGATGTAACAGGTGTGTTATTTCAAATATATTTCAGTTCATCCTCATGGTGCCACCATGAAATTTTGCTTAAAGTAGAGCCAGTCCAAATTAATTCATGGGCATTTGCATATGCTTCCCATGATGAAACATAGAAACATAGAAACATAGACTTTGACGGCAGATAAGGACCGCTAGGCCCATCTAGTCTGCCCATTTCCCTACCTACAGGATAGGCCGCGGATCCTATTTAACCAACAGCCTATGCATTATTGGGTTATGTGCAATTTGTGTTTTCTTTAAAATTTGGCTGTATGGCCAATATCCTCCAGGATAACTCATGCCCCATTGCATTTGCTCTGGGGTTCTTTTGTGTGTGTATATATATATATATATATATGTATGTATAAAATGGGTATGAAAAATTATCTCTGCTGGTTGGTTGAAACACACCACATGATGGTGCATATATCAGAGCATTATCAAACAGCTGCACTTTCACCCCCTCCAAAATAATTTTGCCATTTTACAAGATAGATAACCAACTCCAGGGTGTGCAGTCATGCTCCGATATAAGCACATCTTGGGTAGTTGATGCACTCGGCCTGCGGTCTCATGCATAACAATGCACACCAAGGCATGCATATATCAGAGCATGACTGCACACCTTAGAGTGGGTTATCTATTACATATATATATATATATATATGTATGAAAAATATTGCATTAATGCATCATTTAGGGGTAAAACACAAAAAGTCAGGAAATGAAAAATCTTTAGGGTTGCCCCCTCCCTCTCTCGTGGACCTGCCAATCATCCCAAGATTGATAGATGACAGGGTGTGTCATTCGGGTTGTGAGGAGCCTAAATGTTGCCCCATTCCTTGTGTAATCACATTGAGAAGCAACAGTGAACAGAATGGGGACAACATTTGAGCCTCACAACTAATATTTACCCGTCATCTGATATCCCAATCTTGGGATGATTAATAGTCCTAGAGAGGTGGGCCAACCTAAAGATTTTTAATTTCCTGACTTTTTATGTTTTAACCCTAAATGATGCATTAACACAGTTTTGTTTGCATAGAATTTCCTTACATTTTGAGAAAGAATAGAAAACTGAGAACTTGCAGAAGTTGGTGGGAGCATGGGCCCTTCAGGCCCTGTGCTCCCACCAACTTGTAAATGTGTCTCTACCATCAACACCCTCCAAATTTCAATGTAAAACACCAAACCATGTTTGAGATATAACATGTTAAAGTTTGAGATTTTCATTCATCGGAGTTGCAGAATTCTGCATCTGTTGACATTTTATAGACACAATGACTGAAAAGTACATCCATGTCACTAAGGCTAGGTACCCTATCAATTTCAAGGCACCACCATAATTCAAAACACTGTCTGCAAAATGTAAATTGCGTCATGCAATATCTCCACAAAAAATATATTCTCCAACACATAAACACCATAATTCACATGTACGGGACATGCCGTCAACACCCTCCAAATTTCAAGTAAAACGACCAAACTGTTTCTGAGATATTTAAACTTAAAGATTGTGAAAATTGGCCTATCTGTACCATTATAAAATCTATCCATCTTGTTCCTCCCTCGTGATCAAAGAATCTCATGATCAAAGAACTGGCAGGCTTGCAATCAAAGAATTTGCAGGCTCACAATCAAAGAATAGAAAATGGTAAAACTCAAGTTTTAGGCAGCATTACATGAAACCACCATGATGCCTCGATAGAGCAAAGCTCCCTGAGCAAAACCCACCCTCAATTGTGTTCCTAGTCCACCCCCGAGCTGAGAAAATTGTATTTGTACCTTGCAGGGCAAAATCGCAATCAAAGAATCTTGCGATCAAAGAATTTGCAGGCTCGTGATCAAAGATCGTTAGCGAGTCGCGATCAAAAAATTTAAAACATTATAACACTATTTTTTAACCATTTTAGGTGAAACCAAAGGCATGGTCAATAGATAGAAGCACCCTGAGTAAAACCTATGCAAGTTTTTACTTCAGGAGTAACCTCTGAGCTGAGATATTTGATTTTATCTGACGGAATTTAAAAAACAAGATGGCAGACCTCATGATCGAAGAATTCTCGGGGACAAAGATTCTTTGACTGCAAGACTGCAAATTCTTTGACCACTAGGTGGGACGAGATGGCTCAAACCCCATTCTTTGTTTGCAAAACAACCATATAAATGTTCCCATTGACTTACAATGGGAGCTTAAAAGTACCACAACTTTTGAATGCTTTAATATTTTTTCACCAAACGAAATGCGTCATGTTCGGACACTGAAGTTTTTTCAGAGGAGCCATCTCACAGACTGGCATGCTACATGACAGCTGCACAGGGCCACAGGCAAAATCCCCCAAACTGCCTCCAAAACTGGCAAAAAGTACATTTTTCAGCATTTTGCTGTGCAAAGACCGTCAGTCTGACTGAAACAAAATGTGGCAGATCAAGAGATCTACCATGCCCCACCATGCATTCCAAATTTCAGGCAAAGCCATTAAATGGGTCCAAAGTTAACAGAGAAGTGCCTTCATAACTCTAAATATAGTGGCGCGACCATGCCACTATAATCTCTCTCTCTCTCTCTCTCTATATATATATATATATATATATCAGGATAAAAACTGTCACATAAACCCATTTATCTGAGTCACTATGTGGATAACTTTAGTTATTACCATAGTGATTATATCATCTTCAGTTATCCACACAGTGATTACATCATATGCTATGACCGCCACACTACTTTCCCTACACCCTGTGAATGAGCACACATGACGTCATACCTCAAATCAAACACCTGTCCCTAACAACTGCGAGGACACTAACAGCCCCCCAAAATGCCACTGAACACTCGTGCTGCCTCAAATGCCAACTACCCTCATGGCAGAGCATGTCTTCCACATTGAATCCACAAAGGAAAATGAAAGGACAGCATTTGCCACCACAACTACTTCAAAGCAAAAGGAAAAATGGCAATGTAACAGAGTGACAACACCAGCTTTCACCTAGAGATGGAACAGATAATGACTCAACTAGAAAATGATGTTGAGCCACTTACAGACCCCACAGAAAGCCAAGAAAGTGCCCACGGCAACCTTGCTAGCAAGAATGGCTACTGGACTGGAAAACAGCCCCAACCCCTCCACAAGCACTTAATGTCTATCAGACACAACCAAGAAGCTAAAATCAATGGACATCGAAACCATATAAATGTACCTAGACAGAGCAAGAAACATTAATACTGCAAAAAAAAAAAAAACACATAGACACTAACATGCTCAGAAACTATATGTAATAAAATAATTCAGCACTCCAATACTCCAGAAAATTCAGAGAAATATTTTATTGCCCAAAAAGTGCAATACTTACAGAAATGTAAGAAAATTGGTTAGTGCAAATTAACATAAATTCTGCTTCGTTTCCATTAAACCAGCCTCAGCACTTCAAGGCTATGCCACCCCTTCATCAGGAGGTGTGACCAAACTACAAATCAATCATGCCTTAAATACTAATCAAAGTGCAGGTGCAAATAATAAAAACGTAATCTGATTACCATTCTTATGCTCATCAGTTTATGGAAGGATCAGTGCAGGACACTCCAACTTTCATTAGCGATGATGTGCCCACACATTTAAAGGGAACTCCCTTAAAATATACACATACAGCACTGCTGAGATGTGTTGCCATCCGTCCAACACCAAAAACAGGTACAGCCTTTGAATAATATATCAGAGATAATAACACACACTCATATTAAAAACTATGGCGCCATTCGTACTGTCAGAACACAATGTTCTCCTTAAACAATAAATTGTTTGTATACACATTTTATATATATTATTTTATCTAAGTAAAGGAAACCAACATTCCATCAACCAATGGGTGTCATATACACAGTACACATAAAAAATGTATATGTATATGGAAGGCTAAAGAAGTGCACAACTTACAGTAATAACTATCAGAGTATTTATATTTAAATGTTACTTAATTCAAACAGCAAAAAAAACAAAACTTTGAAATATATTTCTATTTTTTCTGCTCTGTTATTATTTTTCACCCCCTTCAATTTAATTATGATTTTGTTATTTTGTATCTGTGAATAAATGGTTGCCAGTTCATTGAATCATTAAAACCAGCAGGTTTTAGATTTTGTAAATGAAAAATCCACATTGCTTCTGCTCTAATTCCAAAAATCTGTTACCTCCCCTATGTTTATATGGAATATGGTGGATCCCCATGTAGGATATATGGTGGTTATTAATATTCAACAAATCTGTCAAATGTTTCCCAATGGGGTGCATTAAGTCCCTTTTCCGAATGGCCCTGTAGTGCTCCTGTATTCTGTCCTTTAAAGTATGTAATGTTTGACCAACATCCACTTTCCCACAGGAGCACCAAAGGGCATAGACCACAAACTTTGTGGAGCAACTGAGAAATTCCTTTATTTTAACTGCTCTTTCTCCCACCATACTCGGATTCAAAAACTCCATTCCCTGTACTGCTGATCTGCAGGTCTTACATTGCTTACATGAGTAAAAACCTATCGATTTTTCTCCTAACCAAGTTTTTTGTTTTACATCTCCAAATTCACATCATACCAAAAGATCCTGTAGGCACTTTGCTTTGCTGAATGCCACTAAAGGTCCCACAGCTGCCACTTCATTAAGGTCTCTATCTAGTCCCAGAACATGTCAGTGTATTTTAATGACAGATTTTAAATCCATAGAACCAGGGCCACATTCAACTGAAAACATAACCTTATTTTCATCAGCATTTTTTTCCTGGGGCATTATTTTTGATGATGGATTGACCCTGAAGTCCCAGGTGTCAGCGGTGGTCAAATCCTCATTTTACCATCTGAGAAATTTCACCCTGGTGAAACACCTGATTCCTCCATGTGACCTTCTGAAATTGATCCACGCCTTCATTACTACCCGTCTTGATTACTGCAATGCCCTTTACCTAGGACTGTCTGGGGTTGATATCCGCTGTTTGAAGCTAGTGCAGAACACTGCAGCCAGGCTGTTGACTGGTACCTCCAGGACCAGTCTTATTATGCCTGTTCTGTGTGAACTGCACTGGCTGCCCGGTTCAGTGGTGGATCACCTATAAGGTAGGCTTACTTACCTTTAAAGCCCTACATGAACAGGGACCCGACTACCTGAAAGATCTCCTGATTCCCTACTCCCCCAATCGCCCTCTCCATTCTGCTGGTGAGGGATTGCTAGAGATTCCCAGGGTTTATTTGAAAACATCTGGAGTTCGTGCTTTCTCATTTGTAGCACCGACCCTGTGGAATTCTCTACCTCGTCGGTTGAGAGAATGCCTGACCAGCAGCAGCTTTAAATCAATGCTGAAAACATATTTATTTTCATTGGCCTTCCCTAATTAATTATTAATTGATTGATTTTAAATTAGTATATTGATTCTATTGTAATTTACATTATGTACAGCGCCTTGATTATGAAATGCGCTATATAAATAAAGTTGCTTTGCTTTGCTTTGCTTGTACTGTAATAGTTCTCTCCTGTGCACTTCCTCAACCTTACACAAAGCATTTTGTAGGGTAGTCTTTTTGTAACCCCATTCCCTAAGTCTAGTGAAAAACTTTTCCTTAGCTTGTACAAAATCTGCCGGGTCTGAACAATTTCTTTTTAATTGAATTAATTATCCATATGGTAAAGCTTCAATCGTATGTTTTGAATGAGAGCTAGACCCATGTAAGACATTATTCCCTGCTGTCTGTTTCCTGTAAGCTTTAGTTTGGGTCAGAAACTACCTGAAGCAGCAGTTTGGTGAAGAAGGTCACCTTCAGGACATCATACCGCAGAACCGCAACAACTATTTCTGCCACTATTTCATGAACTGCACCAAGAAAAATGGCACAGAATATGAGTCTCTCACATTAAGAGCTATTTTTCAGAGCTTGGAACGATAGCTGAGAAACAAATCATATGGCAAATCCCTCTCCACCTCTCCAGCTTTTGAGAAAGCTCACCAGGTCCTGTTCTCCAAACAAAAAAATATAAAATGCAAGGTAAAGGATACAAACCCTGAGCAACGGATGAGCTAACTGATAACATCATTGCCAAACTGTATAAAGAACATCTACTAGGCCCCTACAGCCTCAAATCCCTTCTAAACATCATGTGGCTCATAATAAGTATGTACTTCAGGGTACGTGGAAATACAGAGATGCAGAACCTCAAGTGGGGAGATTTGGTACTAAAAAAAGATGAAAACCAGACAGCCTTTATTCAATTAGATCAAAAGAGACAAATTAAAGTGTGACAAGGCAGCGCAGGTAAAGCAAATAGGATGCTGGGATGCATAGGCAGGGGCATCTCCAGCAGGAAAAGAGAGGTCATGATTCCACTATACAAGACACTAGTGAGGCCCCACCTGGAGTAACGTAAGGACATAGACAGGATAGAGATGGTTCAGAGGAGGGCAACAAAGATGGTGCATGGATTGCATTACAAGTCCTATGAGAACAGGTTGAAGGAATTGAATATGTACTCCCTGGAGGAGAGGAGGGAGAGCGGGGACATGATAGAGGCATACAAGTATCTTACAGGGAGGAACAGGGTGCAGGAATACTCTATTTTTAAGCAAAAAAGATGTTTCAGGACTAGAGGGCATACAACATACCGCATGGTCAAGATTGATTGTACAATACAGAGCTGAGAAGATTGATTCTATAAAGAACTGTCATACTGCATTCTAAAAGCCTAATTTAATGGTTCAGAGTGATTCTCAGTAACATATTTCTGAATGCTTAACTCTAAGTGCAAAACAAATATTAGAAAACTGCAATAGATCCGGCTTGGTGGCACTGATGGTTGAGGTGCTGGACACCACACCTCGCGCCACGCCGGCAACCTGGGTTCAGAAGTGGACATGGGTCATCGGGAGTTGGCTGGGGGGGAGGAGGATTGAGCATCCCTGGGACAGTTGCCCTCTTCTGGTAAGGGTGAGGAGGGACACCCATTAATGTGCTGGCTCCTGGCGGTGGGTAGGGGTTAGGACAAGTGACAGTGTAAGAAGGAGGGTTGGTGCAGGCAGACATCCAATGTGTGGTGCACAGGAGCGTGTACCACAGCATCACTGGCCTCCTTGCATGCCCACGCTGTGGAGGGCTCAGGGAAAAGGGAAAAAACTGCCTAATCCTCCAGTGCTTGTGAGAGTCTAGCCACAGTGCTGCGCTGGTCACTCCAGGAGCTTCCTCTGGCCCTGACCCCTTGGTCATCTGTGATGGGGGTTTGTGACATAGCCTTAGAGAGGGGGAAGAAGAGGAGGTAGTAGCTCGGGGATGGCGCCCGGTGCTGGAGCCGCTAGCTAAAACCTGAATGGGGAACCATTGGGCCACCACAGCTGAGGAGGTAAGGCAAGCAAAAAGAAATAAGCAGAAAAAAAAAACTGCAACAGAAATATTTCCGACTTCTTTCCTACTCTACATTCACCTCTGTCCCTATAACTTCCTGTAAATAAAAGCAAACTTTTTTCCAACTATCGACTAATTTTATACACATTCTCTATCCATAAACTTCTCTTACAGCACTAAAAACTGCTAGTTTATAGTTACAAACTATGTTTATCAGAGTTCACAATTGCACTGCAGTTCACAGTTACTATGTTAACCCTTAGGCTTAAAATTAGAACACATAGTGATTCTGGACTGATACATCCATCCGCGGCACAGCAAGGGTTAAGCTGCTTTTGTTCAAAATAAAAATTAAAATGTTATTTACCTGTTTTTTTACTGTGTAGAATAAAAAAATCCAATCCGAAGTAGTCCCAAAAGGTCACGACTCTTGATGTCATAATGCAACATAGATACCAAGTGGAGTTTTCAAGTCCTAATACACAAAGAAAAAACCAAAAAGAATCCACCCCCCCAAAATAAAAAAAAAAAAAGCAACACAGAGATCAAAATAAACACACAGCCACTGCAGTATAAACGGGTCCCAAATCAACTTTTCCTGCCCTAATCAAGAAGTGGAAACACCCATCTAAATGTATTCTTAACGGAACTCTTCTAGTCCTATTCCAAAGAGTGTCTAACTAAAATTTACAAACCCCAAAATAGGTATTCCCTTCCCCAAAAAATCTAGCATCATCCACGATCCTTCAACAGCACCTCTCCGAAGAAGAAAAATCCAGCAGACTGCACTTCAAGAAGCCACTGATGAGACAACATCCAGCCACCAAAGAATCCACATCCAGGTCACAAACTCCTCGATGTTCAAAGAACTCCTAAATGGCAATCCACTGCCCATCACCACCTAGTACTCCACCCAAGGCCTGCCAAGCTCTGCCGAACCACTACAAAGGATCCTCAACAATGCCACCATCTGAACTGTGTCACAAGCTGACACCACATCCTCCCTCCAATAAAAATCATTGCTTCAGCACAACCACGCCCCCAACTAATCACAAGCCAGATACACTTGACACTCATACTCCATGCACACCACACCTTTCTCCCACCCACAACCAATCAGAACACACACACACCATATCCACGCCACCAATTATAACTCATTCATACCTCCCATTCACAAACACCTTATCAAAATCCACACCAATTCTCCATTCATGAAACTGGCAATCAATAGTGCAGCAACATAACAAAAAAAAGTTCTTGAGAAAACCAATAAAACACAACACTAAAGATCCACAAACACCCCACAGGAATTAAAGACACCTATTGCATAAATCTAATATGTGGAGGGCATCTTTGGGATAAGCAGGTTATTTGTTCAGTTGCCTGTGACCTCGAGTAACCCACTCGTGAGGTTTATGAGATGTCACAGGCAACTGTACAAATAAGTTGGTTATCCCACAGGTGCCCCCACATATCCCTTATATATAATGCAATGTCCAGAGCAACTTACTTTCTTCAAGATTTATTCACTGCTATCGAAGTTTCTTGCAAACTCTGCCAAGCCATGATTAGGCTCTGAGAGACATGAAGTACCAATAATTACTTCTGATCTGTTTGTGTTCTACTTCAGAGATCCGCCTAGCAATCACCCTGGTGTAATTCTAAATGGAGCAACCACCTCTGGGCAATTTGGACATTACACCAAGTTGATTTTTAAATTGTAGATGGAACTCAAAGTGACAGATAACACCTCCATATTCAGTCAGCGTCCACCTTTTGTATTTTTAACAGTGAATTAATACTTGGAGAAGCTTTTGGGGTGACTTCAATATTTTATGAGGGCTGAGAGACATCTGAGGTGGTGTCCTATACTGGGAGGAGTGGGAAGCAACCTAAACGAAGAAACAACAAGAGGTATTACTTGGAATTGGGGGGAAGGGATCTAGCAGCTATCGAAACAGAATGCATCTCTACAAGATATATACACCATTGCATTACAGCTATGATCAGGTCAGCACCCTGCTGATAGTCAACATGTGCATGCAGACCACTGCATAGTCACTTTATTCTGGTTAAGGCCATGCTTACCTGCTCCTCAGTAAACGTAAAACAACTGCTTTTGGCTCTGCCAAGCAGCCTTAGAAGACAAGTTAGTAACAATTTTTTGTTTGCAGTAGAGGTGCGAATTGGAGCAGTCCTATGCAATAGGCATTTTGTTACCAACATTGGTGTTCCTCTTTAAGTAAATGGTAAGCACTCACTGCAGAGCAAACCAAGGGAATTCAGATTTTTTCAAAAACTTAAGTTGAGATTTGCCAAAAACTTTACCTTAAAGAGCTACTGCACTTCCTAAAACTAATATTAGTTTTTAAAAATAGTCAGCTATTACCTATTTTCTTTAGTTAATTAGATGATTTTGTTACCTGATGTTAGTAAGTGTGATCTGTGAAATAGCATACTGCCTGGCAATTGGCATATCTAGCTCTGTTAGTCCCATTGCATCATCTGCTTTGAGACTTTACTAACTGTGACATCACAGCAACTCAGAAAGAGCCACTCAGTAGCTGTCAGGTCAGTCACCTGTGTTGTTACTGTCAGTGAGGTCATAGTGCTGCTGGTGTAGTAGGAGGAATATAACTAGAAATGCCAGCTGTTTGGCAGAGTGCTATGCCACACATCCAGAAAAATACTAGCACATAGAAAACATTCTAATGAGCAAAAGGAAAAAAATACTTCAGAAATAAAAAGTTACAACTGACTGCTTCATAAAATTTGCAACATTTTCTTGTCTACTATTGTTGTTCTACTAGCTCTCAAAGAATACAATTACCTTCAAATCATTTGTACACAGCAAAGCAGAACACTTTCACAGCCATGACTATCATTAGAAAGGTACAGCTAGAAAAAAGCTTGCTTCCTGGTTGCAGTGCTCCCATGCTAGTGTCAATGTCCTCTATCAAAGTGTACAGTACATGGAAGGTTGGTCAAATTCTATTTTCTAGAGCTCTGCAGAATTTTCAGATTCTGCTTTTGAAGGAGTTCTACAGAATTTCTGAAATTCTGTCTAATTTTGTGGAATTCCATTGGAAGCGGAATTATGTAATTCTGAAAGCAGAATGTTTTTTAAAACTGCAGATTACCAATCTTGGGTTTACACCACTCAAGAAATAGTGTTCCACTGTTTGAGTAAACCACAGATTAATTTTCTGCAAACAGTGGAATAATATTCATCAGATTATGTAATGCACAGAATATTATTCCACGGTTAACAGAAAAAAATAATTTTCAGAATTTCGCAGAATTGCAACCAATCCCAAAAAGCATTCTGGAACAGCAATTGCCTTTCTGCATGAATTGAACTGGTGGAATTCTACATTTTGCACAATTGTTTTCTTTGACTGAAATTCCATAGTTCTTCCCCACAAACACAACCATTATATTCTTTTAAAGCAGCAGTGAATGATAGCAAAGAACATTTTGGCCTGTACTTATTCTATTTCAGATTGCCCCTTATCTCCTGACTTGTATGATGATCTCCTTTTCCTGTTTTGTGTCTGCTGTAGTATTTTTGTTACATTTGAAACAAAAGAAGCACTCCTTCTAATATGGCTCTGACCAGGTTTTGATCAGTATTCTCAGCTGTTTCTGTATACCCATTGCTCATAAGGTCAGGGATCACTGCTTGCTTCATACTACTGTAGTTCATTTTAGTCAAAACAGAAGAGATGTTAAACAATGGGTTAAAAAAACAACAGAAAATACTGATGAAAACCCGGTCTAAGCCATATTAAACGGATCACTTCTTTTAATATTTCTGATGTAAAATAAACATGGTTAAGGAGACTTAAAATATGGAAAAAAAGGATATCATACATGTCTAGAGATAAGGGGCATTGAAACATATAAACATGGAATCTGACCGCAGATAAGGACTGCTTGGCCCATCAACTCCACCCATTTCTCCCTACCTACACTATTACTTCCTCCCACTTCCTTTCCACTGTGATTCCCTTGTGCCTGTCCCATGCATTCTTGAACCCCACCACTGTTTTCACCCCACCACCTCCACTGGAAGGCTGTCCCAGGAATCCACCACTTTTTCTGTGAAGAAGTACTTCCTTACAACTTTCTTTAATCTACCCGCTCTCCAGCTTCACAGCATGTCTCCATGTTCTTGATCACCTTTTCTTGTGAAAAATACTCTGCTGCTCTACCTTATTTACCACTGTGAGGTCTCTAAAGATCTCGGTTTTATCCCCCTGCCCTCCCCTCCTCTGTTCTAGGGTGTACATATTGATGTGCTTTAGTCTCTCCTCATAGGGCTTTTGATGCAGACCCTGCCCCATTTCAGTTGCCCTCCTCTGGACTATTCCAGTTTGTCTACATCCTTCAAGAGATGTGGTCTCCAGAACTGAACATAGTACTGTAGGTGGGGTCTGTCAGCGATCTGTACAAAGGCAACACCACCTCCATCTTTCTGATGGTGTTACCCCTCCCTATATACCACAGCATCACCATGGCCTTCCCTACTGCCTTGTCACACTGCCTGGCCACCTTTAGGTAATCTGATATGATTACCTCCAGGTCTCTTTCCTGTTTTGTGGTCATCAATACCACTCAATCCATTTTGTACTACACACTTGGTTTTTGTGCCCTAAGTGCATTATTTTGCACTTTTTTCACATTGATACCCAACTACTTTACCCTTGACCACTCCTCTAGTTCTGTCAGGTCTTTGCCTATCATTTCCACCCTATTACAGATTTTAGTATCATCTGCAAAGAGGCAAACCTTCCCTTCCTGCTCCACTTGCAATGTCACTTATAAAGACATTAAGGAGGACTGCTCCCCAGCACAGATCCCTGAGATAATACACTGGTCTCCCTCCCTTCCTTGGAGTGAACTCATAGAAACATAGAAACATAAAGTTGATGGCAGATAAGGACTGCAAGGCCCATGCAGTCTGCCCATTTCTTTTTTCTACCTTATAAATGTGCCATAGGCCTTTGCTCTGTCAATGGCCTATCTAGTAATACTCATCTGCATTGCTCCCTTATGCATACCCCATGCCTGTTTGAAGCCCTGCACTGTATTCATATCCACCACTTCCTGAGGTAGGCCATTCCATGCATCCACCACCCTTTATGTGAAAAAGAACTTCCTCACATTACCCCTTAATCACCCTCCCTCTAATCTCATGCTGTGTCCTCTTGTCTTGCTATTTTTCTTATATTGAAACATGTTAGACTCTTTCACCTTGTTAATGCCCTTAAGGTGTTGGAATGTTTTGATCATATCACCTTTCTTCCCTCCTTTGCTCTAGGGTATACATATTGAGCTTTGTTAATCTGTCCTCATATTTTCTGATGCACTCCCTGCACCATTTTGTTTGCCCTTCTCTGGACTGCCTCAATCTGGTTAATGTCCTTGTGAAGGTGTGGCCTCCAGTACTGCACGCATGTACTCCATTGTGGGCTATTCTCTCTTCAGTTTGTGTCTTTGTGCTCCTTACTGCTTTCCCTGATTCCATCTGCTTCCCCCTGATACAACTCCCTGTCTTTCTCCTTCTGTGTTACCGCATACCTTCTGAATGCTACCCTTTTAGCCTTTTCCTTTTCAGCTGCCTCTTTGGAGAACCATAGTGGTCTCTTTTTCCTCTTGCTTTTGCTCACTTGTTTCATGCAGACATTTGTTGTCTTTACTATGATCCCTTTTATCTCTGTCCACTGTTTCCCCCTCCACCGAACTCTTCCCCTGCTGCTAGGTCATCTCTGAGGCATTGACCAACCTTTCTAAAATCTGCCTTATTAAAGTCCAGGACCCTGCTCCTTGTTTGGTTTAATTATCAAGCCACCCTTATATTGATCCACACTATACAGTGATCACTGGTCTCCAAGTGGCATCCCACCTTGAAGTCTGCAACACTGTCCCTGTTCGTGAGTACCAGGTCCAGTATTGCCCTATCATGAGTGGGTTCACTGACTAATTGCCTGAGGAATGTCCCTTGCAGAGAGTCTAGGATGTCTTTGCTTCTAGCTGAAGCCACTGCTGGGAGGCACCAATCTACATCTGGCAGGTTAAAGTCCCCCAACTGCAGCACCTCCCCTTTTCTGCCATCTTGCCAATGGCTTCATCCAGTACTTTATCTAATTCCTCCCCCTCTGCTGGATGTCTTTAGATCACTCCATTGTGAATAGTGGTTCCATTCCCCATCTCCAGGGAGACCCACAGTACCTCTTTCTCACCCTGTGTTCCCTGTGTCTCCATTGCTTTTGTGCTTTCTGTCACATAAAGCACCACACTCTCCTTTCCTTCCTACCCAGTCCTTCCTGAACAGAGTATAGCCTGATATGGCCATATCTTAGTCATGGTTTTGCAGTGCACCATGACTCAGTAATGGCCAAAATATCCACATTGGCCATTGCCATGGTGCCCTCTAGGTCCAGAGTCTTATTTCCTTGACTTCTGGCATTTGCACACATGGTTTTCCAGATTTTGTTTCCGCTCTGCTTGTTGACCCATTTTTCCCCCTTTTTGCCCTTCTCTTTCTTGCTTCTCTTTTTAATGCACCAGTTCCTTTCCCCCTTTATTTCTACCACCCTGCTTCCTTTATTAATTTGTACTCTGGGAATTCTTTTCCCCACAGTTCTCCCTTCTCTCTACTTCAGCCTGTAGGCAGGTCAGTTTCTGACTCCCTGATTCCATCTGCCACCCACAATGGCTAGTTTAAATGTTCACTGAAGTAACATTTAAACCATCCACTGAGGGCTGATGTTCCTTCCATATAGATGCAGGCCATTACCCCTGTATAGGCCCTTATCCTCTCAGGTGGGTACCCAGTTCCAGTGTAACCAAACCCTTCCTGTCTACAGCATTTCTTCAGCCATGAGTTGAAGCTCCTAGTGCAGAGATCCCTCACCTGCCCCCTGTTGTAGACAATCAGCACTTCAGCAAAAGCCACTGAGTGAACTGCCTGTCTAAGACCCCTCTCTATCTCCCTAAACTCCCCCTGCACTCTCCTAGCCCTGTCCTTAGGTAGGTCATTAGTCCCCAGGTAGACAGTGACATCCAGCTCTCCCTACTGTCCTACTTCCCTAGTGATCATTAGGATCTGCTTCACATACCTCTGGACCATAGTGTTGGGTAGGCACCTATCCTGCCTCACCCACCCTTTCCTATTCCCAAATATGCCCCTCCCCCCACAATCAGGTCCCCACTAGAAGCTGCTTTCTCCTCTGCTAGGGTCCTTTGCCACCCTTCTTGGGGTCTCCACTATGATTGGCCCCCATGACTCCCTTGGTCACTACCACAGGTGCCTCTTCCCCACAGTCCAGCCCCACCAGAGTGACATAGGAATTACATAGCAGTACTGGTTTAGGAATGTGCCTCTTTCCCACAACCCCTACCCTTCCAGAGCCCACCATAGTCCAGCTGTTCCTCCTCCCTGGCATCCTCTGAGGTAACGTGGTAGACTTTTATTTTATTTATTTATGTATTTGGAAATAACCTTTGAGCAGTGTGCTCTTTTTCAAAGGTTCCACATCAGCAAGGTGGGACACAATACAATCAGATAACACAACACTCAACAGAGAATAACAAAATATTGCTATACATTGCATTACATAGTGAGGTGGTAAATCAAATTAGCACTCATAGTATTTGCATGGTATCTTAATGGTTAAGGAAAAGGCTACATATGGTGTAAGAGGCAGATCTAGGAAACAGGAGGCTGAGGGGTGTGGAAAGAGGATTAATCAACTTCTAAGTTGGGCTTCAGCTATGAGAGTATGCTATGTCAGGTAGCAGAGGCAGTAGGGGGGTAATGAGGAAGGATGCCAGGTTAAGGTGTCCATATAGATGGGTGGAGTGCTAGGAGTCAGCTGTTCAGCCCTGCGGGTGGATAGCACTGGTGAGAGGAGGGGAGGTGAGTGGGGTGTGGTATGAGTGGATTTGACTGAAGGGAGGCCTAGGTGAAGGGGGGAGCTAGGATAGGGGGAGTAGGAGGGAGGGTCGAGTGTGGATTAGATGGGTAAAACCCTAGACCAAGGTATTGGTGCATGTACAAGGCTATGGGGGGCAGTAGGACAACCAGACTACCATTGTATGTGGGCAAGTGCTGGGGGGTAGAGGTTCATTTGGCTGTCCTTCATACACACTGACTACTGGCAGTGAGATGGAGATTCAGCTCCTTTTTAAAGGATGAGAGGCTCTTGATGTTAATTGTATGCATAGGAACCTCATTCAGCCAGAGCGGGGCTCTGTAAGCAAATGACCTTTGGCCAAAGGAAGTTCTCCAGAAAGGAATGGCTAGGGGGGCACGATTCATGCCTCTTGTCATGTAGCATGACTGATTTGCTTGCATGATCTCCACAATGCTGGGAGGAACTTTTCTCTGAAGTGTCTTTTTACCCATCAAGCACGTCTGGAACTTTATTCGACAATTCAGATTCAGCCAGTTAGTTTATTCATACAGAGAGCAGGTATGAGCTAGTTTATCTGCTCCAGTTTTCAGTCTGCAGGCTTTATTGAGGGCAGTCATGACACGTTTGAGAGCAGTTTCTAATGCTGCACCATAGACAATCAGGCCTTAGTCTATGAGTGTCAGGATGGAGCTGGAGATTGAAAGTCAAAGAGCAGTGGGGATAAGATACTGTTTGTGCCTATGTAGTACACCCAACCTTATATAAACCGCTTTTAGTACTAGGTCAATGTGCTGTGTGAATGATAGCATATCATCAATAGTGACCACAGGGTACTTGAATGAGTGTACCTGTTCAAGGGATGCATCCTTATTGTTCAGAATGGTCAGAACCAGATTCATTTTCTTGTGTCGGTGGCTTGACTTGGTGGCTCCTGGGTGAGGGGAGAGGTCCCCCTAATCCTAGCCAACTCTGCCTGGAGTCTAGTGACTTCCTCCCTCAACCCAGAGAGGTGTGTGCAGATGGGGAGTTGGTGCACCACAGCAGTCTCCAGAGGGTCTCGTTGAAAACTGCTGCACTACAGCCACTGCAGTGCATCACTCACAGCATTACCAACCTCTATTCTCCTGTGTTACCTGGAAATTCTTTTGTACCCTTACCCATGATAGGATATTTCTAGTTTTCCCCTTTTTTGTTTGTTTCTATTTGTGTTCCCCATGCCTTGTTTAAATCTTTGTATAGTCTTACCCTAGACTGGTGTTGATCCTTTTCCCAGTTTGGCCCACCTTTGACCTTGCACCCTTCACCGTAGTGATTGCTACACAGTACTGAACAGGTGGCTTACTGTAGCCGACCGGAAGAGTCTCACCCTTCTCCATTTCCTTCTGCTGATTCTTACCAATGCCTATGTTGCCAGTCACCTGTTCCACTCACTCACTGGACATGAGCATTTGGGACACACTGGCAGTGGCAGCCTTTGTGCAGAATCTGCTCCCTTTCTGGGGCATGCTATTGGCTGTGGAAGGTCAATCATCAAGTAGCCGAGGCCCCAGGGCAGACAATTAACAATCTCTTCCAAACTACAGGGCTAGGCACAGTTGTTATAATATAGCCCCTAAATGTGGGCTACTCTGACTCGTCTCAAACTTACCCATCACTCAATAATAAATACACTAATTCAAACAAGTTTCACAACTTACCCCACCTATGTTGTTTCCAAAAGACCCAAGCCTTTGTTGTCCCTTCTGTGGCAAATGCAGGCAGACTCTGCTTAAGGGAGTCTGACCCCTTCCAAACCAGTCTAATATCAGGTAGAGATGGAATGAAAAAAATAGCATGAAAGTGTATACAGTAGGTCAAAATTGTCACCCTTATCATGAAGTGCTGCTTTAACATGTCAAACAAAAGTACATAAAGGTAACCTGAGCAATAATCCATTTTACTTATCAGTCCCTCTGAAACAGACTCAAACTTAAATTTTAAAAAAAAATCCTGCTCATTTAGCTGGTAGAGTACATTTGTAAAACAAATGCAAGAACCAGAACTGTGCAGAATGTGCATTTTTGTTTGCATGCAAAATTTGCAGAAATGTTATAGTGTATTCCACACAGTGAATGTTTGTCTTAGTTTCATTACATTTTTGCAAAATTTTCTTTTTTGTTTGCCTGTTAAATTGTTAAAATCCAGGACAAAAAATCCAGCATTTTGAAGTTCTTTTTCTGCATTCCGAGGTATGTTTGTTTTTTAGTAAGATAATGAAATGTGGAAAAATGTTTCTGTGAGATTTCAGCAATTTGCAAAATGCTACGCATTCCATGCACTTTGAAAACTTTTTTAGTGCAGGAAATACTTTCCAAATTGTAGAAATTCTACTAAGATTTATCCACATTTCTTAAACTGAGACAGACATTTTACCCAGCTGTAATATCCACCATTTGTTTACCCCATAAAATTCTAAACATGGACATTTTCTTTTTTCTTCTTTTTTTTTGCTTCCTTAGCTGGCTGCCCCTCAGTCTACCATACTGACCACCTCACCCCATTCCCCGAGATGTAACTATCACCACCAGAGTGCTCCCTGGATTGCCATTCAGGGAGAAGCCATCAGGGAGCCCCCTGTGCTACTCCCCAAGCAGTGCCATATTAAGATCCAGTGGCACAGTGCCTCTGACAGTTGCGTGGAGCTTGGTGTGGGAGGCAGACATCCTCTGTGCCACAGTTGGGATGTTTTTGTCCCCATCGTTGGGAGGTGTGGCATACAGTGACATGAAGTGCGTAATGCGGCAATGTCTGCCACATCTCTCAAACTCTGTATGCCTTGGGCCTGAAATTCCTAGCTTCTACCAGTGGTCAGTCAGGTGTTGAGTGCCAGCCCACCCTCCCCTTGAGGTAGGAGAGCAGTCCATTGGATGCTCAATCCTCCTCCCTCAGCTGGCCCATGGATTCCCTTGCTCAGATCTGCACTAGGGTTGTTGGTGTTGCAAACGGAAATCCAACCGCTTTGCTGACATCTCAGCCTACATAGACTTTTTCTTAATCAAGCTGTGACAACCTGCTCCTTGAGCTGTACCTGCTTACAGGGCAGTTGTCTCAGTAAACTGCTTCACTGGGCTGCCACTGTCTGATTTTATCAGGAAAATACCTCATTGCTCAAGGTCAGGAAGATCAAACATGATAATATTAGGTAGAGTGCACTTTGGACAGCAGACTGTAAACAGAGAACTTGAAGTGCCAGCAGAAATGTTAAAATCACCTTCTCAATAATGAGACACAGCTACTGATTCTAGAAAGATAGAGGGCCCAATTTTGAAAACACCAGGAATGACACAAGTGAGTCACTGCACTGCACCTTTCATCATTCCCAATTTTAGAGGTGGAGATGTGGCAACCAGGGGTTGGCATACACCAAAGTGGCTTCTGCCATGCTTGCGTCACCAACCCTGGTGTGGCATGGCACAAGGGGTGCTTGGTCAAGGAAGCTGTTGCACCATTTCCTTTTTTTTGGATTCCAGAAGTGCTCTGGATCCCCTCAGTCTTAGATCAGCCCAGGGCTGGTCTAAGGTTCCTTACACCATTCATCTGCCAGTACCTCTGCCAATGGGTCCCCATTATGCCCCTTCCAGCAGCACAACAGGCCACCACTGTTGGCACACATGGAAAAGGGACGTGGGTGGTGCTCAGATCTCCATCTGGCACTCATGCCAGTGCATGTCTATGGGTTCTGCTGTGGCAAGTGGCTGTGGGCACAGCATGGAGAGCCAGGGTTTATGGCCAATGGGTTTTGGGGCAGGGGAGCAATAGGGGACACTACCTTCAAGGCCAAGAGATGCACTGGGCATACCCATTCTGGGTGCTGTAGTGGGCCTGTCCTCAGGGCCATGTCTTTTGGGGTGATCCTCAAAGCCAGGTGTCGTGTACCCCTATGACATCCAGCCATGTACACTGTGCTGGCCAGTGCGCCTGTACAGTAGCTGATGTCTTCCCACAGATGTACCTGCCTGACCACTAGGTGCCAGCTGGGGCAGTACACTGGGGCACCTGAGGGACTGTGAGTGGCACTGTCCCACATCTGCATGGCCTACGCTGTCACCAATATGGCTGGCACCACTGTGAAGGGACAGGAGCATGGGTCAGCAACATGCTGACTATCTCTTTCAATGGGATAACATTGTCAGTAACCACCACATTGTCACTGCACCTTGCTGGCCTCTGGTGCCCTTGCTAGTACCCACAATCTCTTGCACCACTTCCACCATCAAACCCATCCCCCATGCAAACTGACCCAGTGGTGCTGAGAATTGAAGTGCTGAACACCACACCTCGCTTCATGCTGGTGACCCAGATTCGGGAATGGACTTTAGATGCTGGGGGTTAGGAGGGGAAGGAGAGGATTGAGCATCCAGAGGACTGCTCTCCTTTCCCAGGGTGGGTTACAGGGGACTCCCCAATCTGTAGTGGCCCCCGATGGAGATCTGGGGCTGCACAAGATCAGGTGAGAGATGCATGGGTGAAGACAAAGGCAGATGCTGGCAGCAGAGGTGGAGCCTTGCAGGATCATTGCATGCCGTGTCTTCAGGGGGAAACATTAAGGAAAATCCCAAAGCACCTAGGGAGGTGATGGTGATCCCAGGAGCCGATACCCACAGCCCAACACTGGGCCACCTTCCATCGGCTCACCCAAGCCCCTCAACCCAGCTGCAGGCTGACCATCTAGATTTCAGAAAGGTCACCAGGTAAGAGAGGTGGTCCCACCCCAGGGGGCATAGATCCAGCGGTCTGGCCATGTCCATGGACTTGGGGAAGGTGTAGCTCAGCCCTTGTACTCCTGGTGGAGGGGGTTTTAGGCAGGGAGTAGAGTCCAAGGCTGAGTGGGTACACCTGAGAGATGCCCTCATCCTCCGGTGTAGAAACAGAATGTACAAAAAAAGCAAACATCCCATGAGCAACTTGTTTGGTGCATGGGGGGGGGGGTGCAGTTGTGGCAGATCCCCTGCCTTTGGCACTGGGACTGAACTGATCTGGAATTGGGTGCAAGGTCCCTGGCACATCAGTGGTCAACTAAAGCTGCCATTTGCCATAGCATGCACTGATCTAAGTAGGGCTTTGAAAATTGGGCCTGGAGTCTTTACTATTAATTCTTACATTTATTAAATAAACAGGTTATATCTACTGTAAGGCAAAAGGTTCACATATTTACTGGGAAAGGAAAAAAATGGCAGTATAAAAACAGATGCTGGACAGAAGAATCTCAAACCTAGGCTCTCCTAGCTTGTCTTATCTGCCACTAGCCTGAAAGGACTTCCACTGAGTCTATCCTTCCCTCACTCAGATAAGTTAGCTCCGGCAGGGCTCTCATTTTCTTCCAGATGTAGAGAGAGAGAGAGAGAGAGAGAGAGAGAAAGAGAGATAGTGTCCAACTCCCCAATTTTATCTGCTCAGTGCTGTGGGGGAGTGACCTCTCCCTTGAGTGACACTTCCCACCCAGGTGTATATGTGTGTGTGTGTGATTATCCAGGTCAACTGGCATCTTTCACACCTATGACATCCCTCTTCCAACTTTTATGCCCTTGTTTAGCAGGGTGTCTTGGGTGTTTGGAATCATAGCCCCAGCATCTGCTGGGGTCTGAAACTAGGTGAGCTTGAGGAATCCTTAGTACTTAGCAGTTGTCCAGAATTTTCTCCTGAGAGCTGACTGAACATGTGACCTGGAAGCTATTTTGGGTGTCCATCCCAAACTGAACTTATAACAGAAGAATATTTAAACTAACAGATAAAAAGGAATACATTAATCTGGTCACAGCTCCCATCACACAGACTTTTTCATTCCATCGCTACCTAACAGTGGACTGGCAACATCCCGAACCAGATCATCCACTACTCTGGCTATCATCCTCCAATGGTCCCTCCCTTCCCCCCAGCAGGCTTGGGAGGGTCAGACCCTTTAAGCTGCATTAGGTGGGTGGGGAATCCATGGTGGCAGGGCCTGAGAGTGCAGGACTCACACACAGCTCAAGTAGCAGTTTCTCCTGTTCTCCCTCACCTGCATTGTCCTGCCCATTGGCACACCATAACAATGTCATGTGGGTGCCTACACCTCACGAGGAAGCTGCCCACCAGGCTGGATGCAAGGGGTCCCTGCAGTATCAGGCTGTGGTGCCGTCCCTCCCTAGCTGAGATGCATTGTGAATGGCAATGCTTCTTCCAGCCTGGCCTCTCAGATACAGGGATTTGAGCTCAGTTATGAATCTAGGTTGCCTGAATGGAGGCACATCATGACATAGCATAGTGGTTAAGGGCACTAAGCTGCAAACCTGGAGACCCGGATTTGAATCCCATCAGCCCCCACTTGTGTACCGTGTGGCCCTGAACAAGTCACTTAACATCCTTGTGCTCTGAGATCACACCTGGAAACAAGCTCCAGCTCAGTGTGGCTTTTCTGGTTAAACAACTTCCTATGGACAGACTGATCCTAGGTCACATGTATACTGGTAAATCACGATATACAGTATGAGACAGACTGTAACAAAAAGATAAAAAAAATTGCATTCAAGGATGGGGATTAAAATAGTATTTTGACTTTCGAAGCCAGACCTCTGCTAAGTAAGCACTGTGAGAAAGGCTGGAAGGAACCCCTCACCTCTCAACTTGGCTGTTAAAGAGGCAGCAACTGGTACAATGGTGCCCGCCAGGATCAGATGCAGTGTCACAGTATGTCATAGTTCCCTGCATTATGATTGCCATTAAACTGCACTGTTTTCTACAGAATTCTGCGAGCTGAGACATTTAATGCTGGTGAGCTCCACTATACAGTATGTGTATCTTATCTTGGCATTACATGTTACGCTCTTTAGGAGCTATTTGAAGCCTCTTTAAGCTGAGCCCCTCTCCTACTATATGAAAATGGCAGTGTTGAATGAACAACCAGACTCAGTTTAGCACAACAGGCACTCGGCCTTTGTACATCCCCATCAATAATTGTGAACTGAATTTACCTTTTTACAGGAAGCATATTCCTAATACATTAATGTTTTCCTGGTAAAAAGGCATAATTGCTTCCCTAAGCAGTCTCATGAACAACTGCATGCTGTGAGAAAGGAAGTATGCCCCTGGGTGAGACATCCTGAAATGCCTCTCTCGGCTGAGAACAAAGACTGGTCATCAAACAGACTGCAGCACAGAGCTTTACCTACTGCAGCGAGGCCACCTGCCAAGGCATGTCTGGAGTTTACTTCTCTGCCTTGCACTTCTTTCTCTTCAGAATCTAGTGGCAGCATGTCTGAACTTGTGGCAGATGTGCCTGAAGGTGGGCAAGCCAGGCAGGTTTAAGGTCAAGCCATGGGACTCTATAATAGAAAAAAGAGGTATTTGAGCCAACCACAGGGGTTACAAGCAGCAGTTATTGCTGTCCTCAGCGACCCTTTTCTGCTGTGACCAGAACAGACCATCTGAAACAATGTGGAAGTGCAAGGAAATATTAACAGCTGAAATTAACCTTGAGAGGGCTACAGTCAAGTAAAACATAAAATGACAATGGAATAATAATATTAAAGTGAAAGTCAATTCCTTGAAGGTGTTATCTTTGTTCAACTGTAATAAAACTGTGGGGGAAAAAGCCTATTACACTTATTCTCGATTTAATGTGTTTGAGGATTATTTATGTTATCACATTTTTTTCCTTTTTGTCCTTTCCAGGTAAGACAGAACTTCAATCCTGTTTAAGATGGCTACAGTATGTCTTACTAGGGTCTGTCACACAAGCGCTAAGTTTCTTATGGGAGATAGCTACTATGAGATTGGCCCAGCCACCATTCTAACAAATCTTTATACAAATTGGGACAACACTAAGGGCTTCATCCACAAAGGGATCTGTGCCCTCAGAGGGGTGTCTACGCATTCTGGGGATATGCAGAGGTCCTGCTCTGCACATGTGGTTACCTCTGCACATTCTCAGTTCTGGCTGTATGCTTTTTCTCACCATATCTCTGGCCTTGTGCACTGCTACATGCTGGGCTGGCTTGGGCTGATCAAAGGGGTAGAGGCATGCCTGTGTCCAACACTGGTGCACTAATTGGTGCCACAAAAGACAGGTGGAGGAGCAGAGGCTGCAGAGCTTGATGGCTGCCATAGTTGCAGAACTCTATCTGTAGCCCAGTTGGCCCTGACACCACTGTTCCTAGCCCTTTGTGGAGGCTGGAAGTGTTATTTGGTCCACAGTCACAGGCCATCGCACTGGCATGTCTTGATGTTGTCCTAATGGCAGTCCTGTGGTCCCCTGTCCCATGCAAGATGGGGATACACTACAGTGCCAACTATCTGATTGGTTTACTGACAATGTGTATAGCACCGCCTCTGGTGTCACACCCTACCCTTGCATGGGGCTTTGCACATTAGGGGCACAGGGGGATGGGGCTGAGCATAACCATCCATCATTGATTGGCATCAGGGTGCACAGAAGTGTGGCTGCTATATGTTAAATTTGAGAATATTTCAGCCACCTTTGTGAACCATGCCCCTAAAGAGCAATTACTATAGATACTAAAATAAAAGACTCATAACAATTATATTTACATCAAGTATGTGTGATGTTTTGATTTCTTTTGCTTGGTTTTCTTTTTCCAGTGATTTGCCTTCTAAATATTGCAGATAATAGGGAACTTACTTCACCTTGCCTTTCAGAAAGCATCTGACTGTCAGCAACTGAATCCACAATTGTTGTGTTCGTAACATGAAAAAATAGAAAGATGCCTAATGATAAAGACATGGGGCTCGATTCTCAAAGCTCCTAGCATGGCACAAGGGGCTCACACCACAAGAAATGGTGCAAAGTGCTACTTGTGCTAGAAGATACAATGGGAGCAATTCACAAATGCAGTCTGCATCAACCACAGGCTGCGTGTACCAAAGGGGGCTTGTGCCATCCATGCACCACAAAATGAACTGTGGGATGGCACTAGGGGGTATGTGGCAGACATAAAACTGCCACATCCCCTAAATCAGGATCCTCAAAACCCTCCCAGAGGTCATTTTCTACGTACCATTAGATTAGCCAGGGCTGGTCTAAGGGTACTTAGATGTGTATCGTCTGAGATGGTTTGGTACGCCAATTTACCATGGGCCCCCCTCTCCGTCCCTGATTCCCTTTATAATAAAGTAATTGACATCCCTGGTGGCTAGTACTCCCATAGCTCTGATCCCCATATTAATAGAATAATCCCTTTCCCTGATGGCTAGCAGTCCCTCCATCCCTGATCTCCATATTAATAACATAATGCATGTCCCTGGTGGTAAGCAGACCCCAAAACCCAATCCTCTAATTATTAAAATAATCAGTCCCTGGTGGTCTAATGGACCCTTCCAAGCCCCGATCCCCTTATTGGTAATATAATCAGTTCCTGGTGGTCTAGTGGACCTCCTCCCTATCCCCGATGCCCATATAATGAGAGATATATTTGCCTGGTGGTCTAGTGGACCTGCACCCCCCACCCCTGCAGGTAGTGTGGAACAGCTTACTCCCCCCTTCCTGAACCCAAACCAGTGAATAGCACAGCCTCCTCTCACCACATGCCAGCCACCAACTCAACAGTCGAGGAACACATACTGTATACAGTACACGCTTATTGATTGACAGCGCACTCGAGCTGTCAATCAACGAGTGTGCACTGTACACAGTACGCGCTCCTTGACAGTTGAGTTGGCGGCTGGCCATGGTGGTGAGAGGAGGGCTGTACCAGTCACTGGTTCAGGAGGAGGGGTGGTGGGTACTACCTGCATGGGTGAGTGGGTAGGTGTCCTCTAGACCACCAGGCAAATATACATTTCTATTATATGGGCAAATTGAGGATAGGGAGGGGGCTCTGCTAGACCACCAGGGACTGATTATATTACTAATAATGGGATCAGGCCTTGGGATGGTCCATTAGACCACTAGTGACTGATTACATGACTAATATGGGGATCAGGGCTTGTGGGGCAGTCAGCTAGACCTCCAGTGAAGTCCTAGGGTGGTGCACAGCCACCCTGCGGCTTGTTGCAAACCCTCTGGATGTTCTGTTTGATGTCTGGCCATGATTGTCACAAGCCACAAGACTGCCACTGGGACCCTGCCAGATAGACAATCAGGTGCAGGGTCTCTGGTACACTGGGCTTTGATGCAAGCTGCCTTTTGCCACAGCTTGCATCAGTCTAAGGGCCCTTTGTGAACTGAGCCCATGGAATCCATTTAGTCTGCTCTGGATCCTTAACTTGCAACTACAATACTATCTTTTTGCCACATCACAGTCACCTGCCAATGGTAAACAGCACTATGATGTTACAAGCAATGGCTATATAAGATGAGTTGGGGATGATCAACAGCTTTTTTAGCAGACTTCTTGGTTAGACCCCTGCATTGTGAACCCTAAAAAGGAAAACTAAGAATCTAAAAAAATATCTTCTCATGAAAATCATTATAATTGAAACACAGTGTTTCTCAAAGTTTTGTACATGTTAAAATTGCTGCCTGCTACTTAAAAACCTCAGGCAAGATTATAAGCAGAACTTTCGATGCTTTGTCACCCAAATGTGGGGCACAATGTAAAAAAAGGAAACAAAATGTGGGAAATATCTTTATGTCAATGCTTTGCTCTCTGTTGAGACAACCTTCTGATATAGTTGGTACACTTTTTGCAGTCATGCACAAAATCTCAGCACTCTTTCAGATGTGAAGACATCACCATTCTGAATAGCAATGCTAATGGTGGTGCTTGTTTTACTAGTGTGGCCAGTGTTATGTAATTCTCATGTCAAATGTGGGTTAATTGGTATGATCTTTGCCCCATACTCTGGCTTCTGCCAGATGGACTTGTCTGTGGATAATTAATTGGGTAGAGTCAGTCTGGAGTGTTCAAATCAGCTCTAAAAAGAGGAGCTGATAGTACAGGCCTTCGTATCTGCAAAGGCCCTAGTAAACTAATGTAGGGCCCACACTTTTTCCTGAGTTGGTGGTTAAGACAGTTCAACATTGGAAGCGGTGGAGGCTGTAAACTGTTATTGTCTTGGGGGCCAAGAAGTAGGTACTGTATCTCAGCTGGGTGTACCACGTTTCAGCATCCTTACAGCAGGGGATGAAAATACTGTATCAAGCATCCATCACTGTGAGGAGCAGTGCAGAAAGACTCCTAGAAAAAGAAGGTACTGAGGGAAGTTATGTGTCCCCCCAAAGGTTCAAGTAAAGTGGAGAAAATGTTATACTTGTAAACAGCAAGCCAAGTGGATGAGGGATGGATAGATAGAGAGCTGTATCAATAGCTGGGTAGATGTATGTAGGAATGGATGGATGGATGGAGCACACAGAGAAAAAGACTGATTTTCTGTTGGTTCCATGTCAGTGGGTAACTCTTGGATGGAAGAAAATAAGATTTGTAAGCAAATTAACTTGTTGTGAATTAACTGAGGTCTTGGGGGGGGGGGGGCTTTTAGCACCTGAGTAACTAAGGTTGCTCAGTGGTGTCTGCTACTGTAAGTGGAAGAAGTTTCTAAGTGCAACCTGTTTCAAATAATCCCTTACTACTTGACTGAAGATGTTAATGGGGACACTGAATTTGTTGAATCATTCGTGAAGTGTTTAAGGCAAACTTTCCACTTGGTTAACCCTCAGTTCCACCACAGACATGTAAGAACAACAGCCTGAGGTCAGCCAGACTTACATGCTTACACAGCAGGTACTTTAGTCTAACTTTTGCTTTGCTCAGTAGATCTTTTGCAAGGGCAACCTGGTTAGATAAATGCATGGGGTGGGGGGGGGTATTCACTGGTTGCACTCACCGTGAGATTGTATTACAAACTGCTGTGTGTTGTCAATTATCTTTTGTAGTTAAATCTGAAGCATGATCAAATTGTGCTATTTGCTTCCTTCCGCTTGTTAATTTATTATCTGATTTTTGACATAATATTGACTACAGAGTTCTGCCTGTGTGAAAATGTTTGAGGTACCTTGGCCCAGAAGCTAGAGCTCAAGTTTGGGAATCAGAAGACCCATATTCCAGTCACACCACAGTCTCTGTATAACATTTAATGAGTCACTTAACCTTAGTGCTTCAATCCAAATAACAGTAATATTGGGTTAAAAAAAAACAGGGCCTCACTGAAATGAGAAGTTACTTTTCGGGGGGAGGGGTATTCTTGGAGAATAAATTGTGGGGAAAAACATCTGCTTAATATGAAATGATGAACATGCAACAAAATATTTCAAGTGAACCAATACAATTTCTGGATGAAGACAAACAAGTTAGAACCATTTCTCTATACAGTAGGTAGATTAACATTATGGATAGACAGTAGTAGAATCTTTTTATCTGTTGAAAGAACCCTTTTAATGCTCAGAGTGCTTTAACAGACTGAAAACAGATTATTATAAAAGTGACAGAAAAAATACTCAAAACTGATTGGTAAAGGGCCAGTTTAACCCATGATGTTATCCCCACACAACCTTACAGGTTAAAGTAGTGCCCACAAAACAGCCTTCCTACAACTGTAAACACCTAAATGAATCAATTGTATAATCACAATAAGGAAGTTCAGGGTGTGTTTCACTGGGATAATGTCACTTCTTGGGTGGTTGGAGGCAGTTGGCATGTGGCCTCATTCCTCAACAACACACTGTAGGCATGATATTATCCCAACATGACACATGCCAAGGCATGTCTTAGTGCTTAATTACAATCATGATAGCACAATGCAACAGGCAACAAAGAAAAAAGTCAGAATACAGACTGAGCCCTATAGAAGCACAACATCACATGCTCAGGCCACAGGATCGAAAGCTTTTTTCATTAAATAAAAATTTCAGACTGTGCTTGAAGGACATCAGATAGTGGGAGGATAAGACTTCCACTGGGAGAGAGTTCCAAAGGGTTGGGGCAGCCACTGCAAATGCCTGGTCACCAGCCATCTTTAAATGAGAGGGCAGTATTCTAAAAGATCCTCACTCTGTGGACCACAATATCTGGATGTCACATAGGGAGTTAGAAGGATGCTGACACACTAGCAGCTCAGTCATGCTGGGTAATTTAATATAATTTGTAAAGTAAATTCTGGGTGTGTGGTCTCTCCATTGTGTTATGTGTCATATGATAAAGCTTTTTCACTTGTTCTTGAAATTCAGTAAGGTACTGCAGAGAAGAGCTTGTGGGACACAGATGTCAATGGTTAATGTGTGTGCTACCTCAGTACTGGTCCACTGGTTGCCAGCTTGCTCTCTTCCCATTTGACAAAATATAAACAGTAGCTCTGACCACTTATTGCAGCTGCCACCTTGCTTTTTTGAGAAGCTGGATACAAACTAGAGAGGGGAAATGGGGAAAACATATATTTTTCCAATATAAATTTGCATTAATTTTCAAGAAAACAGCACAGCAAACAATAGAGCAGAACAATTTTAAGGAAAACAATAGTAACAGAAACTAAAAAAATCATTACAGCAATATTGGCAGAATCATCTATACAGTAAGTCAATTTCTAGGTTTGAAATCATAGAAGATAATTGTTATAATAAACTAACACATTTAGTTCAATAGTTCCTAAAAAGGGAGGCTAAATCTAAAGAAACACTGGTTCCAACCAGAATATTCTAAATATTAACCTCTATAATTTAAAATGGGTTCCCATATCTTATGAAAGATATCTAGTTTAAGAATCAAGTAACTCAATCTTTCATTATTTGCAGTTGAGCCCATTAAATCAATCTGTTCTCTGACAGATTAAATTTTACTACTCTTCCAGTTTTTATTAATCAACTTTTTGAAGGTTAACGTTGCCAAGAGTAACCATATCTGATGGACTTTTTCAAAATGGAAGTTATGTTGAAGTAACTAAGATAAAAATTGATGAAGAAAAGGGGAATGCATTACCTAACACCTTTTTGACCTTCTGAATGAATTGCTCTCCATTTAGACAGTATGTTTGGGAAAAAAAACCTACCATCTGACAAAGATTAGCCTAAGACAAGTTACATCACCAGCTAAATTCTAATGAGGAGTACCCCATTTTTTAAGTTTATTTGGAGAGTAGTAATAATGGTGTAATACTTTAATCATATCTTCTCCTGGGTTTCTATGCCAGTACAGTACGTATTGTCCCATAAACTGGATCATAGATCTGAAGGGAGTTTTATCAAAAATTAATTTTCCCATTTAAGTCTGGCAGAGTGACAGATATGTCTGATATGGAAATAATCTTATATATCAAACCAGATTCACTCCACATTTGAGCACGTTTTAATATTTGGGTCCAGCCTCGACTGTCTATAAGTTGGTGTTGTGAGTCAAGGAAGTCTTGTGAGAGGGCCACTTTGACTTGCAAATATAGCTAAAAGTAAATTTTGGGACATTATATTTAGACTTGACTTCCTCAAAAGAAAAGAGTCTATTCTCTTCTGGATGTAACATACATCTCGCATTCCTAGTTCCTAACTTGCTCCATACTATATCCTTTATTGGTTTATTATTGAATTTAATTGTGGGATTATTCTACAGGGGACAGTATTAAAGTAGGAGGGTATCAAATTTTATTTGTGCAGTCAGCTTTTTACAGAGCCAAGTAGAAGTAGGGATAAAGGGATGATTTTTCAAAGTGATTTGGAAGGGGTCTAAAGAGTACATTAGGTGCATGACTCCTAGAGGTTTAAACAGATTGCTGTCAGTAATGGCCCATTAAAAATTTTGTTTTGTATCTGTAAGATTAAAAACAGAAGAAAATATGTTTAAGTAGGAATGACCTGTGATAACCTTGCCACCCTGATAACGCAAATCATCCACATTTAAATGAAACATTGAGCTTTGCAAGACTTAGGTGAGGTTGCTTGTTATCCTAGAGGAATTTTGAAATGAGTTACTCAGTTTTCTTAAAGGAGAACTACGGGCAAAAATGGAATAACTGTACATTTTAAATCATGTCCTAAGCTTCTGAACGGTATTAATGTGTCTGTGATTGTGTAAATGGTTTAAATCAATTTTTAATTAATTGTACCTCTATTGTTGGGTGTGTGTGTAGGGGGTCAGCCATTTGCAAGAGATTTTTTTTAGCCCTGACCTAATGTTCCCCACAATGTACCAAACTATGATGTTTGTCCACCCTCTTCTTTCCATTTTCTGTGCTGAGAAAGAATTGTGTTGTCATATGTTCAGGTTTCCTTTCAATAGCCCTTGAGGTGAGTTTGTGTACTCCTTCTCAGCACTGATTTTCATTTAATGCAATTTAGAAGCTCAACTACAGTTTTTCATGGGCCTTTTCTTTATTTTGGGAATATTTGTGCTTAATTTTCTGCCTTTTGTCAACTGATAAACATCTGTGCTACTAGCTTCCTCTCCAGACCAGTATATTTTCTTGTAACTTCAGGACACATTTCTAGTGTTTCCCTGTAGATTATATTTCCTAGGGATTTCCAGTTTCTGTGTTTTCTCAGATGACAGATCCAGCCTCTTGAAGTAATTTCCCTATGGATTGTTCTATTTACCTTTAAATTCTGAAATTTAGCCAGCACAGTGGTTCTGAGAGTTGAGGCACTGGACGCCACACCTTACGCCATGCCAGCAACCCGGGTTTGGGAACGAGCCTGGGTTGTCGTGGGTCAGCAGGGATGGGGAAGGATTGAGCATCCCATGGACTGCTCTCCTTCCCCGGGGAGGGGGGATCTCATTGGCTGATGCACTGGTGAACTCTGGGAGAGGCTGGAGGCACCACAGTGCATGGCTGCAGAAAGCAGGGGATTAAAGCTGTGGTGGACGTCTGTCGGGTGTGCACAGGAGTGTGCACATGCTGAGCGGGACGTCATTACATGTCCAAGCTTCGGGGAGAAAACTAAGTAAAAAAAAAAAATTCCCTTTCCACAGGGAGGTAACGGAACCACCAGGGGCCTGGGTCCACATGTCTAGAGCCCACTGCACTGCCTGAGATGAATTTGGGGACTCTGGAATCTCCCTGGGGATCTGTAGAGACTGGAGTCCTGACCCCAACATAGTAGCTCGGGTAAGTGCGGTTTAGGCAGGCGGTTAGTACCTTAGCACCCCGTGCGGATTCCTGAGAGATTCCCCGAGGTCAGGAGTACAAACAGAGCTTACAAAAAAAAATACTGAAATCTAAAAGTTCTGAAAATTTAGTGAAAGTTCAACCACTGGACTGCAAAATGGCACATCATTGTCAGAAAACAAAGTGATTAACACAGCAGGCAATACATGGGAGGGGAAGCTAGCCACACAGAAGTTAAACCATTTATACAACCACAGACACATTAATACTATTCAGAAGCCCAGGATATGATTTAAAATATATATTTATTCAGTTTTTGCCTGTAGCTTTCCTTCAAACCATATTGAACTAATTTGGGTATAGTATAAAAAACATTTTAGCAGAGATGATCATTTTAACTGAATTTATTTCCCCCACAATTACAAATGTGGTTTCCACCAGTTTTCTAAGCCCTTATCAGTTTCCAGAAGTGGAGAGCAGAGATGGGAATCCACTGTTTTACAAACTGAATTATGAGTGAACATACTCAGGGTAAGTCAAATTGTTGGATGTCCAAGGGATAGTAAAGAAATTCAAGAATCTAAAGTCCTCAAATTTAGATGAGTTCAGCATCTAACTTGAATTTCTGCTTTCCTAATATCTGGAACTCTCTTCCCCTAACAATTTGCTCTGCCTCCTCCAAATGTTCTCTTCCCTCACTACTCAGTCCAAACCTACACCGCTCTCTCCTGCAAGTGTCCATAGCCCAATGTCCTGCCTCCCCCTTTTCTCTTTTCCCTACCCACTACCTGTCCTCAAGCTCCTAAACCTCTCTGCACCTCCCATGTCCCACTATTAACATATTTCAACCTCCTTATCTCACCCCTCCCTTCTTCTCCCCCTCCTACCCCTACCATGCCTCCCTCCCTCCCATAAACCTTCTTCCTCTCTATCTTCTCCCTTCCTCACTCCTCTCAACTGCTACCTCAACCCCATTCCCTCTCTTAGAGCATCCGCTTCTTCCTCCCCCCTACCTTCTCCACTCCCCTTCCCCTTCCCTTATCCTATCCCCCTTTACTTTGTCCCCCCTCTACGCCTCTATACTCACTATTCCCAACCCTAATCCATCTCCCCCATTCTCTTCTATTCATCTACCTGTCTTCCCTCCTTTTTTCCCCTTCCCCCTCTCCTATCTCTCTACCCTCCCTCCTCACTTTCCTCTCTCATGTATTTCTTCATTGATCCTCCCTGTGGCCCCCTCCTGATTTAATGAACACTTTCTACCCTGTCCTGTTCCAGACATTATAGTGTGCAAGTGCCTGGTACCTCACAATCCTGATGTAATCAGTTTGCATTGTTATTAATTATGCCAATATGATACTGTGTATTACTGTATATTGCTGTGCTTATTGCATTATTATGTTACTATGCTTTCTACTTGTTATTATATATTTATTTCCTCCCCCTCCCCTGGGACACATGTGGACATGAGCTGTATGACTCAGCATGTCTTTCCTGGTAAATCTCTTTTAAATTAATACATAAATGAGGCCTTCTGACTTTTTTCAGTTAACATGTTCTAAGGATAGGTTGTTAGTTACTAATTGAAAATGGGACTGGCTCAAGGTTAAAAATAGGTTATCCACCAATGCTAGGAGTTTTTGACAATTATTGCCAGCCATGGTACCATGACTGCAAATTCTGCTGTATTGTTTTCTTATATTTTGTATTATGTGCTGTACTCTCTCCCTTAACTGTTCGCTGCTACAACTGTATTGTATTCTTAACTGCAAATACTATATATATGTACTGCAAATACTGTATATATGTTCATTTATCCGAACTCGCTCCGACTGTTCCCCATCCCCCAGGACACATCTGGAAATGAGCATTTGCTGCTCAGTATGCTCTTCCTGGTGAAATTTTTAAATAAATAAATATTAGTAGAATCCATGATTTTCCAGATGAGAGATTCTGTTACTAAAACAAATAAAAATAGAGAAAGTGGACAGCCTTGCCCTGTACCTCTGCACAGGTGGAAAGATTCTGAGGCAATGCCATTAGATATTATTGTAGCCTTTCACTTGCTCTATAGAGTCCTAATCCAAATACAAAGCTTAGACTCAAAATATAGTTTTTTGGGTATTTTATGTAAGAAGGGCCACTATAGTGCAATAAATCCCTTACCAGTGTCTAATGAAAGGGCAACTGAGGGTGTAGGGAATTTTGTGGAAGTCTAAATGATGAAAAAAACCTTCTTAGTTTGTCAGAAGAGTTTCTACCCCTCATAAACCCAACTTGTTTTTTCCCCAAGTAGTTTTTGTATAAAAGTTTGTATTCTGTTAGCAAGTACTTTGGACAGGATTTTATAATCCACATTGAGTAAAGAGATTGACTTACAGTTTAAGCATTCCAGAAGATCTTTATTTTTTAAGGAGAGATACTTTATTTATTTGTATTTATTTATTTTATTTTTGTTGACCGGGTAAGTGCACTAGACAAATCCTGCCTATTTTCAGGCACGACCCGGGGAGGGGGATACAGATGAATACCAGCTGACCTTGAATCAGATTAAGCTGTTGGTGGTACTTTTAGTGAATGAGAAAAATTTGGCCAGGACACCGGGGAAATTCCCTTACTCTTTTCGATAAGTGCCATGGGATCTTTAATATCCACCTGAACTACCACCAATCCAGGCAGATGGGACCTTAGTTTAACATCTCATCCAAAATACAGCACCTCGGAAGTGCAGCACCCCTCTCATGCTGTACCACAGTGTCAGTACTGGGATATTAACCCAAGTGCCAGATGTGGGAACTGAACCCACAGCCCTCTGATCTCCTGGCCTCAGAGGCGAGTGTGCTACCTACTGAGCCACTGACACTGATGTTAGGATACAGATGAATCATTCATTGTGTCTAAAAGGGAACCATTGAGAAAGAACTCCCAGTAGGCCAGATAAATATCCGAACATATGAAATGCCAGCAGAAACAGCCTCATTGTTTATAGAGTCTGCTCGATTGTGCAGCTAGCCCCTCAACTTGCAGCTGCCCCACCCCCCTTCCATCCCCATTTCCACCACCACCCTCCCTCTATCCCACCCTTTCTTAAATCCTTCCACCGTTCTGCACACAATACCACCTCCTCGGGCAGAGTGTACCACTTATCTACCACCCTTTCCATGAAAAAGTGTTTCCTGATTTCCCTCCTGAATCTCCCCCCCAATCTCAGCTGATGCCCTCTCATGTTCCTCCCCTTTCTGATCTGAAGAATCCCTTCTGTATTAATCCTGTTAATACCCTTTAGGTACTTAAAGCTTTCAATTATATCCCCCATCCCATATCTCTTAAGGGGAATACATTTGCAGCTCTACCAGCCTCTCCTCATAAGATTTTCCCTCAAGTCCCTGTATCATCTTCATTGCCCTATGCTGTACTCCCTTCAGCAATCTGATGTCCCTCTACAGGAATGGCTGCCAGTACTACACGCAGTATACCAGGTGTGTCCTGACCAGTGACCTGTACAGGGGCAGGATCACTTCTCTGTGCCTGGAGGAGATTCCCCTTGCTATGCACCCTAGCATCTTGTTTGCCTTTACAGCCTCCTTCCTGCACTAAGCTGAGTGGTTCATACTCCCCAATATTAGTACCCCTAGATCCTTTTCCTCCACTGTGCTTTCCAACTGTATCCCTCCAAAATGATATTTATTCCCCTGGTTCCTTTCTCCAACGTGCAGTACCTTGCACTTCTTGGAGTTGAACCCCAGTGAATATCCTGAACAGCACCGGTCCCAGTACTGAATCCTGGGGCACCCCACTCATAACGTCCCTTGGTGATGAGAGTCCCCCCCAACCCTTTGCTGCCTACTTCTCAGCTAGTTGGTGATCCAGTTGACCATTTTTGTCCCCACCTCAATGTATTCCAGTTTTCCCCCCAACCACCCATGTGGCACTGAGTCAAAGGCCTTGCTGAAGTCCAAATATAGGATATCCAATATTTAATTCTGTGGAGCAAAAGTGTTTATAGACTTCATTAGAGAAGCCATCTGATCCAGGGGCTTTCCCAGAAGAAAAGGCATTAACGGCTGTAGCGATCTCTAGAATTTAACAACAGCTTACAAGTTGGGTTTGTCTTCATTAATGAGCTTGGGAAGATTAACTGAAGAGAAAAAAACAGATAATTTTGAAGTGTCCATTGGTTACTGACTTTTGTACAAATTAGTATAGAATTTTTTTTTAAACAGATTAATTTCTGTCATGTCATAAGCAAATTTACTGTTAGGCAGATGAATTTCATTACCGTTTGTGAACCATGACTGTTTTTTTTTGAAGCAGTAGGCCAACAGCTTATTGACCTTTTCACCATGATTCCAGTATGCCTGTTTAGTGCTAAAAACAGCATACATAACTTTCAAGGACAGAATTCTGTTTGTTTCATATTTCAGTTGCAAAGTTTGGTAAGCTAGATTCTGTCTGCCCATTGGATTTTTTTTCATTTAGTATGCTTTATTGAAGTTTAAAAAACATATATATCTATATATCTATCTATAGATATATACATACATATATATATGTATATATACATAGGTATATATATATATATATATATATATATATTCAGTGCACTCTGTGTAATGGGCTGCTCAGGCCCCTTCTGCCGGGCCTCATCTCCTGTCTCACTTCAGTTTCCGTACTGGGGCTCAGTTCCTTGGAAACCATTATTCTTGGCGACCTGAACTACAATTGGCTATCAAGTGCATCAGCTCCCTTGAAATCCTTTTGTGACACTCTAGGGCTGGTGCAACTCATTGGTGAGCCTACTCGCCCAAATAAAAAGAGCCTTAACAACAGCTCCCACTTAGATGTAATTTTGGTTAGCAAGCCACACCTGTTTTCTCATGTCACAACACTTTTCTCAGACATTAGCGATCATTGTATAATCACCATCATTAGATCCTTGCACAACCCACAGTTTGTAGCAAAGTTCTATATCAAGAGGTGCAAATGCGACCAGCCCAGAGGTGCTGAGGGTTGAGACACTGGACGCCACACCTCATGCCACACCAGCGACCCGAGTTCGGGAGCAAGCTCGGGTGCCGGGGGTCGGCAGGGGAGGGATTGGATTGAGTACCCATAGGGTAGCTCTCCAGTCCCGGGGGGAGGGTGTTGGGGATCTCGTCGCTCTGGTGGCCTCTGGTGGAGACTGCGGGTGCCGCAGTAGCGCAAGCTGCATGTAACCATGGCGTGTCTGACACTGGCAGGGTTGCCATGCACCAAGCGTCAGGACCGTTCACACACTGGGGGGTGAAACAGAACACAGGAAAAACCTGGCTCATGGGGCAGGTGACAACACTGGTCCTCCATGCCATCCGCCGGGTTCCACCTCAGATGGCCTGCCATGTCTTCCCCTGGTGCCTACCTGCACCTGGAGTCTGACTCACAAGGAGTCCAAGAGGTGTAGGGCTACCCTCCTCGGGCAGGTTAAACCGAGGGTGCCAGCTGCAGGTGGGGGAGAGAGGGTAGGCACAGTCTGGAGGGGGCCTCAGGTGGGCAGAACAAGTAACAGTTGCCTGAAAGAGGTCCTCATGAGCCGCGACAGGAGTGAAAGAAAGTTGAAAAAAAAAAGAGGTGCAAACGCAACTTTGATTTGCTTGCTTACATCCACGACTTGAAACATTCACTGTGATGGCAGGAATTCTTCCTAGCCAAAACAGTTAACAGGGCATATACTATTTTTTACAATATTTTAAATGAGGCTTTAAATAAGCATGCACCCTTGGTTAAGGTGCAGGTCAGGAGCATCACCTGCAGTTGGTTCTCGCCTGAGCTCACAGCTCACCTGGTAGAAAGGGATACTTTAAGGAAAAAAGCCTGAAGAAGCAAGAATGACTCGAATTGGTGTCTTTTTAAGAGAGCATGTAACAAGTACACCAAGTTGGTCAGAGCAGTCAAGACCCCCGACTATCGTTCGGAGCTAGCCTCTGCCTCAAGAAATCCTTCAAAGCTCTGGAAAACATTAAAAGACATGTCTTGACATGCACCTGGTAAATCCATTCCAGCAAAAATTAAGTCTGGTGGCAGTGTTATCTCCAACCGATCGGAGATATTGGAAGCCCTCAATATTCATTTTGCAATGGCAGGGCCATCATTTGATACTTCTCCTGCCAATGACCTCCGCACAGCTCAGGGCCCACCAACCCATGAGTCCCCCTCTACCAAAGAGGCCTTCTACCTCCTGCCTGTCTCTCTAAAAGAGGTGGAAGACCTACTGCTGCAACTGGACACCAGAAAGGGAGCAGACTCTGACTTCATAGAGCCATACTATCTGAAATGAGCCTACCATGTGCTTGCGGTGCCAATCACCCAGCTATTCAACATGTCGCTCTCCCAGGGTAGCCTCCCCCCTCAATGGAAAATAGCCTATGTCATCCCTCTATTAATAGCAGGTGACCCCTGGGATCTAAATAATTACAGACCGATCTCCCTCCTTCCCATCCTGTCTAAATTACTAGAAAAAGTAGTGTGTGGCCAGCTAGGGATATACTTAGAATCCAGAAGCCTATTAAACCCGGTTCAGTCTGGATTCAGAGCAAAGCACAGCACCATAACAACCCTAGCTAAGGTGGCCAATGATTGGCTACTAGACCTTGACAACAAGAAGCATGTCTGTGCCATTTTTTTGGATCTTAGTAAGGAATTTAACACAGTCAATCACAACCTGCTTCTTTCCTCCATAAGCACCTTAGGCCTGGACCATAAATCTATGTGTTGGTTTGCAGACTACCTCGGAGAACGGAAACAGCAGGTTAAAGCTGAAGGTGATCTTTCTCCATTAAAACCTATGCTGAGGGGTGTGCCCCAGGGCTCTATCCTTGGTCCCCTCTTCTTTGCAGTCTACATTAACAACGTCAATGACCCCATCAAAAAAGCCAACATCCACTTATTCACGGATGACACTGTACTGTACTTGAGTCATCCCACACCAGAAGCAACCTGTGAAGACCTCCAAGTTGAATTTAACCTTCTACAATTCCAACTCATCAACAAAAAGCTTTTGCTCAATGCAGAAAAGACAAACGCCATGCTCGTTCCCCCCCCCTTGCATGCGGCAATTCCTGCTGGGGGGAGCTATCTCACAGATTACCACTGTTCTTGAAGAAACACTAGAGTATGTAGTTAAATTCAAATATCTAGGAGTTTGGCTCGATCATAAACTTTCCTTCGCCGGCCATCTCTAAGAACTACAGAAGAAACTAAGGCAAAGATTAGGACTATTCTACAGCATTAACGACCTGCTCACAAAGGAGGCCGAGATTCAACTGGTTCAAGCTACCTTCCTATCTTTAATAGGTTACATGGACCTGCTCTACAGCCACTGCACTGCCTCTGCACTGGCTAAGTTGGACACCCTCTACCACAGAGCTATCAGGTTCATTACTGGCCTTCCACTTTCCACACACCACTGCTCCCTGTACTCATCGTTAGGCTGGACTTCCCTTCATTATAGAAGGAATAGAAATGCTACCCCATGGACCTTCAGAGCGGTGACCAACAAGCTCCCCTCATATGTCTCAGATTGTATTCCACAGAGTGTGTTAGGCACCTACACTCTAAGGAGCTATTCCCTAATTGCCCCGCAAGTTCCAAGGGTCAAAACACGTTTTGGCAAAGCTGCTCTAAGCTTCTCTTTACCCACATTGTGGAATGGTTTACAAAGGAACTTGAAGCTGAGCTGCCCTGTTAGCCTGAATATCTTCAAGGTGCTCTACGATCGCTACATGAAAGCACCTTGCAAATGTTTTCCTCACCGCTATCCCACTAATTGCGCAACTCCCCCTTTCCATCCTGATGCTCACCATGTTTCTACCCCTGGCTCTCACTTTTTCCCTATTAACTCTTCCTGCTGCATCCACCCTTCCCTGTCTGCTCCAGCCTGACTAAAGTCCCACCCCATCCATAGTAGTGTCCCAATTATCTACCCCTCCTCCGTCATTATCATAATAAACAAGTACACGACAGCTATCATCACTTTCTGTGGTTTTAGCTCAATTTTTTCCCCAGTCTTCTTTAATATATCCCTCCTCTTCTTTAACTGTCTAACCTGCCACCCCATACATGGCCTCTTTCCCCTATATGTGTACTTGCTGGCTGCCTCACTCAAAAGATCTCTGCTTATAACCTCTGCATGCCTATGGTTGACTGTACATCTGCTGACTTCTTCAATTGTAAAATAATGCTGTTTTTTTTAATTTATTTCAAACTTGTACTGTATTGCATACACTGTATATACTTTTTCTTCCTTGTATATTATCGCTTTTTTGTATACCTGCTTCTGTACTGTACTTTGATGTATTCATGACTAGGTCCACCTTGCAAATGAGCCTTGCTCAATGGTGCCTGCCTGGATAAATAAAGATTGTGATTCATTGATTGATATATATATATATATATATATATATATATATATATATTGCAAATAACTTTGTTAATGCACCAGTTAGGGTTAAAGTAATAAAAGTAAGGAAATGAGCTGTTGGTGTTTCCAACCCTAACACCTCCCCCCACTGGCACCCGACCACCCCAACCCCATTCTTCACAGACCAACAGACATCAGGGTGTGCCTTAGGGTTATCGGCGCTAACTCTCACCCCATTCCAATTGTAAGGAAACTGAGATGGTACAGTATAGGAGAATGGGGTGAGAGTTAGATCTGATGACCGCAAGGTACACCATGATGTCTGTTGGTTTCTGGGTGGTGAGGGTGGGGTGGTCAGGTTGAGTGTTGGTGTGGGGAGGTTTTAGGATTGGAAACCCTAACACCTCATTTACTTACTTTTGTTACTTCAGCCCTAACTGATGCATTAGCAAAGTTTTTTGCAATGAATTGCCTTATTTTTTGAACAACTGTAATATTACCTTTATAGGTTTGAGAGAGTGCAGGGCCCTCCAGACCCTGTGCTCTCATTAATCTATACAGTTTTGTGGTTGCATCTCCCTCTGTAATGGTATCCATTTGTGGGAGTGCAGGGCACATATCCATAGCTATAGTGACAATGTATTAAACTCTCATGTCCCTGTGTAAGCACAGGGCCCTCCAGGCCCTGCAATCCCACTGCTGCATGATGAAGGGACCTGTAGACTCATAGCTGCATAATAGTATCCATAAGTGGGAGTGCTGGGCCCTCTGAACCCTCACTCCCATTTATCAATAAGTAAAGATGTACAGCACAGACCTACAGACATTCCAAGTAACCCTTGTGATGCAAATGGTGCAATATCTCAGTACCCATAGGAACACTGGAAAAAGTTCCAGTGCAGTTATAATCATGCCCTGGCAACCTACTCATCAGCATTTTCCATGCATGTTTGGCATGTTCAGTGGGAGGCGGGAGCGGGGCTATAGAACTAAAAGTAAGTGACATGAATTGTTTATGCTAGAGATAGTGAAATAAGTCTGGAAGTCCTGTACACATATTACCCTATATCTGATAATAGATGATTATATAGTAACATTAAAAACTGTGGAACTGGGTATAAAGTATAGGAATTGTGGAAAGTTCACATTAGATAACTGCCTAGGATTAGCTGAATATATAAGATATTCGGCTTGGAATTAGAATTTAAATGCTACAAGTAGGTTCTAGTTACTGAACAAATAGATGGGGAGGCAATATCAAACCAGAAGGAAGCATGCTCTAAGAAAGATAGGGGCGAGATTGAACATGAAGACAATTGGGATGTGGTTAAAAGGAGCAGTCAAATTAAAAAAGGCAGGAAGACAATGTATTTTAATCTGCCGTTAGAAAATGTATATACCACTAATAAACTTAACAGGAATAACAGAGATCCAAGAGCATGGTACAGTAGAAAATGAACAGATAGATAGAGATGAAGCTATAGTCCTAGAGAACACTCAGGAGCTCACTAAAGATCAGGAAGGGGAGGGAAAGGTTCGAGTGCATGTACCAAATATAAGTCACACAGCAACACAGGTTATCAATGGTGGTGGTAATACATCAGACATGAGAGATTAGCTAGGGGTGCCCGAGAGTCAAAGTGGTGGTAATTCATCAGATATTACAGATTAAACAATGGTGTCAGAGAGTCTAGGAAACACAGTTGAACAAATGGAGGTGGGGCAGGAACCAGAGGTGGAAAGAAGAAGGGCATATATCATTGGAGACTAAATAGTAAAGTACACTGATGCGTACACCACAAGGGATAATAAAGAAATGATAACTAGTTCCTATCTGCTAGTGGCTAAGGTACAGGATGTAGCCATATTATTACCAAGGGTTGTGTCAACTAGAAATCGAGAGCCAGTAATTCTGATACATGCTGGTAGAAATGATATAAAACAGACAAGGGGAGGCTTGGTATATCTAGAATTTATGAAAGTTATTTATTCAGGGTATTGGAGGTACAGATATATTATAAGAAATGCTGCCAGTACCAAAACACAATGAGAGGTTAAGTTAGAAAATTTTAAGAATGAATAACTGGCTCAGGAGATGGTGCCCCATGCAAGGGTTGGATTGTGTTAGGACCTGGGAGACTGTCTGTGATGATTGGATACAATATAGTAAAGAAGAGCTTCACCTTAATAGACAAGGAAGTGGCACCTTGGGTAAAATGTTCAAGGAAACCATAGACAGGTATTTAAACAGCTAAGTTGGGGGATGGGCTTCACATTTATGTAAGGGGTCATGAGAGGGGCCCTCCAATAAGACCCAGGTTTGTGCAGATATTGATGCAACACACAGAAAAATCACTCATGTTAGAAGTAATGGGAATACACCAGACAAGAATATGGATATAAAAGTCTTACTATTGAATGCTAGAAGTATAAAGAATAAAATGGACAAACTATGGTACTTAATGAGTGTTAAAAAAGTTGATATCTGTGCAATTACAGAGATGTAGCTAAAGACAGGAGACTGGATTAACCAGATCCCTGGATTTGATTTTGTTAGGGCTACATGGGCAGAGCCTGCAGTACTTTTACAAACACAGTGAGGACTCTGCATATTTTCCTTAATAAAAAAAAAAATGGATTCTCTCTGCCCATCACAACCCCGCCCCTCTCTGGTGCCCATGCTGTTTTACTACAGCTCATCCCCACCAATCTCTCAAAACTGCCCCGCTACTTTCCACTGTGCACTGTACCACCCCCACTCCTCTGTCCCTGTCCCCTCATCTGTAGTAGAAGCTAACCCTCCCGCTACTGCCCACTGCGCGCTGTACTGCCCCACTCCTCTGTTCCCATCCCCTAACCTTAGCCATGGCAGTTCGTCGATACATCCATTTGATGTATTCACAGCTTTTTCTTTTAGCAATCTTTCTAAGAGCAAATGGGTGCGAAAGGGTTCATCCTTCTCCATAAAAATCACTCTTCTACTGCAGCTCCTCCACACCAATCTCTCAAAACCCTTCCTCTACTGCCCACTGTGCATTGTACCACCCCCATTCATCTGTTCCCGTCCCCTTAGCCATAACAGCAGCTAACCCTCCTGCTGGTGTCCCTGATAAAAAACAAAACAAAATGCAGAATAAATAAATGCTCAATGTGGAGTGGCTTTTACTTGCTATATTAAGTGCTTCCTGTCACTCCGTGGTAAACATATTTACTATACATACTGATTTGTCAGTGGCTCAGTAGGTAGCACACTCTCCTCTGAGGCCGGGAGATCAGAGGGCTGTGGGTTCAGTTCCCACATTTGGCATGAGGGTTAATGTCCCAGAACTGACACTGTAGTGCAGCATGAGAGGGGTGCTGCACTTCTGAGGTGCCATCTTTCCGATGAGACATTAAACCAAGTTCCCATCTGCCTGGATTGGTGGTAGTTCAGATGGATGTTAAAGATCCCATGGCACTTATCGAAAAGAGTAGGGGAATTTCCCCGGTGTCCTGGCCAAATTTCCCTCATTCACTCAAAATACCACCAACAGCTTAATCTGGTTCAATGTCAGCTGGCATTCATCTGTATCCCCCTCCCCCGGGTCGTGTCTGAAAATAGGCAGGATTTGTCTAGTGCACTTACCTTGTCAACAAAAAATAAATAAAATAAATTTAATTTAAATGTAACTCCTGGCTATCTGGCTTTTAATAATGTGAGGAAGTATTGCCAGCCAGCTAAGGAGTCAAACAATGTCACTATAATTTTCTTTTTGCTTCAGAACTGTTCGGTCGAAACATAACTGGATTCCTGCATCAAAATAAAAGCTTCAACATGGAGCAACTTTCCTTTTTTCTTTTATTGCTGCTTGCCGCTCCATGACTCTAGGAATCCCCATTTGTTTGTTTTTAGAAGAAAAACCTTTTGAGTTGAAAAGCAAGGCAAAAGAGAGAGACTATTAGTGAGATAGGAGAGGGAGGCTATATGTAAATGTAAATGAAATAGGAGTGTGCTCACTTCTCACTCTCTCTCTCTCGCTCTCTCTCTCACTCGCATACACTGTGGTGCAGTTATAGCAAAGCAGCAGAAACATTCCTTTTCCGAGAAGACCACTCTGCTATAAAATAAAACAACCAGCCCCTCAGATTGGGGAAAAGGGACAGGGACATCCCTATAGCAAAATATGTTGTTGCTGCCCTCTAAATAAATATAAAATGGAAATATGGCTAAAATAGAGGGGTGAGAGAAATAAAATAAAATTTTACTAAAAAGAAAGAAATAAGAAATGCTATCTGTCTTTATAGACATTCTTAGCCCCTATAAAGAACCTTATGAATGTTTTAGAGGTTCAACAACAAAAGAAAATATGTTATAACATAGTCAAATTGCTGGTAATAAATTGTTGACTGACCTGTAGGAGAGCTCCTCAGAACAGTGCTCTATAGGGTGACCGAGGACCCTAGTGGGATATATTTATGCAGAGATGAATTGGAAATTCAGACTGGCCAGTGGGAGGAGTTTATTTTAAAAGGATCCTTAAGTCCTTTAATATAATAAAACTAACCAGGTTTATGATTATTTGTGCTATATCATATTGTTGGAAATTTCTCTATAATCCAGGCTTAGAAATAACTTTTTATTTTGTGTTGGCATAGTTGTGAGCCTCAGAGAGAGCTAAGATGTTTAATTGCACCCATGTGGGTGGGATTACAGATAGGTGGGAAGGATATAAAAAACCTCCTGAGACAGAGATGGTTAGATTAGTTGGAGGTTAATCTCACTTGTCTGAGGCTAAGGCAAGAGAGGACTTATGCACTGAATAGGTACCTGGCAGAAATACAACAGGAAAATTGAAGAAAGGCTGTAAGATAATATTGTCTTATTTTGAAAAACAGCATTGGGCTATTGTTTTCTTTTCTTTTTTTTTTGTTTCTGAGTTCATTATTTTTATTTTATTTTTACATTTCTATAAAAATAAAACCACACTTCAGTGTGTTGTACCAAAAATACTGTGTCAAGTATTATCCTTACCCACAACCCTGCAACAGGAAGGCCTGATAGTATAGCAACCAGTGTTTTATAGTGCAGTGTGAACATGGTTGCAAACATCTTAAAGTGACATAGTGCTCAACAGTACAATCAACTATAATATAAATGAACTGCTATAAATACAGTGGCATTGTAAAAGTAAAACAAGAGTGACTACACATACTATTTAAAAAACTGCCATTAAAACAGTATCTCAAAAGCTACCAAAAGAACAGTATTCAATTGTAAACTGCTGCAAGTACGATTAATGAAACCTTGGTGGGAAGGGGTTGGTCTCTTAATTCATTTGAATGGTGGTACTTGAGTCTTGATTTTTCTTGAGTCTTGCAGCTTGCATAGACCAAAACACCCTGTGTTAAGTATAAAGCCAAGGCCACCAACCCCACAGTACATCTTTGCTGTGGCATGTTATAGACTTGGAAAAGGCAGAGGAAAACGAGACTGATGAATAAAAACTATCTAAAATGGCATTATATCAAACTAGTCATTCAGACCAGGATGTTTTAAAGCTCCCAGCTGAAACATCCAGAACACCTCTCTCTCGAGGATACATGTCTTGAGGTCACCACCCTTTTGACCCATTGACTTCTTCTATCTACAAAGCCTGAATACATGTCTACTGTCCCCGCCACTGTCCAGTACATGTATTGGCAAAGCCTTGTTTCTATCATTATTATGCGTGGTGCTGAAATGTTCTCCCATCCTAATCTTCAAGCTTGACAGTTACATTTGTCCATATAAACTGCTCCAGTTGTGGGGCTGTAATTAAACACTCTTATTTTCCCAATTTTTATTTTTATTTTTTGCATTTACAGTTGTAAATGAGCTTTCTAAAGGCTTGTGCAGTGCCCACAGTGGTCACACTGAGAACAATATTTTGGTGATGTTGGAAGCCAAATGCAGGCAGTCTGTATTGGTTGCAGGCTATTTATAAGATTGTCGGTAAGATTTAAACCTCTTTTGTATACCATTCTTGAAAGATGTATAATCCCTCCTTCCAGAAGGGGGCTCTGTAGCTAACATATGCCATTTTTATTACTTCACTGATCATGCTAGCTTGTACACTATAGGAGGTTACAAAATTCAGTACTTATTCTGAACTCTCTCTTCGGGTTTTGTAGTCCAAAAATTCAGACCTAGGTTTCTCCCTTACTTCCATCTTGGCCTGTTTTACAATCTCCCTACTATAACCTCTTGCTAAAAACCTAGACTGCATTTCACCTGCCCTTATTAGGTCTACATGGGCAGAGCCTACAATCCTTTTACTAACACAGAGTGAGGACTCTGCATATTTTCCTTAATTAAAAAAAATGGATTCTCTCCGCCCATCACAACCCCGCCCCTCTCTGATGCCCGTGCCAATTGTGACCAGTCTGTCACAAACCCAATCAGCAGGTCAGGCCCTCTGCTTCCCACACTGCCAACCTCTGAGCACAGTATTGTGAACAGATAACAGAACAGGGTAACCCTTCTGTCTGCTTGTGGGTCTGAATCACCTTTAGTCTCAAGTTCTGGGGGGATTCAAACTGTGAACCTTATGCTAGTGTACCCAAATGTACAGGCTCAGATAATTCTGCTTTTTGGGGAATGTCCAATATCTTTTGCCTAAAGGCACCTAACCAGGTATCCAAAATGAACCCTTAAAACTCTATGAAAGAACTTAGGTATTTCTTACCTTTTTCCAGTTCAAGTAACACCATTAAGCTAATGAACTGTTGTCAGCTTTAACCATCTATTCTTCACATGCAAAATAAAGAATTTCAAAGGCACACCAGGCAGTCTCTTTAAAATAAAAGGTTTACTTAAAAATGGATCAAAAATTTGTAAAATGCAAACACAGAACAATATATCACAAAGCATACAATCACTTAAATGCATCTGCAATTATCACCCCCTTTTCATTATTACTGAAGACAGTTTCATGAAAACAGGAAAACTGTCCTCTAGACTTCATCTACTCTTGCCAATTTGTGTGCACCTGACATCATAATCCCAGTTTATGACATCATAATTATTGCTACAGCAACAGACTGTGAGGTCATTAACAGAACTGTGATATAAGGTGTAGGCAAGGAGCCACAGCAGATAGACAACAAATCCAGTTACCATGAACATGTCCTTAGTAATGAAGAAATAAAGGTGAGAATAACAGAAAGAGACATGAAATATAAAATGGATTATGTTTAAATATTACATATTTCTAAAGTTGTCACATGGGGTCAGGGGCTCTTTAACCTCACTTTGTTCCTAATGGCTGTAGCATCAGTTTGTGGCTTGTAAAGTGCTTTGGGATACAATGTGTATGAAAATGCCTATATAAAACCCAACTCCTTTACTTTCAGCATATAAGTATGACTCAGTTATTAGCACATGCAGCTCTGGATCAAAAAGGTCATGTGTTCTAGTCCAATACTGGGACTTTGGCTCATACCTTAAAAGCTGACACCCAGATACAGTATTAGGAAGATGCTGACATATCAGGGGGAATCATACTTTGGATGAGATGTTGACTGTGGTCCTTTCTGCTCATACCAAGTACTGTCCCAGTGGGTGTCCAGGTGGTGTTGCAGTTTACCAGTAAACAGTACAGTCCCTGAAGATGCCCTAGTCCTGGACTGGACAGGAGATTCTTGCATGACATCCCACCATTCCCAATTATAGATATCCTCCCCACCCAACCCTCTTTCTCTAACCCCCCACCCCAACATATGCAGCCTTTTCAGCTCTGGCCAGAGTTTGTTCATATGGCCAGGAGTGATAGGAAAGGTGGAGGGGTGGGAATATATATTGCATCCTCACTAAAAGCCCATGAAGTTACTATTATGGAAGGAGAGCACTTGGAATTGGAACATATTTGGCTGAATTTCCATGAAAATAATAAGTCAATAAAGATAGGGCTATGTTATTGATCACCAAGTTTGAATGATGAAGATAATAGGAAGTTTTTGGATATGTTAGATGTGAATATTGCAATGGATAACTGTATACTAGTAGGGGATTTCAACTTTCCCATCATTGATTGGGATAGTTGACAAGGTAAAAGCTACTGGGAGAATAAGTTTATAGAGATATGCTTAAGTAACATCAAGGAGCAATATGTGATAAATGCCACAAGGGATGATACTTTTCTCAACTTAGTGTTCTCTAATATAGAGGATGGAATTAGAAATGTCCCCATATTGCAACCACTGTGCTCTAATGATCACAATGTCATTAAGTATTCAGTAGTAATAGAGGGCTATAAGAAAATAAAAGGGACTACGACAGTAAGAAATTACAGGAAAGCTGATCTAGAAAGCATCAAGCAAGAACTTAGTAGGTGGGATTAGAAAAAGGATGTATGTAATGCAACTCTCGAGATGACCTGGGAAAAAATAAAACATAAAATGGAGTTTTGCACAGAAAAGTATGTGCCAGAAGTACAGAAATATAACAAATGTGGGTGTATACCTAAATGGTTAAAAAAAATATGAAAAATGATAATTGCAAAAAACAGCACATATAAAAAATATGAGGTTATTCCATCACAGGATAGGGAAGAGAAATATTAGGATATGGTAAAAAATGTAAAAATGTTATAAAAAGGGAGAAGGCAGATGCAGAACTCAATCTTGAAAGTAATAAATTGGATAATAAACAATTTTTTAATTACGTAGGCAGCTTAAGGAATGGACACAGAAATATATCAAACCTCAAGGAAGGAGATAAAATTATCTCAGACGAGTCTGAAGTGGCAGCTAGATTTAACAAATTTCTTCTTAGTGTATATCAAGATCAAGATGGACCAGCCATGAGTAAATAGGAAACCAGTGAATGTACACCTAGTCAGAAGTTCCTAATTACCGAAAAAGCAAGTACTGTATATGAGAAGCTAAAGAAACTAGACATACAAAAGTCTGGTGGATCAGATGGGATGCAACCATATATTCTTTGTAGAGCACCACATGAGTTGTCCAGGTCTCTGGCTCTATTGTTTAATAGGTCTATGGAACTAGGTGAGGTGGTTAAGGACTGTAGAGTGGCCTACATGACTCCTTTTCACAAGAAGGATGATGAGGTGATAGTAAAAAACTATCGACCGATAAGCATTACTTCAGTTGTGGGAAAAGTAATGGAGCAGTTTATAAAAACATTCTTAGAGGATACTCTTAAACAAAAAGAACATGTAGATACTACTCAACATGAATTTAGGAGAGGGATATCTTGTGTGAGTAAATTGCTAGACTTTTTTGATCCAATCAGTCAAGCCTTAGCTTAGGGACTTCCAGTGGATGTAATCTATTTAGATTACTCCAAGGCATTTGATACGGTCTCACACCTGAAACTAATTGATACCCCATAAAGTCATGAAATTGACCCATGCCTGATTAAATGGACATATTCTTGGTTAAAACACACAGGACACAGCGAGTACAAATTAGTGGTTATATGTTGGAATGGGGGATCATGCCCAGTGGAGTTTCACAGGGCTCAATTTTAGGCCCAGTTTTGTTTGGAATATTTGTTTCAGGCATGCAGGTATCTGGCAGAGCATGGCTGAAGAAATATGCAAATGATACTAAAGTGGGTCCATAGTAAATAATGGAGAGGCAATAAACAATTTTAGACAACAAATTAGGGAACTGGAAATATGGAAATGAGAAAAAAATGAAATTTTATATATGGAAATGTAAAGTCATGCATTTCGGATCAAATAATAGAAAAGCTGAGTATATGATAAATAATGAGATAGTGTCAAGCACAGATAATGAACAGGATTTGGGAGTAGTCATCTCTAATAATTTAAGTTTTTATATACATGTTAAAGAAACCACTAAAAAAAGCACATTGGTGACTGGGAACATCTTAAGAAATATTACAAGTAGGAGTAGTGAGGTTATTATGCCACTTTATAGAGCACTTGTTAGACCAATTTTGGAATATGAAGCACCATTATCTGGCCCACAAACTGTTGGTGGAAAGAAAATGGTGGAGAAAGTCCAGAGGCGGATGATGAAAAAGGTTAGAGTAATAAAACAGAAAAGTTATCAAAAATGATTCTGATACCTGGGACTTTTTTCCATGAACCACCGAATTATGAGAAACTATTAAGAAGGCATGAGTATCAGTTAGAACGGGAGATGTATAAGGCAACCAGGTGGAATTTATGGTTTAACCAAAGAGTGGTGGATAGCTGGAATGTGCTTCTGGAGGATGTGGTGTGGTATGACATCCTTTAAGCAAAGATTGGATACATTTATGGAACATCAGAGTAGGACATACTATCACTGATATGTGGTGGGTCAAACATGGCTCAATTGGCCGATTGACCTTTTTCAATACCTATGAACCTATAATAAACCTAAATGTCTACTAAGCTGCATTTAGTGAAAAGTCTGTATCTCAATCCATTTTTGAGATATACTGTAGATGCTGAAAGGTATGTGTCCATCACAGTGTTTTCTGAAGGGAAATTTCCAAACTTCAAAATCTTATAACTATGGAAGGAATTAACATGTTATCACCAAACCAGTAATAGTCACATCTTTGGGGCAAGCCCTGTCTACCCTGAAAATTTCAGCCCAAAATATCAAACAGTTTCTTAGCAATGACCTTTTGAAATCCCTTTTTGCGAGGTGACAAAATCCCTTTCCGCTAGCTGATCTCTTTTCGTGAGCTGCCAAAATCCTGTTTCATGAGCTGATCCCTTTTCGTGAGGTAGGGTCATGTGATCCTCCCCTTAGGAAAAGGGATTTTGACAGCTCATGAAAAGGGATTGGCTCAAAAAAAAGGGATTCTGACAGCTTGCGAAAAGGCTTCAGAAGCGAATTGCAAAAAGGGATTTTTAAACTTTAAAAGTACCATTTTTGAAGAAAATTAACTAAACCAAAGGCATGGGTTTGTAGAGGACACCCAACTGAGCAAAACCCAAACATGGATGTCTACAGAAGACATCCTCGGGACAAGTTATAATGTTTTGTTTGTACCAAAAAATGAAAAACAAGATGACGGCTCATAAAATAGGATTTTTTTCCTCATGAAGATGGATTTAAAAATCTCTTTTTGCAATCCCTTTTTTGTGCACAAATCCCTCTTCACCACTGTGAAGCTTTCCAAAAAATTTAGCTGAACATGCTGAGAACCCAGAATTTCAAAACTGAATAACTTTGTAATGGATTCATATTTTCTCTTGAAACCAGTGTTGGCTTGTTCTGTGGGACAGGCTCTTTCTACCCTAAAAATATTAGAGTAAAATTCCAAATGATGTGGAGGGGAAGGAGCAGAAAGTGAGAAATTTAGTGTTTTGGTAACCACTAGTGGTCAAACAGTATAACCTTAAGGTGAGAAAGTGAGCTGATAAAAAAAAGGTGATTTGCACATTTCGGGACACTATATCTCCATGCCCTCAAACGCAAGTGAAACAAAACTTACAACTTCATGAGATGTCTGCTTCATGATGGGACATGGTAAATCCCATGCATATCACCTTAACCTTTTCAGTGTTTACTGAAGCACAAACTATTAAGTTTAACATAAAAGTGAAGAAAGAATTTTACTACAAATGGTAATATACACATTTTGGGACTGCATATTTGCAGAACTACACTCCCTACCAAACTGAAGCTTGGAATATAATGAAACCATTAGTCTGTGAGGGCACATGCCAAATATTATGTAATTTGCAGAAACTGCGTGAAGTTATTAATACACAAAGTGAAACAAAGCAAGAATTTGAAAAAAACATGGGGATGTACACATTTTGGGACTTTATATATCTCAGGATGTGCACTCACAACATCAAACTGAAGCTTGGCAGATCAAGAGATCATCAGTCAGTGACAGTATATGCCAAACTTCATGTAAACTGCTGACATTGCTGCAAAGTTGTTAATGCACAAAGTGAAACAATCGAAGCAAGAATTTGACAAAACATGCAGATGTACACATTTTGGGATGGCATATCTCCAGATGTGCACTTCCTATCTAAATGAAGCTTGGCAGGTCAAAATACTATTAGTCTGTAAGGGCACATGCCAAACTTCTTGTAAACTGCTGGAATCACTGCAAAGTTATTAATGCACAAAGTGAAACAAAGCAAGGATCTGACAAAACATGCAGATGTACACATTTTGGGACTGTATATCTCCAGATGTACACTCCCTATCTAACTGAAACCTAGCTGGTCAAACAACCAATAGTTTGAGAGGGTACATGCCTCACTTCATGTAAACTGATGGATGCACTGCAGTTATTTTAATCCATGAAGTGAAACAATTGAAGCAAGAATTTGACAAAACATGTGGATGTACACAATGTGGGACTGCATATCTCAAGATGTACACTCCCAATCAAGCTGAAGCTTGGCAGATCAAAAGACCATCAGTCTGTGAGGGTACTTGCCAAGTCTCATGTAAATTGGGGGAACCACTGCAAAGTTGTTAATGCACAAAGCAAAATATATTGAAGCAATAATTAGACAAAACATGCGGATGTACACATTTTGGGACTGCATATCTCCAGATATGCAATTTCTATCTAAAAGAAACTTGGCAGAGCAAATGCTTATTAGTTTTTGAGGGCATATGCCTCACTTCATGCAATCTGCTAGAAGCACTGCAAAGCTATTAATGCACAAAGTGAAACAATCAAAGCAAGACATTTGACAAATTATGTGAGTGTACACATTTTGGGACTGCATAAGTCCAGATGTGCACTTCTAATCAACCTGATAGTTGGCATGTCAAGAGGCCACTAGACTATGATGGAATTTGCCAAATGCCATGTAAATTGCAAAAACAGCAGCAAAGTTATTAATGCACAAAGTGAACAAAATCCCCATTCGTGATCTGTCAAAATTCTCGTTAGTGAGGCAAATCCTTGTTCGCAAAAAAAATACCCTTATCCAAAAGACTGAACTGAGCATGCTCAGAACCCAACATTTCAAAACTGAATAACTTTGGAACGGATTAATATTTTATCACCAAACCAAAGCAGGCTTATTCCTTGGGGCAACCTCTTTCTACTCTGACAATGTCAAGCCAAAATTCCAAACAGTGTGGTCACAGTGCAAATGACAAAAATCAGCAAACAACAGCAAAAAACACACTTCTTTCACTGTGTGCTGCATGAAAAGCATACATCATATCAAAACAAAACTTGGCACATCAGGAGATCTACCCCATGAGACAGAGCATACCAAACTGTGTGCTAATATGTTTAATGGTTGCAAAGTTATTAAGGTGCAAAATTTGGGTTTTAACATTAAACTGACTACTTAACCCTAACTATAAGGATGCAACTGTGCCCCTATTATATTATAGGGGCACAATGGCACCTCTTTAGTTATAGTTCAATGGTCATCTCTACGTTAAACCAAAAATGTTGCATTTTAATAGCTTTGGTACTGTTTGACCAATTTGTGTGAATTTTGTATGCTCTGTTGCAGAACAAAGATCTCTTGATGTGTTAAGTTTCATCTGGGTCTGATGTGCGGGTGTGGAGATGCAGAGTGTCAAAGAATATGAAAATTACCATTTTTGCGTAAATTCTTTGTCATGCCATTTCTCAGAAATAGCTTGGGGGTTTCAGCGGAAATGTTTAGGGTATATCAGGCTTGGGTAGTAGACATGCCTTTTGATGCTTTGGTGAAAAACTATTAATCCATTCAAAAGTTATTAAATTTCAAAGTTGCTCATTATTTCCTATGAGAAACGTTAGCTGTACCATGTGAAAGTGTGTTTCTTGATCGCGAAAGTGTCATTCTCTTTTGTAAATGGGAAATGCTCTTTTGTGTTTCTGCCATCTTGTTTTCAGTTAGCGAGGCAAAAAAATGAAATATTTTTAAAAATACAGAGTTTTAGTAAACACCAACAGCTGTGTTTACTTATTTGGGGCTCAAGGAATCAGATTCTGGGGTCACTTTTTTTAAAATAAAGTCCAAAAATGTGTTTATTTTATAAGAGCCCTTTCTTTGCCTCAAATTGCGACCCTTGCTTTCGCAAAACAACCACTGTTTTTGCACAAATTGCAAAAAAGGCTTTGGGTGTTTTGCGAAAGACCAATCTTCTGCCTCAGTTTGTGGCTGTACAGTGCCACCAGCAGAACACACAGGTTGCGGCGCAGTATACTACTGTTATTCTTGGTACCAAAAGCTAACATATTCCAACATTTTTTAGAGTCCCTTGATTGAAATGATTCTTGCAATAAGAAATATATTGAGTCTTCAAAGGTATTTTTTTCTTTTTCTTAATCAGTACATTATAATCCTTTGTGATATATTGGCATGACAATCTATCTTCATAGAGCATAGTGATTTTAGCCTTCCTTCCTTCCCTGCTTATCTAGGACCTGTTTCGGGTACTCTACAGTCTTTATTAAACCACTTAGTTTTGGGATAAATAACATGATTAACTTGTTCATCATCATGCCAAGAGATGAGTTCAACTAATTTACCTACCACTCTTTCAAGAGTTATTATTTTTATTTTTTTTATTTAGTTTTTGTTTACTGGGTAGGTGCACTAGCCATGAAATTACTATTTTCAGGTATGACCCGGGAGAGTACAACAAAGAACAGTGGAACAACAGCACACATGGTTACAGTAATTAACAAGTAGAGGGGTACAGTAAAAGCTATAATACAAGGGTAACAATGAGTAGAAGTTACAATATATTGGCAAACATAAGACAAAAGGGCATCAAAGTTTAATAATAAGTGCAGGAGTCATGGATTCACAGGGAAGATGTGAAGAATATTGGGGTCAGTAGGTATAGGGTGGTTTGAAATAGGAGCATTTACAGGATAGGATTATGTGATTCTGGTATGCCTTCTTGAAAGCATCATGGGATGAGGCCTGGCAAATGTGTAGGGGTAGGGAGTTCCATTGTTGGGGGGGTGAGACAGGCAAATGCACCTGCACCTTTAGAGGTAGAGTGCCTGGGGACAGGAACAGGGGCAGAAGCTGCTGAGCGAAGGTCATAGAGGGATGACTGTGTTTAAAAGAGGCCTGCAAGGGTTTTAGGAGTTTGTGATCTGATAATGCTATCAATTATGGATCCAAAAGCATAAGACCAAGACTCGTGGGATGGAAGCCATCCAAGGTCAGAGTAGAGGGTGCAGTGGTGTTTCAGACAGTGAGAGGAGAGCGCACACCAACAGATATTATTGTAGGTGACATCCCATTTCCGGAGACTGGATTTGCTTGCAGTTGTGTAGGTGACAACGCCATAATTTAGAGAGGGCAGTAGAACTCCACGGACTATAGCAAGTCTAGCTGAGGGGGTGAGAGCATAGCAGGTTCGATAGGCAATACCAAGTTTGGTATTCACCGACATACCGGTTTGAAGGATGTGGGTATTGAAAGTTAGAGAGGAATAAAGCATAATACCCAGTTATTTAAAAGAGCTGACCACCCCAATGGATTTACCATTTAAGATGGAAACTTTAGAATCGTTTGGGCTTGTTTGAGCTTACAGCTGGAGCTGAACAGCATGGCTTGGGTCTTTGACTCATTTAAGATGAGTTTTTGAGAATTCAGCCACTGTTAGATGAGTTGAAAGTCATGGGAGAGTCATTCATCAATATCATCAATACATTTGGCACTGGTGTACAGAACAATGTCATCAGTGCACAGCAGGGAGGCAGTCTGTGGCAGGGTTGAGTTGATATTGTTAAGAAAAATAGAGAAAAGCAGTGGGCCTAATATAGACCCCTGGGGGACTCCTATGTTAATTGTGGTCATGTCCGAGGAGGTAGAGTTATATTTTACAAATTGAGCTTGGTCAGATAGATAGCTACCGAACCAGTTTACTACATTGGAGGAGAAACCAAGAGATCTGAGTGCAGCAATGAGAAGACCATGGTCAACCAGATCAAAGGCCTTGGTCATATCGATGAAGATGGACCCAGTAAGGAGAGCAGAGTCCATGGCCTTAAGGACATCAGAGGTAAGCTTCAGTAGGGTAGTAGTGGCGCTGTGGCCCTTTCGGAAGCCATGCTGAGCTGGATTTAGGAGGTCGTATTTAAGGAGATATTCAATAGTTTGGGTGGCTACCAGTTTTTCTAGAATTTTACTAAGAGCAGACAGGATTGCAATGGGCCTATAATTGAATGGGTCCTTGGGGTCACCTTTCTTGAGAACAGGGATTATTCTTGTCATCTTCCATATATCAGGGACATGATTTTGACTCAGCGAGAGATTAAAAATCTTGGTTGGGGGGGCAGTAATGATAGGAGAAGCTAGTTTTAGTAACTTTGGCTCAAGATTGTCTGAGACCACTGCCGCATCCTCAGGTATATTATTAAGTAATTTGAGTACCTCCTGGGATGAGACAGACTTGAAATAGAAGGTTAGGTGATTAACATGTGGAGGAATAAGAGGAGGCAATTTGGTAGGGGAGGAGGAGGTGTATTTTGTTAGGTCAGAGAACTGATTATTGAAGAAATTAGCTATGATGAGGGGATTGTTGCAGTGGACACTGTTGAGAGACATGTCATTAGGGGAGTATGGCATATTTGAGCCCATAAAGAATTTAATGTGGGACCAGAATTTCTTTGATTCTCCGTAGGAATTGGTTAAGAGATCTTTACAATAAGAGCTATTTGCCTGTTTGATATCCTTTTTACAGGAGTTATGCAGGGCTCGGTAGGTGTTTAGATCTGCAGCAAGGCCAGATCTCTTGTAGTGGATCCACCTTTTAGCTCTTAATCGTAGCTTTCTGAGGAGTCCTGATTTTAGCTGCCTAGTTTGCCTGTTTTTTAGTCATCATCTTACCAGATTGCAGTGGTGCTCCTACAGCCTAAGGAAGTGGGATAAGAAGGTGTTTAGGGAGGACTGAGCATCATTAGCTCTTAAGAGAGAGCAGCAGTTAGTACAGGCAACATCTTGTAGAAAAGCTTGGGGGTTGAACTTAGTATAGTCACGAAAGGTAATGAAGCGGGGCTGCGTAGGTGAAGGCTTCCCTTTGCCCCAAATGCAGAAGGTGAGGGGAATGGTCAGTAATAGCATCAGTTAGTACACCTGAGCTGACAATGTGCTCCGGGTGGTTAGTCATGATCCAATCGAGCAGGGTGCCAGTGTTAGAGTGAGGGGAAATTCTAGTAGGTCTTAGTGTAAGCTGGTGGAGGTTAAGGCTTTGGATGCTTGACAGGGACATGGCTTGAGAGTTATCCAACCAGTTTAAATTTAAGTCTCCAAGGATAAGGACATCATTTCTTCCAGAGTGAATGGTGGTTCGATCCAGCAGTTCCTCCAAACCTTTATGATCACTCCTGGGGGGGGTGGTAGACACAGACTATATGTAATTTCTTAGAGCCGAGGGTGAGGAGGGTATGAAGTGCTTCACAGTGGTTGAGGGGGGATATGCTAATAGCAGAAAGTTGGAGGTGACTTTTAAAATAAATGGCTGTGCCCCCACCTCTTTTAGGGGTAGGTCTATTGAGTCGCAGGAGGTTATAGGATGGGATTGTACACAGAGAGTCTGGGGTGGATGTCTTGAGCCAGGTTTCCGTGAGGCAGATTATATCTGGCTTGTAGAGGGAGGTCCATGCTTGTAGTTCAGCATGGTGTTTCTCCAGGCTCCTTATATTATGGTGGACGATTGTAAGACCTTTAGAATTAAGGCTGGGATTGGTTATACAATTGTTTGGGCCAGGGCTAAGTTGGACATCACCTGAGAGCAGTATGGCTAGTAAGAGTAGATACCACAGCTTTTTGCGCAAGAAGGAGCTTAGGGTGTTTAAAGAAGGTGGGCAGCAATTTTTATGGGCATGTGTAATCACAAGGATCCAAGTTCTTACTAGAAGGGGAGTAGTGACATAGTGAGGTGTAGGCACAACCAAGAGATTTGAAAAATGAAAATCACTGGATGTGTAGTTAGACGGGCTTTGGCAGTGCTGGGGACAGGTGACACAGTAAAGAGAAACAGTAGTAGTGCGGGGGCAAGGAGAAGTAGTAGGGTGACTGGCTTCATGGAGATTGCCTAATGTTAAGAGAGTAGGTCAAAGAGACATGAGGATGCAGGGGGACAATGGAAGGAGCAAAGCAACGCACTAAACACAGGATCCAGTCAGAAGTATTTGGCAGGAAGAGAAGATGGTAGAATAGTGAGCAACTGCCCTGTGGGAAAGCCAATAAAACAGGAGCTGACAGAGAGAGGAGGAGCCAGATGTGCATTTAAAGAAGGCCTGGGAGGGGGAGAGTGGGTGGGAAGAAAATGCAGGCTAGTAGGTACAGGCTGGCAGAGAGAAAAATGGCTGTCTATAGCAGGGGAAGAAAGCACTCCAATTGGCTTAGCTGAGTAGGAAGGGAGTACGAATCACAGTCCAGCAGCCAAATGCCGCACCAATCGGAGAAAGGCCAGTACTAAGTGGCTTCAGCGGTAGTACCTGCTTGAGGGATCTGGTGCGGTGAGCTCCAGAGGTGGGCAGAGTTAGTAGTCCGAGTCAGGCAGCGGCCACGGGGGGGGTTCAGTGGGGCCGCCTCATCTTTTAGGGTGCTGCTGAGGTGCAGGGGATTCCCTGAAGAAGCAAGGAGAGGGTAGAATAAATACTAGAGCAAAAGGGGGTGGGAGACTAGTGGCAGACACTTGGCAGAAGCTGTGGGGGATTAGGACAGGGAAACAATAGAGCGAGAGGAGGCGAGAATATGTTTGGGAGGGGAGGTCAGAGAGGGACAAAGGAGTGAGGTCAGAGCAGTTTAGGTGGAAGAGCAGATGGAGAGACGGGGGAAGAAAATGAAGACAGAGAGCGAGAAAACCTTGAGAAAAGGAGGATGCAGACAGGAGGGAGGTGCAGGGGCACGGGGGAGAAATTAAAGTGAGAGTGGATCAAGTAGAGTTAAGGAGCTGAGCAGGTGGAAAAATTGCTGAGGGTCAGCAGGAGAGGCTTGTAATTAGTCAGGCAGCAGACTAGGAGAACTAACCTACAACATACACAGCTACGATAATACTATATCTCTATGAATTTTAAACAGGAGAATATAACAGCATGTAAACAGTGCAGGCAATTTGCAGCACTTTTAAACAAACTTAAGTACAAATAAAAAATCCTGAAATGGCACCAAGCTACCAGATTTAAAATGCAGGCTGGTAGGTATAGGATGGCAGAGAGAAAAACGGCTGTCTGTAGCAGGGGAAGAAAGCGCTCCAGTGGACTTAGCTGAGCAGGAAGGGAGGACCAATCACAGTCTAGCAGCCAAACGCCGCACCTGTCAGAGAAGGAATGGTGCTAAGCGGCTTCAGTGATAGTACCTGCTTAAGGGATCCGATGTGGCGAGCTCCAGAGGTGGGCAGAGTTACCTGTCTGAGTCTAAGCGGCTGCTAATGGGGGTTCCATAATGCTTCTAGTTCTCCAGAGCACTGCTCAGGTGCAGGAGTCCTGTTTGAGGATCCAATGCAGTAGGCTCCAGAGGCAGGCGGAGTTAGTGGTCTGAGTCAGGTGGTGGCCACAGGGGTTCCGTGGGGCCACCTAGTCTTCCAGGGCACTGCTCAGATGCGGGACATCAATTTATTTCAACTAGACACTGATTCTTTAACCTTTTTTTTTTTCAAAATATGTTTTTTTTTATTGAAAAAGATAAATTCAATAAATAGGTTAAGTAATAATAACATTTCCTGGTGGTTTAGGGGCCCTCCCTCCCCAATCTGCAATGCACGTCACTTCTTTCTGTTGGTGGTTAGTGGCATCTCTCCATTCTCCCATGTTGACTGTATGGTGAAAATAAGAAAACCATCCCTCAATGTCTTTTTTAATTTTTTTTTTCAGCAGAAAATGAGGCCTGAGGTGTGTTGTGGGGGTCTGAAGCCTAATGCTCACCCCATTCTATCACTACAGATAAAGTGTTTATACATCTATAGTACTTTTTCAAGTGCTCTACTTTCTTATTTTAAAGAAATGTTTAAATGTGATTGTAATTTATCTAATGCCTGAATAACAACATTGTTTTAGACACACACAGACACACAGACACACATTTATATATATATATATGAAACTTCCTAATTCTGTGTAGCATTGTACTATGTATATTGCATTGTTACGTGTTTTAGACGCCAGGTCATACCTGTAAAAGGAATTGTATTCCAGAGCACTTATTTGTTAAAAAATAAACAAACTAAATAGGTGTAGAAGTGTACAGTGAATAAGAATCTGGCTTCAGACCCCCACAATGCACCTCACCTGTCATTTTCTGCCTGCAGGTTAGGGGGCAGTATTAAAATCTAAAACCCTAACACGTTATTTACTTACTTTTGTTGCTTTAACTTTAACTAGTGCATTAACAAAGTTTTTTGCAATTTATTTTCTTACTTTTTAAAATAGTATAGTCAGGCAAAGTTGGCAAGCATTAAGGATGCAATACTTGAAGCAGCATCCCATTGTGTTTGGGAGACAAGGAAGAGCAAAAGAATGAAATCACTTTGGTTCTCAAAAGCAGTAGTGGAAAAGGTCAGAGCCAAAAGGCTGGCCTTCAGGTAACATAAGGGAATGCAGTGCGCTGAAGATAGGGAGGCATATCAAACTTCCCCAAGTAAAGAAGGTAAGGCCATTAGGCAGGCAAAGGCCCAAACCGAGGAAACACTAGCACAAACAGTAAAAGAATGTGACAAGACTTTCTACAGATACATTAGTGGAAGGAGAAAGTCCAGAGGGGGTATTGCTAAGATCAAAAGAGATAAGGGCATGTGTGAGGAGGATGACCACATAAAAGCATCTATCCTAAATAGATACTTTTGCTCAGTATTTACTGAAGAGAAGGTAGGAGAGGGCCCACAGCACAGCACCATGGACACAGGGGGGAGAGAGGTGTGCACTACTAATCACTTAACAAAAGAAAGGGTCCTACAAGAGCTTGATAAGCCCAGGGTGGATAAGGCAATGGGACCTGATGACTTACATCCCAGGGTACTAAAGGAGCTAATGGTGGAACTAGAAGAGCCATTATCAGAACTGTTTAGTGAGTCTCTGAGCACAGGAGAGGTCCCAGAAGACTTGAGAAGGGCTCATGTGATTCCGCTACACAAGAGTGGTAGCAGGGAGGAGGCAGGGAACTACAGACCAGTCAGTCTTACCTCAGTAGTGGGCAAGATTATGGAGGCACTCCTTATGGAAAGGATAATGCAACACCTTGAATTCATAGGGGCACAGGATCCAAGACATCATGGGTTTACAAAAGGAAGGTCCTGTCAAACTAATCTCATAGATTTCTTTGACTGGGTAACCAGAGTGGTGGATCAAGGGGGAGCAGTTGATGTTGCCCACCTTGACATCAGCAAAGCTTTCGATACTGTTCCACATAAAAGATTGATTAATAAGCTGGGTAGGTTCAGGATGGATCAGGAGTTGGTCAACTTGGTGGCAAACTGATCGATGGGCAGAAAACAGAGAGTGGTGGTAAATGGCATACAGTCAGAAGAGATACAAGTCACAAGTGGGGTACCTCAGGGATCAGTCCTGGGGCCAGTCCTCTTCAATATCCTCATCAGTGACATTGCAGATGGACTGCAGGGTAAGGTTTTTCTGTTTGCAGATGACACCAAGATCTGCAACAGAGTAGATGATTCAGATGGGGTGGGCAGGATGAGAAGAGATCTGGATAAACTAGCAAAATGGTTAGAAGAGTGGCAACTTGGGTTTAATGCAAAGAAGTGCAAGATCATGCACATAGGGAAGAGAAACCCTGAAGCCACCTCTAGGCTGGGAAGGGAGTTGCTGGCAGTCACAAGGGAAGAAAGAGACTTGGGCATCATCATCATTGATGACCTGAAATCATCCAAGCAGACCTCTATAGCAGTAGATAAGGCTAGGGAGATGTTGGGATGTATTAGTAGGGGTATCACAAGTCAGAAGATGGAGGTAATAATCCATCTTTACAAGAACTGGTTAGGCCCCATCTGGAGTATGGCAAGCAGTACTGCAGGCCACACTTTCACAAAGGCATTAACCAAATTGAGGCAGTCCAGAGAAGGGCAACCAACATGGCAGAGGGACTGCATCAGAAAATATATGAGGACAGATTAACAGAGCTCAATACGTATACCCTGGAGCAATGGAGGGAGAGAGGAGATATGATTGAAACATTCAAACACCTTAAGGGCAATAACAAGGTGAAAGAGTCTAACATGTTTCAGTATAAGAAAAATAGCAGGACAAGAGGACACAGCATGAAATTAGAGGGAGGTCGATTAAGGGGTAATGTGAGGAAGTTCTTTTTTACAGAAAGGGTGGTGGATGCATAGAACAGCCTACCTCTGGAAGTGGTGGGTATGAATACATTGCAGGGCTTCAAACAGGCATGGGATAGGTATAAGGGAGCAATACAGATGAGTGTGAATAGATAGGCCATTGACAGAGCAAAGGCTGATGGCACATTTATAAGGTAGAAAAAGAAATGAGTGGACTGGCTGGGCCTTGCGGTCCTTGTCTGCTGTCAGCTTCTATGTTTCTATATCCATATTGCATTTCCATCCCTCCGTAGATGCATATATCTATGTAGCTGTGGAAGCACAGGGCCATCCAGGCCCTGTGCTTCCATTTATAGGACAGTAGTGACCAAATTGTCAGCATAGCCATTTTATTACCCAACCTAATGTACCTGGTACAGAAAATGTTCGAATCCCTACCAAAATGTAACTCTAAACGCAACTGCAACATCATTCCACACCACAGGTGTGAAAACACATTTTGGCCAGGATTTGAAAAATTACATCTATGATATACATGAGGTAGGATAATAAAAGAGCTATGTTGAAAATATGGGGTTAAAATATTTAAAATTTCCAAAGTTATGACCGTGCATAGTGAAATTGCAATGAATGGTCATAACTTTGCCATTTTTACATATATTGACCCCAAATTTTCAACATACAGTAGCCTTCTTATGAAAGTACCATTTGTATTGAGAATCCTTGATGCCCAATTCCAATGGTACTGCCACTCAGGATCCCAAAGAAATGGCAGATATAGTCAATGCTGTCTTCACTGACCTGAGCAGGGTACTTCCTTCCAACTTCTTTGATGGCCAGTCTGATCAAGGTTGCAAACACTACGTTAAGCCTTCTCCCAATGTTCCCTCTTTCTATTTCAGGACAGTCATCCCCACGGCAGCTAAAAAATATCTACTGCAGGTACTTGGAAAATCTTGATATAGTAGCAACACCATTGATCTTAAAATGCTCTGCCTTACCCTTGACACAGTCCTGTCACCTCTCACCAAGATCCTCAACCTCTCCCTCCATCAGGGCCAATTCCCCGCAGTCTGGAAAGCAGCTGTAGTGACACCTGTTTACAAGTCTGGAGACAGAGCCATTCCCTCTAACTACTGCCCAATTTCCATTTTGCCACCTCTCTCTAAAGCACTAGAACGTATTATTACTGACCAGTTGACTGAATATCTTGCTACCAATAGTATACAATGTCCCCAACAACACAGTTTTTGAAAGAGGCATAGTACCACCACTACCCTACTGGAATACACTGACTACATTCATAAGTCTCAGGATCATGGGTACCTTGTGGAGGCAGTTTACATTGACCTCACAAAGGAGTTCAATACTGTTAATCATGCCCTATTACTAAAGTCCCTACCCACTCTTCGACTCTCACAAGATGCTACAGCTTGGTTTAAAAGCTATCTTGAGGACAGAACTCAAAGAGTAGAAATACACAATACCATCTCCCTCAGTCATCTTGTTCACTCTGGAGTATGTCAAGGATCAATCCTGGGTCCTCTCCTATTCAGCCTCTTCCTTAATATTCTTCCCCAAATCTGCCCCACCAACCTGCTCCTTTATGCTGATGATGCTGTGCTCTTCACCAGCCCACCTCATCCAGCAACCCTTGTTACCAGTCTGCAACACAGTTTCACTGCAGCTGAGACATGGGGCCCGATTCCAAGACAGGTACACCAGGCGTAGAAGCAGTAAGCCAGTCAATATAGCACAAAATGCAAGTTACGCCAGTGAGTTGCGCCAAGCGTGATTCCAAAAGAACACTTACAATGCAACCCACAACTGCAATGACAAATGCAAGATATGATGCAGTTATGCCAAAAAATGCATACACCAGTGTGTAAGGTGACCTATGACAGGTGTAACACACCAGCACCACGGAACTGCTATTCCAAAACGGCATAGAGAAATATGGCAGAGGAAGGTCACGTAAGTTAAAACAGGTAATAGCTGTCCTAAACAGTGCACAGGCCCACACCTCACAATCCCCTGCCTCAGAAATCAGGGACAAAGCTGAAAAGAATCAAGAATGAAAGACCAAACAGGGACACATCCACAAAATTTTTGATATCCACTCAGGAAGCTGGTAAAATAAGCAGCATAGTGTAATATGCATTGTCTAAGGAAGAACAAGTCTGTAATTATAATGTGTAACACTTAGTATGCACATACAACACCCACTGGTCGGTCACGGAAACACAAATGGTAGGAGGGACAGGGTGCAATTGTGATGCAAGAGCAGGGCCATCCCTGAAAATCAGGGACAGTGGAGAGGTATGCACAGGCCAGAGACCCCTTCCCCCAGCCAGACAGCAGCACACCACACAACCAGTAGGCCTCCAACGTGGACCCTAGGGCAAACAGTGGAACACACAAGGAAATATGCCCAGGACAGAGTGAGAAGGGCAGCAGCATGGCCAGACATGGCAGCAGAAAGCGAGCACCAGATGAGGTGCAACATGGATCACAGCAAGCAGCAACAACAGCCCAACACAGAATGTGGGACAAGGCAGCTCCATGTAGCACAGAGATGCAATGAGATGTATAATGGGGAACCATGCCATGCAATGTGGGATAGTCTGGAGGGAAGCACTGCAGACAGCCAAGCAGTGGAACACACCACACAGGTGGCAAGAGGGGTAGAACAGGGATGCAGAGGAATATGAGCACAGGCACAACTACAGCCCCCTCCAGCAGCAGCAAGGTGGCACCAGCAGCACAACCGGGGCACACAGTGGCACAATACAGCACTGACAGCAGCCATCAGGTGATATGTGACATGGGTAACTGCTCTGGAAAAGGAACAGTGCCCAGGTATGCCGAACAGCAGCCATGAGGCAGGACCATGACCATTGGATATCAACACAGGCAAACACAGAGGACCACAGCACGCACACGTGATGAGAATGGGGGCACAGGAGGCAAAGGGCACACACTGGCTATGGACACAATGCCAGGACAATGGCACCACCAGGCACACTGCCCCTGCCTTGGCTGCTGATACATGTAAACAGTGCAATAACAGCAGGGACACAGCACCGGGTGACACAGACCTGTAGACGCATGGTGGTGAGACGCACCATTGCCTGTGCCACTGGTGCCACCCACAGGGTCCACTGGTTCCCCAGGTGGATGGGAGTCATACAGGCCCAAGGCAGCCACACAGCCAGGACATGCAAGGTGTGGTGGCATGTGACCTGGAACTGGCACAGTGCGCCACTGCACACAGGGCACCAAGTATCAGTGACCACCTGCACATGCCTATGGCCATGAGGTGCACAGCCGACACACAGCTACCATGTGCATGATGGGGACACACGTGAGATGGCATAGCATTACCACATACGTGCCCACCACACGCAGACCAGAGCCAGATGCGCAGACACACTGGTGAATAAAAAACATTTAATGCAACAGTAGTAATGACAGCAGTCAGGGAACACACATATAACAGCAACATCAATGACAACAACATCAACAACAATGACACCAATGGGAACCAGTACCCCCCAATACCCAAAACAAACCCCAGCCTTGTACAGAACAGATCAGGCCCATATGTACAGCTCCATCACACTGCAGACATCACCCCCCAGCATCCATTTACACCCACCCAGGCACGCCTCCCACCACAGCACCCCCAAACATGGGCAGCACCCCCCACAGATCAGTACCCCCAGTCCACCAGACTCCCCGCCTCACATACACACAGCTTATGGGCCCCCCACAGCTCTGAAGTACACCAGTAGATCCCAGGCCCCCAAGGTATTGCACAGTCCAAATGTCCATGATCCCGGTCCATACACTGTCACCACTAGTGCCTCTGCAGTGTGGAGAGGAGAGGAAGTTCCAAGGGAATCATGCAGGTGTGTGACATCCTCCATTATAGCAGTGACAATCACTATCATGTGCTAGTCACTCACTGCCGGCTGCCTGGGTACAATGACACCTGCGAGTCTACCTGTCCCTTGGGTGCCTCGACACCAGCGTCTTGCCCTCCCTGCTGCTGAGATGCCAGGGCTCAGTGTCTGGACTGGCGTATGGCACCACCTGCAGCATGTCACCTTCCCCCTGCTCCCCCGCAGGATGCTGATCCCCCACCTCCTGCCCTACTGCAGGGCACTGCACCTCCTCCTACAGCTCCTGCTCCACCACAGGGTCCACCTCCTCCTCCAGCAGCTCCTCTACAGCCAACACCGCCACCTCTGGCTCCCCTGAAGACTGCCCCTCCTCCATCAGGACCTCCTCTGCCTGCCCAGCTGCTGCCGGCGCCTCTGCTGCACCTGGCTCTTCTGCCAATCTGTTGGCCATGGGCCCCACCGCATGCTGTTCCATTGACCCCTGTGGTTCACTGTCACTGGCGTCATCCACAGGCACCTCCTCCTCATCTGGCGATGGCAGTATTGGCTGTATCCTGTGGTGGTAGCACTGTGTGCACCACCGGTACTCCTTGGCATCCCTGGCCTTCATGTCAGCCATTGCTCTGAGTAGTGCCCGCTGCCATGGGGCAAGGCTGCTCCCACCACCTGCAAGTGAGAAGGGCAGAGGTCACTGCAGGAATGGGACACCCGGTATGAATAGGCACACATGCATGTGGGCCACAGCACACTATGCAAGTAGTGCCAAACACACACAGCACCCACCACATGGGGCACGTTGGCAGGCACACCAGCATTGCACAACAGCCACAGGCACAGTAGGTGCACATGGTCACACCTGGACTGCATGGCCGATCACAGTGGCATTGTGCTGCACACGTGTCCATGTCCAGGCAGCACAATCAACCCCAGTGCAGCCATCATGTTGTGGTCATGACGCGTGCTGGGCTGGGAATGCACCTACATGATCTTCTGTGGCCCTGAGTCTTCTGCCTCTCTTGACCATGCCCTGGATCCACTGATAGCTGCACCCACTGTCCATGGGGGCTGGGACCTGCACCTGTGTGGGAGAGGGACACCGTTCACAAGTACACCACTGCTGGCAATTTTATGTGTTGCTTGTCTTTGATGGTGTCATGCTACATGTTGTCATTCCCAACTGCAGTACCGCTACTGCCGGTCCACATCTCCTGGTCTCTGTGCTGCCATGTCAAGCAGGTGCATCAGGATCTGTGGGTCCCATCTGGCCAGGTCCTGCCACGTATGTTGCAACTGGAGTGTGCTGCAGGACATGCCACAGACTGCACTGATGCAAGCTGCTATGGCCTGCCATGCCTTCTCCAGTTCTGTGGTGGTGTGGCAGCTGCAGCTGGGTGGCAGCAGTGTGGTGCACCACTGTTGCACCTGGTTGACGAGCTTTTCAGACAGGCAGTGACTGTCTGTGACATGTGAGATGTCTTGTCACAGGAGTGGCAATGAGGGTGGTCACACATTTTGTGCAAAAATGTTTACTTGTAGAAGGTGGCAATATACATAGGTAACACAGTGCATTGCAATACTGTACAGATGTCAAGCCCTCACACATACCCACATCCAGTGACAGGGCAATGCACACACTCGACCAACAACTGTGCCCTCCCGTGCCCCCACACACACATCCAGCTACACCCATGCATACCCCTCACACACAGCAGACATCAGTACCCCATGCCCACCCTGAGTGCCACCCCCCCCAGTGACGGCACCCCTCCAGCAGTGGTGCACCAATGGTGCATGTCTGTCCAGCACCTGCTGCTAACATCCAGTCCTTTTCTGCTTTGAGGACCCCATCTGTGGCCTTCTTTCATGCTGCCACCTGTGCTGCCTCCTGCCGTGTACCACTGGTTCTGTGCCCAGTACCCAGAGCCTTTAGCTCCAAGCCCTTCAGTGGCCCATGGGTGCAGGCCTATATGTGTACCCTATAGTAGGGCCACCAGTGCATCTTCATGCCTCACCTGCTGTGCCTCAGACCCCTTGATGGCCATGGCCATGCAGGTGATGGCACACATCTTTGCCTGTATGCAGGCCTGTGTGGCAGCCATGGCCTCCACATGCTGCTCCATGGCTGACACAGTATTTGGGTCCCAGTCTTCAGCACCCCTATGAGTGTGTCCATCTGCTCCTGCTGTGCTGCATGCTGGGTGTCCATGCTGAGCCTTATGCAGCCCAGCATTTCAGCCTGTTCCGTGTGCAGTGACCAGGGCTCAGCAGAATCCTGCATAGTCCATAGGTGTCTGCAGCCTGTCCTCCTCTGGGGATGGTGTTGTCCCATCCAGAGCTTCTTCCAGCCTCTGGTATGATGCCAAGCTCATATCTGAGGTGATCTTATACTCCAGGCTCCCACAACTGAGAAAGTCACTGAGGTCCAGTCCCTCTTCCTCTTGCTGCCGGTCCCCCACCACTTCCAGCTCTCCCACCTCAGGTTTCCTGGCTGTGTCCTGCTGGGCCTGCTCTGCAGTGGTGTGCGTGCTGTCCACCAGCACTGTGTCCACCGCTGCTGCACCTGTGGGGAGTCATCAGTGTATCAGTGGTACATCCAATGTCATGCCTGTCATGACTGCTACTGTCTCAACCTGCATCGCTGTCCCACACACTGGGGTGGTGATGGCCATGTCCTTACCTGCCCCATAGTCCTCTGGCACCACTCCTGTGGGGAAATGACAGTGCATCAGTGTTGCAGCACCATTCCCTGCTAACTGTGCATGCCAAAGGCCATACCCCTGAAGTGCCATCCCGTGGGGTGTGGGTGCCGTTGGCCATCAGCTTACCTGCCCCTGTGTCCTCTGGATCCGCACCTGTGGGGGAATGACAGTGCTTCAGTGCTACCACACCATTACATGCCCACCATGAGTGCCACCTTTCACGCCCCTGTGTCACTGTCCACTGCTTGGCAGGCAGCACTGGCTGTCACCTTACCTGCCCCTGTGTCCGCTGCAGCTGCACCTGGGGGGGAGACAGTGCAGCAGTGCTGCCTACCCATGTGGTGGCTGCAAAGCCTGCAGTTCACATAGCTGTGCCCCATACCAGGCTCCAGGCCCACACAGTCTGTCCCATCTGTGCACTGTTCAATGTTGTGTGGCCGTGCCCCCTGTCACTGTTCCTACTGTACTGCTTCACAGTGCCTGTGCACCCAGCATATCACCCTCCCTGTTGACCATTGATACATTCCTTCATCATTGTCACTATGCCATGCATCACAATTCCACTTACCCATCCCTGCGTCCATCCAGAACATATCGAGCTTTGAGTCCACATGGATGCTGTGCTGGCTCATGAATGCCAGCACTCTTCTCCTCATGGGTGCTTAGAGGTTGCACCTCCTGTGGCCTGCCTTCTGAGGCCATAGCCTGCCACTTATTGAATTCCTCCTTGACTTTTGCATGGCACTTCAGGTCACTGTACCACTTTTGGAGGTCGCGCACAGTGCATCACACATGTGCTGCCACATTCACCTTCTTCACAACTACATCCCATGCTGCCTTTCTCTGCAGTCACTATTCTTGCTCTCCCCCCTTCCCCAACAGCAGGTCTGGTTCTGCCTCTAGTCCATCCAACAGTACAACTGTCTCCACAAATGTAAAGTTCTTCTTCCTTCTCTTACTGCTGCTTACCGGCTCTCTCCCTCTACCCAACATCTTGTGGCCCCTACGACATCTCTGTGACTTGCGCACACCTTAATTGTTATAGGTTTTTGACATGCATATTGTTACCCTGCTATTATGGGCTACAACATGCTTATAGGGCATAACATGCGACATGCACAACTCTGCATTTTCCATCGTATCTTCCGGTTCTCTAGGAATACGGCGCAGCTCGCATGTCGTAGGGTTTTAGACATAACTTTATGCACTCTCGTACTTTGTGCACTGCTTTCCCAACTGTCCTGGAATAGGGCCCATAGTTTTCTGAAAACAAATTCATCATTAACAATAAAAAAATGAAAGTAATCCTCTCCACTAGTCCACACAATAGGCACACAAATACCCAATTACTGGTCATCAATAATCTTAACTCACCCCTCGAACAAAGCTCTAGCTTTAAATATCTGGACATAGCACTCAGCAGTTACCTATCCTTCACTGAACATGTAGACATCATTTCTAGAGCTATTTGCACTAGGGCTGTTCTATAGACACAGGCAGAGCACATCTCATGATGCCCTTCGCCTGGGCATCAATAGCTCCATCCTCTCAATTATCGACTTTGGGCTTCTCATTTGTGGTTCCGCCACCAATGCCACACTCCATAGACTAAGTGTCACTCTTAACAAAGCCTGCCATTTTTTCACTGGTGCCCAACTACGCACCCACACTTATTACCTATATGCCTCAGTGAACTGGCTGAATCTCCATGCCAGGATCTCTTATCAAACCTGCCTATTTGCTAAGAAGATTAGTCTTGGACTTGTCCACTCCCACTACTGCAGCTCCTAAACAGGACACACAACCTCTACTGCACTAGACACACATCCTCTCCCACCTTCAAAGTCCCTTTCTGCCATACTATGCATGTCCAATGGACTTTTATGTACAGAGCACCCAACTGGCTAAATAATCTTCCACCGGACCTTCTAGCTGGCTCAAGAGATGGGCTCTTCAAAACCAAGCTTCAGTAACACCTACTGGAGCTGCTCCACTTAACCTAAATCTTTAACTTTCTCCCTCCACCACTTCAAACTCTCTGTTCTCACTATATCTCTCCAACAGACCCTTCCTAGCTCTTCCCTACCCCCAATATGCCTCCTTTCACTACTCTTGTGTTATTACCTCACTCACCAACTCTTGTACAGTATGACCCTACAGGTTTACTTCTCTTTGCCTTCCCCATCTCCTCCTGCCCCCCTTGTGAACCTCCCCTACCCACATTCCACCAATAACACCTACACCACCTGCAAATCCTGACTAGACAATGTATGTTCATGCACATCTGTCACTTACTCCTAGTGTCTGCTCCCTTCCTCACTCACTTTCGGTGTAGGTTCCTGATATCCCCACCCCTCCTCCACACTGTCAGACTCTTGCTTCCACAATGTTTTAGTGGTCCTTACCACTTGCCCTCCTCCCACTTCCATTCTATGCCTTCAGCTTCACTGCTCATGGCAAAGTCATCCTTTCTGATGACTGCAAACTCAAGTCTGGAAAAATAACTGTTACCTGGTAACTAATGTAACCAATTTTAGCACTTAGTATGGCACTGTATGTACTTTACTGTATTTTTTTTATTCTTTCTCTGTATACTCATTCAACCTTTTGTACTATGTAATACGTTTTAACGTGTTTGACTGTGTTTTCTGTTTTTGATGTGGAGCCTTTGTAAAAGAGCCTCTGGCTCAAAGGTTGTAATACTGAGGCTTTAATTAAAAAAAAAAATGACCCCACCTCATGAACAAGGTCAGGAAAAATCTTCAAATTCTGCCTGAAAGGTGATTTCACCAAGTGATAGCAAAATTTCTTTTCAGGTGGGAGTTGCATAATGACAGCCCTGGTGTTAATGAGGTGGGTTCTCCAAAAGATGATGTTGAAAATTTGGGGTCAAAATGTTTAAAAATAGCAAAGTTATACATGAAAGTTGACCCCCCCCCCATTGAAATACATACATTGAACTGTATTTACGTTAGTTTTTCATATTGCAGTTACCAGTTCCAGCAGCAAGATGTGACTTCGTTCAGGGAGTGGATCTCAAACCTGGGACCTGTTCAGGTGAGTGAGGATGTGTGGAGGTGTACTGGGGGTGTGGGAAGGTTGGTGCTGAGTGGGAGGTGGGGGCGGGGGGTTTATCGGCATGGGACCATTTTCTTTTTTACAGGTTTGTAAACATAAAAAAATTATCGAGGAACTGTTTTCTTTATTTCAGGGTTGTGCCTGAAATGGCAGAATGGGGGGTGACACTAGACACCAGGGATCAAACAGGAACAAACATGGATGGCAATCAGAGTTTGGGGGAGTGCCACTAGACATCAAAGAATTTAAAAAAAATTATGGAGATGGTGATTGGCAGGGGGTATCACTAGACACCAAGGAAACAAATAACAATAACTGGGATGGTGATCAGAGGGAGGGGGGGTGCCACTAAACACCAGGGAATTCTTATTGTGGAACAGCGATTGGCAGTTGGGGGGTGCCAGTTGACTCCAGGGGCAATGGAGTGTGGGGGGCACCAAACACCAGGGAAACAGGTCAAACTACAGCTGACAGCATGAGTTCAGATGTGGCTGTACAAGTCATGAAATTCCTGCTGTTCTCATACACAGGACAAGATGGAAATGCTCCTCTCACTGAGCTGGGCACCCAGGATTTTTGGTGTCCAGAAAACATATGAGTGGCCCAAATGTTCACAAGCAAACATCAGAATCTAACTAATTGGGTCCCATTTAGCTAGGTTCTGATGTTTGTTGATTAAAATCTCACCATGTGTATGTATATATTTCCCTCACTAATTGTCAAACAAAACGGTGGAAGATCAAAAAAGAATTTCCCATCTGTGACACAGGATGACCTGTCTGAGAAAAAAGGATTATGTGCCTGTGACAAAGGATCTTTTTTCCAGTTGAACAGTTATCATTTCCCTTTGAAAATGAGGGAAACTTCAAAATGTAATAACTTTAGAGTGGCTTAATATTTTTTCACCAAACCAGCAACAGGTACATCTGTGGGGCAATGCATACTTACCCTGAAAATTTCAGACCACAGTTTGGCACAGTTTAGGAGATACAGGTGGACAATGAAACAGCAAAAAACACATACATTACACAATTATTCACACTCTATATCTCCAAAACCAAAAAACTGATTGGAAGAAAATTTGCCACATAAAGACATCTATCCCACGAGATTATGCATGGAAATTTTCATACAAATCCATTTAACAACTGTGATGTTATTAAAGAACAGCACAAAGGCTTTAACGTTTAAATGATCACTGAACCCTAACTATACTGGTGCCACCATGCCACTACATATATATTGCAAAAAACTTCATTAATGCATCAGATAGGGTTAAAGCAACAAAATAGTGAAATGTGACATAAGGGTTTCCAACCCTAACACCGCATCCCAACCTTGCACAGATGGAGAGGGATCAAGGGTGGCATTGGGGTCATCTGTCACAATGCTTACCCCATTCCATTAGAAAATAAGCTGGTTGGCACAGCATAGGAGAAAGGGGTGAGTGTTAGGACTGATGACCACAATGCCACCTCCTAACTGATGCATTAATTACATTTTTTGCAATTTGTTTCCTTACTTTTTGAGATACATAGATACATAGACAGTGTTGGCAGATAAGGGTGTATGGCCCACCCAGTCTGCCCATTTGAGCTTGTAAGTTCAGTTTATGTTTTCCTAGAAGTCTGTTGCCCCTTACCCCTGACATCCAGAATTATTTTATTTCTATCCCATGCATTCTTAAATCCCGTGATTGTTTCAGCCCCCACCACTTCCTCTGGCAGGGTGTTCCACTTGTCCACCACCCGTTCTGTGAAGAAATTCTTCCTCACATTTCCTCTGAATCGTCCTCCTCCAACTTCATCCCATGCCCTCTGGTCCTGGAACATCTTTTTCACTTAAAATAGTATTCCTGCACACTGTTCCTCCTGTAAGATACTTGTATGTCTCTATCATATCCCTCTCTCCTCCCTCTCCTCCAGGGAGTACATATTCAGTTCCTTCAACCTGTCCTCATAGGACTTGTGATGCAATCCATGTACCATCTTTGTTGCCCTCCTCTGAACCTTCTCTACCCTGTCTATGTCCTTACATAGGTAAGGTCTCCAGAACTGTACACTGTACTCCAGGTGGGGCCTCTCTAGTGTCTTGTATAGTGGAATTATGACCTCCCTTTTCCTGCTGGTGATACCCCTGCCTATGCATCTCAGCATCCTATTTGCATTACCTGCTGCCTTGTCACACTGTTTCCCTACCTTGAGGTCATCAGAGATTATAACCCCAATATCCCTTTCCTGCTTGGTGCATGCTATATCCTCACCCCAACTGATATATTGTGCCAGGATTTTGTGTCTCATATATGCATTATCTTGCACTCTTTGCACTGAATTTCAACTGCCAAACCCTGACCATTCTTCAAGTTTCTGCAGGTCTCTTCTCATTCTGTCTACACCCTCTGGTGTGTCTACTCTGTTACAGAGCTTTGTGTCATCAGTGAACAGTGAAATTCTGCCTTCTAGGTCCTGCACAATGTCACTGATGAAGATGTTGAATAGGACCGGTCCCAGCACTGATCCCTTTGGCACCCCACTGGTCACTCTTCCCTCTGTGAAGTGACAGCCATTTACCACCACCCTCAGTGACCTACCGCCCAGCCAGTTACCTACCCACCACACTACTGTCCTGCCCTCACCCATATTCCCCAGTTTGTGTAATAGTCTTCTATGTGGCACAGTGTCAAAGGCCTTGCTGAAGTCCAGATAGGCCATGTCCACTGCCCTCCCCTGATCCACCTCCCAAGTCACCCAGTCAAAAAATTCAATGAGGTTGGTCTGACATGACTGCCTCCTGGTGAAACCATGCTGCTTTGGGTCCTGTAGTCCACTGACAACCAGATGTTCCACCAGTCTCTCCTTCAGTAGTGCTTCCATGGTCTTCCCCACTACCCAGGTGAGGCTGACTGGTCTGTAGTTTCCCACTTCCTCTTTGTTCCCACTTTTGTATATGGGGACTACATCTGCTGTCCTCCAGTCTTTGGGTACCTCTCCTGTTTCCAGTGATTGGCTAAATAGGATAGCCAGAGGTTCAGCCACCACCTCTCTTAGTTCTTTAAGGACCCTGGGGTGCAGCCCATCTGGCTCATTGCTTTATCAACTCTTATTACTTCCAGTTCCTTCAGGACCCTTTCTCGAGTAAAAGGACTTGTGTCCATTTCTGCACCATTCTGACCCCTTGTACTCCCTTCAGACCCATTACCCTCCTCTTCCTCAGTAAAGACTGAGCAGAAATACCTGTTCAATATGTCAGCTTTACTGTTGTCATCCTCCACACGACCCCCATCCTACCCCTTCAGTCTCACTGCCCCTCCCTTTGCCTTTCTTTTTTCACTTATGTACCTGTAAAGGTTTTGTCCCCTCTTCTCACTGATTTTGCAATGTGTTCTTCTGTCTGAGCTTTGGCTTCTCTTACTGACCTCCCTGCCTTCCTTTGCTTCTCCTGGTACTTCTCCCTATCCCAGTCTGCCTGTGTCTTTTTGTATTGCCTGAATGCAATCTTTTTGGCTTTCACTTTCTTTGCTACCTCTTTGGAAAACCATAATGATAGCCTCTTCCTTTTCCTCTTGCTAACCTGCTTAATGCATAATTCTGTTGCTCTTGTAATCCCCATTTTAAATACTGCCCACTGTTCCTCAACCCCTGATTCCTGCCCCATTCCCCTTAATGCCTCTTTCAAGTATCTTCCCATTTTCCCAAAGTCTGCCCCCCTAAAATCCAGGATACGTGTTTTTGTGTGGTTTGGTTCTGCTCTTTCTGTGATTTCAAACCACAATGACTGGTGGTCACCATTCCCCAGGTGCTCACCCACTGTTACCCCCACCACACTGTCCCTGTTTGTGAGCACAAGGTCCAGTATTGCCTTCTGCCAAGTTGGTTCCATGACCAGTTGCTTGAGGAAGGTACCCTGAAGGGAGTCCAGGATAAATCTGCTCCTAGTTGATGCTGCTGCTGCTGCTTGGATGCTCCAGTCCATGTCTGGAATATTGAAGTTTCCAACCAGTACTACCTCACCCTTGTCTGTCATCCTTTGGATGGCTAGCATCAGCTCCCTGATAGTATAACAGTATCTTTACTTTATAGTGGGAGCTCACCCTGCACCCCCATCCCTCCATTGAGATAGTATAACAGCATCCTTATGTTACGGTGGGAGCACAGCATCCGTTGGACCCTGCGCTCTCATCCCTCCATTGAGATAGTATAACAATATCCTTATTTTTTGGTGGGAGTGCAGGGTCCTTCAGATCTTGCACTCCAATCCCTCCATTGGGACAGTATAACAGTAGCCTTATTTTTGCCCAAATCTTAAACATAACCTTCTTATGACCTCACTGCATGTACCCAGTACAGAACATTTTCAAATTCCATCGGAAATGTAATTCTGTGCAACTGTAACACTATTCCGCACTACAGGTGTGAAAAAACCTTTTTAGCAGGATTGTAAAAACTACAACTGCACTGTTCATGAGGTGGTGTGAAAAAATGGCAATGTTGAAAATTTGTAGTGAAAATATTACAAATTGCCAAAGTTATGCGCCTGTGTAGAAATATTTCAACAACATCGTGTAACTCAGGCATTTTTAGATATTATTTGCACCAAATTTTCAACATGGCCTTTTTGGGACCCCACCTCATGAACAGTGACACTGTCATTTCATTACTCAGTCCCAAAAGGTGATTTCATGCAGCAACTGTGCCATTCTGTGCCACAGGTGTGTAAACACATTTTGAGCAGGATGTGAGAAATGACTGCTGTACTGTACATGAGGTGATGTGAAAAGCTGGCTATGTTTAAAATTTAGGGTAAAAATATTACAAATTTAAAGTTATGCACTTGCATAGAAAATTTTCAATGGCCATGCATAACTCAGGCAATTTGGGGTATATTTGCACAAAATTCTCAATGTGGGCTTTTTGGGACCCCGACACATGAACACTGGCACTGCCATTTTGTTACTCAGTCCCAAAGGTGATTTTGTGCCATGCCTGTGGTTTAATGTGGTTGTATAAAAAAATGGAGTTTTAATGTTTTTAAATTATTTGATTGCGAGCCTGCAAATTCTTTGATCGTGAGATTTCTTTGATCACGAGCTTTGTTCATGAGGGTGGGACAAGATGGCCAGATTTTTGCTGGACCAGATGTCTCTGGGAGGGACCAGAAATCCCAAATTTCATGACCAGATGTCCCATCATGATCAAAGATGATCTTTGACCACAAGGTCGCGGCTGATTCTCGAGATCAAAGAATTTTTAAAGGTATAAAAACTTTAAAATTAAATATTTTGGAAACGGTTTGCTGTTTTAACTTGAAATTTGGAAGGTGTTGAGGGGATGTCCTGTAGACGTGAATTATTCTGTTTAGGTATTGGAAAATGTATTTGTTGTGAAGACATTGCATGTCGCAATTTACATTTTGCAGATAGTGTTCTGCATTATGGTATGGCTTATAATTTATAGGGTAGGTAGCCTTACTGCCATGGAGGTACTTTTTAGTCATTAGGTGTGTAAAATGTAAACAGGTGTGGAATTTTGCCACTCCAATGAATGAAAATCTGAAACTTTAAAATTAAATAGCATGGAAACTGGTCTTTTCACTTGAAATTTGGAGGGTGTTGAGGGGGATGTCCTGTAGATATGAATTATGGTATTTAGGTGTCAGAAAATTAATTTTCTGTGGAGATATTGCGTGACGCAGTTTACATTTTGCAGATACCATTCTCCATTGTGGTAGTGGCTTGACATTTATAGGGTAGCTAACGTTACTGCCATGGAGGTAGTTTTCAGTGGTTAGGTGTGTAAAATGTAAACAGGTGTGGAATTATGTCACTTCGATGAATGAAAATTTGTTTCGCTCCCACCAATATGTGCTCCCACCAATACATATGATATTCAGTACTTGTGCAACATTGTACTTTCCTGTGCTTTCTCAAAAAGTAAGGAAATTCTTTGCAAAACTGTGTTAATGCATCATTTAGGGTTAAAGCACAAAAAGTCAGGAAATTAGACCTTTAGGGTTGGTCCCTACCCCCCATATTGTTTGCCACTTCTCCTCCACAGACTGACAGACAGGGTGTGTCATTGGGGTTGTGAGGCCTAAATATCACCCCATTTTTCTTTACTATAGCATGTGAACATGGTTACATATGGAATGGGGTGACATTTGGGCCTCACAACCCCAATGACACACCCTGGTGTCTGTCAGTCTGTGGAGGAGAGGGGGTCCATGATATGTGGTTTAGGGGCCAACCCTTAAGGTCTAATTTCCTGACATTTTGTGCTGTAACCCTAAATGATGCATTAACACAGTTTTTTGCAAAGAATATATATGTGTGTGTATATCTATACATATATATATATATATATATATATATATATATATCAAAGAACTTCCAACAGACGCAGCCAAACAATGAAAACTACCAACATACATTAACAAAGAGCAAAGAATAAAGGCAACAAAAGTCCTAACTCCCTCCACCCTATCCCAGGGGTGCCACAGGCCACCTTAACAACATTCTACATCAGCTGCACTAAATGTAAGTACCATATCAAGTCTATGGACATATAAAAAACAGAATGCCAAAAAAACTCAGAAAAGGATTGTTAAACACGTTTACATAATGGATAGCAAAGCATATTAAGGGCCCCACTGCTTCTGAAATATAGTATGTTTAAGAGAGGCATTTACATTGTGCCATTCTATATTAAAGGCTTGCATTATCTTAGAATGCCATTCAGTCCAATATAGTTTATCAGTATCCAACCAGTGGTGAAGGATGACAAATTTGGCAGCAGCAGTGATTCAAGCTATGCAACCATTATGCAGCCCCCAAAATTACCTTAAAATAATGTCTGAGAAGACATATGGCAGGAAGAAAGACCTCTGACAAACTAAAAAGGGGTCCAAATAATGATGGATCACTTCCCAAAAAGGAAAAATCTTTTCACACTTCCATAACATGTGAAGCAATGGGTACCAGGTCAAAACAGTGCAAGGAAAACAGCGCTGCAATTACAGCACAGTAAGAACCACTAAAGAATTTAGATTGACAGGGGTATAGTAGTGGTGTGGAATTACAGCTACCTCTGTCACTTTCTGCCATAAGAGTGAAAGGATCAAATAGCCATGTGGTCTGGTGCCTTGCTGAGCTGCTCCCATGGTGGAATGGCTAAGGCACCAGTGCATGATGGGAGTGGAGACCTGAGACCGTGGTTCATTTCCCCCCAGGTATCCTGGTGCTTCTTTTTGCAGCAATTTTTTTTTTCAAAAATCAAGTTTTCCACTCTCCCGAGTTTCTCCCCAACCCTGAAGTTCATTCCCCCCAGAATTATTATATTTAGTCCAGGGTAGTATGTGGGGGCTGCAGGAGGCAAAGTCCCCTGCAAAAGAAAACAGAAGTCCCATTGAAATGTACAGTGTGCACAGTTTTGTCAGGTTGATGTTTTACCCTGATCTTATTTCTGCATATGCGATTGTGCTTGTGACATTGATTGTCAACACTGTTTTCTTGTGCTGTTTTGACCTCATGCCAAGCAAGGACCCCCTCTGCTTTTTCACAATTAGGAAAAAACAGGATGGACCAGCCTGACCTTTTTATAATGTTTTTGTGGCATAAAATATAAATTACATAAAATCTTAAATTGCATTACTCAATATCTATCCTGCTTCACAAATTTGTACTGTTCTATTCAGATTCTTTGCCAGTCTGTAGGTGCCAAAGTGAAGCCTGGCATCTCCTGCTAATAATAGCAAGTCCCAGAGAGACTACCTGGGTCAAAGGTCTGAAAGGTTTTGTATAACATCGAAATGGCTCTTTGGGAGTCTGCAGCATCTACTAGATGGTCTATTATCTCACCCTCACTGTCAGACCAAGGCTGCTGTCTAAGTGGGCCACAATTGCATGGGTGAGCTGTGAATATTTAAAGTCAGCCTGTGAGGGAAGTTCAAACCTAGTTTAAAACATATGAACATCCATAAGGAGACCCTCTACCACAAGCTGATTAACCAAAATGAATAATTATTAATTAATAAATTAAAAATAAAGCTCTCCATACTAGGACAATGAGCGGTTTGAAAATTCAGGTTGTAAAAAAGTGGTTGCTAATTAGACTGATTCAGGGATATCTTGAGACAGAAGCATAACTGGGTATGAGCCTAGAAAGACCAAAAAATTAAGGTCATTTTTAGGATGTGTGGGAGTCTGGTGGCCTTAAGGCAAAGGAGACTCTGCACCTAAATACACAACTGACTGCAAAGATCTCATTTCAATCCTAACCATTGAAGTATCTAAGCATCTGAATCATATATCTTAATATCTTGACCTAATTTAAGATACATACTACCATGTTGGGATGAATAATATAGAATTAAATTAGGTAAATGTAATCCTTCTAATTGTTTGGGCAGGAGAAAGCCTATAATAAAAGCTTCTGACGCATTTTCCTTGCCAGAGAAATTCATTCAGCAATGCCTGAAGTTGAATAAACCATGTTTTATGCAAAAACATTATCAACATCCCTAATAATATATAATAATAGCCATGGTAATATATTCATTTTAACAAAATTAATTATATCCCAGAGTGAAATAGGTAAAGCCAACAAAAGTTGAAGGTCAGGTTTAATGGTGTGTAGTACGGGATCCAAATTGTTCTTGCTATGATCAGAAAAGTGCCATGAGACTGTTATTCCCAAATACGTTAAGGACAGGGTTTCCAGTGCAAACCTAAATCTATGATTTTTCCTCTTCATTACCAAGTTGTTTAAGGGCATAACACTAGTTTTATGTACATTAAGCTTATATGCAGCAACTTGTCTGAAGGAAGCAATTTCCCTCAAAACTGTCAGAACAAAGATGTCCAGGTATTCTAAGTGTAGCAAAATATCATTCACGTAAGTAGAGAATTTATACTCAGTACAGCCCACCTCAATGCCTTAAGCCAAGGGTTTAGACTTGAGGTGCCTCAAAAATGGTTCTAAATAAAGATGAAATAATAAAGGGGAGGGGGCAGCCCTGACATGTACTGCCTTCCAACCAAAGAGGATGAGATAAACTCCACTGCAATAAAGTCTGGTGAAGGGATTTTAATACAACCTTTTTACCCAGGCTATAAAATTATCAAGGATATTGTACATCTTCTGGGCTTCAAACAGATAGGACTAAGAAACTCAGTTGAAAGCTTTCTCAGCATCAAGGGAGACGAAAACTGCAGGGGCCTTATCCCCCCAGTGCCGAGAAAAGATGAAGTAATTTGCAGATGTGATCACTTGAGACCCAGACTGTCATGAAGCCTACCTGTTCTGGACCAGTGATACCTGCCAACACCTGCTCAAGATGAAAGGCAAGAATTCTAGGCAAAATTTAAAAGTCCGTGTTGATTAATTAAATTAGACAATAACTACCCTGCTGAAATTTATCCTTGCCAAGTTTTAATCTGGAGATTGATGAGCGTCCGTGAGTGAACAACCCATCTCCCCATGATTATGTATATAATTAAAAGTATTGGCTAGAACTGGAGCTAACTTGGTCATAAACATCTTTTAGAATTTCTGGGATATACATCAGGGCTTAGTGCTCAATGAAGTTGAAGCTTCCCTATCATCATGTGGATCTCCTCTGTGGCAACAGGTCCATGAGCTAGACTGCTTTTCTGGTCCAAAAGGCAGGGAAGTTGAGCCTCCATAAGAAAGTTTAATATGGAATCCTCCACCTGTAAATCCAAATGTTTGCTAGTATTGAGGTGTTCATAAAAACTCCTAAATGTACCTACTATGTCTTTCTGACAAGTGGTTAAAGACAGCTCAGTCCCCACTCTCAAACCTTTGACTACCCTCATAGAATCCATTTGTCTAAGATGTATAGCTAATAATTTACCAACTTTTTCACCTTGCTCCAGATACTGAGCCTTCATCTGAAAAATGGCTAATTTTACTTCTACAAAATCAGATTAGAATACTGAGCCCTAAGGGAATTTAAAGTCGTCCAGATTTTTCCAGAGATGTCCGAGGCAAGACATGCTCCAATGTCTAAAATCCAACGCAGTAAATCCTCAGACTTCCTCAGTCATTCCCTATGTTTTTTTGTCATTATTTGAAAACATTCACCCCCAAAAAACACACTTTGCAACTCTCCACAAAATGTCAAGCTCCTCTATCAAGCCTTTATTAGTTTCAACAAATTCTAACAGGTATTAATGTAACCCATCAACTGTGTCCTTTACCCACAGTAGATGAGTATTCAAACACCAAATGGAACCACATTCCAACCCCCCCAATACAATGGGTCAAACAAATGGTGCATGATCAGATAACATAGTCTCCCATATCTCATAGCCCACCAGATGAGAGAGGCTTTCTTGGTCTATAAAAAAAAATCAATCCAAGAAAAGGAATTATGGGGAAGTGAAAAATGTACAACAGTGATCCATGGTATGTAAGACATGCCATGGATAAGTCAGTCCCAATTGGTCCAGCAGTTTTCAAAGACCCCACTGGGCCCAGAGTAAGGCCCTTCCTGAAAACCCTGGATTTATCCAAATCAGGTTGATACACTAAATTCCAACCACCTCCAATAAGAAAAGGTAGGTGGGTATAAGGGGCTAATAAGAGGGAAAGGTTTATGAAAAAATGTGGATTATCAACATTAGGACAATATATCATGACTAGCAGAACCTCATGTAAATCCAATCTCCCATGCAAAAAGATATATTGACCCTCAGAGTTCCAGATCTCTGAGATTAACTGAATGGCAATCTTCTCAGCTATGATAATGCAGACCCCCTTTTTCTTAGTGCTAACTCATGAGCCATAAACTTGTCTGACTCACTCTCAATGAAAATAGGCAAGCTAGTCTCTCTTTAAATGAGTCTCTTGGATATAGGCTACACAACCCCAAATCTTTTTAAATGCTTCAAATTGGCATATTGTTTTGTCTTGTTGTGGGCCCTTTTAATGTTCCAACTTATAAATGTGTATTTGTTTTCCAAACTTAACCAGAAAACTAAAGAATAAAGTAGGTAAAATTTAGGCAATAAATCCTTCCACAAGTCCAAAGCCATATGGCAGTCCAAACCACCCTCCCACCCCCCAATAGAGATGTGTAAAGTCAGCAAAATTCACTCTGTGAATTAATTCATGAATTTTGTGCAATTTGCAAAGTGTGAATTTGTGAAATTTGTGAAAGTCACAGATCGCAAAGTGTGGAAATTCACCACGAAATTCGCACATCACGGCAAAAACTTCATGTTTTGGGTTAAGTCAAAGTTTCCCAGGTCCGGGAAAGCTTTACAAAGCTCTGTGAAGTGCAACTTTTGGGCACTTCATGCGAACTTTAGCAGTGAAATTTTTCTTTGTCACATCTTTACTCCCTAACAACCTTCATAAGAGTAAAAAATAGAAAAAGCAACATCCCATCCTATTTCTAAAAAAACAACACTCATTTGTCAATGCCAAATGTCTTGCTGGCATTGGAATTGGTAATGCAGAAGTTAGAGAGATGCATAATAGGAATGGCAGTGAAGTACTGAACTGACGCTAACCTCACCTCCACCTTGCAGAGACTGACAGGCATTGGGGTGTGCCTTTGGGTCATTGGCCATAATGCTCATGCAATTTCACCTCACCCTATCCTGCAGACACCGACAAGTGTCATGGTGTGCCTTGGGGTCTTCGGGCCTTACGCTCACCCCATTTCATAAGGAAATATGTTGAGATGGGTGCAGTATAGGAGAATGGGGTGAAGTTTGGGGCTGAAGAGTCCAAGGCACACCTCGATGCTTGTCAGTGGCTGCAGGCTGGGGGTGGGGGTTGAATGGCATGAGCATTACAGCCAAAAATCCCAAGTCACACCCCTGATGCCTGTCAGTCTCTACAGGGTAAGGCGTTACAGTTGGAAACCCTAACCCCCAGGTGTTTGTTGGTATTTTCACTCCAAATTTTCAACATGGACTTTCTGTGACCCCACTTCATGAAAAGTGGCACTATCAGTTCATTAGCCAAAAGGTGATTTTGCACAGTGACTGTGCAGTTTGGTATCACAGGTGCAAAAACACATTTTGGGGAGAATGTAAAAAATGACAATTGTACTGTTCAAGAGGAGGAGTAAAAAAATGGTAAAGTTGAAAATCTGGTTTTAGTGAACACTCATGGTGTCAGGCTACTAGCCAGAGATTTCAGTATGATCAGATCCAATGTTGGGACACAGCTAACCTGCCCCCCACCCGAAAATAATCTTCAGCTCACAAGACCTGTGCCATGTTGATTCTAGCACATAAATCGGACATATGGTGGAACTTGCTACACACAGAAGAAGCTACTTAAATATGTCAAGGACTGAAGGATCAGGGATATCCTCTTTTCCGATTATGCACCCATTTTGACATATCTCTGCTTTGAGAAAGAAGTGCTCTGAACTCAGTAGTGTCTAATCCCCTACCATCTGTGCTCAGAAGAATTTAGAACCTTCCTGGCTGAGAAGGTATCAGAAATAAGTCAAATCAAGGTGGTGGGCACTCTGAGATTGTCCTGTGGGATACCATAAAAAATGGTGCTCTGGGGCTACATTATAAAATACTGTGTGAGACAACAGAAGAAGAGATAGCAAAAACTGTCAGATGTCCTTTATATTCTTCTGCTTGATCACATGGAGACAGAACAGTTAAGGCACAATTGGCTAAAACTAAGAAGGACATTGAAAAATTGCCCCAGAAAAAAATGATCCTGCCTAGACCTTTTTACATCATCAATATAATGAGGTGGACCCCAGAGCTACTCGAGTGTGTGCTGGTCTATCAGGTGAGAAGGCAGAAGGTGTAAACTATGATGACACAGCTATGACACCCCCAAACTGCTTCCCTTCTTCACAGAATACAAGGGATGGTGGAGGCATTCTGCTTATATTATACCTCTGTATACAGTATGCCCCCAGACAGGACATATGATGTGAAGGTCATTGCTGCTTTTCTGGACCCTCTCTGACTCCCACACCTCACTCAGGAACAGGCCGCTAACCTGCTCAAGCTGATACAAGCTGAAGAGCTGGAGAAAACTGAGCATTGTGCATGCACTCAAGAAGCACTGGGGCCTGATGGCAATGTTAAAGAATTCTACAAATTACAAAAGTACTTGCTGAACTCTTAGCTGATGAAGGTCTTGAATGAGGTTCTGTAGGACAGGGACATTTTAGTGATCTAGCAATATGCTCCTGTTTTGGTTATTCTGGAACTAGGGAAGGAGCCCTCTAAATGCCAGTCATAGAGAGTGATATCAGTACTAAATGCCAATTATATAAATTATTTGTAGTCATCCTGGCCCATAGATTACACCCCCTTTTGCAAACCCCAATACACATGGATCAAATGGGTTTTGTGAGAGTCCATCAGACTGGAGATAACACATACTGTATGCTCAACATCCTTAAAGAGCAACTCTTTATTATAATAAAAAGCTTAAAAACACTAGATTTAAACCAATTATGTTTTAACTTTATAACTTTCTAGTCATTTGTTAATTTCTTTACTTTCCCTGCTGTTGGTCTACTAAATATTGTAGATAAGGCAGCAATTATTTCTCTGAGTCTTTCAAAATGTATCTGACTCTCCCCTGCTCACCACACAATTGCTGTTTGGGCCATCACAATCTGTTGTCATGGTGAGCACTATAATGTCATAAAACCAAGGCACTGTGAGGTTAACAGGGGAGAGGCAAATGTTTTCTATACAGCCTTTTTAGCTGGACTACCAAAATGTGCTATATATTTTGAAAAGAACATTGAACATTAAAAAAAAGTATATTCTCTAGTAAATTGTAATAGCAGAAACATCTTATTTATGAAAGCACATGCTGAACTGCAGAGTTGCTCTTTAATAAGGCCCCCTTTCTCTTCTTTAGTTTAAATGCTAAGAAGGCATTTGATAAGGTCTCCTGGCCCTATCTGTTCACCACCCTCCAAACATTTGACTTTTCCCTAGACAACACCTCTGTCCTCCTGTGCATCTACACCTCCCCCCAGCTCTTTGTAAAGGTGAACAGTCATGAACCTGACTTGCTTTGGCCTTGGTGGGGGAACCCAATAAGGCTCCCCCTTGTTACCCCTTCTCCTTGCTGCATGCAGTATATTGAGCCTCTCACTCAGCTTACTGGACAGAGCCAGGGTGTGAAGGACATTTCCATGTTAGAGCTATAACATCACATAGATGGTGTTCTTTTATAGATGGCAGATGCAGATAGCACTTTAAATGAGCTCTTCCAAATCTTGCACACCTGCAGTGTAGTTTTGGGCTATAAACTCAACCTGATAAAAATGAGGCTTTGCTCTGCATTTGTTCCCTTCAGGTCCCTTACGGGTGAGGTTCCCCTTCTGAAAGGACATGCAGGAGATCAAATGCTTAGATGTTAAGCTCCCATTGCATTTAGAGAGGATCAATCAGACTAATATTGGTCCACTATTGGCACAACTGACTGCGGACTTCCAAACTTTAGCAAAACCCTCCACTGAGCCTCATACAATGGGCTGCCACCTTGTGGATGGTGGTCCTCCCCTGATATTTGTATGTTTTCCAGAATGTCCCAACTACCTTGCCAAAAAAAGACTGGAGAAAATGTCAAATGAAGTATCTCATGATTTATCTAGGTGGTTAAGCATTTGATAATACAGTATTGTATTATGCTACTTCCTAAAGCTAGAGGGGGACTGGCCATTCCCGACCACCATACCTATTAATCTGCTACCAAGATGTGGGTACTGTTTCAGTGGCACATGAACAGTTTGGGTCCCCAGTGACTGGAGATGGAGCATAATATATTCACATTATGGGAGATGCCCTACTATCTCTACAGCCAACAGCTGCTGGGATGCGGCCAAAGTCCACAGACCCCTTGAATGTCCTTGGTGGGCAAGGTGAGGAGAGAACTGGTGACTTTACTCTCACTAACACCAGCATGTATCTCAGCTTCACATATAGCTCTCCTAAAGGGGTTTTCACCCAGCGACCACAGACCCTACAGCCCAAAGATAGAGGAGGGTCAATTTGATATACCTGACACAGTTCTGTACCTGCCAAGTGGCACAGTATTTTTCAGCACTCCAGCAGCAATATGGGCTGAGTAAGGATACTTATTCCAGTATCCCCAGGTCCACCACTATCTTGAAATACAACCGGTTGCAGTGAGAGACCTGACTAAAATTTTGCAGCTGCTCTCCACCCTGGTGATTCACATTAGGAGGCAGTACATGGGACATCTATCTTGATAATTTATCAGTGCTATGAAAGATATGCAGCAACATAGCACCTTGTATATAGGGGAGAAGGGGGGTACTGAAATAGGGCAGCAGATAGCACTGGGCCCATGGGAGAAGGGATGTTATGAGTCAGGGAGGATTACTGCATAACATATATGGAAGGAGTTTGCATTAAGCAGTAGATTTCTCATTTCAGAACCCAGCCATAGCCATTCTTTCTGGCCAGGGAGGTAGCGCAACATGTTCAAGGCAATGTGGAGAGACCCAAACAACTGACACTCACATTATGTGGTCATGTCTACTTCTGGCAGACTTTTCTAGGAATCTGGAAGAAGCAATCTCAGAGGTGCTTCATACCAGAATGCCCTTTATCTCCTGCTCCAGTATCCCAAGAGGGGTTAAGGGAATGCAGGTGAAATACCTATTGGTAATCTTGCTGGAAGCTGCACATAAATGCACCAACAGAAAGTGACTCTGTTCTACCCCTGCCAGGTCATAATGTTGTATGCTTAATAGCGTATGACATTATGGCTAACCCGAAAGAGCACTGTCCAGGACAACGAATGGTGCAATTCCATGTATACAGCTGTATGCGGTATTGTACCATTCACACACTCCCAGGCAGAGTATAAGACCTCTGCTGGGAGTGGGTTCTGCTGAGCGGCTGCTGTGGCTCACTGGACTGAGCCACAGCAGCAGGAACCCAGGCGCTGCATCTGGGACCGGGTTGATTCTTGGTCCCAGACATTTTATTTTTGTAAACGTTTTGTGCGCTCCCTGTTGGAACCCCCCCACGGAGCTGAGAAAAAACATATGCCTCATGGCAGTATCGTACTATATTGGCAGCACGATTTTGTTAGGCAGCATAATGTCATGCGACATTATGATCCCGCCATTCTACCAACGGAGATTACCCAGTGGTGGGACATGGTAAAAGTATATACACAATGGAAAAGATCATATATGGGTTGAATAAGAGCTCTTAGATAGTCACCTTTCATTTGAATATATAGGTACTTTACATAATGCAATATGTCCCCTCTTTCATGCCATAGGGAATGAATGACTGGGGGGGCAGGGGTAGGTCAAAAAAAAAGGGGGGGAGCAGGTGGGGGAAGAGACTCAGGTTTCTTATGTGCATCCTCTACCTGCAGACCAAATGTGTAATGGCAGAGAACCCACATCTTTAGCATACGGAATTAGAATGATCCAGTTATGCCCCAATACTGAGTTAGAGTAGACAGGGATCTAGATATTCAGAAATGCTTTTCTGGGTTGCATTGTTATGACTGTTTTCTGACTTACTGTGCTATAGTTTCACAACTGCATGTACTGCACACATAAACCTTTAATGACAGTGTATTTACCACAAAAAAAAGATGGGTAAGCAGTCGCAAAGTAAGTGTGTGTGCTTGTGTGTGTGTGTGTGTCTCTCTCTCTCTTTCTCTCTCTCTCTATATACATGCATTCATGTGTGCATGCATGAAATGCCATCCAAAATGTATAGGTCTGGCTGAGGTTCCTGGGCTCATTTCTTTTCTGTCATATTTACTTCATAATCCTGCAGCAGAGGATATTTTAATGAAAGACTTTCTTTTTAATCTGTTTTTCTTCTAATCACACATCATGCCTCCATCTTCCACCATCCTCCATTTCCACCACAAACCATTTCCAGGACCTACTTCACCACCTGTATAGGACCAGTTTCTGGTGGGTGAGTATAGTGCTCAATGGTGCAGGACCTGCAAGGGTTGTGGTGTCATTATGCCAGCTGCAGAGGGTCTTACAGGATTTCACCCCAGTTGCCGCTTACATACAATGCCACACATGCATGCATGCATGCATGCATGCAGAGGCATGCCCACACACAGAGGCATCTGAGAGAGGGGAACGTCCCTCCTGCCACTGTGCATTCCCACTGTGCAACAACCTGGTTTCTGAAAGGTGGCTGGCAACCTACAGGTGCCCCCCCTCCAAGGGAGGAGAATGATCCAAGGGCACTCAATCCTTGCTCTCCCCTCCAAGTCCAAAGTGACGTTGATTTACTGCCACACCCAGATTACCATAGTAGCAAGTGGCAGAGCTACCAGGCCAGCATGTATGGCCTTGTTTTAAGGTGTATGAAATACACTTGTTTTAATTATTGTAATTTTAATACATTTCTGATGCCTGGTGGTGAGATGATACTATTCCTTAAAATAAATTTCTTTTATACAAAGAATATATATTGCAGTATTGACATGTGGTATAGGTGAGATGCAACCACAGCTCCAGCCTGAGGTGCCAGCTGGTTGTGCACTGCAAAAGCAATAATACCCAACAGGGTTTGCGGTATAGGGAAATACCTGACCGCCCAGGGGCGTAATGAGGCCCGACACTGCAGGCGGAGGGCCTTATAGCCCCTGGAAGGTCTGGTATTTCCCTATATTGCCAACCCTGCAGGTTATTATTGCACTTAGAAAATGGTCCTATGTAATATTTTTAATAAAATAGAATTTTAACTTACAAAGAAGTTGAATAAATGTTAAAAATAGAATAAAACTTGAGTTGCTTTGGTGAAGTAGTCCCTGTGTTGTGCTTCAGTGTCCAATAGAGGGTGCTGCTGTTTAGGATACTCTGTTGTACTGATGCACATTTGAGTCCTATGGTTTTATGGGAATTGTAGTGCTGTGGTTTCAGGTTGCGGTAGGCATGGGGATTACAATAGTTAGGTTATTTTACAAATACTAAAAAAAATACTATGGGAACTGAAAAGGACATGAACTACTCCATGTAATCCTTCTTATGGGCTGGGAGTTTGGGGGGGGCAAGAACTGAGCTTATGTGAGAGTGGGCGGGGATCAGGTAGAAGCGCTGTGTGGAAATAGAGAACCGGGCTTGTGTCAAGTGCATCCCACAGACAGAGTTGGCATGCTGGGTTGGAGCACTTTTGAGAGTGGGCAGGGATGGTAGGTCGGGAGTGCTCTTTATGGGTGAGTCGGGACAGGTTTTCGGATGGTGGGGGGATGCTGGAGATGGGTTGTTTTTGTTGTTTTATGGATTTTATGGTAGAGCTCTTTATATTTGATTTTGTAGGAAGTGATGGCACTACTGAAAAGGGGTGCAGTCTCTCACTAGCTTGCTTAGTGAGAAAAAAAATAGTGGCAGAGATTTTTAAAATCAGCTGCCACTTTGATATCTTGCCTATAGGTGGCTGGCACTTGTTTCTCATGGGGCTGTATTAAAAATAATTGCCCAGGTTTGAACTTTTATCAGCCAATCAGCTTTCTACATTTTTTAAAGCCATTTTCTAAACTACTATATGGGAGACATGGGCCTGAGTCTCAGTCTGACTTCCATGGCCTTGCCAGTGAGGCTCAGGATGTGATGTGGAGAGGCACTGGGCACTAGTCTGGAGGCATGGAGACAGCAAATTATCCACATATACAGCACATTCTATGTCAAAATTTGAGGTTGCATTAATGTCATCGATGACCGCACAACATCATTCACCCCTTGCCCATAGAACCGATGCAGCAGGTTGCGTATCAAGAGGACTGGGTGGTGGGAGGAGAATGTAATGGGAAAATACGTGCCCCATGCTAAAGACACCAACTGCATGACTGCCTACCTCACTGCTGTCCACATTCTAGGTTCCCTTGTACCCCACCTGCATATTGTATTAAATTTCTGGGTGTTACTAACATACACATGACTCTCCCAATTGGGCCTTTCAATGGATGTTCAGAGGCCAGAGATAATCTGGTCCACTTACTGACAAACTCATCAGGTTTGTCATTGTGGAGTCAAAGCTGTGAAACAAGGCAGAATGGCAGAGGAGGAAGGAGGACTGCAGAAGACGAATGGTGAAAATAGATTAAAAAAAACAGAAAAAAGAAGTGACCATAGTAGCCTCAGGGTACCCACTTGCCAGGGTTCACCCATGTCGTAGCGACAATCATGTTGCCAAGGACGGTGTTAGCAACTTGCCACCTGGCATTATGTTTCCTGGGAGTTACAGCACCAAAGTGCCCTCCTGGGAAACAGTCAGTTTTTGGGGGAGGCTTTGTCCATGGCACCCCTAATCCCCCACACCCCTCAAAACTAAATATAACCTCCTCCTGTGTGGGCATGCCCCAGAGGGGGTAGAAACTATGGGGGGGGCAAAGGGCGACTGGAGTGAGGTGAGATCTATAATCAAGATTGCCCCTTTCACTGTCACCCTTGTTGTGGCACTGTAACTGTGGTGACAACATTCATTCGCTATCCTAACGGTATACTACTTGTCAGAGTGGTTTACGGAGAAGGGTCATTGCATGAAATTTAGGAGACTTGTTTTCAAATTCTGGCTCATCAGTATTGTTTCCATCTTTTGCAGTTAGTGCTGTTTAGCCCACTGTTTACCGGGAGCCCCCATCATGCCTACCAACCCAAGCCCATCATCCCAGCTTCTCTAGGACTTACCCTGCTGCATGTTTCTCAAGGGCTTACTGCCTCTGGCAGGGGCTGCTGGGCTCCCTCTTCCCCACTGTGAAATGGATCCAGTGTTGTGGTGGTGCCTAATTATTGAGTCCAGGGACTGTGGGTGGTAGGAGTCATCCTGCTGACCGTGGTTTTCCCATTTTCTCATTCTGTCTCCAAGGAGCACCATGCAGTGGAGACAAGGGCACCACGCACTACCCTATGCATAGCACATCAACCTCCTGATGCTACAATTCCTGCCAATTGGTCTCGATGCCCTACCTCTAGCCACCAGCAGGGGCCAAGCTAATGCTGGCCTCTGTACCCCCCCCCCCAGAGTAGGAGATCTGTCTCTCAGATGCTTGATTCTCCTCCCCCCAGCTGACCCTCCAACAATCCGAGTTTGCTCCCAAACCCGGGTCTTCAGTGCTGGAAGTGGTAGTGCTATCGCTGCAGTGGTGGGCCAGCTCCCATACTTGTTTCTTTCTAAACTGAATTTTAGTTACATAGTAATGTACACAGTCACATAGTCATTTATATTTTGAGGGACTCTAGGTTCATAAAGTCTGTCTCACAATCTTTAATAATAGGGACAAGCTGTGGAAACATATACTCATTTATAGAGATTTGCCACTCACTCTACTACCCAGTTTATCCTTTAATTCACTTGGTAAACATAAATTTGCCCAGGTTCACCTTAAAAGACAGAAATGTTTCCCCTGTCAACAATCACCACTTGTTGGCTGTTTCATGCAGTATGTTCTCATACCTTTCTGGGTGAAGCATTGCCTCCAAATGTTACCTCTGAATTTATTGCCTTTGAGCTTCTGGGATATCTGTACATCCTGGTGAAGCACAGCAGTTCAAACAGCTTTGCCTGTTCAGCCATGTTGATAACATTCAGTAGGCAGAAGACTGAGACAATGTCTCCCCGCCTCCTTTTCTCTAAGGTGAGTAGAGCCATAAACTGTTTCTCTAATCTCTGTGTCTGGCAGTAAAGCCTGGAAGTTAGAACAATGAGCTATGAATAAGCGTGGTTCATCCAGCAAACTTGGGATTGATTTTTTAAACCTCCAGTACCGTACTGTGTGATTCTGAGCAAGTCACTTAACCTCCCTTGGGTTACAAAAGCACCTGGACACAGGCTTTATCTCAGTGTGCCCTTTCCTGCCAAAAAATTGTTAAATGATAATAAATAAATAAATAAATATATAGTTGAACATGTTAAGCACAAACAAGGAAAATAAGAACAACAAAAAAAAATAACTAGTGCACTCACACAGACACACACACACACACACACTGGTTTGCAAGCAAAGGCAGGAATGCCATATATAAAGAATACTGGTTGGGCAATAGCCAACCATGCACAACCAGCCTGTGCTGCCACAGAGGGGTTCTGATTACATTAGACAATGAAAGTAAAGCTTGAGTGGTCAAATGTAATCAGAAGTCTGAGGTGGTGACACAGGTTGATTGGGCATGTGGTTGCCCAACCAGTATTTTTATAAAAACATAGAAATATAGAAACTGATGGCAGATAAGGACTGTTTGGCCCACCCAGACTGCCCATTTACCCTACTTACTTTATTACTGCAGATCCTACTTAATTTCTGGCTTTACCCTCTCTTTCATAACCACAAAGTTTCCCTTATTTAGATAAGTTAATATTGAGATTGTATAACAATTTAATTGTTGGTATTATTTGATTGTGTTTTGGGTTACTGAACGCCTGGGAAGTTGACTCCCACAGTCGTGCACTATTTGTCCTCTGCTCCTCACGCCCTCTGTCCTTTTTTTCCTCCTCCTCTTCAGTTTAACACCTACTTAAGGTGCAGGGCATTGGGTATTGCACATAGGAGTTGGAGGAGGATGGGGAGAGTGAACAGTGGAAGGCGAAAGAGTGATGCCATCGTATCAGGATAGTAGGATCCAAGAGATGCCCTGGGGAGAAATGGAACCCAGAGCATGGGGCTCCTTGCTTGGTTTCCATACCCAAGGGCACTACTGATTATAGTAGGCAGATGGTTCGGGCGGCCTGTGAGGTTCGTCCAACAAGGGCGGTGTTATGCAATGCCAGGTCCATCAAAAACAAGACTGCTATCATTGCGGATCTTGCTGAAATGGTGGACCTGGATTCCAGCCAGGTACTCGGTAATACACCACCCAAGATTGGATTGCGGTGGGGGGGGGTGCGGTCTGTTTTAAGACCAAACTAAACTTCTCGAGTGTACTGGTTGAGGAGGCAGTCGTTCGAGTGTACTGTAGTAGCAGGTGTTGGTTGTCAGATTGCCCTCATCTACCATCCACCCGGTGATTGGGAAGCATTTCCTTTAGGAAGTGGCAGACTTTGTCGTTGACATGACATTGGAGTCGCCCAGACTGATGGTTCTGGGTGACTTTAATGCCTGGATCGATGATGAACTCTCACAATTTGGACAGCACTTTCTCCAGTTAATGACATCTCTGGGCCTCACACAGGTGGTTACCACTGCCACTCATAAACATGGTCACTCCCTCGACCTGGTTTTCCTCCTAGGGATTGAGGCCTCCAATTTGGGGGTAGAACCTGTTGTGTGGTCCGATCACTACACTGTGGGGTTTAGTTTTAGCACCCCCCCGGTAGGCCTCCCCCTGTGGATATGGTCAGGTACCTTCCCTTTTCAAGACATAAGTTCTCAGAGCCTATCTGCAGCACTTGACCTATCGTCCCTCTCTGTGGCAAGCAGTGACCCAGAGACCGTCATGCTGGCTTATAATATGGTCATCTCCGGGGCACTGGATGTGATTGCTCCAGTCTGAGTTCATCTTCTCTCCCTTCACCCTCAATCCCCTTGGTTTGATAGGATCTTGAGGGAGATGCAGTGACAAGGACAAAGGCTAGAACATCGCTGGTGGAATTCTGCCATTGATGCCGACTGCCTTAGATTGATGGACCATTATAAAGTCTAACAATCCACAATCACCTGTAAGAAGGCAGAGTTCCTGTCCAGGGAGATTGTGGCAGCACAGAACCGACCAGCTCAGCTATTCCATACTGTGGACAGACTGTGCAACCCAGCCTGTCTCCAGGTTTGGAAAGTGTTTTTGCAAATAGAGTGCGATGACCTTGCTCGTTTCTTTGCTGATAAGGAGGCTGACATCAGGGCAGGGCTCCAACCAGCACATTCTCTGGGTGTTCCTTGTGATCAGCATGAGGTTACTGTCCCTCGGTTTTCCTGGAGTACCTTCAGCCACCCTGACTTCATGGATGTCATGCGGATCATCCAGGATGTACGCCCTACATGCTGTAGTTTGGACTCTGGACCAACTTCCCTGATATTGGGTTGTCTTGATGTTATCGGTCCAGTCCTAGCGTGGATAGTTTGGTGCTCCTTGGAATCTGGGGAATTTCCAAACTCTCTGAAAGAGGCAGTAGTGATACCACTCTCAAAGAAAGCTACTTTGGACCCAAACTGTCACGCTAACTACAGGCCAATCTCAAACCTCCCTTTTTTAAGGAAGGTGATTGAGAAAGTAGTGGAGGTGCAACTGGAAGACCATTTAACCATCCATGACATCTATGAACCCTTCCAGTCCGGTTTTCAGAAGAGATATCGTACCGAGACAGCACTGGTTCAGGTGCTCAATGATATCCTGATGGTGAGAGATCAAAAGAACCATTCCATCTTGGTTCTTCTGGATCTATCAACAGCATTTGACACCATGGACCATGGGCTGTTACTTAGCCATCTGAGGTACATCTGTGGAGTAACTGGATCTGTCCACAGGTGGTTTACATCATTCCTCACTGGAAGAATGCAGAGAGTGGTATCTGGAGTGTTTTCTTCAGATCCAATGTCTCTGTCTTGTGGGGTTCCTCAGGGTTCGTTTTTGTTGCCCATGTTGTTTGCGGTGTACATGCTACCCCTTGGAGACATTGTAAGGAAGTATGGGCTGAGGTTTCATTGTTATGCCTATGATACCCAGCTCTACCTTTCTTTTGCACCTGACCAGGGTAGTGCTCTCTCTCGGTCTTTAATAACTGCCTCAAAGAAATCCAGGAGTGGATGGATATGAGCTGGCTGAAGTTGAACTCTGGTAAGACTGAGGGGATGGTTGTGGAACCTGGTCACTGGACAGGAGATTTGGGTAGTGGGTCGCCCTCTGGACTTGTTCTTGGAGGAGTCCCACTTCCGACTTCTGACCAGGTGCAAAACCTGGGGTAATTTTTGACGAAGGGCTGACCCTGCAATCGCAGGTGTCAGCTGTCTTCAGATCTTCCTTTTACCATCTAAGGAGTATCTCTAGGATTAAGCATCTGGTTCCGTCCAGCAACCTTCTTGGTTTGGTTCACGCCTTTGTGTCCTCTCACTTAGATTACAGCAATTCCCTATACCTAGGGCTTCCAGGGATGGAAATCCACTGCCTGCAGCTGGTGCAGAACGCAGCCTGCCCGGTTATTGATGGGAGCTTCTCGCTCGTCATATTACACTGGTGCTGCATGAACTGCTCTGGCTGCCAGTTCAGTGGCAGATCACCTTTAAAGTTGGCTTGCTGACTTTTAAAACCCTACACGGACTGGGTCAGGACTACCTGAAAGAGCTGCTGGTCTCCTACTGCCCTGGGTGATCACTTCGCTCGGCTGGCGAGGGGTTGCTAGAGACTTCTAAGGTGTGTTTGAAATCTTCGGGAGCCAGATCTTTTATGTTCGCGGCTCCCACATTACGGAATTCTCTACCTCATTGGTTATGGGAGTGCATGACTGTGGAAACGTTTAAATCAGCCTTAAAACCTATTTATGGCACCAGGCCTATGTAAGTGATTAGTTGACTGTAACAGTATATTGCTGCTGGCTTGGTTTAAATTGTTTTATTTTGATCGGTTTGATTTTATTTTGTACAGCGCCTTGGTTTTTGAAAGGCGCCTTAAAAAATATATTATTATTATTGTTATTATGCCTATCCCATGCATTCTTGAACCCCATTACAGTTTTTGTCACAACCACCTCCACATGGAGGCTGTTCCAGGTGTCCAGCACTCTTTCAGTGAAGAAGTGCTTCCTCACATCTCCCCTGAATCTACCCCCTTCCAGCTTCATAGCATGACCCCTTGTTCATGAGCATCATTGTTTTCTAAAAAATACTTTCATCTTGTACTCCATTTATACCCATGAGGTATTTGAAAGTCTCAATCATATCCCTCCTCACCATCCTTTGTAGACTATAGTTTTTTTTTTAGTTTTTATTTAGCAGAAAAAAAAGTGTTTCTGCAGTGCTCCTGTGGTGACAGCAAATGTGCCAGTGGTTTCAGTCCAGAATATGAACTAATTGCTGTGTATGCAGCAGTGCTGTGAAAACATCTGCTGCCTCGAGGATTTCCAATGAGCTGGAACCTTGTTATACCACAGAAAGGTACAATCACATTCCATGACTTTCAAACTGTGGTACAACAAGGTTGCAGCTGGCATGGAAATCCATGCAAAAAACCTAACTATTCACTATAATACAAACACTGCTAATCTTACATGACGTCTGATGAAGCCTAGAAGCCTAGTGGCAATCTATAGCCTCCATGCTCTCAGCAGACACCTCCTGTTTGAGATCAGTAATGCACAATATATATTATAATAAATTTCTGCTTTCACTTGCAATCTGGTGTGCCAGTGTCAATTTTTTTTGTTTGTTACATCTTTCTTGTTTCTGCTTTACTTGAAGCTGTCAGGGACTAGTGGCACCCTTGGAGTAAGTGTGTGAATTTATTTCTTGCTGTTGAGAGATAAGCATGAAGTGCCTCCAGTATCTCCTTCTAGCTTTTGTCCTCTATATCCCTGACTACTTTGCTGGCCCTGTGTTTCACCCTCTAGACTGCCTGAATGTCCTCTTCTCATTTGTGTTGGTGGGTTAATAACATTATACAAGTGAAAAAAAAATTATTTCCATAAATATTTCTGAAAAATGGAAAGAACATGAAATGGAAAATGAGTTCTCCAGGTCCTCTGACTTTTTTTTAGTTTTTTACATCTAATGCAAGCATGCATTTGTTCAAAATTACATTAATCAGAGAGTTTCCGACTAATTAAAACAGGGATTACTTAAGCAATACAGAGCCCTTAAAGAAGGCTGGAGGAAAGCTATTACATTTTAGTGCCTGTTATTAAATAATATCACGTTAGGGTTAAACAGCAGGCATAAGCTGAATCAAGGTTATTTTCTCTATGCAATCCTCTGACTTATATTGCCATTTTGTCTCAGGGAAATAAGAAGATCCAGTTTAATAAAATAAAATGTAAAACAATTACGGCAACAACTTCCAAATCTCATTGTCTCCAGTGTTTTTAGATAAGTGTCCAAGAGGGGGCACACTATTCTTGATAAAAGACACATAAAATGCTGGCATAGTTTTTCTCTTCCTAATTCAGTGAGATAAGGTACTAATGAGAGAGTTCAATCTGACCTGAAATTATTATAATTTTTTTCTTATCAATCAAGGTTTTTCTCCTCACTGGTAGCACGTCAGGACCCATTTCAGGCCTTGGCAACTGCCCAGCCCCAACTTCCTCTGTCTACTCCACTGCCTCATCCTTCAGCTTGCCTCTGCAATGGGAGAGTACAGTCCTATATCCCATAGCAGCAAACCACAAACTGGACAGTACTCAACTCAGAGGAATTTCATTCTTCACAGATCAGTACATCAATTAACCTCTAACTTTTCCTTGGACTTTCCCAATTGCTTTCAATGTCACTGGGCAATTTATGTCCCTACACATGAGAACTGAAAATGTTGAGCCCAAGTATATTTATTATAATTTAAAGCCGTTGAAAAAGTAGATGGATTTATGCTGTGTGACCATTACTCCAGTTGGTCTATAATGAATTATTGATATAAGTACATTGAAAAGAGATATATAGAAACTTGAGAAGTTTAATACATATTTTATGTAGTTCTTAAAAGATTTAATTGTTAAACGAGCATTTGTCAATGCCAAATGTGTGCTTGCTGGCATTAGCACTGGAAGTGCAGGAGTTAGACAGATGCAGAATAGGAATGGCAGTGAAGTATTGAACTGACGCCAGCCCCACTCCCACCCTGCAGAGATGGACAGGCATTGGGGTGTGCCTTTGGGTCATTGCCCATAATGCTCACGCCATTTCACCTCACCCTACCCTGCAGACACATTAAAGTGTTGAGGTGTGCCTTGGGGTGTTAGGGAATTACAATCACTCCACTCCTTAAGGAAATATACTGAATTGGGTGCAGTATAGGAGAATGGGGTGGACTTTGGGGCTGAAGAGTCCAAGGCACACCTCAATGCCTGTCACTCGCTGTGGGGGGTTGGGGTGGAATGGTGTAAGCATTACTATCTACAATCCCAGGTTACACCCATGACACCTGTCAGTCACTACAGGGGAGGGCATTATGGTCAGAAACCCTAACACCCTGTGCGTTTCTTGGTATTTTTACTCCAAGTTTTCAACATGGGCTTTGTGTGACCCCACCACAAGAACAGTGACACTATCAGTTTGTTAGCGGAAAGGTGATTTTGCAGAGTGACTGTGCCATTTGGTGCTGCAGGCGTGAAAACACATTTCAGACAGAATGTGAAAAATGACAGCTGTACTAATCATCAGGAGGTGTGAAAAATGGTAATCTGGAAAATCTGAAGTGAAAATATAAAAAATTGGTGAAGTCATGAGCGTGCATAAAAACTGCACAACTCACACCCATAATGCAATTATTTGGGGGATTTTTTACACCAGATATTCAACACAGGCATTTTGGGAACTCCGCTCATGAGCAGTGGCACTGTGATTTTCTTAATCTGCCCCGGAATTTGATTTTGCACAGCCAGCGTGCCCATTGTGTGCCATAGGTGAGAAAACATGTTTTGGGTAGGATGTGAAAAATTACAGCTGTACTGTTCACAAGGCAGTGTGCAAAAATGACAACATTGAAAATCTGGAGTAAATATAAAAAAAATTGGCCAAGTTAAGAGAGTGCATAGAAACTGCACAACGCATGCTGGTAATGCAGTCGTTTTTGGAATTTGTTCACCAAATTTGCAACATTTGCTTTCTGGGACCCCTCCTTATGAACCCTGTCACTGTGATTTTCTTAATCGGTCCCGAACATTGATTTCACATAGCAACTGCACCACTGTGCGCCAGATAAGCGAAAACACATTTCAGGCACAATGTGAAAAATGACAGCTCTCCAGTTTACAAGAAGGTGTGGAAAATGGCAATGTTGAAAATCTGGAGTGAAAATATTAAAAATTTGCAAAGTTATGAGCATGCATGGGAACTGCACAATGCATGCTCATGACACAGTAATTTTCTTGAAATTTTTTCACCAAATTTGCAACATAGGCTTTTTGGGAGCCCACCTCATGAAGAGTGATACTGTCATTTCATTAATCAGTCCCGGAAGTTGATTCCACACAGTGACCCCAAAATCACCTTTTGGGATGGAATAATGACATAACAGTGACTAAGTTCATGAGGTGGGGTCCCAAGAACCCCTTCTTGAAACTTTGGTGCCAAAAGTCGCAAAAATGGCTGAGATATCCACTTAAAATGAATACCCCACCCCCATTTATGCCATTATACAGCTTACCGGCATTTCTTCAGTTTGCGGTTGGCTTTGAAGAGTGCAGATGTGTTCCCACTCCACCGAAGATCATTGTGCCAGGCTCCAGATTTAAGTGTGGGGTGAGGGGAGGTGTGAGAGGGGAGGCACAGAGGGTGGGTGGGTTGGGGAGGGACCAGAGAGCGAGGGATCATTTTCTTTGTTTCAGGTTATAAAAAAAAAAAAAAAGAACACTTTGGACTGTTTTCTTTTTTTACATGTGTAAGGAACAGTTTGGGCGGTGATGCTAGCCACATTGGGGTAGGCTCCCAGTGTGGCACAAAATAGGGGTGGGGTGACATGCTCCCAGTGTGCCACACAATCTTGGGGGGGGTTAAACATGCCGACATGGGGATTGGGCACACCTTCGGCAAGCATGTCTGTGTTTGAGGGGGGATGATGTCAAGGGGGATTGGGCACCCCCTTTGGCAGATTGAGGACAGGGCACTGAAGCAGATGGGGATTGGGCCCCCCATCAGCAAGTGTGTCTGTGATTGGGGGGGGTGATGCCGAGGGGGATTGGGCACCTACCTCGGCAGACAAAAACAGCAAAGGGACACATATGCTGACAGGGATTGGGCTCCCCCTGTGGCAAATGAACTGGGGAGGTGGCATGCCAGCAGGGGTATTGGGCACCCCCTGATGTTGGCTTTCATGGGACTGTGAGAGGTGGACATTGACAACTGCTGCCATGTTTATTGAAATGTTACACCAGGCAAGGCACGCCCTGCAATGAGGGGGCCTGAGCAGCTGTCATAGACAGTGCGCTCATTTACTGGTGCCACAGAGACAAGCCCTAAAAAGCAGTAGTGGCACTGGCCACAACACAACCACGCCTCCACAACCTGCTACTTCAGCAAGCTATCGCAAAATGTTTCTTGCACATGCATGCAAGAAAACTTAAAAATGGAACTTCTAAAAAAAAAAAAGAGTACCTAATCTCCACAGAAGATCATCTGATCCAGTTTAGTCCACTGGAAATTTAATACCATTTTTGATATTTTTTTAGGTGATTCTAAGTACAATGTTGGTGGTTGATTGATGTAGTGCTCTGCGAAAAATAACATTATTTTGAGTCGAGTACAGTCCAATTTGTGATTTGTTGTTACTTTAAGTTCATAGGGCCTCTGAGGGATGTCTGACAAGGCATAAGAGACTCCAAACCTGAGGTCTGGGTTAGAGCACTGCAAAGCTGAGCAGTTCTGTCTCCCTAAACCTCAGGAGATGAGTATCTTAAACCATAAGATATATTTCTCAGAGGCCATATTTACTTACTATAAATCACCCGAGTTTAGTTTGAGTGATTTATAGTGGTAGAAAATTACAACAACAAACCCCCCACAGTGAATCCATTACATTGATGACAACCCGTTCAGCATCTACAATGTCAAATGGGTTGTTGCAGTGATGAATGGATACAGCGACTTCGCTGTAAGCTGCTCTCCCCCGTAATTGTTTCACCCCCCCCCCCAGAGTTTGCAATCATTAATTCTGGGGGGTACGGGAGGCAGAGCCCCCCATGAGAGGAGTGTGGTAGGTGAAGTCCCCTGCAAACAGTAAAGGGCTCTGCCACTGTGAGGGTCCATCGGCACTTTGCCTAGGGATGTGATTGCCATTGGCAAAGTAGTGTCGTAAAGTCATTTGACAACTTTGTTTTTGAAGTGACTTGGTGGAACCATTTATGATGGGGTTAGTCTTTTTTTTATTTATTTTATTATGCCATCTGTGCCATCCTCCCCTGTTGTTGAAGTGGAACACTCCATCCCAGATCTTCCACACTAGAACAGATAGGAGACACAGTGGGCAGGATTTTCTAATGGTGGCACAGGCTTTGCATCCTGCCCTGCACCACAAGACTTAGAGATTGGCAGTGCACCAAACCTCTGTGCTGCAAATGCATCCAATATTCCAATATCCATTGCAGTTACAACAGTTTCCCAACTTTCTGGCAGCTTGCGCCACATATCTTGGGCAAGCACCAAAACTGTCCCCCAGGAGTGGCGCATGCTAGACCAAAAAATTGTGGTGTAAGGTGCTATGCCAGATGCAAGGGATGGGAAATCCTGAATGCTGGCCAGTGAATGCTGCAAGCCCCATATGCTATATGTTTAGTGCACTGGGGGCTTGCAGCATTATTGGACTTTTGAAAATCCAGCCCATTAGCTCTGCGCCCTGCTTACTAAATTATCACATTAGTGACTTACAATGGGATAGTAGATAATTGAAACTAGATACTCCTCAGTTCTCATTTACCTTGCAGGGAGCTATCCTGTATCCCCCTGCACTCAGATTCCATATGGCCAGTCAGATACTAGGTATGGGGCCCTGGTGTACTAGCCATCATGGGGACAGAAAGCTGGTTTTGTCTCCCTATTTTTATTTCTTCCCATCATCCTGCTAATGTTGGGCACATCCTTCATCATCCTCAAATGTCACAGCACTTGCTTGGTATGAGTGCTACACCTTCTGAAGGAGCAGGCCCTCTGAACCACTGGGAGGTGATGCTGGGATGTGGGGTCCCTGCCATCTTCTCTGGACTGGCTTACAATGTGCCGGGCAGCACCCCCACATTGGGCAGCTCTTAAACCTGGATCAGTGGTATGGAAGCACAATACAATTTTTGTGGTTAGTGGCCAGCCCAGTAACCTGAAATTTTGTATATATAAGCAGTGAGCCACAATGGGGTGAGTATTAAAGAATTAATGATGCATTTCCCAGGAGCGTAGTAAGGTACAAGGCTGAAGGCCAAGTGTCCTTATGCTCATGGGAAGTGCATCTGTTAACCTTTAATGCCCACCCCAGAATGGCTTAATGCACTTTTAAAATAATGTATTCTAGCCTTCATAATGAGGTCTGGTTTCCAACAGTGCAACATTAGCATTTAAATACACAATTACATCACAGCTGTTGTCCAATGAGGTCTGTGGATTTATCCTCGTCATTTTATAAATTATGTTTTTTTTTTTTTTTTAATTGTCTGAAGGCAAACTGTTAGCTGTCAGGGTCAGAACACTTGTGCAGCTACATGCATCCTTGCTACATGAGCATGGCACTACAGGGATTGGAAAACTGGAGCTATGCTACTGGATAATGCTTGTATCTTTAAAAACAAACACCTGGATTACCTTACTAAATCAGCAATATGTACATGCTTCTATCCCCCATAAGCCCCTTATACCTACTTCTGTTGGTTTTCTCTCCTCACACTATTTCAACCATTCCACTCTTTCCATCTATTCTCTTCCTATCTCCCGGACCCCTATTTCTGATTACCTCATACCATTTTAGGTCTCAGCCGATGCTCTACACTTCTTTTGCTCTCCTGCTTCATTTTGTTCATAGCTCAAATTGCTTTTATGTAGGTTTTCTCTATAATTGATTGCCACTTATTTACATTACTGTAATATTATTATCTTATCTGTAGTTATCTCTATATTGTCTTTGTAATTTTGTTGCTATTTTTTGCCTTAGTTGTGAGCTAATATTGTATCTCAGACTTTTCATTCAGCTGTATTGTATTTCCATTTCTCTGCAACATATTGCACTGTATTTTTGTCCTGTATCACTTTGTTGTACTGGCTATTCCTCACCTGTACTGTATTTCTTATTTCAGTGAAATGTTGTACTGTATTTTCATACAATGTCATGTATCACTTTGTTATACCCTCCCGGGTCGTGCCTGAAAATAACCATTTCTATGTCTAGTGCAACTTACCCAGTTACCAAAAACAAATAAATAAATATATAATTGATCAGAGTCAAATCTGGCACTGATGTCCCAAAAAGACTTGAGCAGCCAGGCGATAAAGAGACTTTTAGCCATGTCAGCATTTTTTTAACCAAAGTATTTACATACAATGAAGTTAGAGCAGTTCTTTGCCTCTAGGCTTCAGACTGCCTATGCTGTAAAACTTGGTAAAAGAATGTCTCCACTGTAAAGCAGTTGATCCATCTTAGTTGCACTCTTGACAGGAAATGTTTTCTTTCTTTATTCTCAGTATCCCAAGTTTTCTCCTACCATTTCCCTGCCCCCTCCCCCATTTTAATGACGAGAACCACCGCAAATGCACTTTCCACCAACTGGAAAGGTGGTGGCCAGCTGCAACTGCACTGTACCCAGAACCTAACAACAAGCCATACAAACTTGTATTATTTTTTAAACCTCCACTCTAGTAGGCCTATGCCCCCATCTGGATTTACCCCATTCTCACCCCATCACTCAGCATCCTCCCCTCTCTGCTCCATAGCTTACTCCATGTGGTAGAGTGCAACAGGACACCAACAGCTACTAGTCCAGGATCCAGTTCAGGGTAAGTCTGCTAAATCACTTTTGTAGGGTCTGTGAGGTGTTGGTACATCAGTCTGTCCCAGACCTGCTGCTTTTCCTCTATTTTTTCGCCACCCCCGAGATATCAGCCCGGGATATGCTGCAAGCATGCATGCTAGCATGGTATATGTCATGCACCAGTGTCTCTCTGCCCATACAGCCACTTTTCATGCACCAGAGCAGTTTCACCTCCCTCCCTGGAGGAGGAGAGCATCCTCTGGGATGCTCTAGCCTCCTCTCCCTGGTCAGGCTTCATCAGCTTGGGCTAACTTCTGAACCTTGATATCTGACATTGCAAGTAGTAGTGTTCCCACTGCACTGATCAGCTGACTCTACAAATCTGCCTTTTATGAGTAGCTTATGCCTCCAGGAGAACTGTGAAAACCATAATATTCATACTCAGTTCAGCTTAGATTTCACATGGGTTCTGTATTTCTCCACCCTGCTATTTATGACCAAGGTCACATGCATACAAACAAGATCTTTATTGCATGAGACTTCATTGGCTTCTACTGTTCATTCCACATCTGATGTCATAATACTCTGCTTGTGACATCACAAGTATTCCCATGACAACAGACTATGATATCATAATGAAGGATTGAGACTTCAAGTAGAGAACAAACTGTAGGAGTAGATGGACTCTAAGTAAAAAAATCCTATTTTTATAAATGTAGTAATTCCTCAATAATAAAATAAGTTTTGGTGTGAGGATCTCTATTGAAAAGGCATAACAATTTAAATGAAATGTCATAAAATATGTTTTCCAAAAGTTTCTGAGAGGCTGCAAGAGCACTTTAAGTAGGTAGCTAAACCTTGGAAGTAAAATTCTTAAAACAAAATGAAACAAATAAAAGGTAATGGTAATGAATAGCCTTTGGTTGACTGGATGGATTGGTGAGTGCAAGGTACCAATCACTGTCAATTCCGGTCCTCTGTTTTAACCACCTTTGGTTGGCCACTGTAATCCACTCACCATCATCACCATAAGGCATATCCCACAATCTTCACCAATGGCACAAGAAGAGGTACCATAAATAACTAGAGATGTTTAATATCTTTATTAATCAATCATATTTTTTCACTTGCTTGTGAGCTGTGCAGGCTTACTTTATCAGCTGGTGGACAACTTTCCATTAAATTATTTGCTTCCACCTGAGAATTTCTATTAGCCCTCTGTAACAGATAGATTCAGCTTGTCCAAAGTATGGAATATGTTGCCCTCTGACATACTTGCTCCACCTCAATCTTCTCTACCACATCAAAGTTAAAGCAGCACTTTATGTCCACTTGTGAGTGCCCTACCTGAATGCTATGTATCTCAGTTAAGAAACCTGAAGCTTGCCTTGTATTGTATGGTGTACCGTCAGCTGCCAAATCTATGTATGCTCTCTGTACCATGGTAACTAATCTTCTACATTTGTATTGTTTGCATTTTATTATGTTGGCTTGCGCACACTCACAAGCAACATCTTGCCATAGTAGCACTTTCAGAGGTGTGTCGGTGTTGTGGCGAATTCAGGGGATGCTTTAGTCAGTGTGTACCTCAGTCGCCAACCAGTGAGCATGCTGCCAATGACAACAGTTTCAAAGAGAGCCATGGAACTGAAAGAAATCTGATGCTCTAAAGAGAGACAGGCTCATCATTGCAGTGGCAGATGACATGCCTCCATTATGTGCCTTTCCTGGTGAAACATTTCAATAAATATGGTGTCTCCTGCCATCCACCATATAATCCCCCCAAAGCCGACATCAGGGATGCCCAATCCCCATGTCGGCATGTCCCCCTCCCCCACATTATGTGGCACACTGTAACATGGTGACTCCTGCTGCCTGCCACACACTACCAAAAACCCCAGATCGGGGTGCCCATTCCCTGTGTCAGCATCCCCCCTCTTAGTGTGTCTTTTCTGGTTAAACAGTTTTCCCTTTCCAACACTGAGATGCCCACTCCCAGTGTAGGATGTGCCCTCTCAACCTGTCTATATGGCTTGCCAACATCGGGGTGCCCAATCCCATGTCAGCATCCATCCCCAAATTGTGGCACACTGGGAGTCCACCCCCAGTGTGACTATTTTTGGTTTTAACCTTTGTAAATGAAGAAAACCTTCTTGCATAGTCTCCCTCCTCCCGCAAACAAGAAAATGGTACACCGTTGTCTCCCTCGTCCCCATCCCTCTGTGCACCCAAATCCCCACACCCCCCTCACCCATATTTACCCTCTGGAGGTCAGGAGCCATGATCTTTTCTGAAACAGGACATGTCTGCACTCTTCAAAGCAGAACTGCAAACTGAAGAAATGACGGTAAGCTTTATAATTGGGGGTTTTAACTTAGGTTGATATCTCAGCCATTTTTAGGAATTTTGGCCCCAAATTTTCAACATGGGATTCTTCAGACCCCACCTCATGAACATGTCACTGTCATTTAGTTTCTCAGTCCTGAAAGGTGATTTCGCGGTTGCTGAGTGGAATCACCATTTGAGACTGATTAATGAAATGACAGTGCTACTGTTCATGAGGGGAGGTCCCATAAAGCCCATGTTGCAAATTTGGTGAAAAAATTCAAAATAATGACTGTGTTACGAGTGCTCATTGTGCAGTTTCTACGCACACTTGTAACTTCGCCAATTTTTTTTTTCTCCCCAGATTTTCAACATTGCCATTTTTTCACATCTACTTATTAATAGTATAGCTGTCATTTTCACATCCTTCCTGAAACTGTTTTCACACCTGTGGTGCAGAATGGCGTGGTCACAGTAGGAAATCAACTTTTGGGACAGATTAATAAAATCATGATGCCACTGTTCATGAGGAAAGGTTCAGAAATGCCCATGCTTAAAATTTGGTGAAAAAATTCCAAGAAATTATTGTGTTACAGGCATGCATTGTGCAATTTCTATGCACGTTCGTAACTTTGCCAGTTGTTCAGATTTTCACTTCAGATTTTCAACATTGGCATTTTTTCACACCACCTCATGCACTGTCATTTTTCACATCCTGCCAGAAATGTGTTCTCACACCTGTGGCACTAAATGGCACAGTTGCTGGCAAAACCACCTTTCGAGATTGAGTAACGAAATGATAGTACCCCTGTTCATGAGGTGGGGTCACAAAAAGCCCATTTTGAAAATTTGGAGTGAAAATACCAACAAACAGCTGGGGCATTGGGGTTTCTAAACATAATGCCCTACTCTGTAGATAATGACAGGCATTGGGGTGTGACTTGGGATCATCGGCCATAATGCTCATGCCATTCCACCCTCACCCTGCAGTCAGTGACAGGCATTGAGGTGTGTCTTGGGATCTTCAGCCCAAACATTCATCCCATTCTCCTATACTGTGCCCACCTCAACATATTTCCTTATGGAATGGGGTGAGTGTAAGGCCCAAAGACCTCAAGGCACACTGCAACACCTGTCAGTGTCTGTAGGGTAGGATGAGGTAAAATGGTTAAGCGTTATGACCGATGACCCAAAGTCACACCCCCAATGCCTGTCACTCTCTACAGGGTGGGGTGGGGTTGGTGTCAGTTTAAGGCTTCACTGACATTCCTATTATGCATCTCTCTAACTCCTTTACTACCAATGCCAATGCCAGCAAACCAACATTTGGCATTGACAAATGCTTGTTTTTATCTTATTGGCAGTCCTGCACCTCCCCCCCCCCAACCCTGACTTCCCCTCCTTCAGGTCACATCTGTAAACAAGACTACTGTTCTCTATATGGGTCTTCATGGTAAAACATTTTCAAGTAACACATTTTAAATAGGTGGAATCTGGGTGTGATAAGAATTTCACAATTAAAATTCTTATTCCGTTTGGTTTACAAAATGGAAAGCAGATTGGCAGAATCTGTTTTTATCAGAAATTTTGCTTTTCTCCATGGGTGATTCTTTTCCCAAAAAATTGCAGCATTCATGGGAAATTCCCATTTTGTGACTTGGAATTACATAACTTTGTGCAGCACTAATTAATTACATCTTGCAACCATTTTAGTCTCTACCTTTTATTCTTGGTGCAGGCATTATCCATGGCATTACAACAGCCAGCAAATACAGATTAAGACAATGTTTACAAGGAAGATGCAGCCATTGTTATCTTAACATTGCACCTAAAGTACATGCTAGCAGACCTACCTATTGAGTTTTCCAAAACACACCAAATGATTGGAATGAGAGTTGTGTTGTTTAATGCTTGTACTAATACTCTCTGCCCTCTTGTAAAATCAAGCCCAATGCAAGTTCGGTATTCCACCTTAAATGGAAACAGGGCTTCACAGACTGGAGCTGTATATGGCTAATTATCTGCAGTGGTAGCAGGTGGAATCCAAGAGTGCACAGCTGCATTCCCACTTTGAGAAAATTCATATTCACAGATTTTCAATGACTGCGGTAATAGCATTTAATTTGAACAGTGGCTGCAATAGATGTGTGCAAATCTAGGAACCTGTGACCAGATGTCTGACTGTTTAAAAAGCAACTACAGGGAAAGCTATAAAATGAAATTAAACACAAAGCAAGCAAAAATGTTTCATAATTGTTCTTTTCAGCTTGCAGCTAAAAATACATGTACAGTAACCTTCTTCCTCAAATTCTTTACCAGACAAAATTGCCACTGTACTTGCATGTATGCATGTATTACAAGGTAGACCTGAAATTCTTTCTTTTACACTCACAGTGAATACGTTCAGCACACACTAGAGACACGGACCCAAGGGTGAAGGCGGGAGCACTGCACTCACTCTAAACATTTCATACATTTTTAAGTGTTTTGGCTTATACATGATGTGTGTATTTTGTAAACTACATTGTTCTAATTGTGCATTACTGTACTCAGAGGATAATCAGTCACAGCTGTATAGTACATGAAGGCGACTACTAATTAGTGACTGTGGCCATTTAGAATGAATGCTTTGTCATTTAAAATATGGGAGCATTATTATATCACTGGTTTTGAGATTAGATGCAACCTTTCTCCTTCATTTAATGGTTAGAAAAATGTCAATATCTTCCAGAAGCAATCAGATGTCATTAATCTCAGATTGCAGTATGTGACTGTTTCTATCCCCCACCCCAAGATTAATATCTATCTTTAAAATGCTGCATTTGCTGTCAGTCCCTAGTGAGAATCCCATGTTCAGTCCTGAACCCGGGCCACCTGCAAAGCAGTATCCAACCACCAGAGTGGGCCCAAGAGCAAAGTATTTTAGGTAAAGGGTTGAGTGTAACTTGTCTGGCTATGGCGGCATTAATGCCCCAAAATAATATATCCTCTGATTGGTTGAAGGAACCACTGTGCTGGATTTCATTTAGGTGAGTTGCCAAAGCAAGAAGGCCAGGAACAAAAGACGTATCGGAATGAATGGAGAGGTATTGGAAAGGGTGAGGGAAAAGAGAGTGGCCTTTAGAAAGTAGAAGAGATCCTGCAGGGATAAGAATAGGGAGGAATGCCTGAAGAAATCTAAGGAGGTGAACAAAATAGTGAGTGCAGCCAAGGCTTCAAAAGAACTAAGGCTGGTGCAGGGGATCAAGGAAGGGGAATAGGAGTTCTTTAGGTATATAGGAGAGAGGAGGAAATGCAATGACCAATGTGTAAGGATTAGGAAGGAGGGAGGGTGGGTAGAGCAGGGGTCAGAGCAAGCAGAAGTACTAAATGAGTATTTCTGCTCTGTGTTCACCAGGGAGAATGATAAGCCTATACCTGAGGGGAAGAGTGCACAGGGGGCAGGGGGAGAGGAGGTGACAGATGTGGAGATCTCAGTCAAAATGGTATTGGAGGGCCTAAGGTCAGTGTCAGTGGCTCAGTAGGTAGCACACTCACCTCTGAGGCCGGGAGATCAGAGGGCTGTGGGTTCAGTTCCCACATCTGGCACTTGGGTTAATATCCCAGTACTGACACTGTAATGCAGCATGAGAGGGGTGCTGCATTTCTGAGGTGCCGTCTTTCGGATGAGACGTTAAACCGAGGTCCCATCTGCCTGGATTGGTGGTAGTTCAGGTGGATGTTAAAGATCCCATGGCACTTATCGAAAAGAGTAGGGGAATTTCCCCAGTGTCCTGGCCAAATTTCCCTCATTCACTAAAAATACCACCGACAGCTTAATCTGGTTCAAGGTCAGTAGGCATGCATCTGTATCTCCCCTTCCCCAGGTCATGCCTGAAAATAGGCAGGATTTGTCTAGTGCACTTACCCGGTCAACAAAAGCTAAATAATAAATAAGGTCCCTAAGGGTGGATAAGGCACCTGGTCCAGATGGATTGCATTCTAGGGTACTCAGGGTGTTGGCAGGAGTCCTGGCAGGACCACTGGCAGAGTTGCTCAACACTTTCCTGAATAGTGGATGCATGCCCAGTGATCAGAGTATACACATGTGGTGCCTGTCCATAAGAGCAGGCCCAGAGATGAATCTGGGAACTACAGACCAGTGAGCCTTACAGACATTGTGGAAAAGCTAATGGAAGCTATACTTAGGGAAAGGCTGGTGTGTTTCCCAGAAGAGAATGGCTTGTAGGATGACAGGCAGCATGGGTTTGTGTCTGGGAGATCATGTCAGACCAGCCTTGTTGACTTTTTTGACTGGATGACAAGGTCACTGGATGTCTGCCATGCAGTGGCTGTCCTATACCTGGACTTCAGTAAGGCATCTGACTCCATGCCGCACAGAAGGCTGAACAGCAAGTTAAATAGCCTGGTAGCAGGGAGGAGCTGGTTGGAGGGATAAAGAGCTGGTTGCAGGGCAAGCAACAGAATGTAGTAGTTGGGTGGGAGCTCTTGACATCCAGTACAGTAACCAATGGGGTCCTGCAGGGGTCAGTGCTAGGACTGGTACTATTCAACATATTTATAGCAGACATATCAAATGGGACAAGGAGCAAGATCAACCTTATTGCAGACAGCACAAAGATCTGTATAGAGGTGGATAGGGAGAAAGGGGGTAAGGTACTGTAAAAGGATTTGGCAACACTTGATTGCTGGTCAGCCACATGGCAGCTGGGGTTCAATGCCAGAAAAAAAATGCAAGGTCTTGCATTTGGGAACTAAACACCCAAAGAACAGCTACTGGTTGGGGGGAGTGCAGCTGGCGACTTCAAAGAAGGAGAAAGATCTGGGAGTGCCGGTGACAGGGGACATGAAATACTCAGCACAATGCAGTAAGGCAGCTACAAAGGTTAACAGAATGCTGGGATGCATCACCAGGGGAATCATCTCTTGGAGAGAGGAAATCATTTTACCCCTGTATTGAGATTGAAGGAGTTCAACATGTACACCCTAGAAGATAGAAGGGAGAGAGGGGATATGATTGAGCCATTCCAGTACCTAAAGGATGTAAACAAAGTTAATTATGATGGCTTGTTTAAGTTAAAAGGGGGGAGGGACACCAGGGGACACAGTCTGAAACTGGAGGGAGGAAGGTTCAAGACAGAGATTAGGAGGCACGGAAAGGATGGTGACTGGTTGGAATATGCTGCCGGAAGAAGTAGTAGCACTGTGGACAATAGACAGCTTCAAGAGAGGGTGGAATAGGGCCAAAGGGAGGGTCAAAACTGTGAGGAGGATGGGGTAAGAGAGGTCAGAAGTGGGGGGCACTAAGTTAGAAGGGGAAGCAAGGGGGCAGCTGCAGTTTAACTAGACAGCATGCTGCAAACTCTGACAGGCTGAATAGACTGAATGGCCTGTATCTGCTAGCAATTTCTTATGTTCATATGTTTGTAACTCATTTGTAACTATGGCACTGAATTTTCTTTAGCTGCAATCCAGATTACAAATAAGGTGTTATTTTAAATACACTACCAGGGCTATAATGGAGCAATGAAACCCATATTTTGGAGTTTCTACAATTATTTATCACTTATCAGTGATCAGATAATACAATTTAAGTATTTAAATACATGCTACCTTTTAAAGACCATTTCAAAAGTTGTACAAAGCTCCAAACTCGGGTTAGACAGCTCCATTATAAGAACATTTATGTACCCTATTTTAAATGCATTTTGGATTGATGTTAAAAACATCCAGTATCTACAGTAATTATACTTTCATTCATTAATTTGGAAAACAAAGGACAATGTATGGGAACTAGATCCAAACACAACTATTGACAACCCTGTATGTTAGTGTGCAATGCCACATAATTTTATTCTGAGATCAGTGACCACTTGTATTGGTCAATGTCTTGTTGGCCATGCTCACCACTACTTCTTGCTTTCTCCAGTCTCTGCCATTCACCAACTTCCCCCATTCCTGGTCTCCTCCTAGACAGAGGGACTTCTCTAACCCCTGCTGAATCAGCCTCATTGGATGACTGTGGTTTCTCCCCAGTAGTTGGGCTTCTCCTTTCTGCCTTTAAGCACAGCTGCACCTAGTCAGCAGAGGAGAAGGTCTGTTCCAGTGTGATGGCACTGGCCAAGGGACTGTCCTTTCAGAGCACAATGGGAGTGAGTGTTGATTGGCCATTATTCATGCTGCCACCAAACAGCCAGCATTTTTGTCCTAGTTAGAGCCTGCCCCCCATGCAACTGGATGGAGTGACTACAACTGCTCAAGGGGAGGGGGTGCTAGGCAGCTTGTGGTCAGTCACCATGCCAGGACTTAACTGAGGTGTCGCTATGGAAGTAGAACACCAAATCCACAACATCCAGCAAGAGAGCATCCGGTTCCTCCCTGCTGGCTTCCGCTCTTGATGTCCAGGGCTTTATACATGAACCCATGTCACCATCATGCCAAACAGTCCCCTACTACTCAATATCATGGAGCCAGCACCATTTGTTTGCTTAGGGCTATACAGACTGTGAAATTGTTAGTTTTGTAACAAAACTATACTTACTGTATATTGGGAACTAATTTTATATTATACAATGGCAAGAAAAAATCCTGGTCTCTGATTGGTCAATCTTGGGCTGGACCCGTGATGTTATCCCAGCACAACATCACGGGTCTAGTCTCAGCCTTACTGTGAATCTGCAGATGAGCCTGATCATCTTCACCATTGAGCTTGATTGTTTTATCTGCTCTTAAAAAAACAAAAATATTTTTCCACAGGAAAAACATCTTTAAAATAATTTTTTTTTAATTCTGTATAACAACAAGCTATTGTATAATAGCAATAATACCCTCCTGGGAGTGTGTCATTTGGGATAACGTCATGCCTCAGTTGTTGGATGCACTCGGCCTGTGGCCTCGTGCCCAACCACCTGAGGCATGATGTTGTCCCAGCACGACACACACTCTGTCAGGCATTATTGCTTAAGTAGAGGCAGTCACAGCCAAAAATACATTTTTGCATTCATATATTTTTATGTCATAGAAAATGTGCCTTTCTTTTTAAATGTGCCGTGTTAAAATATTGTAACTCTTTTCTGTTTTTAAGTTTTGGCAGAAAATTACAAATAATGTTAATAATAATCCAATATCTAAAGCTGAAAGGGAAACCGTATACCACTGTCTAAAATGAATGGCAGCAAAATGGATTCCCTGTCATCCCATGACAATTCTCTCATGTTACATGAATGCGCCTATAGGAGTAAAGGTGTTACTGCACTGAGAGGCCACACTGAGGACTGCAAGAAGCAGCAGATATCCTGCTGATTTCCCTTCTTTGTTACATAAATACACAATGAAAAACACACTGTGACCCTAACCTGCCAAAGGCTCTCTAGTGGTTCTAGAAATGATAAAGTGTAACAATAAAAGAATAAATTGTTGGAATTGTTACTGTTGTACCTCTTCATTTATTGTTATAATGTATCATTTCTTCAACTACTGGAGAGCCTTTGGCAGGCTAGGGTTACAGTGTGTGTTTAAGATGTATATTTGTACTTCCTGTATATCATATTTTATTTTTGCACTTGTCTCACTGTCTTCTGTTAACTTATGCACTCACTGCACCTAATGATTTTTATGGTGCCTGCCACTTGTACTTGAACTTGGACTATTTAAGGGCAGATGACTCTTACCATGGTTGCCTCTTGAGAAAGAGTGCAAGCATGAAAAGTTGGGTCACTTTTGCTGCTTTGAAAGTTGTTCCTGTACTTAATGCTACATTGTATAGCTAATACAAATCTCTGAACCCCAGCACAACAGCCTCCTTCTTGTGGTGGATCAAGTTATCAGCATTGATAACTTGCTGTTGTGAAAACATGTGAGAGCTTTTGTGTTTACACTAACTTCTTGGTCACCACCTGCACTGCAACTCCAGCTGAGTGGCTCTGCTTGGTACACTGTTTGGATTTTAGTTGAGCAATACTCTAGATAAGTGCCTGGTGGCCCACCAGCTTGGCTTGAGTACTACACAACATGACATCATCATCCCAGATTGCAGGAACACCTGCCAGTGCATGTACAAGTTTAACTAACCTTGTTCTACTTAAGGCTGAATTTGAAGGTTTCACAATGTGGAGAGAGTCTTCTGCTTCTGAGGAACATGATAACGCTAGACACCTTACCATCAAGGAGGCATTTGCCCAGTATGAAAAACTAGCCTTGAAAATCCACAGACTAGTTTGGCAATGAGTTACCCTTGAATGCTATCTGGCAGTTGGTCAAGTTCCCAGGGACCTCAGAATTATAAAATTCCACTTATTTGGTGGATACAGGGTGGACTGTATTGACCCATGGAAAAAAGAAATCCATGATTTTTCACTAAGATTAATAAAACTGATTGTTACTGACTCAATCAAAGTTCAGAAGAAACTAGATGAAGAACCCAAGCAAAAATAATTTATCTAAGACCAGTTTGCAAGCTGTGCTAAATTTCAAGAACTTAAAGATAAATTAAATAACTCAGTAGACCAACTACATAAAAGAACTAAAACATACAAACAGAATAAATTTCTATGTGATGAAAGGGATTGCCAAAATAATTGTGTGTTCGATTGGGGGAAGCAAAAAAATAAGCCAACATATGCCTGCTTGGGGCACACCCCAAAGAAAGAACCCCACTGACAGTGAGCCAGATGCAGTTTCAACCATTTTTTTGTGGAGTCTCTGAGTTCAGACAAGATTCTTGACCCACTGCCCTACCCCCACCGCAGCCCCAGAATTATACTTAAAAAAAGAGACCAGCAAGGAGGGGCTGTGGGGGCAACTGCAAGCAGCCAACACAAGGCCAGAGGTAAAACAAAGTTCCAACTGATGGGCAGAGCAGGAGCAGATGCTAACAGAGGACAGTGTGAATAATTTATCTAGTTATACTTTCACTGAGTTTGAAAGGTCTGTCCTCAATAATAGTCTGAAGTTTGTCCCTACCCATAACTGGAGCTATTTTGAAACTGGTATTGACCTCAGTAAATTTGCAAGGATACTTAATTTAAGGTGTTTTTTTTTTCTCAACAGCAATGTGCAGGCTGATCATGTCATGGACTGCTGAGGCGGGTAGGAGTGGGACTGTTTTAAGTATAATTATGAAATGGGGAGAAAGAATGCAGGCTCCTGATTGGCTCAGAGGTCCTTTCAGCTGAGCTGTTATCCAAGCAAAACAGCCCAGCTGAAAGTACCTAAACAAAAATGTTTAAAGAATACATCTAACTTACTAAAAAATACCATTTAATAATCACAATAAGATGGTGGAAGCACTCAGCTTTGCCTCATGCTTCAACCCACCTGAGGTGGGCCATTATCCTACCATAACAGCCCCCCACATCATGCCTTATTGCTTAATTATGAAATGGGTTAAAAAAATCTAGAAACCTGATTGGCTGAGGACTTTGGAATTCTGTGCTGATTCCCTAACACAATAGCACAGGAAGAAGTTCTGAGTCCTCTAGGACATCTTTACCTCCCATTCATCCTGTGGCATGTCACTCCCCACTGCTGCTGAGTGCAATAAATTATCATGCACATGGTCTTTTACTTTCACCACTACAAGGGTGGCATGGGGGGAATGGAGACTATGAAGACAAACAAATGCCAATCAAGGCATTGCAGTCCAGTTTTCTTTATTTCTTAGTCTCATTCCCATACAGGCTCATGCCCAAAAGCTCCATGCTCCAGTATCTTGGCTGCCAGCTATGATAAATCAGTCCTCCACAGCTGCCATGAAAGCTCATGTTTCCTTTTCTCTCATTGTTGCCCAGTTAGCCTCTGCTTCCCGGTGCCGCAGATACTGAAACCACGCACAAAATAAAACATGGAATCACTGCCTGCCAGTTAGCCTAATGGTTTTTGGCCCCAGCCACACCTCCAACATGTCTCCCACTCTCACTGTGGACCACAGATTCATGCGAGTCGTGCTCTTCTTACTTCAACCATGGCAAAATGTGGCTAACACTTACCATTTCCTTTTTTTCTTAATTTAACAGACCTGTGTAGTTGCCAGAACCGCCGATTGCTCTGTATGACTCCAAGCCTGCCAATTCAAGCAATATCAGTTCCAAGTCAGTACTTTCAGTACCACCATTACAACACAGTACAGCTGTCATACAATGTAGGTGCCACCTTCTGGCTAGCAGGCAGCACTACGATGTCCAAATCAGATTCTTTTATGTTTTTGTTTTCTTTTTTCAGCACTTACACATTATTTATTTTAGTAATCTAAATGTTTAAAAATATTTAAAAAAAAATATCTTATTTAGCAGTAGGATTCAACCTCTTTCATAACCGCAATAAGGCACTCCAGGGTGCACATTGTGCTGAGATAATGGCACTTCTCAAGTGATGGCAGCACCTCACCTTTGGCGTTATACTTCATCCCACCCAAGGCCTGCTGTTAACCCAGCAAAACACACACTCTTTCATGCCTTATTGGTTAAATATTGAAACTGTGGATAATTCTGGAAACATGGATTCTTTATCCATTTCTCAGAATGAATATTTTTTTCCACATCATACTATCGGGGGGGGGGCAATAAATTCAAGCCTAAGTCCACTTTCAGGCCACCATATAATTCCACTATCATGTTTTTATTTGGGCCCATGAGCAGGACCTCCAAAACAAGGCACAAAGCAACACTGATCCCTCATTTGTCAATATGACAAAGGAAGAGTTCAAGGCTCTGGACAAGCTACAACAGAATACCCTCATAGCAGTTAAACCAGATTATGAAGATGGCAGCACGGTTGTCATGGACATCATAGCACATGAGATTGAAGTAAAGCAGCAGTTCAGTAACCTGAGGTTCACAGGCCCCTACAGGGTGATCCCACACTTTCTTTTAAGAACCAAATTGATAGCTGTTTAATCAGAGCACATGAGTCAGGCATGATTGATATGCAAACAAGCATGTGTCCCACGGTTTACATTCTACCAAAAGTCCATAAGAGCCTGACTTCCCTCCACAGATGCCCAGTAATATTGGGCATCATTTCAGTGACTGAGCCATTATCACAGTACATTAACTGTTTTATAAAACCCTTTGTCTGTGTGCTCAGGTCACACATTAAGGATGCCACACATGCTTGGCCATATTAGAGGATTTGCACATTGAGGATTTCCACTGTTTGGTGGCCCTCGATGTTGAATTACTCTATATGAATATTCCCCAATGGAGGAAAGTATCAACCCTAAAGCACTACCCTGAACTGAGACCTGCAGGTTTCATACCACCCATACACACACACACACACACACACACACACACACACACACACACACACACACACACACACACACACGCACACACACACACTCTGAATTTCTGATACAGACCAGATAACCAGACTTATATTTTAATTTAATACATTTACAATTCTAGGAGACTTTTTTTGGGCAAATCAGTGGCACTGCAATGTGGACTACATTCACCCTGAATTTTCTGAATCTTTTCATGAGGTTATGGGAAGAAATATACCTGTACAATAGTGATGTAAATCCATTCATTTACAAAATGGTGCTCTGGTGATGTTAAACTGACAATTGCCTGATGATGTGGTAAGGGACTAGGGAAGAAGTACTTGAATACCAGCAGCATCTTATATCCACCAAGACCACCAATAGCAGAAGAAGAAGAATGAGCATTTATATAGCATTTTTTATACACATTGTATCTCAAAGTGCTTTACGTGTAATGCTAGACTGGTAGTGAAATGACTGAATGTGTAGTATCAGCCATTTTGCATATCATCACCCACACACAGCCATGGACAACTGCATGAACTAGTTTTATGGGAAGAGGAATATTGGCCAGGACACCATGGAAATTCCCCTACATTGCCAGTAGGAGGAACAGTGGGTCATCTAGCTAAGATGGCCACTGTGTGTACAACTCCAAGGAGGAAGGATGTGTGGAAAGAAGGGGAGCATGTCTCCTCTCCTATCACAACTGAATTAGAGAACAAAGAAGAAGAAACTGTGATTTTTTCTCTGATTTCCAGAATAGATGCTAGTTTGATTACTGACCTTGGATCGACCTGCCTGGAAGACCTCCAAATGGAAGTAGAAGTTGAGTCAGAAGATATAGAAATATTCCAGGAACTAGATCCAGAGGAAGTGTCTGCTGAAATATCCACACAATGGGAACAAGCACACCCAAAAGATCAGCATTCAGCTTCTGAGGAGGAGGAAAAATTATGACAGGCTTTACAGGAAAAGAAAAAAACAGCTACTAAAGCAAATCGAAGATGAGGAGGAAAATTATAATTTGGCAGCTGCCAAACTTCAGCAAAAGACTGCACCCAGTGTTATAGCAGTTATCAATCAAGGGAATAGACAGCTGTCACAAGCCAGTGAGTTGACTGAAGATTGTAGCAATAAAGCAATAGTGCCACTGGGAGACAGTGCAAAGAAAAAACTTTAGGTCTTGTCTCAAGGAAAACAAGCGTTTGTCAATGCCGAATGTTTGCTTGCTGCCATTGGCAGTGGTAGTGTAGAAGTTACAGAGCTGCGTAATAGGAATGGCAGTGAAGTATTGAACTGAAGCCAACCCCACCACCACCCTGCAGAGAGTGACAGGCATTGGGGTGTGCGTTTGGTGCAATCGGGCATAAGCGCCACCATTTCACACACCCCACCCTGCAGACACTGACAAGTGTCACGGTGTTCTTGGGGTCTTTGGCCTTATGCGCACCCATTTCATTAGGAAATATGGTGAGATGGTGCAATATAGAGAATGGGTTGAACTTTGGGGCTGAAGAGTCCAAGGCATACCTGATGCCTCTCACTGACTGCAGGGTGTGGAATGGTATGAGCATCACAGGCAAGAATCCCAAGTCACACCCCGATGCCTGTCATTCTCTACAGGGTTGGGCGTTATGGTTGGAAACCCTAATACCTCAGGCATTCATTGGTATTTTCACTCCAAATTTTCAACATGTTTTTTTTTTGTGACCCCACCTCATGAACAGGGGGAATATCAGTTTGTTAGCCGTAAGCTGCTTATGCACAGTGACTACAGCATTTAGCACCACAGGTGCAAAAACATTCCAAACAGGATGTAAAAAATACTGTTCATGGGGAGGTGTAAAAAATGGCAATGTTGCAAATCTGTAGTAAAAATACAAAAAAAAAATGGTGAAGTCTTTAGGTTGGGGATTTTTTAGAGCAGATTGTCAGCTCAGGCATTTTGGTGCCTCCGATCATGAACAGTGTCACTGTGATTTTCTTTATTTGTGCCGAACAATGATTTCCCACAGCGACCATGCATCTCTGTGCTGAAAGTGTGAAAACACACTTCAGCCATGTTGTGAAAAATGACAGCTGTACTGATCATAAGGAAGTGTGGAAAAATGCCACTGGTGAAAATCTGGACTGAAAATATTACAAAGTCATGAACTTACGAGGGTGCGTGGAAACTGCGCAATGCTCACTCATAACACAGTCATTTTATGGACTTCTGTCACCAAATTTTCAACATAGCCATTTTAAGACCTCTGCTCATGAACAGTGTAACTGTGATTTTCTTAATCTGTCCTAAACATTGCTTTCGTACACCAACAGCACCATTGTGCCCTACATGTGTGAAAACACATTTTGGGTGACATATGAAAAATTGCAGCTGCACTGTTCATAAGGAAGTGTAATAAAATGGCAATGTTGAAAATCTGTAGTGAAAATATTAAATTTGCAAACTTACGAGCATGCATAGGAACTGTGCAATGCACGCTCGTAAAATAGTAATTTTATGGAATTTTTTCACCAAATTTTCAACATAGCCATTTTAAGACCTTTGCTCATGAACAGTGTCACTGTGATTTTCTTAATTTATCCCGTACATTGATTTCGCACACCACTTGCACCATTGTGCGCTACATGGGCGGAAACATGTTTTGGGTGAGAAGTGAAAAATGACAGCTGTACTGCTCATAAGAAGGTGTGGTAAAATGGCAATGTTGGAAATCTGGAGTGAAAATATTGAAAATTCGCGACCTTATGAGCGTGCGTAGGAACTGCGCAACGCATGCTCGTAAAACAGTAATTTTAGAATTTTTCACCAAATTTTCAACATAGCCATTTTAAGACCTCTGCTCATGAACAGTGCCACTGTGATTTTCTTAATTTGTCCTGTACATTGATTTCTAGACACCAACTGCGCCTATATGCGTGCTGGCATGGGAACACATTTTGGGTGAGATGTGAAAATGACAGCTGTACTGCTCATAAGAAGGTGTGGTAAAATGGCAATGTTGAAAATCTGGAGTGAAAATATTGAAAATTCGTGAACTTATGAGCCTGTGTAGGAACTGCACAACACGCGCCAGAACAGTCATTTTGATTTATATCAATTTTCAACATGGAGTTGGAATTTCTTCTCATGAATGATTTCACTGTCATGGCGTTATTCAGCCCGAAGGGTGATTTTGTGCAGTGACCGCGCAGTCACTGAGAAATCACCCTTTGGGCCTGAATACCATGACAGTGACATCATTCATGAGAAGGGGTCCCAAAAAACCCATGTTGAAAATTTGGTGCAAAAATTCCAAAATGCCTGAGATATGCAATAAAGTTGAAAATCCCTATCTAGCCCATTATACAGCTTACCGGCATTTCCTCAGTTCGCGGTCGGCTTTGAAGAGTGCAGACGTGTTCCCGGTCTATCAAGATCGTCGCGCCCAGCTCTGAGGTAAGTATGGGGTGAGGGGTGGGGGAGGCAGGTGCACAGTGGGTGGGTGCGGGTTGTGGAGGGGGCCAGGGAATCTACGTGGGACTGTTTTTCTTTACAGGTTTTTTTTGACTATGGATATTTGCCACACTGGGGTGGGCCTCCAGTGGCACAAGGATGGTTGGGGGTGTTCAGCCGACGGGGATTTCGCAACCCCTCACCAAAAGCTTTCAATTGCCACGCTGGGGTGGGCTCCAGCATGGCACCCAGTACTGGGGGGTGAGCACAGTGGGAGCTGACAGGGATTGGGCACCCCCGTCGGCTATATTATTGCCACGCTGGGGTGGGTACCCAGCGTGGCATTTGTAAGGCTTTGGGGGCGGGGGGGAGCGCAGCACAGCCGACGGGGTTTGGGCACCCCATCAGCTATACAGCCGCAGTGTGTTTGCGCATGGTGGGGACGACGCCCGCGTGCGTGTGTGTGTATGTGTGTGTGTGTGGGGAGCGGCGCACGAGCAGGCGAGACATCTATCGCTGCTCACTCAAACGTAGCTCCCTTGAACTGTATGCCACTGCATTTTGGAGCTTGTCATAGACAGCTCCAGCATGCATTGGCTTACAGAGACCGCGCCTGCCAACACACTGACTGAACTGGAGGAGGAGGTGACACACCTCCAAAATCTCCGATGATGGCACTATGCTTCTTGCACATGTGTGCAAGCAAACATAAAATGCTTGAAAAAACAGCAACAAAAGGTCATCGAGTAGAGAAGGAATGGTTAGCAGCCACGGCCTTGAAAGATGCAGGCTGGGTGGCAGAACCAAATGGCTCATGTTTCCCAGACCCAGATGATCCAGTAGTGGTACAGTTCATTGAAATGGAAGTGACTCACACAGGTAAAATAATTCAGTCTCCTAAAAATTTCTTAAAGAAATGTCTGAGATATAAATAATAGAAGGGGCTTCTAAAGGGGATGATTTGACTGTAGAAAAGCAGACAGAGGATACATTACCCGGCGACAATAACAAGGAAGGAACTGTGTCCACTGAACAATTAGGGAGTAACCTTCAAAACATTTCTAAACTACAAGAGAACAACTGTTTTTTTCCCTTGTGTAGTTGCCAAAAACAGCTCTCTGCAGTAGCGAATATGCTGCACCTTAATGTAAATTAATGTAAATTCCCATACAAAGTGATAGCAGAGAGCTTAATTTAAGAGATAATATACTTTAATTCTAACTGCTGCATATCGGGACCGAGAGCTTGTTACTGCATACTTTAACTGCCTAAGTCTCGAGTTAAATTCGGAAGCAAAAAGTGTGCTTAAATTGAGCTGCAGCAGAGTGTGCCTGAGAGCTTTACTGTGTACTTTAATTCTAACTGCTGCATACTGTGACCGAGTGCTTGTTACTGCATACCTTAAACTGCCCTATGTCTCGATTTAAATTTGGAAACAAACAGTGTACTTAAATTGAACTGCAGCACTGACAGGGAGACCGAGAGTTTTATTGCTTATATTAAACTTGAAGTAAAAGTTAAATTGAAAAGAAACAGTGTAGAGCATGTGTAGAGCTTGCCTAGAGATGGAGCACTAGCTGCTATCTGCAATTTGAGGCGAGAACACGCCACTCGCTCCCTGTACCCCCGCTCCCAAACCCACAAAAGTATTTAATTCACATACCTCTCTCCTTTCTCCTCAGGCCACTGCTTCTTCAATGTGATGGGATCCACTTCGGAGGTCGTGAGGGTCTTGGGATAACCCTCCCCCATCCCCCATAACAGCATACAGGTATGCAGAGACAGACTGTAAGGCGTGCTGAGCTCTGCGCAGTTAGGATTCCTGAGAGCTTGTGAAGGCCCCACTAATGCAAGCATCGGCTCCCCACTGACCCCACCACCACCCTTGGTGAGCACTCCCTTTTATAGGCCTCAGTAACCAATCAGCCCATTTCTCCATCTGCAGCTTTTACTACTTAGCTACTAGGGGCATATGCTGCATCACCTCACCTACTGCAGGTTTCCTATGGCAATGATTCACACTCTGGCTACTATGCTAACCCTACTCCTGCTTTATGTCCAGCTACCCCATCAAGCAACTGCCCCTACCACCCTCCTGGGCTACACACCACCTATATACCCACTATGGCTGCCTGACCGGCAGTCACCTCTAACTTCAACCCCTGAGTACTCCTCCAACCAGGAATCCACAGCCACCTACTCCTCTTGTACTGGTTGCACTTATCTTGCTGCACTCCCTTCAGCTCTCCTCTCCCACTCTCAACACCCTATGAGTAGCACCCTCTGCTACCCCCACAGCCATCACCAACATTGCCATCTGCAACCCCAACCTTTACCTCCTGTCCCCTTGCCTTGTCCCCTACTACTTGCCAGCTGCCCTATCCCCACATTCCCTACTCCTAAAGGCCCCCTGGGCGGTAGCTTACGACCCCACAAGACCTCGAAATGGCACTCAATCTGCAGGTTATTACTCCTCTTCCTCCTGCTCACATCAGGTAATGTGCACCCTAACCCTGGCCCAGCCGCAACTACCATGCCTAACCACCCCCCCAACCAGCGGACTGTGTATTGCCACCCTTAATGTCTGCAACCTTTTAAAAAAGTGGGACTCCTTCCAGGGCTGGGTCTACCAACACCAGCCAGATATTGTTGCGCTCACTGAAACCTGGCTCTCCCCGTCGACCCCTGACTCATCATTAAATCTCACAGGGTACAACCTATACTGGGCTGATCATAAGGGTAAACATGGGGGGGCTGCGCCGTATATACTAAAGAGGTCCTACGTGGACAGCTACTCCCCAACCCCCAGCTGCATCTTGGTCCACAGGCCCTCACTATGAAAATCACTCTGGGAACATCTAAGTCCCCCTTCCTCCCTCCTCATCACCACGGTCTATATCCCTTCCAGGGAACAGAAGGTGGCCTTCCACTCCGTTCTGTCCTACCTGACCACTCTTCTGCCACAAACTGAGAAAATTGTACTAGGGGACTTTAATATTAACTGGCTTGACAAAGCTGCCGCACCATTCTTAGACGCCGCTACTGCCCAGGACCTCACGCAGGTCATCACATCCCCCACCAGGCTGAACCAGCGCACTGGGTCCTCCTCCCTGCTGGACTTGGTGTTCACCAACCGCCCTACAAAAATCGGTAGTACAACTATACTCCCAAATGCCCTTAGTGACCATTCCCCGGTACTCTGCTCCTGAACGCGCAAATCACCCAACCCCCCACCAGATTAATCTATCAGCACAAACTTGGCCCAGGAAAACTTGCACAACTCAAAATCTATCTCAGGTCAATGGACTGGTCCTACATCATGAAAACCACTGACACTGACTGAGCCCTAAACCTCTTCATCCTCACCTTTAACACCATCTGTGACAAATTTGCCCCATCACTAAAAGAGTGGCCATAGGTAACCCAGCGCCGTGAATCAGTGAACATCTCCTGGACCTCATGTGGACCAGAGACTCCCTATGGCACCTCTCCAACGAGACTGGCCTGCCAGCTGACAGACAGAACTATAGAGAAGCTAGGAACAAATGTACTTGGTCCCTGCACAAAGCAAAAGCTGAGTACTACAAGACCTCCCTCACCAATTCCTGGGGCTCAGGACGAAAGTTCTGGGACAATATCAAAGACCAGTGTCGAAAAGCTCCCAATGTCATCCCTAGTCAGATCAGGGTTGAAGGGTGCCTTACCTCTGATCCAGTCTGTATGGCCGATGCCTTCAATGACGCCTTCTCCATCCTCAGCCTGGTTCTCCCCCCTAAATTCTTTGACCCACCCCCAGTCACCCCCCCACTCTCCCATCAACCCCACTTTTCACCTACGTGGCATCTCTCCCAAGGGCACTGAGCCTTATCTCAGAAGGGCACTAAGTCACGCCCGGTATAGCAGTGACACTTTAGACCTGAAACTACTTCGACTCTCTCTCTCACTGAGGTGCTCAACCCCCTCACCCATATACTAAACAGCTCCTTATGCCAAGGGAAATTCCCCTCCTGCTAGAAATCTGCCCACATCACGCCGATATTTAAAAGTAGGGACCGTGTCCTCACTAACAACTACCGACCTATCTCCATTCTCCCTCCCCTATCCAAGGCCCTTGAGAGGATGGTCTCTGACCAGCTAACGGACCACCTGAACAAATACAACCTGCTTAGTACGCAGCAACACGGCTTCCAAAAGGGCCATAGTACCACCACTGCCCTCCTGGAACTCACCTCACACATCCACTCTGCTTTAGACAGAGGACAAATCACAGGGGCTGTCTTCATAGATCTCACTAAGGCATTCAACACCGTTAACCATCTGCTTCTGCAATCTGCTCTGACCAGGACTGGATTCTCTCAGGATACCCTTGGCTGCTTCTCTGACTACCTTTCTAACCGCTCCCAGCAGGTCAAAATAGGAGACACCGTCTCTAGTAGGCTACCTGTCCTCTCGGATGTCCCGCAATGTTCTGTCCTCGGACCATTACTGTTCAGCCTCTTTCTAAATTCCCTTCCCAGGACCTGTTCCGGGAACCTTCTCCTCTATGCGGATGATGCCGTACTCTATTCATCCAACTCTGATCCTTTGCAGCTCCACCTCTCCCTCCAGTCCTCCTTTAGTTCCGCTGAAAAATGGTTTGCCTCCCATCGTCTTGTCCTGAACTATTCCAAGACTAAGGTTATGTACTTTTCCCACCCACTTAATACTAGAAAGGAACTTTGTCCCCAAGTAAGAACTGCCAACCTGACCCCCCTCAAACAAGTGGACTCCTTCAGATATCTAGGCTTAACACTCGACCCTTCACTCACTTTCCACCAACATATCCACCTCCTATCTACTGCCCTCAATGTGCAACTCAGGCTTCTGTATCGCCTCAAACACTGCTTTACCTCAAATGCATTGAGGCTAGCTGTCTCCTCCTCAGTCCTCTCCCTACTAGATTATGGCCTAGTCATCTATGGTGCAGCAAACTCATCGGCCCTCAGCAGACTACGTGTCTCCCTAAATAAAACTTGTCGCCTCACCTTGGGCTGTGACCGACTAACTCATACATGCACTCTATACAATGATACCAACTGGCTGAACCTTGACAACAGGATTAGGTTCCACACATGCCTCATGGCAAAGAAAATTGCCCTAGGCCTCTGTCCAACAGGACTCACTCCACTAATAAGACCAGCCCAGTCACTCAAGCACACTCATAGCTATGGTAAGCACCTCCTTTCTGTCCCCCCCATTGCCGTACATCCCTATACCAGAGGGCCTTCAGCTACAGAGCACCATCCTGCATGAACAGTCTGCTCACTCCACTTGCAAATGAGAACAGACTTGGATTGTACAAAACTGTCCTCACAGCCCTCCTACAGTCTTCGAACCACTGTGATTGCCTCTGAACTATCTTACACTTTACCAACCGGCATAGACTATAGCCGGTTTCCCCCCTCATATCCCTGCCACTATCTGTGTCCCACTAGTCTAGCTCTGCACATATGTGCCATTTGTTTTGTATGTTTGCACTAACTTGCCCTACTTTTCTCTCTGTGAGCCTCACAAATGCTTCTGTAACTACTGCTACTGTAACTACCAGACTATGTACTGGTGTACTGATATGTAACCTTTGCAAGTAACTGCACTTTATTTCACTAATAACATTAACATTAACAAACTTGTACATGATCCTCAAACACGTGGTGCCTTTACAATGGTATATAAAGTTGGATACAGTACAATAACAAAATTGAGAAAGAAAACAGAATGAATAAACTAAAAACAACCCCTATCAGTCCCCCAACCCCCCACCCTCTAGGTCTGACAGCCCAACAATAAAGAAATGTTAAACTTACATCAAAATTCCAAAGGGGACCACTATATGTAGGATCAGAGAAAGGAAGCATAATCCAAAAAAAAGGTGATCCCCTTTAGAACTGCCCCAAGTGAAAAAAAAAACAGAGACAAAATGAGAATTGAGGTAAGAATCTACTGGGGCGGATTAAAATATATAATACCAAGAAAAGGAGGAAGCAAGTAAGAGGGAAAAGATGGGCTCAGCTATATGGGAGAAGGAAATAGCAGAGCCTCGGACAACTTCATACCTAAATGCCTTAGTCCAACATTATATATTAAGGGGTTAGAACAACTTTCCCCATTTGAGAACTCAATGCAGAACTATGCAGCTATTGTACTTCCCACCCTATTGGCCTTAAATAATCAAATTGTATTGCCCCAACATTTATCAAATTTTTCACCGGAATTGAACATCGAGGCCACCATTCTTTCTGCATTTAGGGCTTCCAGAAAAGTGTCCCACCATTCCTTGCATGAGGGAGTACCCTCTCTGCACCAGTAGCGGAGAAGTAGCAGTTTGGCCACTAACGATATTAATGCTAACTGACATTTGTGAGCTATAGACGAAATATCAGCCAAGTTGCCCAGAACACAAGTCTCTAGACTAAAGAACACCACTACATCACAGAAAGGGCCATCCAAGTACGGATAGAGTCCCAGAACTTAGTTACCTTAGGGCACTCCCAAAGTTTATGTAACGTGGTAGCCCACAGATAACCACAGTCCTGACATACAGGGGATCTATTTTTATATATGCGTGAAAGCTTGGCCGGGGAAAGGTACAAGTCATGTAGAATATTAAATTGTAAACCTCTTAGCCTGTCTTGCTTAATATAACTATATAAATCCCGCCAAACTCTCAACCAAGTCACATCTGGCCAATTTGGAAATAAGTTTGCTTTCCAATAATGAGGGGCAGGGGAGGCCTTGGCCTCTCTAAGGGAGAGAATGAGCTTATAAATTTTGGAAACCGCTTTGCTGGATACGGCGATGACTTTTATCTTCGCTACCAGATTCCCCGCCTGCTTCTGTCCCTGACCATCTTTCAGGAATGAATGAATACAGTTTCTAATTTGGTATAACCGGTAACTATCCTTGGGATTAACTGTGAACTTCTCCATCAATTCTGTAAGAGAAACCGGGTAACCACCCGACAAAAAGTCAGCAATCCTGAGTTTGTTGGAGGAGATACCCACTTTCCTTTTAATCAGCCGATTGCCAATTAACAAGTTCGGATTATTAAGCAGGGGTTGTGATAAATCGTTTTAAAGGGGATATTTAGCAACGATAAAATTGGAGAAGAGCTCTAATGTCCCATCCAAGTGGGGTATCTTTAATTTTTGATGGAATTTGCACCAGGAGTGAAGAGGAGGCTTCCAGATCCAGCTTGGCAGTTTTGGCTATCAACTCATCTAAGGCGCCGCTAGCCGAGGATACTGGAACGTCAGACGCCCACTGGGCCGACCTTGCCATATGGCTTGCTAAGTAGTAAATATAAAAATCGGGCACCTGCAAGCCCCCCTCTTCCCTGTGACGGGTAAGCTTTCGGTAGGCCCGATGAGGGGGTTTACCATTCCAAATAAAATCGGTGCAGTATTTGTGGCAAAGGTTGAAAAAGGACTTGGGAAAATATATGTTGAGATTGAAAAGATAATAGAAGACTTTCAGAGAATCATCATTTTAATTGTATTCACTCTCCCCAAAAGGAAGAGGGAGTTGGGACCACCTGTTAAGATCATCTCTAATCTGTTTAAGAAGGGGTTTAAAATTTATCTCATATAGTTGTGCTGAGTCTTTAGAAACTTTAATACCTAAATATGGAAAAAAGCTGGTCTGCCAGGATAGGCCCAAGGAGGCACACCAAGCATGATGTAAGTGAGGGGATAATGAATAAACTGATGTTTTGCTCTTATTAAGCTTGTAGCCAGAAAACTCCGAAAAACGTGAAATAATGGAAAACAGCTGCAGGAGAGAGGATTGACTATGCCATATGTGGATTAATAAGTCATCTGCAAAAGCCGACACCTTAAAATCAACATTTTGGATACTTACGCCTTGGATATCTTTGTCCAATTTAATTGCTCTAATTAGGGGTTCCAAATATAAATTAAATAAATATGGTGAAAGGGGATATCCTTGTCGGGTACCTTATGCTAACTTAAAGGAGATGATATCAGGTTGTTGCAGGAGATCCTTGCAGAAGGACAAGTATACAGAACCTTAATGTAGCCCATAAAATTATCAGGAATGCCAAATTTGAGAGCACTTGAACATAAATTCTATTCCACTCCTATCGAATGCCTTCTCCGCGTCTAATGCGACCAGAGGGCTCTTTATCTGGGATCATAGATTCATGTATTAAATAAAACAATTTCCTAAAATGGTCTGCGTAAGAACGGCCGCACAAACCCGACTTGTTCGGGCTTAGTAGCCCACCCATACTGATTTTAGTCTGTTGGCCAAAATCTTCAAAACTTTTTATGTCAACATTTAATAAAGATATTGGCCTGTAGTTCGTCACAAGGTCTGGTGGTTTATCTGGCTTGGTAAAGAATGATCCTTGCCTCAAAAGAGAGGATCATAGATTCCTTCCTTACACCAAAAGGTGAACAGTTGCCATAATAATGAGGCAAGGATGTCTTTAAAGGTCTTATAAAACAAAACCAAAAACATCCGGCTCGCGCTTTGTCAAGTTTTAATGCATCAATAGCTTGTGAAATGTCCTCAGTCTCCAAGGGGCCTCTAGCTTACAACTGAGGTCCGGAGGAGTTGAGGCAAGGGATATCTGTGAAACTCTTTCATTCTAAGAGGCGCCTCTGGGGAGGGCTCACTCACATATAAATTCTTGTAGAAGCCCATAAAGCGTTCATAATATCCTCGGGCCAGAAAATATATCACCTGTCTCAGGATGTTTTAAGGAGGCAACCCACCTTTCGCTGCCCTTCTTTTCAACTGCCAAGCCAGCATCTTCCCGCTTTACTACCTTGTCCTATGTAGGAAGCCCTCAAATTAGAAGCAGATCTTTCTACCTTCTCTTTCATGTATGTCTCATACCAGACCCTTAACGACGCAAGTTCTTGCTCCTGGGAAGGAGATCTAAGATCTCCATTTATGGCATCTAAAACCCTTATTTTATCTAGACAGTCCACCTCTTTGCACGTAATTTTCTTTTTACGGATTGTCGCCAATCTAATAAATTCACCTCTCCATGTGGCCTTCAGTGCCGCCCACACTCGGTCAATTGCCTGGAGGGATCCCCAGTTCACTTCAATAGTATGAAGCATAAAATTTCGGAATATCTCATATGAGGAGGGGTCTTTAAGCAGGTGATTATTCAGAGCCCATGAATATGATCTGGAAGGCAGGGAGTGGATGGCACGAAGGCCAATAGGAGAATGATCAGAAATTACCGACCAAAGATAGAGGCCTCTTGAATCAGAGGAAGTAACTGATGGCTTACTAAAAAAAAGTCTATTCGAGAATAGCTTTTGTGAACTGGTGAGAAAAAGGTGTACTCCTTAGTCTTAGGGTTAATTAACGGGTCTGACAAACCCAGTGAGGACTTAAGTTCAGATATTGCTGTCTGTGCAGGAGGCGGGCGAATGCTCTTAGAACATGAGCGATCCGGGCAGCTGGATTGGACTAAGTTCCAGTCCCCACCTAAAATTAAGGGTCTATCAGCTATAGGCGCAAGGAGAACTGCCAACTGGGTAAAAAAGGTGGGAGAGTCCTGATTGGGACCGTAAATAGACCCTAGCACTACATCTGTGCCCGCTAGTTTACCCAAAACAAGGATATATCTCCCCTCAGGATCTGAGATTACTTCTGTTAACAGGAAGGGAACACTCTTAGCCACAAGAACTACCACTCCCCTCTTGCAAGTGGAGAATCCCGCTCCAAAAACTTGGCTCACCCATCTCTTTTTAAAAAAGGAAAGTTGTTCAGGTAACATATGTGTTTCCTGCAAAAAGGCAATTGATGGATTAAAACGCGCCAAATGGTTAAGGACAATATGCCTCTTTTTGTTATCTCTCCCCCCTTTAATGTTCCAGGAAATTATACTCAACTCAGAAGCCATATAACAAACGGCGAAAAAGACACATCCACTGTTGGGCTGTCAGACCCCCCCCATATCCCCAGCAAATATAAAACATAAAGGAAAAAAGAACCTACCCACCAAGCAACCCGAACCAATCCCCCCAACATTAAAAAACAACCTAACCCTGGCCCTAAGCCGCCTCCAACCTTCTGGACCATGGCACGATCTAGCGGTGGGGCCTCTCGCTACCTTAGAAAGTTGATTAATTAACCTCTCTCCACGAAATCTGAAGATAATGTAACAGCCATGAATAACCTTCTAGTATACTACACTAATGAGATTAACTTGCAGCAAACTCATAATTAACTAAAGAAGATTAAACAATCAAACCTAAATACCGGATTATCTCCATAGCTCCCTAACAGTGGATTAAGTGACTGTTGAGAATAGTAGCCATATAATGCCAGAACCTTGCTGCTAGGTTGAGCTCTGTCATCAGCTCTTGGGTACAAATCTGAGCCAATTATTAAAAGAACCAGAAAAAAATAAAAAGGGAAACTAACCTATTGGCTGCTAATTCCTGACAGAGCAAACAGTTACCAAGCAAGTAAATTACTCATATAGCACCCCAAAAAGGGGGGAGGTGGGGAAGAACGGGTAGGCCTAGCTAGGGGGGTGAGCCCGAATATCCTACACTGCAGCGCCTTAAAATATTGTGGATTGGCTGAGAAGGTCAACTTGCATAGAGGTGCACATTGTCCACCACAGCACGGCCTTCTTCCACTAAAGCACTGCTTGGGAAACAACCCCGTAGTGACCATCAATGAAAAGGATCGGTGGCATTACCCCAGGCCTGATGAATAACATCTTAAACCTTATTCATTGGACATATCGAAACCATTATTGTCGCCCAGCAAAATGACACCTGGCGAATATAGGGAGGTACCAAAATCTAAAAATATAAAAAGGGTTAGGGAGGAAGGGGAAAAGGGGGGGGAAGGGGGGGAGAGGATACAGGGGAAAAGGAACCAAGGAAATAAAAAAAAAGGATAAGGATGGCACTTGTAATTCTCAAAAGTCCAGCATCTAAGTGCCCAACAGAAGAAAAGAGTCCTTGCTGAACCGCAGTATAATCAGTCCACCATTCAGGAAAGACTGGAAGCTAAGCAGAGGTTCGCTTTCAGGTTTTGTGGAAGAGGTCCGGGAACCAGTCCTTTAGCACCTTCAGGGCTTCTTCAGGTGTCTCAACAACTTTCCCTTCCTTATGGGTGACTTCTAGTTTAGCAGGGTATAACATGCGGTGCTTAACTCCAGCAGCCCAAAGCTTAGATGTAATGGGTCGAAAGCTAGCTCTCGCCATCCTGCTTTTGACTGTAAGATCTGGAACTAAACAAAGTCTCTTACCCTCCCAGAGGATTGCTGAGAGCTTCCTTGCTTCCCTCAGAATCTGTTCTCGGTCGAGATAATTCAAAAGCTTGAAGATTATGGGCCTCGGGGGATCAGCTGAGGGGGGTTTTGCTCTCAGGGCCCTATGCCCCCTTTCGATAATATTCTCTGGCCCATTGGCTGAAGGGCCTACTGTTTTCCTCAACATTTTTTGCAAAAAGGCAATCATGTTTGGGCCTTCCTCCCCCTCTGGTAAACCTAGTAGGACCAAATTATTTCTGCGATTTCTGCCTTCGAGGTCTTCAAGGCGGTCCTCTAATTTGGAAACAGCCCTCCTCAATTCGGTCACTGCAGGCCCCTGCTTATCAGCATTGCACTCTAGTGAGGAAACCCTTGCTTCCACATCGGTGACTCGTCGGGCTAATTGTGTTAGTGCAGGCTTGAAATCTGCCACATCATCAATAAGTTTGAAGAGGGCATCTTTGATGGTAGACAACTCCCAATAAACACGAGCTGGCGTTAGATCGTCTGCTGGGTCTGTTGGGGAAGTGCTGCGTCGGGGCCGTTTTGCCTCGAGCTCCAGTTTCGCTTCCGTTTCGTCCATGCTCTGCAAAATTGGAAATTCCACTCCAGATCACTTCTCCTACCTCTCCTGAGGCTGTTAATACTAGTTGGAGGTTGCAGAGAGGTATAAAATTGGTAAAATAACCGCGATTAGTGAGATCAAGCCCCGCGAACATCCGCTACGCTTCCCAGCGCATCACGTGACCCCGTACTGATACGTAACCTGTCTTCCTCTGTTTGTAATATTTGTGATGTGGAACCTTTGTAAAGGAGTCTTTGACTCAAAGGTATTTCCGAATCTCCAATAAATAAATAAACAACATAGGCTTTTATGAATTGAATCTAACTGCAATTACGGATCAAGGTAAATTAACCCTCCTCCCCGCCTCGAGTCTTTGGGATCGGATGGAGACGTGGCCTATCCCCTTAAGCCCCAGGATCCTACTGGTTTAAATTATGAAAATCTCCCAATTGGGGTAGGGAGTCAAAGGTTACAGGACCCTTCATAGAAAAAAGCCTTTAAGCCTCTGTTAAGAATGGCAGATTTGTTCAAAAACAAAGGCAAGCCTGCTCTGAGAAGGAACTCAATCCACTTATTGTACAAGACAGGTCTAAGAACACCACCAGACAGGGAATAAATTGGCCACACTCTGCTAAAAAAATTCTTTGAAGTTCTATTCCTCGGAAGTGTTTGCTCTGATCCACACTGACTACCATAATTACAACATCAGCTTTAAAACTATGGAAACCTTGGATCAATTTTGAACCAAATATAACAAACTAAAAGATTCCCCATTGTGGATCCCATTCCAAGCTATCCCCATCACAAAGCAAGTGGTCAGATATTTAACTATCTTTTCAAAAATGAGGGCGCTAACATTGCAGACATCTTTTTCTGGCTAAAAAAGTGATGTGAAGTCTTGGAACATCCCTCTCCCATAACAGATTTAGAGCAGATTTGGACAGGAGGGTGGAAGGTAAAATGTAAACTTATTACGTCTAACAACAGAATAATATACCTGCCAAGTTGTTTTTACCTAGGACGAGACCATGGCTAACTATTCTACCATGGGCAGCCTAAACTGTGTCACAAATGTGAATCTTGGTCTCATTTAAAAAACACCTGTGACACCCCAAAGTGCGACCATTGTCTGGACACTGGCCATATGGCTGCAACATGCATAGATATCTTCAGGTGCAATTTATGTGAAGAGAAAAGCCATTCCTATGTTAGATGTCCCTGGGCATCTCATAATAATGAAGAAGGCTCAACCCATGAGTCATTGGTGACCCAAGTCCAGAAAAAGGGTTGCGCTCAGGTGTCAGAAAAAAGAATGAAGGAAATTTACAAAGAAAAAGAAACTGAAAAAAACAAAGAAAATGAGATAGGGAATGAAAATCCGGAAACAAATGAAGAAGAAAAACAGTTTAGCCTTCCAAAATGACAAAGTCCCACAAACAGAAACCATGGGAGGTTTAGAGAAAAGGATGGAAAAACAAGTAGCGACAACTGTCCACATTGCTTTTACAAGTTACAGTATACAGACAGGTCTGCCAGAACAAACTACAGAACAAGAAGCCAAAGTGACTACGGAATAGACTATGGAAGAAGTAGATGGGCCAGTTCAACTACAAGAAGATACAAATATGGAGGAAGCTTCAGTAGTGCTCCTGCAAGAACAGACAACCATGCCCCTCCCCAAACCACCAGCAGAGTCAACTTTTAAACCTGTAACCTAAAGGAAGTGCCTGAGAGGAGCTGTTGGGAAAAAAAAAAGAACCAAAAGGGAAAGAAAGACAAGTTTGCAAAGGAAAGTAAACACTGGCAACCTCAAATAAATACAAACCTCTACAAGATAAGCAGTTCAATGAAGAGTCGGAGGAAGACTCAGAATCTGACTCATCTTCGATCGCCTCTTTCACTAAAGATCTTTCTTCATGAATGGAAGATGGAGGTCAAAAAGAAAAAGGCAAAAAGAAATAGATTACAACATCTAAACCCTACGAGGTCTGATAATTCTGGACATATAAACCTTTTTTCTTGGTTCTCACTATGGCAACCCTCTAGGTACTATCAATATACAGTATGTAAATAGTTTCAAATGTACTAAAAGAAGGCTGGCTATACTGTTGGAACTAATGCAGCAACCTTTTAATATTGTTTGTATCCAAGACACCAGACTTAAAACTCTGCAAGAAATAGCAAGGGCATCAAAACTATGGAGCAACGGTGCCTCCTTTTGGTCTTGGGGCCTAGACCTCTGTGATGGAGTGTGAATTTTGTTTACCAACAGTAATCTAAAGGTTTCCACGTTAATTGACTTAGAGGAGGGGAGAACTTTGATATTGGATGTCCAATATGAAGATACTAGATTGCGTATAATAAACTCTCATGCTCCTCAAACCAAGGCCCAATGCATTTCTCTTTTCAAAAAAATACAACCTTTTCTGCTCACAGGAGGATTAGTAATAATGGGTGGAGACTTTAACCGTGGTCTCCATCAAACAGGTAGAGGCCTCAAAACCCCCAAAATGTTTTGCAACTCCACTGTGTTAAAAGATGTAATCTCTACAGCAAATTTCAAAGATGCATATAGAGACAAACATCCTCAAAGTGGTTTTACTCTTTGCAGAGGTTCTCTCCAGACTAGGATAGATTTTTTATTTCTCTCCCAAATACTCAAGATCTCACAGGTAATGGTTAAAGATTTAGCTTTTTCAGACCATTCTGCAATTTTTCTAAATTGCTCTTGGAGCCAGCCCGCCAGCACAGTGTCAATGTGTCCATCTGTGGTGCCAACATCCTGGGTTCAGGGATAGACCCAGGAGTCAGAAGGCCAGCCAGGAAGAGAGGGATTGAGCATCCTGTGGACTGCTCTCCCTCTCTGGGGGGAAGGGGGTAGAGTGTCTGGTACAATGAGAACACCTGGCGGAGGTTGGGGGTCCCATAAAGCTGGCACCACACTTTTCAGAGAAGCAGGGTGGATGCTGCCATCACTGCACATCCCTACCCCTAGGGAGAAAAAACATGCAAAAATCCAGGCTGCAAATGATGGCCCCACTCAGCCACCTCTCCCCACTCAGATCGTTGTCCACTGGGGGGGTCCCATTCCCATGACCCCACCCTGGAGGGGCAAGCCAGGGCTTTGTGACCCATGTTCTCATGGAGTGGTCAACTGCCCAGGAGCCCCATCCAGTGGAGGAAGCCTGGAGATGGGGGGAGCAGCAGGTGGGGTTGGGGACCGGAGTAATCAGGCCAACAAAATAAATAAATAAATAAATAAATAAATAAATAAATTGTTCTTGGAAAGACACTTTGGTATGTGGGAAAGGGCCATGGTGATTAAATGCCAGCCTCTTAATCGAGAACAAATTGCAATACAACATGGATAGACTATGGACAGCTAGGGAATCAGTAAAATGCATGTACGACACACTAGGTGACTGGTGAGAAGACACAAAAAAAGTTTCAATACCCTTTTTCAAAAGTATGCAGGGAAACAGTCTTTGGACAATTATCTGGATAATCTAAAATTAAGGAAGCAATTACACAAATTAGTATCTGTATCAGATACCAATAAACAATATTATAGTGCCCAAATTAGAGAAATAATGAAACTAATGGACTCGCACCAGTATGACAGAACAAAAACTATTCAGCAGGAACTAAGGTTTGACACTGATACTAAGAAGCAGACCTTTGACCCTTTCAAGGATACAAAAACAAGTACAACAAATAAAATAATAATGCAACTAGAAGACCCCCAAGGGAAAGAAATGTCAGAAAAGCTAGGAATCTTGGAAATAATTGAAGAATATGTCAAAGAAATTCTTTCTACACACCATCCTTTCCATAACATCAGGCCAGGAAAGATATTTACATGGGCTAGATATACAGAAATCAACTGAACACCAAATTTTGGAACTTACAGCAGAGATATCTGAACAGGAATAAGAGAAATTAATAAAACCTTAAATAATAATAATAATAATAATACAACTCCAGGTAGTGATGGACTCACATCAGAATTTTGCAAGGCACAGAGAGAGTTGGTTTTACCAGAGCTATTATTCGTATACAATGAAATTCTACAAACTCAGAAATTGCCAAATAATATGACAGGTGCTGACCTAATATTTTTGTATAATAAGGGAGAAAAAACAAACATCAAAAACTGGAGGCCAATTAGCATATTAAATACTGATTTTAAAATTTTAAGTAAAATCCTAACAAAAAGACTTGCTCAAATTTCAAACATCCTGATAAGTGATGCTCAAGCATGTTCAATCCCAAAAAGAGGGATACAGGCAAAAAGAGGGATACAGGATAATTTTATAATATTAAGGGAGTTGTTTCAAAGGTGCCAGTCTAGAACAGAAGAAGGTTATTTACTAAGTATAGACAAACAAAAGGCATTTTTGACTCAGTATCTCATAGATACATGCTTACGGTACTAAAGGAATATGGGTTATCAGAAATGTTTATAAAATAGATAAACTGTTTTTATATTTCTGCTATAGTTACACCTCGGATGAATGGTTGGACAGGAGAGATGATGAGAGTCCGTAGGGGAGTCAGGCAGGGGTGCCTCTTTAGCCCCCTGCTTTGTGTATACTGCACAGACCCTTTACTCCGCAACATTCAGAAGTCTGAGAACATTTTAGGAATACAATTAATTAGCAATGCTCCACCCTTAAAAATATTGGCATATGCTAATGATGTGTTTTTGGCATTAAAGAAAGAAACACTAGAAACTCAGGAAGTAGAGGAGCTGAAAACATTTTCAAAAGCACCAGGGTCCCAAATAAATGTGGACAAGAGTAAAAGTGTGTTTTTAGGGTCAGATGGCACAGGAAAGAACTCCTTTGCCTCTATCCCTATAGCTAAAGAGCCCAAGAAATCAGGATCCTAGGTGATACGTTTAAATACTTCATTGGGAAGCATTTAAACTAGCCAAGGGGGGAGGCACTGGAAAGGAGCAGGTAAATCCTAGCCCCCCAAAAAAATCAGGGTACTAAGTTAGGTAGACACCAACATAGAGATGTCAATAGGGAGAAGCCCAGGGTAAACAGAGAAAGTGACAAGTGCAATAAGGACAGGGATGGGGCAAAAAGGGGTTAGACCATCAAGAAATGGAGGGTAATGAGTACCAACGCCTGTAGTCTGGGCAACAAGCTCCCTGAACTGGTGGCCTTGATAGAAGAGGGATGCCTGGATATCGTAGCAGTCACAGAAACATGGTACACAGAGAACTATGACTGGGATGTTAACATACCAGGATACACAACCTACAGGAGAGATAGGGAAGGAAGAAGGGGGGGTAGTAGCTCTCTATGTAAAGGAAGGGATAAAAGCAACTGAACAAAAGAGTAAACAGGGAGGAGAGGAGGCACTGTGGGTCACCTTAGAGACTGGAAATGGCACCACAATCTGCACAGTGGTTGTATACAGGCCCCCATGTCAGGGGGAGGGAATGGACAGGATATGATAGAAGGCATACTTAAGATGGCAGAGAAAGGGGAGATACTGTTGATGGGGGATCTTAATATGCCAGATGTTAACTCGAGCACCTTTGCTGCAGCCACATCCAAAAGCAGGGCCATTCTTGATGCCCTTCAGGTGGCATGCCTCAGACAGCTAGTTTTGGAACCTACTGGTGAAGGAGCAGTCTTAGACCTCGTACTCTCAAATGGGGACAGTGAGAGGATCTCAGATCTAGAAGTGGGTAGCCATTTGGGAACAAGTGACCACCAAACAGTGTGGTTCACGATAAACTCAGCTACAGAGTCAAGCCATTCAAAAGTGAAGGTTCTGGACTTCAGGAGGGCTGACTTTGGCAAGATGGGAGAGTGCCTTAGAAAAGCACTAGCAAACAGGCTAGAAGGAAGGGAGGAGCAACAATGGGGAAATATCAAAACTGCCATCACAGAGGCAACAAGCCTTTGTGTGAAGCAAATAAACAAATCAAAATGAAAGAAAAAGCTACTATGGTTCTCAAAAGAAGTGGTGATGAAGGTTAGGGAGAAAAAGCATTTAGGAAGTACAAGGAAACACAGACGGAGCAGGACAGAGAACTGTACCAGTTAAGGCAGAAGGAATCAGGGAGGGTAGTCAGAATAACAAAGGCACAAACTGAGGAAAAGATAGCCAACTTGGGTAAGAAGGGGGATAAAACCTTTTATAGGTATATCTGGGAGCGCAGAAAGACAAAATGAGGGATAGTGAGGCTGAATAGAATGGATGGTGGGTGGGCAGAGAGGGACAGTGAAAAAGTAGGGATACTGAATGAATACTTATGTTCAGTATTCACAAAAGAGGAAGTGGGGGAGGTGCCTAATCCAATTAACAGAAGCACTCTGGGAGGGGGGCGATCCCAGTCCTTTCACAGAAGAAAGGGTTCTGAAAGAACTCCTAAAACTGAAGGTGGACAAAGTAATGGGGCCAGATGGAATTCACCCCAGAATTCAAAAAGAATTAAGCAGAGAACTAGTGACACCACTGACTACCCTTTATAACAAATCATGGGAGGATGGTGTGGTACCTGAGGACTGGAAGAAGGCTGATGTGATTCCCCTTCACAAAAGTGGGAGCAAGACAGAGGCAGGAAATGACAGACCTGTCAGTTTGACCTCTGTGGTAGGGAAAGTGATGGAATGACTTCTGAAGGAAAGAATTGTTGAGTACCTAGAGGCCAGTGGGGCACAGGACCCAAGGCAGCATGGGTTCACAGTGGAAAGGTCATGTCAGACGAATCTAATTGATTTCTTTGACTGGGTGACCAAAGTAGTAGACCAGGGAGGGGCTGTGGACATGGCCTACCTAGACTTTAGCAAGGCATTTGACACAGTCCCACACAAAAGATTAGTAGTCAAATTAACCAGCCTGGGTGTGGGTCCCAGGGTGGTAGCCTGGGTAAAACATTGGCTGAACAACAGGACACAGAAGGTAATTGTAAATGGAGTCCACTCTGAAGAAAGAGGTGTTACTAGTGGGGTACCGCAGGGTTCAGTACTGGGTCCAGTCCTTTTTAATGTCTTTATAAGTGACATTGCAGAGGGACTGGAAGGAAAAGTATGCCTCTTTGCAGATGACACAAAGATCTGCAACAGGGTTGATACACAAGGAGGCATGGAAAGGATGAGAAGGGACTTGGCAAGGTTGGAGGAATGGTCAGAAGTATGGCAGCTTGGATTCATTGCAAAGAAGCGCAAAGTAATGCACCTGAGACACAAAAACCCAGGGGAAGATTACACAGTGGGGGGAGGTAGTAACAACAACAAAAATGGAAAGGGACCTGGGGGTAATCATATCAGATGACCTTAAGGTTGGCAAGCAATGTGAGAAGGCAGTAGGGAGGGCTGGGGGGACACTGGGATGTATAGGGAGAGGCATCACCAGCAGAAAACAGGAAGTTGTTATCCCCCTGTACAGACAGTTGGTGAGACCCCATCTGGAGTACTGCGTCCAGTTCTGGAGACCTCATCTCCGCAAGGACATAGACAGGATGGAGGCAGTTCAGAGGAGGGCAACTAAAATGGTGCAGGGTCTGCAAGAGAAGCCATATGAGGAGAGGCTAAAGGAGCATAATATGTATACCCTTGAGGAAAGGAGGGAGAGGGGGGACATGATAGAAATGTTTAAGTACCTCAGTGGAATCAACAAAGTCCAAGAGGGTAACATCTTTCAGAAAAAGAGATGTGAAAGAATAAGGGGACACAATTTCAAGGTAGAGGGGGGATGGCTCAGGGGCAATGTGAGGAAGTATTTTTTCACAGAGAGGGTGGTGGATGAATGAAACAGCCTTCCTGAGGTGGTTGAGGAGTCTAATACTGTGGGAGAATTCAAGAATGCATGAGACAGACATAAGGCAATTTTTGTGGGAGGGTAGGAAGAAATAGGCTGTTGGTTAAACAGGATCTGCAACTTATCCTCTAGGTAGGGAAATGGGCAGACTAGGTGGGCCAAGTGGTCCTTATCTGCCGTCAAAGTCTATGTTTCTATGTAGGAGTTCTGCTTGGGAAAGGAGACTTGGCAATGTTAAACTCTGAGAACAAACTGATCCAAGCAGATCAATCCTCGAGCAAATGGATACACAGGCAGCTGGCAAGAAGAAAAAGAATACTGTTAATAAAGAATTTGATTCTACCTGTGTTCCTATACATTTGCTCTCTGCAACCCCTCCCAAATTTAGAAACCAGGTTATATAGTGTTTTTTTCAGGGCCCTGTGGGGAAGCAGGTTGAACCCTGTCAAGAGAGAGATCACATACAAAAGTATTTCTGTAGGAGGAGTAAATATGTTGAACCCAATAGTTTTCTTTTATAGTGTATTCTTAAAAACGAATATTTTTGAACCTTTAGCAAAGCCTTGGAAAGAACTGACGTCTGAGGGGTAATATTAGAGATACAAGCATAGGAAAATGAAAGTAGAGATTATTTACTAGAGTATAAGTTGTTCTGTATTATATAAAAAAAATGTTTAAAAAATGAATTAAATGGAATGTACCTTACAATATAAGCTCCCAGGAGACAAGACAAGAAATCTGTTTCCATTATACATTCACAATCCCCTGGACACGAGGTTCTGCCTTACAGTGAAGCTCACCACAACAAAACAGTTATTTCTCAGCTTCAGAATCCAAGAATACCAGTGTTTGCATGGGACTTACTGTGACTAACCATCCATGGAAAGCTTAATGTAAAGAACAACAAACACAAGCAGATACAGGAAAGGTTTTGTCAGAGACCAGGGTACAACCAAATATTAGAAACACAGGAACACCTATTTCTTGAATGTGGTTATGCAGTACAATTATGGGAACTAGTAAAAACAAAGTGGAAAATAGACTACTTTGGCTCTCTGTCCTACCAAGAATTAATATGTGATATATATCCAGCAAGATGGAAAAATGTCAATGTAGGCCAGTTAGAAGTAATTTTTTTCTTTGTTTAAATATTACATCTGGCAAGCAAGATGCCAGTGGTCACTGCAGCAGCATGTAGTGACACAAGATAATCTCCTACAAAATGTACATATCATGTTACAGCAATTGTATGAACAAGAAAAAAAATCTATGAAAAAAGAAAAACTTCAGGCAATATGAAAAGCAAGCCATCTCATTTTTGATGCCTTCTGAGGATAAAAAGGGTAAAAGCAGAAGTAGAAGAACTTTAGTTTTCATTTCAGTTTCATCCTTTCTGAACAGTCTGAGACCGAGAAAAGTTATGGAAAGATATGAATGTTTTTGAATTCTGTTTTCCCTTTTCCCCCCAAATAAAATTCCCCTACTCTAGCCACAGGTGTACTACCAGCTTCCTGTGTGCAAGATGGCCAAGTTTGGCCCAATGGAGATGGAGGAAGATGGCGGTGGTTGTACTCTAACTTCTGATTCAGGCACATGCCAGCCTTAAGAGCAACTCCAAAAGCTTATTCGTATACTATATCACATTTATTTAGTTTAAACCACACTGAACTCGAGCATCGCTTGACGTGTTTCAGGTCCTATAAGACCTTTTCTCAAAAGCAGTAATGCTCAGAACCAACGCCTGTCCAATAAATATCCCACCCCTATAGTGCAATCATGACATCTCTTTTACTTCTTACATCTTATTGGTGTTTCCTTAATACCTCATATTTTACTAAAGTGCTAGTAACATTGCCTCATTGAAACCTTAAATTCATCAACATACCTATTTATAAAAACACATAAAAAAATAATAGAAAAAATAGATGGAGGAAATGCGAGGTGGGGAGGAGGAGGAAAGAACAATAAAATGAAGCCGCACAATACAGTACAAAACAACTGCAACCTATCAAAATTTCAGTTCAAATCTTCCTTTATGCAGCATGTAAAAAAACTGTTTACCATATTACTTATCTAAATATGGTTTTAAATCGAATCCTTGGGATCAGGGTGGGGGGTGGTGTCCACTCTCCCACAGAGTTTGGTGTTGTCTGTAAACAGGCACATTTTGCCTTTAATGCCTTCCCCAATATCACTTATGAAGACACTGAACAACTCAGACCCCAGCTCCAATCCCTGTGGGACCCTGCGGGTGTTCTCCTAGGTGCTGGAGAACTCACTCCCAACCACTACTCTATGGGTTCTACCACTCAACCAGTTTTCAAGCCATCTTGCCATATTCTCCCCCACCCCTATATCCCTCAGCTTCACTATTAACCTTTTGTGTGGTACAGAATCAAAGGCCTTGCTAAAGTCCAGGTATATGATGTCTACCACCTGGCCTTTGTCCACTGCCCCCTTGAGCCAAATGAAGAACCCAATCAGGTTTGATTGACATGCTCTGCCTGCCACAAACCTGGGTTGTCTTTCATCTTATAGCCCATTCTCCTCTATATACTTCACCAGCCTTTCCTTTAGTACGGTCTCCATGAGTTTACACTATCAAGGTCAGGCTGACTGGCCCATAGTTACCTGAGTCTTCCTTGGGTCAGCTCTTGTGGAGTGGCACCACATGTTCTGTTCTTGACTCCAGCAGCACCACTCCTGACTCCAGAGATCTATTGAAGAGAACAGCCAGCTGGCTCACCAGATCATCTGCTAACTCTTTTAGCACCTTGGAGTGTATTTCATCTGGCCCTGAGGATATGCCCAGCCTCAGGGCCATCAGCCCCTACCTCACTTTTTCAGTCCTGATTACTCCTATGGCTTCCCTTCCTGTTCCCTTCCTCCTTCTCCCTGCCTGTGGCACAGGTCCATCCTTTTCCTTTTAAAAACAGAGCAGAAGTATTTGTTTAATACATCTGATTTGCTCCTGTCTTTATCAACTGAACCATTCCCCTTCCTCAGACTAACAGTGCTGTCCTTCTTATTCCTCCTTTTGCTTATGTAGCAAAAAAAATGGCCCTTTCCCCATTCTTTATTCCTTTGGCTGTTTGGAGCTCTTTCTGTGCCTTTGTCTGCTGCACCTCCATTCTTGCCATCTTAGATAGCCTCGGATAACCTTCTTCATCCTCTTCCTTTGCTGCCCTTTTGAATCTTTTATAGGCTACCCTCTTTACCCTTACCTCTCTGGCCACCTCCCCATTAAACCTGCTTGGCAATCTGGCTTTCAATTTCTTCCCCTTAATTTTGATACAACTGCTTGTGGCCTTCTGAATGCCCCCCCTAATGGTGGCCCAAAATCGGTCCACCCCCACTCCCTCCTCCATGCCCTCCAGGTTTTCCATTAGCACTTCTCTCATCTGCAGCCTCATGCCCAGCCACCTAAGGCATGATGACAGCCCATGATATACCATACCCTGTGCATTATTGCTTAATTAGGTACATGCAGCTTATGTAAGGAGAGTCCTACAATAACAGAAACAGCTTAAATCACTCACACAAAGGCATCTTTACCCTAAGACAATACATAAACTAAATTAAATTAGATCAAAGAGAACTCCAGTGTCCAAATGATAACAGTAGGTAAATAATCTTAGATTATAAAGAAATTAATGACTCAGTCTCATCTGGCGCTGGCACGGTAGTCCCATCAGGTGCCAAAAATCAGTCTACTTGTCTACCTGTTTTAGGTTCTAGTTTCTGTTTTGGTTTATGAAATGTTTAATTTGGACAGGAATCTATACATCCCTGAAGCCTCCTATAATTGAGTGACAGAAACTTCTATCTGAGATGGTGCAATATTAACAATTGTAACAATTTATCTTTTATTGTTTAAATGAATCATCTCTACAACCACAGGACAGCCTGTGGCAGGCTAGGGTCACAGTGTAAAAAAAAAAGTGTTTGAACTTACTTTCTTTTATTCTTGTAAACTCCACGAACAGTCAACATGGCAGGTGCTGCAGGGTGCCATCTCATGTTATAGTGTGGTGCCACACTGCTCGCTTGTATTGAGAAGCCTACAAGTGAGCAATGCATTGCCACGGTGCACTCTAACATGAGATGGCACCATGCAGCACCTCCCATATTGCCTGGTTGTGTACTTTACAAAAGAAAAAGAAAGAAGGAACATCAAAAATGTTCTTGTGAAAAAGCCTAATGGTGGGGGTGGGGGTAGGCTTTGGTGGGTGGAAGTTTTAGTAAATCACAGTTTTCTTTTAATTGTATATTTGTACAATGAAGCCCGCTTGGATGAAGCACAGTGTCACAATTTCCTGTATGACAAAAGGGATTAACTGCCATTGAAACTGCATTGTTTCCTGCAGTATGAACATACGAACATATGAAATTTGCCAGCAGCTAAAGGCCTAGAGGTCTAACAAGTCCGCTCGAATGTGCAGCTAGCACCCCTTATTCTGCAGCTGCCCCTCCCTTCCACCCTTCCTCTTCATTGACCCTCCCCCTTGTCTTGTCCCATCCCCTTTTGAAGCAGTCCACTGTTCTACTGGATACCACTTCTGCAGGTAATGCATTCCACCCAGCCACTACCCTCTCTGTAAAAAAGTGTCTCCTCATCTCCTTCCCGAACCTTCCTCCCTCCAGTCTCATATCATGGCCCCTGGTGTCCCTCCCCTCCCTTACTTTGAACAGCCCCTCTGTACCTGTCTTGTTTATTCCTTTCATGTACTTAAAGGTTTCAGTCATGTCCCCCCGTCCCTCCTCTCCTCCAGTGAGTACATGTTCAACTCCCTCAGCCTCCTCTCGTATGATAAGTCCCCCAGCCCCTTGATCATCATTGTCGCCCTGCACTGCACCCCCTCCAGTAACTTAATGTCCCTCTTCAGATACGGGTACCAGTACTGCACGCAGTACTCCAGGTGCGGTCTAACTAATGACCTATACAGTGGCAGAATCACCTCCTCCCTCCTCGAGGATATACCCCTTGCAATACAACCCAGCATTTTTTTGGCCTTTGCAGCTGCCTTCCTACATTGTGATGAGTTGTTCATTGACCCTGTAATGAGCACCCCCAGATCCTTCTCCTCCTCTCTCTAGGCTAGCGGTAGTCCTCCCAGCTGGTAACTCCTCCTTGGGTTCTTCATCCCAAAATGCAGCACCTTGCACTTTTTGGCATTAAATCCCAGTTGCCAGGTATCTGACCAGGTTTCAAGCTTTGCCAGATCATCCTGCAACCCCTGCCATCCCCCTAGGTCATCCACCACTGCTCCCACCTTGGTATCATCAGCAAACAGACTGATCTTGCTCTTGATATCCAATGATATGTCTGCAATGAATATCCCAAACAACACTGGTCCCAACACCAAGCCCTGTGGAACACTGCTCGTCACTACCCTTGGGTGTGAGAGCTCCCCACCCACCACCACCCTCTGTTGCCTTCCCTGAAGCCAGTTCCCTACCCATCTCACCAGCTTTGCACCTGCTCCTGTGCCTACTAACTTACTTCCCAGCCTTCCATGTGGCACCGAATCGAATGCCTTACTGAAGTCCAGATACAGGACAGTCACTGCATGGCCCCTGTCCAGTTGCCTAGTTACCCAGTCATAGAACTCCACCAGGTTGGTTTGGCAGGATCTGCCCCATATGAAGCCATGCTGTCTGCTGTCCTGTAGTCCTTTGGCATCTAGGAGGGCCACCAGCCTTTTCTTCAGGATAGTCTCCATTAGCTTACCCACAGTGGATGTGAGACTCACTGGTCTGTAGTTTTCCGGTTCATCCTTGGGGCCACTCTTGTGGATGGGCACCACATGAGCCATCCTCCAGTCCTGAGGTACACAACCCGAATGTAGTGAGGCATTAAATAGACCTGCCAAAGGTCCTGCAAGGACCTCTGCCAACTCTTTCAGGACCCTGGGGTGGATTCCATCTGGGCCTGGCACCTTATCCACCCTCAGTTCCTTCAAACCCTCCCGAACTATGCCCTCCATGATTTCCCCATCTGTCACACCTTCCCCCCTGTTTCTGCCATTTCTCCCCCCCTTGGGTGTCACCCCCCTCTTGTCTTTAGTAAATACTGAACAGAAGTACTCATTTAGTGCTTCTGCCTTATTGCACCCTGCTTCCACCCAACCCCCCTCCTTCCTAATCCTTACTATGTGGTCCTTACAGCTCCTTTTCTCCTTGATGTACCTAAAGAAGTCCTTCTCCCCTTTCTTAATGCCTTGCACCAGCCTGAGTTCCGTAGATGCCTTGGCTCCCCTTACTGCCCTTGTCACCTCCTTCGATTCCGTCAAGTACTCCTCCCTGTCCTACCCTGTCTCTGTTTTCTTGTACTTCCTAAAGGTAGCTCTTTTCCTCCTTACCTTTTCCATGACCTCCTTGCTCAACCAGCTCGGTTTCTTAGCCCTAGCCTTCTTGCTCTGGGCGTTGCAGCAGGTTTTGGTTGCCTCCACTATCCCCAGCTTTATGAGCGCCCTCCTCTGGTTAGTGTCCATACTATATTGAATTCTAGCCAGCTACTCTTTTACCACTTCCCCATCCTCCCAAAGTCGGCCCTCCTGAAGTCCAGCACTCTTGTGCCAGATTCCACTCCGTCCTTGTCCATATCCAATGTGAGCCATACTGAGTGGTGGTCACTCCCTGACAGTGGTTCCTCCACTGTAAGTTCTCTCACAAAGTCCCCATTTGCCAGCACAAAGTCAAGGGTAATCCCTAACCTGATTGGTTCACTGACCATTTGCAGCAGGAAACTGTCCTGGAAGGCATCCAGCAGTACCTGCTCCCTTCTGTTCCTGGCTGTTGGGGTACTCCAGTCCACTCCTGGCATGTTGAAGTCCCCCAAAATCACCACACTACCCTTCTTGCAGGTTCTTCTGATCTGTCCCACTAGTTCCCTGTCTAACTCCTCCATCTGAGATGGCAGCCTGTACACCACTCCCATTCTAAGAATCCTATTCTTGGAATCCTGGATTTGCATTCAAATTGACTCTGTACTAACCTCCTCCCCTTCCTCCCTTACACACTTCAGTCCTTCCTTCACATATAGTGCCACACCCCCTCCTTTCCCAGTCATCCTGTCCCTATGAAATAACCTGTACCCTGGTACAGACAGGTCCCAGTCATTGTATTGGGTGGCCCATGTTTCTGTGATGGCTGCAATGCCCACCTCTCCCTCTGCCATGAGCACCTGTAACTCTGCAGTTTTCCTCCTAAGACTCCTAGCATTAAGGATAACCACCTTCCACCCTTTTCTCCCCCTCCCATCCTGCCCTCCTTTACCAGCATCACCAATAGTACTTGCCATTTGTCCTTTGTCACTGTTATGGGGGGTAAGCTCATATGGTTTCCCAACCTGTGGTCTCTGCATGTCTCTTGTCCAATTGCCACCCCCGCTCCTAGCTTAAATTCCCTACTTCCTCTATGTACTCCTCCATCCTCTGTTTCAACACTTTCTTTCCCTCCTCACTCAAGTGTAGTCTGTCCTTGGCATACAGACTACTGTCCTCCCAGGTCCCTCCCCAACCCCTCAACAGACCATACCCTTTAGCACAACACCTGGTTCTTAGCCATCCATTAAATTCCTCTATTCTCAGCTTTCTTGTTGTGCTTGCCTTGGGCACTGGAAGTATCTCTGAAAAAGTTACTGATCTTTCTGCCCCCTCACATAATTGTCCTAGTTCCTCAAACCTCCTCTGGACTATATCTACTGTCTTGTCAGCCAGGTCATTCATCCCTAGATGTACAATTAAATGAAGCTTGTCCCTACCCCTTCTAGCATATTTCAGAACAGATTGTCCCACCCTTTCCACTGTCATTACTGGCATGGCCTCCACCCAAATGTGACTATGCCTCTCCCCATTGCTACCCCACCTAACTCCTCTTAGTATTGAGTCCCCCAGCACTAAGATTCCACCATTCTTACTCCCTGCTTGCTTCCATTCATCTCCCTCTCTCATTTCTGACTCTTCTTCTTCCTCTTGCACATTATTTCCCCCTTTTGCCCTGTTGCAATTCTCCCAGCAGAACTTCCCCCCACTCTGGTTTGGTCCAGGCATTTATCAATTACTCCTCTAATTTCATCATTTCCCTCCTCCACCTTCTTCCTCTCTAGCAGTGCACAACTTTCTTCTGAAGGCCCTTCACAAATGCCCGCTCCCTCTCTCTTCATAGTAACCTGTTCTCTCCTTTCCACTCCATGACTTTTTCCACTTCTTCATCTCCCCTCACGAGTCCCTTTCTCCTCCTTCCATTTGTCTTTTGTCTCCTGAACTGGTTTCCCTGGCAATCGTTCTTCCTGGCCTGGGCTCCCTTGTCCCTGCTTCCCTTCTTCTGACCTTCTCCTCACCACTGTTGGCTTAAATCACCCTCCCTCATCTCCCATTCTTCCTCCCTCCAGTATTGGGCTAAACCCAACCTCAGTCTGCCTTGCCTGTCTTAGTTCCTCCTGCAGACCCTCAATCTCCTTTCTGAGTTTCTCTATGTGGTTGCACATTAAACATCCCCCCACACACCAGGCAATGTTTAGAAAGATTGGTGCACTGCAGTTGTTTCAGCCTGCCACCCTGCCCATTGCTGTCGTTGTCCACGAGCAACCCCCCACCCTTCCAGATGCAGGATACCAAACACTCCCCCAAGTCTCCCCTCTCCCCCCTCTATCAGTGCAAAACATTATTTTCTTAATTTCCCTTACCCCCTTTGTTGTACATGTTTAGATAGATTGAGCAACTGCTTTTTATATTCCTAACCTTCCTAGCTGAACTCAAAAAGAGACTTTAAGTAGCTATTGCACAACCTTTTTCAAACTCCTGCTCCTCCTTTCCACAATGCAATAGCAATGCAAACAAGTAACAATGAAATCTCCTAGATTTGCAGTTACTTCCCTTCCACTGAGATAGCAGTCACCTCTTCACTCGCTGCTGTTCCTTTCCTGGATGTCTGCTTCTGCTATGACAGGTGCATATCCTTTGCCCATTTGAGGAAGTGATGTCAGAACACCTGGTATAAAGGAAATCATGGACCAGGGGTGGGTGGGGTGAGGATTTGGGTCCAACCCAAGTCTTCCTGAAACAATCAGGTAGCTGAGGCCCCTGGTCAGACCATTAGCACCCTTCCCCCACTATGCACTAACCTTTGCAGCTAATGAAGCCAGCAAAAATGAATCACAATTCTACTCAAAGCCCCCAAAATAGGTTTGCTACCAAAAGAAACAGGTCTCCAATTCAAATAGATTCACCAACAACACCTCAAAATAGGCTTGAAATTAGAAGATATAGGTTTCTGATTCAAAGAAACAGCCCCAGTTAAATCACACCAAATATGTTTTAAATCAGAAGAAATAGGCCTCTACAAATGCAGCCTGCTACACAGTGAAACATCAAATAAATGATCCCACTTATAGCCACCAAAACAGTTTCCAAAATTCCAACAGCCCCAAAACAATACCCTGCTAGCCCCTTAGAAGTAGTAAGAAAGAAAAGAAATAACCTTCTACCAAGTAAAATCCACAAGAAACAATGTAAAAACAACAAGAAGCTACTGTACTGTAACAAATCTGTTCCTTTCCCTTCTAGTTCCTTCTGAGAAGCTGTGCAGTAACTTAGCTGCAGAATGTTGCAGAATTAGGTTTCATCCTGGCAAACTCCACTGTACTTTCCTGTATATCATATTTATTTTTGCACTTATCTCACTGTCTTTTAAGTTATGCACTCACTGCACCTAATGATTTTCATGGTGCCTGACACTTTTAGAATGTGCATTATTTAAGGGCAGTTAACTGTTACCATGGTTGCCTCTTTAGAAAGTGTGCAAGACCAAAATGTTGGGACACTTTTGTTGCACTGAAAATTGTTCCTGTACATTAAGTTGTATTGTATAGCTAATAAAAAATATCTGAACCACAGCACAACAACCTTGTCCTTGTGGTGGACCCAGTTAACTTATTTGCATAAATGTCTGAGCATGGTTCTGTGTTTTACACTGAGCTTCTTGACCCCTGCCTGCACTGTGACTCCAGGTGAGTAGCTCTGTTTGGTGGACATTCTTACAAATATATCATAAATCATCTGATTACTGGTAATAACATATTTTAAGTATTTAAGTTTGAAATAAAAAAAAATACATCCCTTTTCTGTACATGGAACTGGAACATTCCACTGTTTTGAAATCTTGCATGAGAGGTACTCATATGGTTAGTGTAGATAATGGTAGGATTGTGTGATGTGCCTGGCCAATTACAGTTCTTCCTTCAGTTGCACATGAGACACTCCTATTTTCATAAGTGTGTCACATGCGCTGTTCCCCAGTAATTGCCTTCTCACTAACCACTCACACCATAAACATTTCAAACAAAAAAATTATGATGATTTAAAAAAATTAGCACAAGCTATGATAATTTTATGGGTCTGGTTGTAAGGCCTCTTGTGAGTACTAGAGTATTGTCTCTTTTGTCCACAGGATTTCAGAACTGCTCACCTTCACTTCACATTTCTGTCACCCTAAGAACTCATCATGAGACAACACTCGTATCCAATCAGACCCATAAATTGGGCCTCTCATGTAAAGCAATCATCAATTATAATTGGCAGAATCAGTGTTGACAGTGTATATTAATTTTCTGAGCTTGCTGGTAATGATTCCTTCTATATTGTGTAACTGAGTTCTGTTGATGCCTGCACCAAGGGTGAATACATATACTGTAGGAGATATTACGGCTATGCTACACCATGATGCTGTACTACTGTGTTTACACATTTAGATTATCATTGTAACCAAAATGTACAGAGTTTATTGAAAAATTTTCAAACATAATTTCACTTTACTTCTTTATGTTCATATCAATACAGATTTTAAAGTGAAATCATATTTAATTTGTGTTTTTTTTTTACTTTTTTTTAAATAAACACTAATTGCAGTTATCAGTGGATTACAAGTTGTTGACATTCGGTGATAATTGGGATAAACATTTCTAAAGAAAAAGAAAATATGCTTTATAAATCATTAAATGAGATTTTGCTTTTAAACAATCTATAAATCTTAGCAAATCTGAGAAGTTAACTCACTTTTTATTTCTTTTCAAAACAAATGATGCGTTTTTGTTACATATATCAGTTACTGTACACATAAGCTCTGTAGCATAGCACAGAGGGATGTGAAAAGGGGAACTGGTGTCAGGAAAAGCCAAATATAGGAAAAATACAGTAAGGTGACGAAAAGATGTCTCTCAAAAGACTGAATAGTTTTAGAAAGAATAAATTGAGACACAGTATCTGATATCGGTATAGATGGGGAAGAAGACATAGAAGAAAGATTCCATATTATAAGAAAAACAAATGAAGAGGATGCTACTGAGTCACACTCAAATCTTATTTTGGAAATCAAGAAAATACAAATCTGTTACACTTTGAGATCATGAAGTGGATAGAGAGAGCACTATTTCAGGTTGAAGAGGACAATTTATTGTGTTGAACAGACCTGCCAGCCTCCTTGTCAATAACTGAAGCATGGCAATTAGACTTGACTTGATGAGGGACATCCCTGTTACTAATGACATGAGTTGTCAGTTCTTCAATCATTGCACCCACCTAGGCATTTGTGATCTAAGAAGATCACTAAGCCAAGGTGAATTAAATGAGAGAGAGAATGTAGGTTTTTGCCAAGTTGACACAGACAAGGACAAAAGATAAATTACTGGACCATATGGAGGTGAGAAGAGGGAAAAGAATAGAGCGGGGATCTAGGTATGAGATTAAGCAGTATATAAATATTTTGTAAGTTTACACTTCAAATAAATTAGCTCTGATCTGGTAATAATGTGAGCAATTAATAACTGACTTGGATTAATAGCCCTCTGTATAACTGTGGCCAAGCAACCCTCTCCAGACAATCATTAATACTAAGAAAAAGGAAAAGATATTTGGTCTTCATTGCTTAACTGTATTTCAGTAGTGCCTGGCACCTTTCCATGCTTTATTTAACATTCTGAACTGGATGGCCAAAATCCTCAAATCTGATTGTCTGAGAACACAGTCAGCCAGGATGATATCTCAGTAGATAACTTTTGTCTTGGGGGGGGGGGAGCCATCAATCATTAACATCATTATAAAATTATCTTTAAACTAACTTTTTTTTATCAACGCAAAAATGGATCCATTTCATAAACTCAATAAAACCCTCCAAGGTGTATGATATCATGGGATATAATATTTTCTCGTGTGATTGAAGTTACTCAGCCTAGGCCTCATGCCTCACAACATACTTGAGGCAGGATGATATCCCGTGTTACGAAATGGGCTTGAAAAATACTACATGCTGATTGGCTGAAAGCTCATCCAAGAATACATTTATTTTTGAACAATTCCCTTTAAAAATCAAGTGCACTCTGAGGTGCCCTATTACTTAGGATATTCTTGTGCTACACAGACTTTTCAAACTGACTAGCTGTCATTTTTTTCTCTCACTTAGCAGGTGACTTGACAGCCAGACAACTTCTCCCAACCCGAGTCTCTCTTACTTTAAGTTAAATAATTTAAATAAACAGTAGCCATACAGTACATTAAAAAATGAAGGAGGGAAAGAAAAGGGATGCCTTCAGTGTGATTGGCTTCATGTAACCGGCAGTCAGCAGCATGGTTTTCCTCTCCATGGCAGCTAAACTCACAATGGCTGCTTTAGCGGCTGCTTGCCATACACTGGCTACTGCTAAATTGTCCACTAGAATCCCAAAAACAACACACTAATCCTTTTCTTTTTAGTATTCATGGCTGTTACTAACACTGGCAGTCTTGTGCTCCTCTCACAGCTCCCTGATTATCTCTATGCCGCTTGCACACTCTCACTGCAGCCACAACTCAGCAGCAAGAATCCATATCTAGGAGCATTATTCAGACACTTACCACCCCTCACATCCACTGACTGTACCTCTTACCTTAAAGCCTGCCTGATCCTCACACACAGAACTGACTCACTCAGCCTGGCACTACCAAAAGCAGGGACAGTTGCTTTATTCATTTAACACTGTAAATAAAAGTCTCCTACTACTTGGGAAACTTCCGACACCTTCCCAATCCTGCTGCAATCCTCAGCATTTCTGATCTATATAAACTAAAGCACCTGGTGGCATAGCCGGTTTTAGGCACCAGCGAACCCTGCGGTTGCTGGGGGCCCCCAACCAGAGAAGTTTACTTTATTCCTTTTTAAACGTTTTTTATCTTAACATATTTTTAAAACATCAGTAAAGGGCTGTGCAAATCCTTCTGATTATGTCATGATATACCTCAACAAGCTATGACCCAATCAATATGAGGTGGATAGGCAGCAGTGGATGGGATGTGAAAAACAGCCCCAAGAACCAACACTGCTGTGTCCTCCAGTCCTAAACAATTGTTTTAAATACTACTGGTTATACTAAAGCTATACATAGAACCACAGAAATATAAAATTTGCTGGCAGATAACGACTGCTTAACCCACCTAGTCTGCCCATTTTTGCCTGCCTATAGCACAGATAATAAAATAAAATGCTGCACTTATGAGCTATAGTAAAACACATGGGCCAAAGGTGGGTCAAATAGAGGGGCCCCATGACCTCAGTATTTCTGCTGGGGGCCCCCCAAACCCTAAAGCCGGCCCTGCCTGGTGGGAGGAGGTAACAGAGCTCTGTCAGTGCACTCAGGGCATGGCCTACCTAGAATTTAGCAAGGCATTTGACACAGTCCCACACAAAAGAGTAATACAAAAGTTAGCTAGCCTTGGAGTATGTCCCAAGGTAGTTGCCTGGGTAAAAAATTGGTTGGACAACAGGATGCAGAAAGTAATAGTAAATGGAGTCCACTCTGAAGAAAGGAGGGTTAGTAGTGGGGTACTGCAGGGTTCAGTACTGGGACCAGTCCTCTTTAATCTCTTTATAAAGTGACATTGCAGAGAGAATGGAAGGAAAAACATGTCTCTCTGCAGACAACACAAAGATCTGCAACAGGGTTGCTACACAAGGTGGGGTTAAAAGGATGAGAAGGGACTTGGCAAGGTTGGATGAATGGTCAAATGTATGGCAGCTTAGATTCAATGCAAAGAAGTGCAAAGTAATGCACCTGGGAAACAAAAACCCAGTGGAAGAGTACACAATGGGGGGTGAGATACTAACAACAACAAAAATGGAAAGGGACCTGGGGGTAGTCATATCAGATGACCTAAAGGTGGGCAAGCAATGTGAGAAGGCAATAAGAAGGGCTGGGGGGATACTGTGCTGCATAAGGAGAGACATTACCAGTAGAAAACAGGAAGTTGTTATCTCTCTGTACAGACAGTTGGTGAGACCCCATCTGGAGTACTACACACAGTTCTGGAGACCATGTTGCCACAAGGACATAGACAGGATGGAGGCTGTCAAGAGGAAGGCAACTAAAATGGTGCATCTTCTGCACCAGAAGACATATGAAAAGAGACTAAAAGAGCTTAATATGTATACCCTCAGGGAAAAGAGGGAGAGGGAGGACATGATAGAAACTTTCAAGTACCTCAAGGGAATCAACAAAGTCCAAGATGATAGCATCTTTCAGAAAAAGAGATGTGCAAGAACAAGGAGGCACAATCTGAAGGGGGGTGGGATGGCTCAGAGGTAATGTAAGGAAGTTTGTTTTTTACAGAGAGGGTTGTGGATACATGGAACGGCCTTCCTGGGGAGGTTGTGGAGACAAAAACAGTGGGGGAATTCAAGAATGCATGGGACAGACATAAGGCAATTCTAGAGCGGGGTAGAAGGAAATAGGCTATTGGTTAACTAGGCTCTGCAGCTTATCCAATAGGTAGGGAAATGGACAGACTAGGTAGGCCAAGCAGTCCTTATCTGCAGTCAAATTCTATGTTTCTATCTTAGTAGAGAGAAAAAGGACATGAAAGTCTCTCCAGGGAAGCAACAGTTCTCTGTGGGAGGGAAGGAGAAACCTGAGGTGCAGGCAAGCAACTGGAAAGACTGCAGTTCCCTCCACTTGCAAATATACCAGTGGAGGGACTATTTTACCAAAAAAAGAAAAAAAAAACCTTTACAATCATTTATGAAATGTTGTTTGTATTTTCTTACCAGTTTTCTTCTTACATAAAATTATGAATTGAAGACTATTTTATAAGTGCAATAATACCCTCCAGGGTGGGCGGTATTGGGATATACTGGACCTTTCAGGGGATATAAAGCTCTCCGCCTGTGGTGTTGGGTCTCATTATGCCACTGGGCAGTCTGGTATATCACAATATTGCCTACCCTGTTGGGTATTTTGCTTACATATTGCACATCTTGTTGTGAACTATTGCTTTATTAAGCCCTTCCTCCATACTTGGCATTTGATGTCATAGGTAACATCATTGCTATTTTCTGGATGGCATTCTTTCACAGAAGTGGATAATTTTTGCTGCAGGATTGAATAGGTATTTTCACAGATGTTTAGGAACCCTAGCTGAAATACATTAGAAAAAAAAGTCACACAGATAGCTAGAGGCCTTGGTTATGTATAAAGCAATAAACTGGTTCAAAAAGGCAGAATTTGTAGATGTATGGTGACTTGTTTGACATCAACCATCTGCACAGGTTTGGATTTGAGTTGGGAAGTGAATAATGCCATGAAAATCAGATCCTCTGCATGTAATAAATTAGTGTGTGTGTGTAATGCACACTGATTGTTTTAAAAGTACTTCTCACCAAAGAATGAAGGCATTACAATCCATCCCATAGTCTTCAAATGTGAGTGACAGTTTGATGTACCATGTGGCACTGGCCTCAAGGAAGTCTAAAAACATTTGTTTAACCACATGCCAGACAGGCAGAAATGGATCAAGAGAGCAGTGTGATATATTCCCTTCAGAACACTTTTATGTCCACAGAACACTGGTCCTGTGAAGTGATACCAATGGACTACAAGGGCAAGATGGTGCTGAAGCATCAGTAAACAGGTTGTACTGCAAAGAAAACACAGAAAGGCAGTACCTACTGTTGCAAGGTGTATTTAATGCAAGTGTAGGGATGCATGAATCCAGCAATAATCCAGCAACAGTGCATGCACTTAATGCAAAGTCCCACTGACCATATGATGCAGTCTGACTGCCCTGTTGCTGTGCTCTTCTATGGAGCTTTGTCAGGGGAGTGGTAGACAAACAAAACAGATCTGTCTACTTAATAAAGTGCTGTATTTAGTACATAGCTGAGGAACACGTTGGGGCAGGTTGTTGGAACACCTAAACCACAGGCTACTTGGAGTTTGGGATAATAGGAACCTTAAGCATATTAGGAGACTTGGGTATGGGGGGATTGTATGTGTGTGTGGGGGTGGGACTTTCAGGTGGGATGATAACACACTTAGATATAGAGGGTTTGTAGATGGGTTGGCTTTCGGGTGGGATGTGAAAAAAATACTTTTTCACTGAAAGAGTGGTGGATGCCTGGAACAGTTTTCCAGTGGAAGCAGTGGGGACAAAAACAGAAGTGGACTTTAAGCATGGATGAGATTGGCATATAGGAATCTTGGTAGGAAAGCGGGGGAGGTAGCCAGAGTTCATGTAGCATAGGTGGTGACAGTATAGGCATGGAAAAGTGGGCAGACTAAGTGGGTCATGTGATCCTTATCTGCCAACAAATGTTATGTTTCTCTGTCCATTACTGGCAGAGTGGCAGCATGGCATTTTGCCTTGCAAGGGTCACTATGCTGTCTTGTGCCTATATTGCAGTTGATACCCAGTATGCCCATGGGTGCAAACTCTGTTTTAATACACTTATTTCAGAAATACTGATTTTAACTGTGACTAAGGCAACACCACTTTAGAAAATTCCAAATGCGTTTAATTCTGATAGAATTCTGCAAAAATATGACATTCTGTGAAGTTACATAGAATTTGTAAAATTTGTGTCATTGGAACTCAATTGCATTGAAAGATAGAGACCTTGAATTTGGCATCATACTTAATATTAGGTGACCTAAGGTCATACTAAATATCATGACCTTTGAATAAGTAGATTTCAAATTATAGGGGCTCAATGTCTGGCATTTTTTTACTTATAACCCACCACCTTTGGAGCTAAATATTAGAGCTGGGAGGAATGCAGAATTATGCCTGTGGAATATATGCAAATGACAGTTCAACTTCTGAAATGCTTTTCAGAATTTCTTCTATTTTTTAATTCAGCTTTTTGATCCTCGTCACCACCTCGCACCTGCTTGGTGATGGGGCTACATGGCAGAACTGGTAGACAGCTCTAGCACCCCCTTGGGGAGCTCAGTCTCAGACCTCCACTTCTCTCCACATCTGACCCTCCTGACAATCCCCCACAGGTTACCCCCCACCATGGCAGGGCCGAGGGTGAAGGGTGTGAACCCCCCCCCCGAGACCAACATCTAGACTCCTTGGAGCTGGCATGGGTTCTGTGGGGCTGTGTTGGAGCCTGCCAGCTCCATTTTCGTTTGTTTGTTCCCCACACTTTGCTGCAGCTTCTTGCACATGTGTGGAGGCTTGCGCACACAGTGACCTGAGGCACCCTCCCCATCACTAGTCACTCCCAACTGCACTACCCATGGGCCACCACCTCGGGGTTGTCCCACAGCATGAGTGGCTGGGTCCCCTCCAAGGAGGGGAGAGCTGCCTTATGGCTGCTCAAACCATCTCCCGGCCTCCCCAACCTGCCAGTCCCAGATGGCCTGGGCTCATCCCCGAACCCAGGTTGCCAGCATAGCAAGAGGTGTGGTGTCCAGTGCCTCAATCTCAGAGCCACTGAGACAGTTTATTTCTTTTTGAAATCATCAAAATTCTGGAAAGCACCTTCCAATATAAACTGTGGAATAACTTTCTGTGGATCACATAAACTGCAGAATAGTTTTAAAAAGATTGCAGAAAAGGAGTCCACATTTTATGTAAATGATTGATTACTAACCTGTGGAAAATATTCCACTTTTGAAATTTCAGAATTCCAAAGAATTAGGCTCAGCTTGCACTAATTCTATGAAATTCTGTTCCCTCAGAATTTGAAAATTATTTTGTTCCTTTCAGTGTTCATATTAGTGTTCCTGTGTGCATGTTCATTTTATATTTTGTAATTGCTGGTTTTGTTTCTGAAAAGCTTAATAAAGTATAGTGAATTAAAAAAAGAATCTAAGACTTCTAGATGGCACAATTAAATATGTACAAATCAGTATGCATAACATTCTTGAAATGGTCGTAGAAACTAATACATATGGATAGATTTGGTTTAAGAATTTTTATGTTATGGTGGTTCTTAATTTTGCTATAACAATATTTGTGAAATTTTAGGAAACTCTCTAAAAATATAGATGCTTGTATCTTGCCAGCTATTGAAGGTGTACACCTCAACTTTTCCATTCATATACTATATCAATGGATCCTGCCATCTGACAGAGCTGGAGCGATGTGGTTTAGTAGTCTTAAATTTACAGTGTGAATACCATAAATTATTATTGACAGAAGTATCTCAAATGTTCATGGCAGTATAAAAGAAAATGCCTCCAGAATTCCAGTTGTGGAGTTTAACATTCACAATGCACTTTTACCACAGCATCTGATAGACTGAGCAGAGCTGTTTGCAGTATTATAGTTCCTTCCTGAGTGACTATTTTATTCCTATCCCTTTTTGTTCTCTCTTAGCTTGACCAGACAGACTTGGTGAAATGATTTGTCCCCCTGTTATCCTCCTTGCTCTTCATAGTGACACACTCCCAGAGAGTCAACAGTTCCTTTTCCTGTGAAAACTATCCCACTGGAAAAGCCAGAATCCCTCCTTTTGGTGCCTCAACCATTTTCTTCCCTCACTAGGTCTCTCTCTGTGCCTCCAAGTCCTAGACTTACACAGTGCATCAGGCTCTCCAACTAGTCTTTTGCTGCATGTTATTCTTATAGGACCTGCATTCAAGCAAGAATTGCTTCTAAATATAATTCCTTGCTTCAGCTGGTGAATGAGGTGTGAACAAACTTGGTACATCCAGCAGACCATCCCTGAGTTTGATTCTCACAACCTCCACTTGCATACTGTGTGACTCTGTGCAAGTCATTTAACCACCCAGTGCTCCCAGGTCGCCCCTGAAAATAGACATTTGTGCCTAGTGGGCCTTACCCAGTTACCAAAGACTAAAATAGAAAAAAACCAAAAAAATAAAAATTCTTGTGCTACCCTGCTCAGCTATCCTTCTCTTAGTGAATCAATGCATCTACTTGCTGTCACTGGTAACCCTCTGCACCAGCTGACTCCCCAAACCTTATATTCTAGTTTAAATCTTTCAGATGGGTCTGCGGTTTGAGATTACTAGTACCCCCTTGTGGTATAACTGCAGCATATTGTGAGCATGCAGGCATTTTTTGCACCAAAAAGCTGTCTAGTTGCCAATCAAAGAAGGCCCTCCATTCAACAGAAATGTAGCCAAAGTTGGCTTGTCTAATTTCTGTCACTGTCATTCCTTGAAGACTTCAGGATTATGAAGGCATTGGAGATGATTCCTCTGGTTATCATTCCCCTTAAGAACATCTCTAATTTTTTTGTACAGTTTAATTGCCCAGATTAGCCCATCTGAGATGTAATACCTCATTTCCAGTTGGGTCCTACTTCTAGCTATTTCTGAAGCTAGGTGAACTGAGGCACAAAGAGGTAAAATAACTTTCTCAAAGTACTAGCACAGTGAGTATTTGTCCCCAGAAGGGTTTGAACTTGTGATCTCCAGTTTCCCAAGCTGATTCTCTCAGCACTAGATCACACCTCCTCTGAAGAGGATGATCTCATTCAGCATAATCAGAAAGATAGTCAATGCATATTGTACATATTTTATACAATTCTGCAAAGTTGCGTCAGCTTAGAGTCTGGTCCTGAGTGACGGAAAGGTTACTGCAGATAACAGAAATTCTGTGACCCTGGGACACCTCTCTCCATTAAAAAAGAGTCCTCATTCTTCCGGATATTATGGGTAAATTCATAAATCCACCCCCTCTCCATGCAGGATGTAGAGTGAGTGCTGATGCAGTAGTAGATTAGACCCATTTTGTCTTATTCAGTTCCCTGACTATTCACATCACACTGGGAGAAAGCAGGCACATATCTGCAATTGTGCTTCCACAGATCTTGATGCTGTCCAAGGGGGGATTTGATGTAGCCTTTCTTGTCCACATCTACAATGTGTACAAAGAAGACCCAGAAACTCTGGGTGGGAGGATCAAGAAATCACTGGAGAGTTCCTTTACTCTCTTCTGTGCATTGGGATTTCTTGGTTTCCAAATAACCATGGATGCCATTGCCCAAGTTGTTTTAACTCATATCTGTCTGCTCTTAGCTGGCTGCACCATTGTTATCAGCTCCCCTATGCCTCATAGTCGATGAATCCTTTCCTTGCCTTCACAGCTCCTGTCAGCAGCTCCCAAATATCCAGCCCAATGCCCTCTGTCCACTGCCTGTTGCTGCCAGCATTCTCAGCCCTGCAGACAGCCTGCAAAGGCTGGGCTCCTCTGTGGTCTGGTAAGGAAGAGACATGGCACAGTGGTCCTTAGAGCCATAGTCAGCATGCCCACTGGGCTCTTTCTGGTTTAGGCATGGGGAAATTCATAGTCTATCTTCTCATGTTACAAATCATTTGGGCATGGGGCCATTATCTTGTCTAAGAATGGCTAATGTGATAAATGATCACTTCATGTCATCAGAACTTGCATTTACTATCACAATGGGCACAGCAGTCAGATCCTCCCTCTAGCTGCAGTGCTTGTCTATGGATTAGAGGTGTGCAAAAAAAAAAGTACGCCACTGAAATTTCCATGAAAGTCAGACTTTTTCTTCCAAGAAAGTTCGGAAATCATTTTGGCAACTTTCTTGGAAATTCCTCCTAAATATGGCAGAATAAATGTACCAGCAGTGGGTTAATGTATTAAACTGCGTGAAACAAATTCCACAGAACTGATCCCTGTCAGTGGTCAGCTCAGTGTCTTTTTCCCTGCAGATTAATACATTAATATCCCCTTCCCACCAATTGCTGCTGCTGCTCCCCCCTGCTGATCATTGGCCCCATGTGAAAAAAATGTGGTCATCCCCCACTCACCAATTTCTGGCCCCATGTAAAAAACAAAAACCTGGTTTTTAGTGGTCCCCCCATCGATTACTGGTCCATATAATTAAAAATACCTTGTGTCCCCTCCCACCCGATGCCAATCACTGACCGCAGGTAATAAAATCCCTTGTGTATTGTGGTCCCCCCTTCATCCACCCACTGCAGGCCCAATGTAAAAACAAATAATAATTTTCCCTCCCTGTTGTATAGTGAACCCCCTTCCATATTCCCCATCCCCTTAGAAAAATATTTCCCTCATTCCCTGGTGTCTAGTAGACCCCCACCCTGGCAAGTAGTCCCACCTACCCTGCCACCCCAATCCCAACCCTGAGTTGGTGACCAGCACAGCCCTCCTCTCTCCTCCACAGCTGGCTGCCCACTGAGCTGTCAATGAATGAATGAGTGCTTGTACCAGCATGTGCTCATTCATTGACAGCTCTCACTCACTGGTAGTATTAGTAACTCTGTGGGCAGGAGACAAGAGTGGATGGATGTTCCAATGGCCAGTGGGGGAAGCTGGGATGGGGGATCCACAATGTCATTCCCCTTCCACCCCTTATGGACACCAGAACAGCCTCTGCTCTTGTCTTCTGCACCACAGAGTGTGATCCCACCAGTGCGCAGGAGCTGGAATGTCAATGAATGGGTGCATGCTTGTACAAGCACACACTCATTCATTGACAGCTCAGTGGGTGGCGAGCTGTGGAGGAGAGAGAAGGGCTGTGCTGGTCACCAGCTTGGGGTTGGGATAGGGAAGAACAGGGTGATGGGGGACTGTCTGCCAGGGCGGTGGAGCTGTGGGGTCTGCTAGATACCAGGAAATGAAGGAAATATTTTATTAATGGATCAGGGATAGGGAGACGGGTCTACTAGACACAAAGGAGTGTAAATTATTTAATTTTTTTTTACATTGAGACCACAATTAATGGGTGGGTGGCCACTAGACACCAGGGATTTTATTACTTGGGGCCAGTGATCGATGGGTGGGAGGGGACCACTAGACACCAGATAATTTTATTCATATGGGGCCAATGATCAGTTGGTTGGGGGACCACTAGACACCAGGGAATGGGATTTATTTATGTGGGGCCAATTGCTTGGTGGGGGGTCACTAGACACCAGTGATTTGTTTTACATGAGGTTGGTGATTGGATCATAGGGAGGCCACTAGACACCAGGGGCCAGGAAATTCACAGGGGGCTGGTGATCAGCAAGGGTGAGGTTGTATTATGAAATAATATATTAAACTGTGCATGGAATAAATTCTGCAGTTTAATATTATTATTCTGCAGTTCAGCCAATAATGTCTGTGGAACAGGATGAAAATCTGCAGAAGAGGTTTTGAAGATTTCAATCTCCCCAATGGCAGAAGTGCGCAAAATTTTGCGAAATTTTCAAAATTTTGTGGAAGTTCCTCAAAAGTGGAATTCGCAACTTTTGTATGCCTCTACTATAGATCCCTTTCATTTGACCTGTACTGCAGACAGTAGCAACAACTCATATTACCTGCATTAGTATTGTGGTCCTGCAATGCTCCTGCAGCTCTCCTGCTACCTTTACAATGGAGTACCCTATGAATCCAGCTTCACTACTGCTCTTACCAGCCTTTTCCTTTCTCCTCCATGGCAGATCAGGTGTACAGCTAGGCAAAACCCATGGACATGGCTTGCTCAATACATGTGCTATCACTTAAATCCACAATTTTCACAAAGGCTCATGGCATTTGATTTTAAGTACTGATGTTATTTTGTAATTTTGGACAGTTTATAACATGGATATCCTTCAAGCAAGAAATTTTAATGTACACACACACACACGCACACACACACACACCTTTTTTAATGTCCATAAACCTGAAAAACTCTGACATTACATTGCCTGTTTTTAAAGTTTCAGAGGCTTATTATTTTACGCTTGCCATACTGCACTTGTACAATCTAAGAGTGACTACAATAACTCAGAGTAACTCAGTCCCCTTTAAATTTAGAAACTTGAAACCAAGCACAAACAGATCCGTGTAGTATAGTATAGTAATTTAAATGTTTCAGCTATGGTGAAATTTGAACAACTTGTTTTAAAATGAGAAGAAAATAATTCAAAATTAAGTTCTGACAAAATGTTTTGCTGCCTGTAACTCAGCACATGTTAAAGCTTGAGACACACTACTGGTATATGTACACATGTTCAACAGTTCTTCATACTTTCAGATTTGGAGGAATGTGGATACATTAATTTTTAAATTACATGAAAATAACTGAAAACTACATTTTGATGAACTTATTAGCCACCTACTATGTATCTCAGCTAACTTTAAAACTAAAGTCCTAAAACTTGGTAGTCTTACACAAGTTGTATGGAACTTCAAATGTATAAATGTGATATAACATGGATGAGTCATTTTGAAATTAGATCTAAATAACTATACTGTAAATTTTGGCACAGTTTTGCAATACTTATGTGTATAATTCTGTAAATTTCAAAGAATCAGCATCATAATTCTGCCAGAATTTTGCTGGTAGAATTTTACATCATGCTCCACTGTAATTGTAACAGAGTCACATGGTAGACTCCTCCAATTGAAACCATTAAGAATCGTAATATGTATTAGTGCCAAAGCGTGGTGGCAGAATGGGGTCATAGATTGCCTCCTGTTTTGTAAGACCAACCCTTTAAACTTAGACTTAGACTTAAATTTGGTCTTTTGTCTCTTGAAGCAGGCCAGTGATTGTTCATTGTCTGAGCATTCCCTGACAACTGACAGATCAATTACTTGATTTGGAATTAAGCCCTGTTAGTTACTAGTAAAGAAACCATCAGTTGACTGCCTTTAATCAATGGGTACATGGGATATGGAAGATAGGGAACTGCTACTGATGCTTGGGTTTCATGACTCAGAACAGAAGTGAATTATATGGTTATCCATTATGCATCACACTTGGCAGTTTAAAATCCTTATAAATTGGCAAGAACAAATGCAGGAACCTAATTGGTTGGGTCATTTCACCCAACCGTGCAATAAAACTATTCAAGTATAATCATTGTGGACTGTAAGGCTAAAAGGGGAGGATGGAGAGGGCATGGAAGGAGACCAGGAAAAAGCATCAATCCTGAACGAATACTGTACTCTGGGTATTGTTTACTCGCTTTTTATTATCGCATCCTTTGCGGCATACCTCTCAACTGTACCACATTACGAGGAATGTTCCTCATTTTACTTCACAAAAGCTCCCTGTTCCACATTGTGAGGACTTGTTCCACATTCAAAGACAAAATTTAAAAGTAAAAATCCATAGTAAATTATGCAAAAAATATATTTTTCAATTAGCAACAGACTTTCTGAACATGAATGCAACATTTTAACAGTGTTTTGAGCTTCTTAGGTAAATATTTGATTAAGTGTTCCACATTTTGCCCATTTGTTCCACATTCTAACAGGCAATGTTCCACATTTGGGGGCAAAAGGTTGAGAGGTATGCTTTGCGGTAATGAAAAAAGTGTGAACAATGCTGGGTCTCAAAAATTAACACAGTCACAGATGTTCAAGAGTTAATCAAAATGCTCCTCAGCACCCCCTACCTTGCGGGGGGGGTCTCTCTGGGTGCAGAGCAGTGGAATAGTGATAGTCACTCTTTTTATCAGCTTATCTGATTCGCCTGTTGGTAACTAATTCCATACCTGTGAGTCAGATTTTTTAAATTTTTTAGTGAGGACCTATTCTGTGGAGTACTGTTCTACATACGTGTAATCTGGGAGTTGCAGTGCAGAACGTACCTAAGAAGCTAGTAGCAGCAGAGCTGTGTGTGTGTGGCTTGTTTTCAGTCTTCTACGGAGAGCCGGCAGAAGAAGGTGAAGCGTACTACAGGAATTGGCGGTGTATCATGTTCATGTAACACCAGATGATCAGACTGGATTTTTCTGGGAAGCGGCTTGGAGGTAGTGTGAAGCCTCCCCAGTTTACTGTGTTGTGTGCTTCCCCCAAACTATTGCAGGGTGTTTACTGACTGTAATTGATTATGTGATGTGATTAACTGCAGCAATTAACAGCAGCCAATAGTAAAATGAAGAGCATCCTGCATGGCTGCTGTTATCGCCAAGTTATCACATAGGTCATAGGTGTGTGATTAACAATCACGAACATTACCGTTTGTGATATAGTGTATAGGGCTGGAATCGCTAACATTTTTGGACCCAAACTTAATCTGTTCTACAGTATTTATGTTCTGTATTCACAAAAGAAGGGGAAGGGAAGGGACTACAGCTAGGAAACAGGATTGGAAGTGAGGTGGACACCAGTCCACTTTTAGAGGAGAGACTCCTTAAGGAACTCACAAAACTGAAGGTGGAACAGCAATGGAACCAGATGGGATATGTTCTAGAATATTTAAGAAGTTAAGGGTGGTGCTGACAGCACCACTGGCTGCCCTGTTCAACAAGTCACTGGATATGGGAGTGGTTCCAGAGGACTGGAGATGGGCAGATGTAGTCCCTCTTCACAAAAGTGGGAGCAGGGAGGAAGCTGGAAACAATACACCTGTCAGCTTAACCTCAGTGGTGGGGAGGATTATGGAATTGCTGCTGAAAGAAAGGATAGTGGAGCACCTTGACTCCTGCAGAGCACAAGATCCAAGGCAGCATGGATTTATGTCAGAAAAGTCATGTCAAACAAATCTGATAGATTTGTTCAACTGGGTGACCAGGGAAGTGGATCACAGAAAGCAATGGATGTGGCCTACCTGGATTTCAGCAAGGCATTTGACATTGTTCCACATAGCAGGCTTTTTGAACAAGTTGGGCAGCCTAGGATTAGGTTGCAAGGTGGTGAACTGGGTTATAAATTGGTTGAGGGATATAACAAAAAGGGTAATGATAAACAGAGCTAAATCCAAGGAAGGGAGGGTGAGCAGTGGGGTGCCACAGGGTATCAGATCTTGGGCTAGTCCTGTTTAACAACTTCATTAGTGGCCTTACAGAAGGGCTATAGAGGAAGGTATGCCTCCTTTCCGAAGACCCTAAGATCCTTTTTAAAACTGAATAAACTTTACTAAATTTTTGAAGAGATACAATACAAAGCAATCAAATTAAGAAAAAATATCAAATAAAAATAAAAGATCCCACCTCCCACCCTAGCATTCCCCCACCACCCCACCAGTCCTGTCTGACCAACCCCTGCTCCAGAAGAAAAATCACCCCAATGTAGTATTACAATCCCATAACACGAGGAGCCTATATATATCATAACATAAAGAACAGTAGAACGACTTGTTGAAAAACCCCACATAGACATTGTATAGGTAATTAGAAACATGGTTACCTTATATAAGGGACTCTCCAGGCCATCACCCAACCCTCTCAAAGGAATATATAAAACAGATGACATTAAGATCTGCAATAGGGTAGACATTCTGGGAGGGGTGAAAAAAATGAGGAAGGACCTAGCTAAACTGGAGGAATCATACAGAGTGAGGCAGCTAAGAGCCAATGAAAAGAAGTGCAAAATCATGCACTTGGGGAGCAGGAACCCAAGGGAGGATTAGATGATGGGTTGGGAGTTATTAACAGCCACCAAATGGGAAAGAGATCTGGGGGTGATCATATCTGATTACCTAAAGGTGGACAAACAATATGCCAAGGCTGAGGGGAGAGCCAGTGGGATTCTGGGGTGTATAGGGAGAGGTATCACCAGCAGAAGAAAAGAGGTGGTGATGCCACTGAACAAATAATTGGTGAGAGCTCATTTGGAGTACTGTGTCCAGTTCTGGAGACTGCATCTCATAAAGGACATAGACAGGATAGAGGCAATTCAAAGAAGAGCAACAAAAATTGTGCAGGGTCTGCACCAAAAGTTATATGAGGAGAGACTGAAGGCACTCAATATGTATACCCTGGAGGAGAGGAGAGAGGGGAGACATGATACAGACCTTCAAATACCTAAAGGGAACAAATAAGGTACAGTATGGTAGCATTTTTCAGAAAAGGAGATGCTCTTAAATAAGATATCATTACATGAGACTGGAAAGAGGCAGACTAAGGGGCAATGTAAGAAAGTATTTCTTCACAGTAAGGGTGGTGGAGGTATGGAATTGGCCTTCCAGCAGAGGTGGTGGGGGCAAAGTTGGTGGGGGAATTCAAAACTGCATGGGATAGACATGGGGTATCCTATCGATTCAAAAGAGGAGATAACTCCGGAGATAAGGTAGGATCTGTGCCTTTTTATATTGGTACGCTTGCGCAGCCAACATCTTGCAGGAGTTGGGATTTGGAGGTGCAGTCGCTGTTGGGTGAATGCAGGGCACGCATCAGTAGGTGCGTCCCTCATCCCCCAATCAGCCTACATGCCGACGCCACACCATGCATACTAATGTGGCAAGCACATCTAAGGAAAGGTCTGCTGCAATCCAAGCAAAGCTCGTCAGATGCAGCAGACCCTTCCTATGTGCTCGCCACATTGTCAGCATGGCGGGTGGCTGCCCAACTGCCAACTTCCGGGGTGCCCAATCCCCCTGCTGACTTACTCTGGCCACAAAAATTTGCCAATGGGGGAGCCCACTCCCTGTCAGCATAAAGTAGTCCCCCCCAATTTTTATATGTCTAGGGGGTGCCAACCCCTCAGCCTTGCCTCCCACCCCACTTTCTTTTGTGTGCTGACGGGTGCCCAATCCCATCAGCAAAATTACCTCCCCTTTTGTTGTGTGCTGATGAGGGTGCCCAATCCCCTGTCAGCTGCAGCACCCCCCCAAATAGTTAGGTGGCACACTGGGAGCCAACCGCAGCATGCCAAGTCCCCTGAAAAAAAAAAAATGTCCCGCGATGTTAGTTTTTTTCCCCCTGTAACATAAAAAAGGTCCCTTGTGGTCTCCCTATCCACCACCCGCACTCACCCACTGTGCACCCTGCTTCCCCACACACACCCTCACCCTATACTTACCTCCGGAGTCTGGCATGATGATCTTCAGTGGACCGGGAACACATCTGCACTTTTCAAAGCTGACCGCAAATGGAGGAAATGCCGGTAAGTTGTATAATATAATAAATAGGGTTTTTTTCAACTTTGATGCACATCTCAGCCATTTTTTGGAATTTTTGCAGCAAATTTTCAACAAGGGGTTTTTGGGACCCCTCCTCGTGAATTCTGTTACAGTTATGATGTTAATCAGTCCCAAAAGGTGATTTCACAGTCACTGTGTGGAATCACCTTTTGGGACTGATTAATGCAAAGACAGTGGCAGCGTTCATGAGGTGGGCTGTCAAAAAGCCTATGTTGCAAATTTGGTGGAAAAAATCCAAACAATAGCTGTTTTACGAGCTTGCATTGTGCAGTTGTTAGGCACTCTCATAACTTCACTAATTCGCAATATTTTTATGCCAGATTTTCAACATTGTAATTTTTCTACACCTCCTTGTGAAAAGTACAGCTGTCATTTTTCACATCCTGGCCAAAATGTGTTTCCGCACTTCCTGTGCACAATACCGTGGTTGCTGTGGGAAATCAGTGTTGGGGCAGATTACAAAAATTATAGTTACACTGTTCATGAGCAGAGGTCCTATAATGCCTATGCTGAAAATTTGGTGATGATACTCCATAACATGACTGTTTTACAAGCATGCATTGCGCAGTTTATACACACGCTCGTAAGTTCACAGATTTATAATTATGAAGAGTACAACTGTCATTTTTCACATCCTGACCAAAATCTGTTTTCGCAGTTCCGGCACAGAATAGCGTGGTCGCTGTGGAACGTCTGTGCTCGAGACACATTATGGAAATGACAGTGACACTGTTCCTTAGCAGAGGTCCTAAAATGGCTATTTTTTTTGTTTGGGACCAACAGTCCATACAATTAGTGTTTTATGAATGTGCATTGCGCAGCTTGCATGCACGCTTCTGACTTCATGCATTTGTAATATTTTCACTCCACGTGTTCAAAATTGGCATTTTTCCACACCTCCTTATTAACATTACAGCTGTCATTTTACATATCCTGCCTGAAATGTGTTTTCACATGTCCGGCACAGAATCGCTACAGTCGCTGTGTGAAATCAGATTCGGGGAGCAGTTTGAGGAAATTACGATAACACTGTTCATGAGTTATATAAACGAAAGAAAATATAACACATGTTTTCATTAATGTATCATGGGCCGTATATGCAAAGTGGTGATTTGTATATGCAGCCCATGATGCTTTACATTGTGGGGGCATGTGTGATTTTGTATTTTCTTGAAACTTGGCTTCCCAGCCAAATGCCCTTTGGGGTAACCTTTGCCTCAGTGTTTACGCACAGAGGTTCTTTGTCTTTTATATGTCCTAAAATGCCTATGTTGAAAATTTGGTGCCGAAAGTCTAGAAAATGACTGTGCTGCAAGCGTACATTGAGCAGTTTCCATGCAGCCTTGTAACTTCGTACATTTGCAATATTTTTATGCCACATTTTCATCACTTGCATTTGTGCACACCTCCTTATCAACAGTAGAGCTGCCATTTTTTACAGCCTGTCCAAAATGCTTTCCCACAGCTGTGGCGCACAATGGCATGCTTGCTGTGGGAAATCACCTTTTGGGACACATTAACAAAATCACAGTGCCACTGTTCACGAGAAGAGGTCCCAAAAATACCTATGTTGAAAATGTGCCTATAAAACTGCTACAAATAATTGGGTTGCTGACGTCTGCTGTGCAGTTTGTATGCATGTTCATTGCTTCACCAATATTTCATATTGCCACTCTAAATTTTCAACGTTGCCATTTTTTGCACCTCCTCATGAACAATACAGTTGTCATTCTCCACATCCTGCCAAAAACTGTGTTTTCATCCCTCTGTCACCAAATGCCACAGCCACTGTGCAAAACCACCTTTCAGCTAACAAAGTGATTGTGCCACTTTTCATGAGGTGGCCTGACAAGCAGCCCATGGTGAACATGTAGAGTGAAACTACCACTACATGCCTACGGTGTTAGGGTTTCCAACTGCAACACCCTACCCAGTATGGACTGACAGTCATCAGGGTTGTGACTTGGGATCATCGGATGTAATGCTCACGCTATTCCCCCCGCCCACCTGCAGCCACTGACAGGCATCTTGGTGTGTCTTGACACTGTTCGGCCACAAACTTCACCTCACGATCCTATACTGCACCCACGTCAGTGTATTTCCTCATGGAATGGGGTAAGTATAATGCCCAAAGACCCCAAAGCACACCATGACACTTGTCAGTGTCTACAGGTTAGGGTGAGGTACAATGGCATGACCATTATACCTGACGACCCAAAGGCACACCCCACTGCCTATCGCTCTCTACAAGGTGGGGGTGGGGTTGGCACCCTTTCACTGCCATTCCTATTAGGTGCCTCTAGCTCCGCCACTGCCAATGCCAGACAACATTGGGCATTAACAAATGGTTGTTTATTAGGTAGGGAAAAGAGCAGACTGGACGGGCCTATCAGTCCTTATCTGCCATCAAAATCCTCTGTTTCCGTGTTTCTCCAATCTTATTTCTAAAAAAAAAAGAAGAGAGTTTTTTTCTTACACGTCATTTATTTTAGAAGTGCAACAATATGCTTCAATGTGTGCATCAAGGCATTTGAAATGAACTTCAGACGGTTTGTGTGGACACTAGATCTTTGGTTTTGTGCCTCCCAGAACCTGGTTTGTGCATCACAAAGGCAATAATGCAAACCCTTTTGCTTATTATTCCTTAATTGTGCTGGTTCTAAATGGGTGTGCACATTCTAACGTGACATGCACATTCCAAATTAAAGGGAAATAGCATTCGTTCTAACAGCACATGAACTGTATCTGGCAGCAGTACCACAGAGATAAGGTAAGGACATCTTTTCAATGCAAATTGCCATTTGCTATAAAACACAATATGGAAAATCATTCACAGTAAGTACATATTTCCATTCCGTGGTCTAAGAGGACAACAGGAACCTCTCAAACTTCCTTTTGGGTGTCTCTACCACGTCTTCTCAAGCCCTGGGTGGAACCACAGCCTTGCTTGAACAACCGTTCATGCACTCCTCTATATGTACTGTAACTAGCATCCTTGTTTTCTTCCCACGGGTATTCGGCAGGGTGCTAGTCCCAGCAATTGCCACAAGGCTCTACCGTCCCTCTTTAGAAGGGAAGCACCTCATCTTACCAGGACTTGAAAACACACTGTCCCACGTACAGTAGTGAAGGTTCTGTCCATTGAAATTTTAATACGATTTCATATCAATTGTTGATTCTGTTACCAACAAACTATACTGTAACAGAACCCCAGTGTATAAAGTGTCCCTAGGCTGAATTTAAATGTTTGACGATGTGCCCCACATTTTCACTGAGGCTGTAGACGATCAAGATTGTGGTGGGGAGGGTATGACACTAAGGTACAGTAACCACATCCTTTTGAGTGAAGCTTGCTCACTGTTGCTGCTCCAGACTGTATGTAGAGTAACGAATAATGTCTACTGTGCCCTTAAGAGCCTTAAGAAAATCGAAACAGTGCGTGCCATCTTTTATTATGCTTTCCATTGTTTAAGGGAAACGGTTTGAATCGATTGCATGAAAGTGTGTGTGTCTGTCTGCGTGAGAACGAGAGAGAGAGAGAGAGAGAGAGAGAGAGAGAGAGAGAGTTAGCTTTGCTCCAGGATGTTTAGATGTCAGCATTGTGGTAGCCACCTGCCACAAACCAATAGGAGGGAATCATTGCCAGCAAGCCCAAATCATCAGGATACACATCCCTTTCACTATCCCTGCAAGCCCAGGTTTTCAGAAGGAGATTTCAGCAAAACGTGGTCTTTCCTTTGTGGACATACAGTTGCAGGTTTTTAGCAGTGGGGAATAACAATTTGTGTCAGGCTTGGATTATACACGGACTGCTGGCAGCTCATCTCTTATTTCTTACTTTGAGTCATTTTACTCGTTTGTTATTAGCTTGCATTCAAAAACCGCTTAAGTGGAAGGAGTTTTTTTTTCAAATTTTGCTCTTAAGCAATTGTCACAGCGGATTTCTGTTTCTGCACGCAGGGAATCCGATGGTGCTAGCAGTGACCATAACACTGGTCTTTTAATTACAAATAAATCCTCGTCAATGTACACACTAAAATGGGTGTATCCGGAGCATAACCTGAATTAATTGACTCCTACTGCGTTAGGTTGAACATTTACTTGGCATTCCTGTAGATCGACTGGGGGAGAATTTGGTTTCTGATCAAATTGCAAGACTTGGCTGGATTCGAAAAGTGGACTTAACCCCAAAAAAATGTAAAAGCAATTTTTGTACAAATATTTTGTTTCGTTGCAGCTGTATGTACTGTAGCTGAAGCTTTGGGCTGCATCGGGATGTATAATGTGGCTTTTGTTTTTCTTTTCAGATGAGCACACACTACTACTGATGTGTGTTTGTGGGTGTGCGTGTGTATATCGTTTTGTACTTGGTTAAGGTGGATTTTGCAGACTACTCTGCCAACATCCTATCATTGTGAGCTTCAGGAAAAGAGAGAATAGAGGTGGCTCATGGACTCATCACCATCATCACCTTATCTTTGTAGATCGCTATTTAGCTAACAGTTCTGGGTTGACTGGGAGAAACAACTACCATTATCTCATTGTTTGATGATATCCCCCCGGATTGCATTTTGTTTTGTTTTGTTTTGATTTGCATGGAATCTGACCATTCTCATGGAACCGTGCGGGGGGACTTGCAACTGAACTAGATCGCTGGAGCTGGAGCGCCTACATAAGCTCATCACATCCATGCATTGCATCTTTCCTCAGTTTTAATTAACGAACTCACGTTTGATCCCCTACTTTTTTTCTCCCCCTTTTCCCTTTCTCTCTCTGTTTGCAGGATGGCTCGCTTCGGGGAGGCGGTGGCCGGCAGACTGGGATCCGGGGATGGAGGCTCCGAGCGCGGCAGGAACCGGCAGGCAGCGCCGGCGTCTTCTGGGGGGACCCAGGTGAATTACAAGCAATCCAAAGCCCAGCGAGCAAGGACTATGGCTTTGTACAACCCTAACCCTGTCAGGCAAAACTGTTTCACTGTCAACCGATCGTTATTTATTTTCGGAGAAGACAATATTGTCAGGAAGTACGCTAAGAAGATCATTGATTGGCCATATCCTTTACTGCTTAACAAAATGTATGTATTTTCCATTCTTTTCCTTCCAGCAGTAATGCAGTGCGTGTGTGTAATACACTTATCCGGATGTAGTTTGGGTCAGTTTATAAATTAGACACAGTACAAGGAACACTAGCTTCACTCTTCTATTATGAATTAATTCTCTTCCCCACCCAATCAGTAATAGTCCTTGGTTTCTGTGTTTTTGCATTTCTCATTCAGGTTGACTTCAAAAGGATCCCTGGCTGCTGTCTCCTTGGAGGAGTTCTTACTTTGATTGACATTTTATTTCATAAAGCCGATCTTTAAAGCTGTAGGGATTGGGGGGCAGTGGAAACAGGCTGCCCCTCGACAGGAGTTATTTAAGAATGCTGGGACACTGGGATGTGAGGTCACTGGGGTGGATCAAAACAATGGTCAGCTTTTGTCCTCAAGCTAGTAATTATTTACTTAGACACCATATGGCATTATCAATGCCAGATTAGTGTGCAATGCCCATTAAACCTGAAGCAGACTGTTGCTAGCAAGATTAAATAGTTGCGAAACAGTATTTTGAGTTTACCAAGTCCCACTTTGCCTTACTTGGCTTGCGGTAAAGCAAGGCTATAGATCCAAACTTCAATTCACCAGTGTTTCCCGTTTTGGTGCTTGGTTGATCTACACTCGCCCTCCAGTTGATTTTCTTGAAGTGCCTTAGAAAATGTTTTAACAAAATCCATTGGGGATGATTCTATGCCCAGACTACAGCATCTGATAGGAATTTTTTTTTTTTTCGTAAATCAGTTTGTTACTGTCTACTGGTAGGTGTGATGGTACATTTTAGAGTGTATTTGTGGCAAGATGTTTTATGCGCTGCATTATACAAAGACATTTTCTCTACAAAACATACTGTAGATTTCAGTTGGCGGTAAGTTGGTTACTATCCCCCACTTCCTCTGCAACATATTATAAACTATTCCCTGAGGAATCAGTTATGGTTTAAATATTTATGTACTGCAGATATTATAGAGCCCCCTATGTGTTATTATGGATAGGATGGTCTGAAACCATTTTATTTGTTCTAGAAAAGAACCCCGGTTCTTGTTAACTGATGCACTTTGGTGACTTTGCTTTGTCTGTGGCAGCTTTGGAGAAAATGTAATGGAAGTGTAATGGATAATGGTATGGATATAAATAGCTGCAAAATTCAGCAATTTTCAGGGATCAAGTTTTAACATCAGTAGTTAAACAGCTATGCATGACAGGGTGGGGTGTGTCATAAACTTTACAAGTGGGTAAATCCCACACCAACACAGGCACTGGAGTGCATTATTGCAATGTTATAAAATGGACTTAAAGCAGCAGTGCAACATTTTTTTCCAAAAACTAGTTTCAGCTACAGTTAATAAAAAATAATAGCATATCTGTCAAATGCACTTTTCTATGTACATGCTATGCTGTGTATCATGAGTTTTTTGTTTTTTTTTAAATATTTTCTGGCCCTTGACCCTTGCCTGGTCTACAATGTATTTCTAAGCCAAATGTGTTGCCATCTTTTTTTCTGGAGAAAAAAAACTAAATTAAAACATTCATAAACCACTCAGTGTTTGGTGGAACAAAAACAAAGCAAACAAACAAACAAAAAACTATACCCCCAAATAAAACTAGAAGATGCTTATAATCTTTTATAGTGAAAAAAGTTTAAGGGTCAAATTGGTTTTGCCCAATTTCTCTGTATTGCTATATTACAAAAAAATTAGATAAAAAAGCTCTACATATAAAACTAACTAGGTGGTTACACCTGTGCATGTTTAGAGATTTACTCTTGAAAAAAGACCAAGGGCCCAATTTTCAAAGCCCTACATTTGATGCAAGGTACCTGTGCCAAACATAAATGGCGCAAGTGGCACATTTTGTCAAAAACTGCCCCCTGAGCTATTCTGAAAAGCAGCCTGTGTCAAACGCAGGCTACCTGCACCAAAGGGGGGCTTGCATCAGCCTTGCACCACTAACCTGGCTGTGCCATGGCACAAGGGGGCATGTGTCTGACACAAGCTGCCACATCCCCTATAATGTGATTCTTGAAACCGTCCCGTGGGAGACTTTCTAAGTACCATTAAACCAGCCAGTTCTGGTCTAAGGGAACTTAGGATATGTCCCTCTGGGATAGTTGTGCAATGTGCATCACTGTGCCATGTGTCTACCCACCCTCAGTCCCCTGTTTTACACAGTTGCCCTCCATGGCAGTCTAATGGCCCCCTTCCATGATCCCTCTAAGTACACATAATAAAATGTAGAAAGACAGCTGCCCTCCCTGGCAGTCTAATGGCCCATTTCCCTAACCTCATGCTGGTCAAATTAAGTAACACATATTGTGTCCCCCTCATGGTGGTACGGTGCCCATCCCTTCCCTGATGCTGTCTTCCTATAATAATATTAGAATGCCCCCCTTCCTGGACCCCAAAAGTCACCATTGCCATACTATTATAAATTACCCCCTTTCTCTGTTGATCAAGTGGCCCCCCACTCCAGCAAGTAGTGCCCACCACCCAGCTCCCCCATCCCATAACAGAGCTGGCACTGGGACAGCCCTCCTCTAGCCTCCACAGCCAGTGCTGACTGAACTGTCATTGAGTACTGCACAGCACATCACTCATTGATTGTTCAGTTGGTGCCAGCCATGAAGGTGAGAGGAGGGCTGTGTTGATGCCGGCTCTGTTAGGGGATGAGGTGGATCTGGGTGGTGGCGACTATCTGCTGGGGTGGGAGGCTCGAGCCAATTGATCACCAGCAAAAGGTAGTCATTTGCAATATCCTGGCAAAGGCAACATTGGGGACCAGGGAGAGGGGGGCATTCTGTTCAGTACACTAATATGGCAGGTATCCAGAATCGGGAATGGCAAATATTATTATTTCATTAATATGGTGGCATGGATTGGAGAAGGGTGCCTTTTTTACATACTGATAGTAAGGTGGCATTGGAGATCTGGGGACACTGTACCACCACCAATGGAGCGGGACATATATTTCTTAATATGAACAGCATAGGGTTTGGGGAGGGGGTCACTAGTCCACTGGGGAAGGGGTTATGTTGAATGCACATGGGGATCAGGGATGGGGGATTCCTTGTGTTTGTCACAAGGGACCTGTGGCCGACTCTTCCTGTGTGCCTGGTGTTTGCTGCACAGGAGGGTGTGCTGCAAGTGTGGGGACTTAGGTGCTGGGATCCCTCCTGTACCAGGATCTGGTGCAGAGTCCCTGGTGCACCAGGCTTTGGTGCAAGCTGCTATTTGCCACAGTTTGCATCAATCCTAGCACTTTTCAAGAATTGGGCCCCAAGACTGACCAATCAGCTGGCAGGTTTGTTTTGGTCTATTATATAATCAAGCAATAATACACAATAGGGTATGATATATCATGTACTCTTGCCATGCCTCAGGTGCACTGAAAAGCACAAGACCCAGTAGTGTCTCATGTGCAAATGAAGTGATCCAATGGCATGCAGTACCATACCCTGAAGTGTGTTATATATAGAACAAATCTTGGGAATACATATAGAATAATGCATGGGGGGGGAGTGTATAATGAGAATTTAATGCCCACCCAAGGTGTGGGAAGCTAAATAATCCCCTAGGGCAAAGCCTGAGGAGTTTATTAAAGCATCCCACACTGAGAGTGGGCAATACATTCTCCTTATACACTCCTCTACATGCATTGTTTTATGTAATTGCTGGTTTGTGGGGTTTTTTTGACGTTGAGAAAAAAATTCTGTCATACAATGTTTCGGCCAACAAGTTGTGTTGTGTGAGAATGGCACACTGCAATGAATGTTAACTAGGAAACTGCTGTTTAAAAAAACTTGCTGAAATGGAATAAAGCTTATGATAAACTTGCTCTTGTGAGCTAAAAACAGTGAATCAAGCCCTTTTCCTATACTGTGCTTTACTGTTTTTGGTCAAGGTTTTCTTTCCATTGGCTGCCTCGGGTACATTTTCCTGGTTTGAGTGTTAGAATCTGCCTGCCATGTGGGAGAATAGTTGGTGGTCTGTCGGAAGGTTAGTCAGTGTAGGTGTTTTTTTTTCTGTGGTTATTTAACAGTATTTTTACAGGCATGAAGGAGTTGTCTGAGGTCTTTCACTTTCCCCTCTTTTCTTTCAGTTGTGCACTGAGGTGCAGTGCAAGCAGGTAGAAAGAACAGCTGTCATGTGTTTGCCATTATAACCCATGGGTTATAATGGCAAATTATAACCTGCTGCCTCTATGAAAAAAAAAACACAAACCAGTTATTACATACAGAATAAACAATGGGGAAGTGTGAGTTATCAGGTGATAATTTAATCAAGGGGTTTATGGAACACAATCCATGAGGCTGAAGGCCAAGTGGATTGTGATGTTCCATAAACCCCAAGATAGAATTGTTACCCTGTAGCTCACACTTACCTTTTATCTTATTTGTTATATTATATGGAAATCCCACAGTTAAAGTAAGAAAGTGCAGAAACAGTTGGGGTCTGGCAGAGGTTGCCTGAACCTTCTTTTGCTGAGCAGTTGAATAAAGGATTTTAGTTGCTGAATAAGCTTTACATTCTTTTTCAGTCTGTGGACTTTAGGGCAGGCATGCTTACTTGTTTAATAGTGTTGTGTGGTGTAGGGGATCCATAGTGGAAGCTGGATATTCATTTATCTTTTCTACAGACATTGTGAGTAGCTTTCTGGAAGTTTCTGTCCTTCTCAGCCAGGATCAATTTACAACTCATTGGGGCTTAAATATCAGGGCTTCTCACATTGTAGTACTGCAGACACAGTTAGGGTCTGGCAGAGGTTGTTTGAAAATTCTTTTGCTGAGCATTTGGGGAAAGGATTTTAGTTGCTGGATAAGCTTTACATTCTTTTTCAGTCTGTGGACTTCAGGGCAGGAGTGCTGACTTGTTTAATACAGTGTTTGTGTGTGTGTGGGACCTTCCTCTGGAGTAGGTTGCAGTGCTTGGAGGTGCAGTGAGGGGCAGACACAGGGCTGATACACTCTCATGAGAGTCGGGTGGGCACTAATCCCACCCTCCCCACCCTCCCTCCCCAAAGCACAGCTCATTTATAGGGGAACACCTGCCCTGCAATTGGAGGAAGGGGCTTCAGGTGCAGCTCACGTAGTTCTATCCAATAATGCCACCACGGGGCAGGGAAAAAGCATAGGCAGGTCTCAAATAGGAGCACAGGATCCACAATGAATTGCTGATTAGTGTGATAGGTGAATATTGCAAAGGGTATTCAACTGGAATATATCAGGTAAAATTTCTGTTAGAGGCTGGGCTAGGATTAGTTAATTCTACTTGTTGTAGGGATAATTAGTGTGGAGAGGCTGCATAGGTAGTGTGGACCATGGGTAGGATTGTTGGGTGCAATGGTTGTGGGGCAGAAATGTGGATGAATATACTGTGGCGGCTGGGAGGATGCACAATATGCCACAGGCTAAGGAGGCTCAAGAAAGAGGTTCAGTGGCTTGGCAGGGAGCTGCCGAAGTTGAGGGATGAAGGGAGGATTGTGTCAGTAGGAGGGCTGACATCTGAGAGTATTGTGGGGCACCACAGAGAAGGAACAGTGGGACAAGGGAGGGGGGGAGGGGCAAACTAGACAGGAAGCCAGCTGATGAAGGGTGGACTCTAGTAGGACTTAGAAAAATAGGAGCAGCAGTAGGCAGGAGGGAGGAGAAAGCACATAGTATGGCAAAGGGATAGGGAAAATGTTTACTTTACTAGCGACACATGGGAAAGAGGATGCAGGAGTTGATTGCACAAGGGATAACACTCACAAAGAAGAGGGAGTGAGGGGCATTACTAGTGGAGAGTCTGAGCATGGTGTGGAAGGGGAAGAGATAATACTCGGAGAGGTGAGGAGGGAGAGGGAGATTGGCAGTCAAATGGGAGGAGGAGGGGGAGGGGTCTTAATTGGGAGGGACGGGGGAAGACACTGGGGCACAAGGTAAAAATACAGTCTTGAGTGGCTCCAAAAATGAGAACCTGGGTGGTGAGGTGGTGGTGGGCACAAGGAAAGAGGAGGGGGTGTATTGGTGTTAGGGAACTTTGTACTCAAGGGGATCAGATGGGGTAGCAAGGGGGGGAGAGCCATAGTCGGATATGGGTGGAGTCCATGCCAGGATTAAAGGCAGACATGGCAGGACAGGCAATCCTAAAGTGCGTAAAGAGGGGTAGGAGGAAATCACACATTGTGGTACATGTAGGGACAAATGACCTAGTGGGGGAAATGGTGGAGGTAACAAGGTAGAAGATTGAGGATGTGGGAAGGTTGTGTGAGGAAACTAGGGAGTCTGTGGCCTTCTCCGAAGTGCTCCCAGTACCCTGCACAAGCACAGTGAGAAAGGAGAGGATTAGAGAGTTGAACACACGGTTGGTAGAATGGTGTCGAACTAAGGGGTATGGGGTTTTGGGTGGCTGGGGCAGTACCTGGCATAACAACAACCTGTTTACAAGGGACAGGCTGCACCTGAGTGGGGAAGGGAAGGAGGTATTAAAGCAAGGACTGGGGAGGTATGTTGTGACAAGGGTTGATTTAAACTAGATGGGGGTGGCAAGTGGACAGCAGGTAGGCAGGTATCCGATAGAGTGGAGTCACAGCCTATCCCTCAGGCTAGCAGGGAAGGACTTGGGGTGGACAAAAAAGGAGGGAGTAAAAGGGAGGCCATGGAGGCCAGTGAAAGTAAGGGGGCATTATGTAGGGTGGTCTCATTGAATGCAAGAAGCCTAGGAAACAAATCCACTGAGCTACAGGCACTCTTAGCAGTGTGGAGGGTGGATATTGCAGCTGTCACAGAAATGTGGGCAACTGAGCACCAAGAGTGGGATCTGGGAATCCCAGGATACAAATTATACAGGAAGGACCGTAAGAAGGGGAGGGTGGGGTGGCAGTCTATGTGAGGGACAGGATCAAATGCACAAGGGAGAAGAAAGGAGAACAGAGGCAATCTGGCTGCAGCTCCTAGACTCAAGGGGTGGGAAATTGAGTTTAGGGTGGCATACAGGCTGCTGTCCCAGTCTGAGAAGCTTGACAGGGAGTTAGTGGGACAAATCAAAAAGGTATGTAGAAAAGGGAAGGTGGTCATAGTGGGGGATTTCAACTTGCCGGGGGTTGACTGGAATATTCCGGTCACCTCCAGTGCTAGGAAGCAAGTGCTCCTGGATGCAATCCAGGAGGGTCTCCTGACACTGTTGGTTACTGTACCTACTAGACTAAAGAACACTTTAGATCTGGTATTGTTGAATGGAGATGCAGTGAGGGAAGTAAAGGTAGAGGACCCACTGGCCGACAGTGATCACTAAATGGTGTAGTTTAATATCACGATGTGCGGGGAGCCAGAGAAATCAGTTAGTTGGGTGGTAAACTTCAGGGGGCGGACTTTGGGAGGATGCAGGAAGTACTGAAAGGGAAACTGGAGGGCATAAGGCAGGAGATGGACGTGGAGAAGAAATGGGATATTATTAAACAGGGGGTTACAGAGGCAACAGAAGCCTGCACCAAGGCATAGAGTAAGAGGAGCAGAGCAAGAAAACCATGCTGGTTGAACAGCGAGGTTGTGGAAGTGGTGAGGGCAAAATGAGTGGTGCACCAGAAGTTTAGGAGGACAGAGAAGGAAGTGGACAGGGCGGAATGTGCAAGATGGTCCAGGGAGGTGACCAGAAAAGTGAGAGAAGCCAAGGCCCAGAGGGAGCTGAGATTAGCACAGGGAATTAATGGGGGGTAGGAAGACTTTTTCACATACGTCGGGGAGAAAAGGAAGTGTAAGAAGACAATAGTGAGGATAAAAAGGGGTGGGGAGTGGACGGAAAAGGGGAAGGAGCAGGCAGAAGCACTGAATGAATACTTTTGCTCAGTGTTCATGGAAGAAAGGGGGGACCGCTACCAGCATGGGCTGGGAGGGTGGGAACAGGGGAGAGGAGGCCACAGATGGAAGAACTTAGGCAAATAGAGTCCTAGAGGCACTGAGGGCACTGAAGGTAGACAAGGCTCCAGGGCCAGATGGTATCCACCCCAGGGTGTTGAGGAAGATGGCGGAAGTGTTGGCGGAGCCACTGGTGGATCTGTACAGCACCTCACTGGAATCAGGATGTGTGTTTTGGACTGGAGGATGGCACATATAGTACCATTACACAAGAGCGGGCCAGTAGATGAACCGGGTAATTATCATCCAGTAAGTCTCAACTTCATAGTGTGCAAGCTCATGGAAATGATACTAAAGGAAAGACTGGTGTCATACCTGGAGGACAGTAGCCTCCAGGATGTGAGACAGCATGGGTTTGTTTCAGGGAAGTCTTGTCAAACCAATCTCATACAATATTATGACTGGGTGACAGGTGAGCTGGATAAGGGTCATGCAGTGGATGTTCTTTACTTGGACTTCAGCAAGGCCTTCGATTCAGTGCCTCATGGGCGGCTTGGGGAGAAGCTAACTAGTGTAGTGGTAGAGAAAAAAATGATGAACTGGATTAAAAGCTGGCTGAGTGGCAGGCCACTACGGGTGGTGGTGAGAGGGGAGCTCTCAACTTCAAGGCCAGTGACAAGTGGGGTGCCACAGGGATCTGTGTTGGGGCCAGTATTTTTTGGGCTTTTCATATCAGACATTGCACATGGGGTGATGAGCAAGGTAAGTCTGTTCACTAACAATACCAAAATCAGAGCAGCGGTGGATAGAGAGGAGGGATGGAAGCAACTGAAGGAGGACCTATGCAAGCTAGAGGAGTGGTCAGAGAGGTGGCAGCTGGGGTTCAATGCAAAGAAGTGTAAGGTTATGTACTTTGGGGTGAAGAACCCAAGGAGCGAATACTGGCTGGGGAGGGGGTTAAGATGGGGATCACTGAGGAGGAGAAGGACCTAGGGGTAGTGATAACAGGGACCATGAACAACACTGTCCAGTGCAGGAGAGCAGCTGCAAAGAGAACAAGATGCTGGGGTACATAGATAGGGGTTTTTCATTCAGGCAAAGAGAGGTAATATTGCCCCTCTACAGGTCGCTGGTAAGGCCGCATTTAGAGTATTGTGTGTAGTTTTGGAGGCCATACCTAAAGCGTGATATCAGGCTACTGGAGGGGGTGCAGAGGAGGGAAACAAAGATGATATGTGGAATGGAGGAGAAAGACTATGACAGCAGGCTGGGAGACCTGAATATGTACACCCTGGAGGATAGAAGGGACAGGGAGGACATGATAGAGACATTCAAGTATCTGAGGGGAATCAATAAGGATGGGGCAGATGGGGTCTTTAAGTTAAGGAGGGGGAGGGTCACCAGTGGGCATGGGCTAAGAATAGAGGAGGGAAGATTTAGGAAGGAAATGAAGAGACACTATTTCACAGAGAGGGTGGTAGCAAAATGGAATGCCCTACCAGAATGGGTGGTATCATGTAAATCTGTGAACAGCTTCAAAAGGGCATGGGACAGGAACAGGGAGAGTGAGGGTGGGGAGGTGGGGATAGCAGTGGGATGGCAAAGGGGAGGGGGGGGACAGCTGCAAACTAGGGGTGTTGGCTGCACAGTCGAGCAAACTTAAATAGGCAGGGTGGTCTGTTTCTGCTGGCACATTCATATGTGCGTATGTTCAAAAGTGCCACTAAAACAAACAGCAGCAGGACATTTACTCACATTACTGCCATTATGCTTCACTCACTGTCACTTTCAGCTGAGTTTTGTGTATCTCCCATGTTTCTCTTATGTGCTCTAAATAAGCAGTAATTAACCTGAGGCCACTTATGTTTCTTTTGGTGGTATTCATGCTATTTTTATTTGTTTTTTTGCTGCTCTATGAAGGCTTGTCTGTTCATTGGATTTGGAGGAATGAAGTGTGATGGTATTTTCACTCAGCTGAAAGTGAGGGTGAGTGAAGTGCAATGGCAGCAGTATGAGGAAAACTGCTGCTGCTGTTTGTTTTAGTCGTGAAAGTGCAGTTTTCTTTCACTGTGTAGTAATCTACTGTTGGTGATTGACAGGTGGTGATAATCCACACTTTGAAATGGATTATCACCACTTGTTGATCAAAACATGTGGATTATCACCTTTAGAAAAGTGTTCTTGTCCATGGATTATTGGCCTTAGTCATAATATATAAGGTTGCAGACCCATCAAGGGGGCTAATTAGGGATATAAGGACAAGACCCTGAAGGGTGAGTATATTACACTAGTTTGCCCCCAAGATGGATATATTTCCAAGTGTTCCACGCTTACCCTTTGTTTGTTGAATATAATACATTAGGATGGCAATTGTTATGGGTGTTACATTTGCAATCACATTAGGGTACCTGAAGGTCTCTTACAGCAATGAGCGAATCGTGAATAGTGAGTGTAGGTAGGAGGTTGGGGGATTTCTGGATTTGGAAGGGTTTTGTGCATGTTTTTCCAGTGTTCTTTTGCAGCATGTTAATTGGTCTGGCTAGCTTCCTATTGATATGTTAATTGTGTTATTAGTATTGTCCCATAGGATTTATTTCAGTGTAGGTATATACATTTTATTAGTGTAGACACATACTCCTAATTGTTTCATTAAGGTAGGTACCTGTATATAGCTTTAATTAGTGTAGGTATATAGCTGTAATTGTTTAATTAGTGCAGACATTAATTTTGTATTTGATAAAGTAGTCACAGGTATACCGGGAAATAAATGATGGCCTTTTCTATGCAGGAAAATTCCCATCCATGTATTATACAGCAATAATTCAGTGTAGGAGTTCATGGAAAATCATTATCCATGAGCCCAAGACTGAGTGGCTTGTGATGTTCCATAAACCACGAGAGTGACTTTGTCACCTTGTAACTCACACTACACTGTCATTTTATTTTTTATATTACAGGAATAATCATACAGTTAAATAAATAAATTGGTATAGTTCTTAGTGCTTTTGTGCTTTTGTGCAGTTTTCTGTTGTTAGGCATTAAGAAGCAAGCAGGATAACATAGGAAAATGCCACTTAACGGAGCTTACAAGTCAAATTTGATTCGAACAGGAACAAGTTCAAGAAGGAAAAAATGCTCATCGGAGATGGGAAATACATCTTTTTGACAGGTTTTCAATCACTGTCTGACAAGGAGTCAACAATTACCCTGAGCCTTTTTTCTTGTGTAATCTCCCTTATTGTGCTAGGTTTATATTCCTCTCCATTTCCTTTTTTAGCAGGATAAAGTCACCAAAGTGCTTGTTTAAAAAGCTGATGGTAATTTCATCGATAGCCCAATTTTCTCCTACGTGCCCTAGATAAGCAGTGACTAACTTGAGATCACATATTGTTTAGTTGGTTGTGCTAGCATTTTTGGGTTGCTCTATAAAGTTTGTCTGGCGTCAGGATTAAGTGGAATGAAACATTTATTTATTTATTTTTTGTTGACCGGGTAAGTGCACTAGACAAATCCTGCCTATTTTCAGGCATGACCTGGGGGAAGGGGATACAGATGAATGCCAAGTGACCTTGAACCAGATTAATCTGTTTGTGGAGTTTTTAGTGAATGAGGGAAATTTGACCAGGACACCGGGGAAATTCCCCTTCTCTTTTTTCAATAAGTGCCATAGGATCTTAACATCCACCTGAACTACCACCAGTCCAGGCAGATGGGACCTCGGTTTAACATCTCATCTGAAGAAGCGGCACCTCAGAAGTGCAGCACCCCTTTCATGCTGCACTACAGTGTCAGTACTAGGATATTAACCCAAGTGCCAAATGTGGGAACTGAACCCACAGCCCTCTGATCTCCCAGACTCAGAGGTGAGTGTGCTGCCTACTGAACCACTGACACTGATACCATAATACTATTTTTCTAAGACATGAAAGTGAGAGTTACTGAGGCGCGATGAAGAGAGTATAAAGAAAAACTCATGGTAAAATCTGTTTGGTGGCACAAGTGCATTTTTCTGACAGGTTGTGATAATCCACTGTTGGTGATTGGCACATAGTGATAATCCAGTCTTAGAAATGAATTATCACTACTTGTCAATCACAAACTATGGAGTAGCACATTTAGAAACAGCTTGCTGAACGTGGGTTATTGGTCTTAGCTGTATAATATTAAGGAATATTACATGACACTGTGTTGTACTGTATATCATGAGATATTGTCAGGCGTAGGTTGTCTTGTCAGTCAGGAGGCCACAGGCTGTGATTTATGCAGCCAAGGACTGTCAATATCCCATGATTTACCACAACCTGGAGAATATTATTACTATAATTATTTTTTTTTCTTTTGTGTGTGTGTGTGTGTGTGTATACATAAAACATAAAAAAAAAAATTTAAAAAAGAATATATAGTGTTAGTGCACATTTAGGAAAAAAACATCCCTTACTTTGTTATGTGCTCAGTAGGTGACACTGTTGTAGCAGGTTTTACAGGACAAAAGAGCAGAAAGCAGTGTGATACTATGAAGAGGGACAGCACTGAATTTCGATGGTACTGTGATTGGCCAACCCATTTTTGTTGCATAGCAGGAGTCCAGAGCCAAAGAGTGCAGCAACAGCAGTAGGGAAGCTGTGTTAGAAATCTAGGACTGGGAGTGATGTATAGCGGTGGTTGTATGGCTGAAACTGGACCTTTTTAAAAACACTGTGATGAACAGATGCTAGGGCAGCCATATTATGTGTGAGCAAAGGAGGGTGAAGTACTATGAAATCAAATGAAAACACTGTTTGCTGGCCCATTTTTACTGTTGGTATATGCAAGAAAGTGCCCATACTTCTTGTTTAGTCAAGTTTGAGTATTTTTTTGGAGTACCATTGGATTAGTAAACTATAAGATATGACAGGGTATGGGTTTCCATTTGTAAACCACATACCCATGAGCATTTTGAGGCATGATGATCTAATGCTGAGTGCCTTTAACCACATGGAAGTGAAGTTTACAAATAGGGACATTAATCCACACCTTGAATTACGTTATTGCCCTTATAGAGTAGGTAACATACATGAAATAAAAAATAGTTGTTTTTCATATTTTCCCTTTTTATAGAATGTTTTGCTAACTAGCTAAACAAATAAAAAATAGTCTTTCAGCCTCAGAAAGATGAGACCAGAAGATTTGTGCCTATCTTTCAATAGAGTGAAAATGTGATGCGGTGTTGTATTCCTATTCTCCAACCTTTCCTCTCACATAGGTAACCCCCCCACCCATATCTGTCCATGGTTGCACCAAAGAGTCCAAGAAATAATTCCAGTTCACATTGTTTGTATCAATTTTAAATACATACAAATCACAGGAAAATGTGTCTTAACTTTTAATTGCCAATAATCAGACTGCAAAGGTAAGGGACTGCAGTTAATGAATTGTAGAACATTTTTCTTTTCTTTTTACATGCTGTGCTTATTATCTCAACAGTTTGATCAGATCCTTTTTCGTGGAGGCAGTCAGTGTGGTTAATTTCTTTGAAAGTTTCATGTCTTAATGTTGGTCACCAACTATCTTTTGCATCTGAATAGACTAGCTTAAGTTGCTGGTGGAGTTTTCACCATTAACACAAGTGTGGTTTGGGTCAAGAGCACAATAAAAGCATAAAAATGCATCTTTTGGGTGAGTCTGTGGTATTGAAATGTTGGGTTACAACATTCGGCACAAATGTCTGCATCAAAGTGTTTGAATAACTTATATTACAAACATTGTGGCCATGCTTTTATTGAAAGGAAGTTTTTTTGTGTTTGCTTGTTTGTTTAAATTAATAATTTTGGCTTGTTTGACTGTTTTAAAAAAGAGGAGACGGCACACTGCAGCTTATATGCATGTGTGCACTAACTATTTTAAAACTGTGTGTGTATGTTGGAGGGCTGCATTTGATAGCAACTTTGAAGACTGTCAGGCTGTATGACTCAAGTGTATGAAAGCAGATAAAACTAACATTAAAGTTTTAAATATTTAAGTTATATGAGTTAGGAGCATGTGGGGGAAGATTGGCGGTTGTTTGAAATTGAGAATATGCTAAGTTTTAAAAGTAAAAATGTTAGTATTAGGTCAGTTTTACTTTACAACGATGTCTGCATTTTAAAAACTGAACATTCTATTAGATCGAGGATTGATATTTTTTGGTGCTTTCTCCTGGTTGGCAGAAGAAGTGAAAAGTCATTTGTTTCTTTTTCTAAACCACTGGTTCGGAATTTTCTCTGCCCATCAGGATCCAGTAAATTCTGTATCTGTTCTGTAGTGTTACTTAACTGCATATTTAATTTTATTTTAGTTTTAACTAAACAGTGTTCTAAGGTTGTGACAATTTCTTATGAAAATATTTTGCAGCAATAATAGGATTTAAATGAGCCTTTTGCACATTTTGTTACTATAGTATTCTGTAATGATTCTAGAGCAGACTGGATTGACTTCAAGTCATTTTCTGCCTTACTGTACCTTTCTATGTTTCTATTTTAAGTTGATAGGTCCTCTTGGGGAGTTTCTTACTCTATGGTGTAAGAGGATCTTCTCAGGAAGTTTGGGGGAGAGGAATGCAACGTGAACCTAAGTGATTCTGGCTGTCCAAACCTGATTTGATAATCTGTGTACCACAAAAGACACTCCTTAGAGGATCCAGTAATATTTTATAAATCCCTTTGGTTAGTTAGAGCAATTTATAATACGGTACATGTTTTTAAATTTTAAAAGACAATGTAGCAGTCCCCCACCTCTAAAGTGGAATGCTCCAGTATAATAATCTTGCACAAGGTGAACACTGCACACAGGATAAGAGGTACTGGAGTTCTTAGTGCTGATTGGTTCAAATAAAGTAAGTGATTTAGAATAGTTTTACTATCATTCCTTTATTAAATGTCCTTTGAGTCACTGACGTCTCATGGGAAACTGAAAAAAAAAACCTTACACACATTTTATGCTTATATATAAGACAGTGTTTATATTTCAGTCTGTTCTCAATAACTAAGTGCAATTCATACATGCATACATACATACAAATATACAAAGAATCCATCAGAAGAAGGCCATTTGATCTATCAAGTCTGCTCATATTGCAGGGTCCACAGCTTGAGCTAGTGTCCCTGTCCTCCCTCCCCACTCCTCCCATCCTCCCTACCCATGATCATTACTTTCCCATGCCTATCCCAGCCTCTCTTAAAGCTGCCCACTATCTTCAATGAGATGACCTCTTCTGGCAGTACATTCCAAGTGTCCACCACCCTCTTTGTGAAGAAATGCTTCCTGACCTCCCTCCTAAACCTCCTGCCCTCAAGCTTAAGACTGTGCCCCCTAGTGTTGTGACTGCCACTCAGCTTAAAGAGACTCTCCTAATTAATCCTATTCATCCCTTTCAAGTAGTTGAAGGTCCAAATCAGATTAATCCAGTGTTTGAAATTAAACAGATTTACTGGGGAGATGCCACTAACTTTGATGCAGGATTGAACAAACCTGACAAGGGTCTAGGGACATGTTGACTCCTTGTATGTTGCATGTTTATACTTTAGTCAGTTTTATGACTCTGGGGGATAACTTTCACAGGAAAAGTCCTTCCCCATTTTTGCACTTGGAAGTGAGTCAGACTTTTAATTTTATTCCCAGAATTAAGTTCCCTTGCCCCCTTCCCATTTCCACCACATATGTGTATTAGCATTAAATTAGGATCACTTTCCCCAGACTTACGTTGCTTTAGGCACAACTGGCTACATCTGTTATCATCACAATACTTTACCTGTGACATCACAATCTGTTGTTCTGCAAATGGGTATGCTATGTACTGTAGAGAGGATTTGGATGTCAGGTGCAGCAGACACACAGTCAGAACAGATGAAATCTAATGGATAATGACCCTCTTTTCATGATAATGTTCATGGTAGTCATAACAACATGAAAAGCAAATAAGAGAAAATATATGAAACATATGCAGAACTGTTATATGTAACCAGATGCCTCCGTGTAGGTAGTGGGGTGCTTGTTCTTCTTTTAAACCATTTATTTTTAACTGTTATGAAGCAGGAGGAAATGGACTATTGTGAGAGCTTGTTTAATTGACTTATTGACCTTGTGTCACCCGATGTATGAGAGGCGAGGGTATGTTTAGCTGCTGAGGTGTCCCTCAGTTTGTGTTTGCTGTTTGTGTTGCCAGGCAAGTTTACATGGCCTTTCTGAAGGCATTGTTCCTTGTAGCTGCTTAAAAACACAGTTAAAAATACTTTAGCAGCTCCTGTCTTGACCTAATGTGTCAGTGATGTCACTTCCGGTAAAACGAGCATTCAGATGCTGGCTTCAGGGACTGTGCCATCCTAAAATGTAGCTTGATGCTTCCATGTATGTAGTAGGGCACTTGTTCTTCTTTTAAATCATTTATTTTTAACCTGCACAAAGCAGGAGGAAAAGGACTATTGTGAGAGCTTGTTTAATTGGCTTATTGATCTTGTATCCCCCTGTGTAGAAGGGGCAAGGGTATGTTCAACTGCTGAGGTGTCCCTCAGTTTGTGTTTGCCCTTTGTGCAACCAGGTGAGTTTACATTTCCTTTTTAAAGGCATTGTACCTTGTAGTTGCTTAAAACCACACTGAAAAATCCTTTAGCAGCTCCCATCTTGACTGAAAGTTGCAGTTACGTCACTTCTGGTAAAATGAGCATTTAAAAGCTCACTTTAGTGAGCAGAGGTGAGTGCAGGTGTCTGCCAAGGAAGACGAGGAAGCGAGTCAGGGGTCTTTTATCCAGGTGCTACTCTTACATAAGTGCATCCAGTGAGTAGCTTCAGTAAGACACAGAAAAAGTAATCATCCATCTAAATAAAGTAAACTAACATCAAACTAAATTAAAATGGAAACTTTACATTGTTCATTTGAATACCTTGAACTTAGAAGTGAGGAGCATTTACTTCATGGGGAAATGACAACACATCCAAGAATGTGAGCCAAATTACAGTTTTCCCTAACTGTGTCACCTTTAACCACTTGCATAATGAAGTTCTTGTACTACACTCTGAATTAACAAAAATTAAAGAGTTAAAGGACTTGGAATTATACATGGATAATATGATTAGAAACACCACACCAAATGGTTGTCTTCCACCTACTAATTCTGACTTAATTGAAAAGGCAGGCCCAAGTTCAGATACTACTGTTCCCACTGACATTTTAAAATCCTGTAACAACAGCAGAAACAATAAAAGGAATAGGAAACCTGAAGTTGATTCCTCCTCAAATGAATGGGAAATTGTACAACCCAGGCAGTATAAAAAGGGGAGAAGGGCTGAGATCTATAACTCCAGTGTTACCAATGTGTCATCGCATAGTGGAGCCTCTTCTATGACTGGTGTACCAGTATAAAATAAATACTCTCTGCTTGCCAACCATGACACTAGAAACAATACTGGAGATTCAGATCCAGATAGCAACAATGTTGAAGTGATAGGCGATTCAATTGTTTGTTACCTTGACTCACACCTAAGATCTGGTCGTCCATTAAATAACACTGTCACTTTCCTGCCAGGAGCTAAAGTGGAGGATGTTTCAGCTAGAATAGATAAGCTGATAAAAAACAACAAATCCACCATAATATTACATGTTGGCACAAACAACATAGGTTGAATGCACGAAAAAGACATCTGTTATGAATGAATTAAACTAGGAAAAAAATCAGAAATAAGGGCTGTAAATTGGCCATTTCGGCCATTCTCTGCATCACAAGAGTGCATCCAGAAAAAAATTCAACTACTGCAAGAATAAATGCCCATCTGAAATATTGGTGTAGCAAGGAAGAGTTGATGTTCATTAATCACTGGAACACATTTTTTAACAATAAATCACTTTTTGCTAAAGATGGCCTGCATCTCAATAAAAAATGAGCCAGCAAATTGGCAACAACCTTCCTAACAGTTAATTCTCACACCAATTTAAATGGACACTGTCAAACCCCCTTAGGTCTCAAAGTGTCCCTAGTTTAAAAAAAAACACATTTTATGATTGCCAACATTCTGAAAAGACTGCTGATGTATCTGGTAGTTTCATTCTGATTCTTTTTTTATTTAAAAAAGTAAAAACAGACTGCCTGCTTTATTGGTGTTACCACACAAAAACAGGTTTGTTTACATTAATTGATCAGCTCCAACTGCATCTTACCTGGAGCTGGGAACACCCACAACACAGTCTAGCCACTTATGATGCAGTGGGAGTTTAGGATGCTATTGCATCATGAGTGACTGCAGTGTTTGGGGGGTGTTTCTAATGCTCAGCAAGTATACAGTAATAACTGATTTAGGATTTGAAACAAAACACAGTTGTTTATAAATATACATTAGCATGCATTTCAGTTCTACTAAACAAGGAGACAGACAAAACAAACAGAAATATCAATGACTTTTAGAGAAGGTAAGCAATCCTAAAATGTGGATTTTTAACTAGAAATAATTTGTTGCAAAACAGGTTGACATTGTCCCTTTAAACTCACTCAAGGGGTGGCAATCAACAGTCTGGTAATTAATAATCACCATACCAAATATAACAATAATACTCAAACTACAAATCACATTAGCAAGTCACTAAAATGTGTGTTATTTAATGCACACAGCCTCAATAATGAACTTGATGAACTGGTAGCATGTTGCAACATAAATAAACCAGATATTCTGGGAATTATTGAAACTTGGAGGTCCAACACAGATTCTTGCAGATGATGTATCCCAAGCAATGAATTATTCCACTTGAGTAGAATCAACGAAAATGGGGAGGAATTGCCCTTTATATTAATTGCTGTCTTCACTCAAGTGATGTCTCCAATAAAATAACATCCACCACACTAATACTGAAACTCTCTGGATTAAAATCAATAGGGGTATATCTGACAGCTTTATTTTACAGTTATGCTATCATCCTCTGACTGTCAGGCTTCTATTACAGAAGAAATTATGAAAGAATTAGAATTGGAAACCGATTTCAGTGACATCATTCTTATGGGGGATTTAAACCTTGGGGATATTGACTGGATTAACAAAGATACTAGTCATTACCACGCTAGACATTTTCTCAATTTATGTAAAAAACTTTCCTTCATTCAGCATGTTAGGGTTCCAACCAGGGACAATAATATACAGGATATTGTATTAGGATCTGAAAATCTAACTATTACAAACACTTGTATATGTGCTGATTTAGGAAACAGTGACCATAATTCTATCAAGTTTAATCTCATTAATAACTCCCTAAACTCAAAATAACTACTGCTTTGTATGCATATAGCAAAGCAGATTTAACAGCAATTAGAGAGTCTCTGTCCAAAATTGTCTGGATACTACTTTTTAAGGACCACACTATCGAAAGTATGTTGTCCATTTTAAAAAAACAAAATCTTTGAAACAGCTAATATATGCATTCCTACTTATATTAAACACAATAATTAAAAATTAAAACCAAAATGACTGGCTGTCCCAGTGGCACTGAGGGTTGAGGTGCTGGATGCCACACCTCACGCCACGCTGGTGACCCGGGTTCAGGAGCGAGCTCTGGTGCCTGGGGTTAGCAGGGGTGGGATTGGATTGAGAGCCCACTGGGATGCTCTCCTGTCCCAGGGGGAGGGTTCTGGGATGTCCAGTGCACCAGCAGCCCCTGATGTAGACCAGAGGTGCTGCCATGCACTAGACAGCATGTGATTGGCATGGCCCAGTGTCAGCAGGGTTGCTGTGTGTCAATTAGGATGTGCACCACACAGGGGAGGGAGGGGGGAGGAGCACAGAGAGACAAAGGGGAGAAAAAGCCCCTCCAGCCACATAGGTGATGGCTCCTCCATTGCCACTGCCACCACATGCCCATCACAGTTTCTCTGACACTGCCCCTTTGATCTCCCCAGGACTGTAGCCCCCGTGTCCCTGGGAGTCATAATGTCCTTGAGGATGGTGGAGAACACAGCAGGCAGTAGAGCGGTCATGGTGAGTGAGGTAGCCCTAGAGAGTTCCGGTTGGGAGGCAACAAAAAGAGTGGACAAAAAAAAATGGCTAACCAAAAACATTATTAAAGTTCAAATGCACATATTTCATAAAAAAGCTTGAGTTCCCTTGAATTCACACCCCTGTGTCATGATTAGTGTTTCCTGAAAATATCATGCTGTTTGGTTTTGTGTGTTTTTTTTTTGAATCAGCAACTGTTACTGTGACAAGGTACCTTTGTAAATGATCCTATGGTTCAAAGGTTTTCCAAACTGCTGTCTAAATAAATAAATAAATAAAATGTGCTCTGCAGTAACTGAAAACAGTGAAGAAACAGTGAATATGCTTCTGTTCCTGTCAGTTAGCAATGACATCATACTTGTCCAGCCTGCTGCTTCAGCAATTAAGCCCCTGATGGACTAAATCGGCTGTTGCAGTTCCTAGTTAGAGCAGTCTTGTAAAGATAATTGTTTTCACTCAAAGTTTTGTTACTAACCCATCTGAATAAGCTGTTGCAGTTCCTAGCTAGAGCAGTCTGTAGAGCTAACTCTGCATTCTATTCTGGTTATATAACACAGGGTTGTTTAATGGATATAAAATAAATCTGAATTCTGTTAATTCATAGAAGCAGTGTGTCTTTGATGTAGCCTCAATAAAAAAAGATCCAGTAAACTTTTCTACAAACAACTTAAAGGATACCTAAACAACATTTTGGCAACAAACTATTCAAAAATTTGACTCCGTAGGTGACTAAAGGAAAGGCTGCTGTATTCATTAATGCTAAAATTACATTTATATAATTTACCTAAATTTGGTTCCAGAGCATTTGAAAATTGTGAAATCAGCCTTCCAATTTCAAAAAAACTGTCTTACCTACTTCCTAAAATGGCCGCCAAATGTGCTATGTGATGACATCATTGGAGCCAAAGTCAGAGATATATGGCTCTCTATAGTGCTAACTAATTCTTTTTTCCCTTTGTATAGAATTGTTTCACCCAAATGGTCAAAACCATGTGCATTTTTTTGTATAATACACGTTAGGCTATGGTTCTGTTCATTTTGTTTACTTTAACATGCTGAAAATGTGTTTTAATCCAATCGACTTTCTCTGTGGCAAACCACAGTGCAGTACAAATTTTGAATAACCTGGTGGTCTAGTAGTTATGGTGGCTCCAGGATGCTACAGTGGGGGTGCTGGGGTGGCATTCATGCTTAATATGCACTTTTAGCATTTTTATTAAACCTTTATATTTTCTCCTATTATTCTTTTCTAAAACATTTTTGACAGAACCTACAAATGTAATCCATAGTTTGAATGTAAACATTTGTACAATCAATAAATCAGATTTCTTCAACAAAGTGAAATGCTGCAGCAGCAGCGGCAAACAAGTATGTTACATTGTGGGGGTTGAAGCTTCACCCTTTACCACCCCCTAGAGCCACCACTTTTCTGTAGCAAAGTTCTTGTGCAGTCCAATGTCAGGTTCATACTTTCTCGAAACTCAAATATATGCCGATCTTGTCTTCTTTTTCTATGGGAAATAATAATAAGAACCAGCATTTATATAGTGGTTTTCATAAACATTGTATCCCAAATTGCTTTACAAGAAATACTAGACTGGTAGTGAAGTGACTGAACGTGTAGTGGCAGCCATCTCATACACTAATATCCACACACAGCCTTGGACAATTGCATGAACTAGTTTTATGGAAAGGGGCATGTTGGCCAGGACAATGGGTTCAGGTAGTAAACACGGTGCTGGCAGCCCCACATCTTATTTCTCACAGTAATCTGCTCATATTTCTCTCCTTCTGTCTTCCCCCTTCCCTGAATATAGCAGTACCTTGTAAGAGTGGCCTTCTCAGTCCCCCTCTGGTATTCATTCTTCACTATTCCTCCTCACACCGAAAAGTGGTGAGCTCATCACCCTTCTGCAGCATGAATGCAAGTAGTACAACAGTCCCTGTTTTATTTTGACACATCAGATGTAAATATATCTTTCCAGTAAGTCAGGCTCACAGCAACAGGGAACAAGGGGAATGATGGGCGTTCCTATCCTTAAAAGATCTAGGCTACCTTTGATTAGGCATTATTAAATGATGGATGTGCACATCATTGTGCACGTCATTTAACAGAGCCTAATCATAGGTGGCATAGATCTTATATGGGTAGGAAAGCCTATTTTTCCACTTGTGCCATGCTGCCATCAGCCTGGCCATCAGAAGATCATGTTTATTATTAATATGTAACTATAACACGGGAGACTGTACTAACCACATTCATGATGCGGAAGGGTAGTGAACTCACCAGTTTTTTGGGGTGGGGAGCAGGTTAGAAGAATTAATGCAGAGAGGGACTGAAGAGGACATTCTAGCAGGGTGCAGCTACATTCAGGTTAGCTGAAGACATGAAGGAGGCCGCTGAGAAGATCACTGTGAGATCTGGAATGTGGGGTTGCCAGCAACGTGATCACTTCCTGACTGTGGATGAGAGTAGCCAGTGATGACAAATACTCAGAGTGGCAGGGCTGCATTGAATTCAGTGTAGGGAGATTACCCTCGGGTGGGGGGGGGTGTTGACGTTTGTTAGGACAGTATTGAGGGAGTTGTGTATAGCTCATTCAAGATTTGGAAGGGTGGTAACCAACCAACTCGCATTGTGGAGTAGAGCACAGAAAAGTACTAGAGAAGAATTGCTGGGAACTGTCCTGCAGGGTTCTGCAGATCACAGGTAAACGAGAAGACTGACACTTGAAGTCGGGTGGATTTGCTCAAGGTATTAGTATGCCTCTCCTACTAATAATATTGCTATCCATTCTAAGTGCAGTCCTTATGAGGGCATGAACAGCAGTTTTTCCTGGTGGGTCATGATGCTTATTGCTTGGCCCTCCAGGAAGACCTAGGTGTTGTTTAATAAGGTGGGAAAAAAACACAACTGGGAACTGTACATATTACTTTCACTGTGTAAAAGGGTGGTGATCCACTCAATGTTTACTGTGGGAGCAGAAGTCAAACATTGAGAATGTGGACTAGAGAGTGATTTGGGAGGCATTTTTAAACAGTGCCAGCTGATGATGCATATCAGTATAGGTGTGCATAACTCTCTGAGGCACAAGATTACAATCTAAGGTGTGATAATTCTCTTCATGAGACCGCAAGCTCATATGCAGCCCCAGGCAGTACTAAGGACAGGGTATGGATGGTGAGGTGTTCAACAGAAGGTAGGCTAGGTGCAGGGGGTTCATATGGAAAAAGAAAGCCTTATCTGTGGATTAACAAGAGATCTTGAGCTTTGGAACTGAACAATACCGGTACTTTGCTGTGTGACCCTGAGCTAGTCACTAAACTTCTTTGTGCTCCCAGGCCACACCTGTAAACAAGCTTTCAGCTTAGTGTGTCTCTCCTGGTTAACAAAAAACAAAATTCAGTGCATCATATAACCACTAGATCATCAGGTATTTGAAGTGTTGTACTGTAATGCAATTTGCCAAAGAAAAAGTCAGCTGAATTGCAAAACATTTTTTGCAAGTTAAAGTAAACAAAATGAACAAAATCATAGCCTGACATATGTACTGATCAATATAATCCACTAGTTAATACATGGTGTTGATCATTCTGGTACAAAATTTCAAAATGAAGAGGGAAAGAAGAACTAATTAGCACTATAGAAATATATGTTGATCTGTGTCTCTGGCTCCTATGATGTCACCATGACTCATCACTTAACACACTTGGCAGATGTCTTAGAGAGAAGCCAAGGCGGTTTTTTGAAAGTGTAAGGCTGATGTTTACATTTTGCAAAAGCTATGAAACTACATTTATGTTATTTACATAAATGCAGTTTTAGCATAAATGTAAACATCAGCCTTTACTTTACCTTGCAGTGAAGCCAGATTTTGGAGTTTGCAGTTTTAAAAAACTGCTTGTTTAGGTACCCTTTACAGGAAGCTTGCTCAGAATCGCCCTAACCCTTGCCCTGTCAGACCTGCATCCACACATGACCGCCCTTAAAAAGGAACTATTAAGTTGGCAGCTGTTAACATCTGCAGCTTGCAGACTAAATTGGATAACCTCTAGGTATGGATCTTGCAGCATAGCCCAGACATTCTGTCAGTGGTAGAAACATGGCTTTCCCCAAAGGTGCATGACTCTGCAGTTGCTCTACCTGGGTATTCCCTTTACTGGCTAGATAGGCTCACCAAGCAAGGTGGTGGCTGTGCCATCTACCTGAAAGAGACACTTAAAGGATATGCCCTGCCTGTGGCCAATGTGGGCTGTATATCCCAGGCGCTAACCATTAAAGTACTGCTTGGTGCCAAAAATAAAGCTTTGACAGTAATCTTTGCCTATGTTCCTCCAAACGACAATGGGACAGGCTCCCACAACTTAATAGACTACCTATGTAGCCTCAACCACAAATCTGAAACTTTAGTACTGGGTGACCTAAATGTCAACTGATTATCTTTTAGTGCTTCTCCATACAAAGATGCCATCTCATCACTCTACTTGCCCAACTTGTTACATTCCCAACAAGGACTAACTGTAAAACAGGAACAAGTACCCTTCTGGACCTGATACTCTCCAGCAACCCACAATAAATCTCCACTGTAGCAGTACATCCAGATTCTATGAGTGACCACTCCCCTGTTTCCTGCAGTTGGTCCATTAAATTCTGCAAGCTCCCATCTTTGACTATCTACAGTAGATTGTTAAAATGTGGTCATCTGGAACATCTAAAAAATGACCTCAACAACAATGACTAGTCCCCTCTCGATGCATTTGATGACGTCAACTTGGCACTGGATTATTTCATAAAATAATTCAACAATGCCTGTGATACCCATGCTCCCATTAAGAAAATGAAAGTTTGTGGCATTATAAACCCCTGGATTACTCCACAATTCATTGCTATGATGAAGCACAGAGATCACCTCTGGCACTTTGCCAGGGCATCAGGCAAAAAAGCAGATGTTCAGGAATACAAAAAGGTGAGGAACACCTGTACACATGAAAGCCTTACTATGAAATCCAAATATCATAGGGAAATGCTCACCAATACCTGGGGAAACAGCAAAAACTTCTGGAGCAACATAAAAGATGTCACCAGGAAAGTCTCACCCTCCATGCTCAATATCGATGGAATTCCAACCCTGGGCCTGCTAACCATAGCAAACAGATTCAACAACATATTCACAGACCTATCCAGTGTCCTCTCTCCAGACTTCTTCATGGATAATGACTCGCCTAGTACCTACTGTCCTACTAATAACCCCCTTGAACCACCTCCTTTTTACTTCAAAATTATCTGAGCATGAATGGCCAGGAAATACCTTACCAAAGTGCTAGGTAAATTACAGCATAGCGGTGACTCACTGGATCTTAAGCTCATAGCTCTCACTTTTAAGGAAGTGCTGATGTCCCTCATTAAGATCATCAATCTATCGCTACAACTTTGGCAATTTCCTCAAGTTTGGAAATCAGCACTAGCCACTCTGGTGCACAAGAGTGGAGACAGGACCCATCACGCATATTATAGACTGATATCTAACCTCCCACCAATATCCAAGGCACTTGAGTGCATTGTTGCTGACCAGCTGGTGGACTACCTTGAAAAATACTATATCCAATGCCAGCAGCAACACGGGTTCCAGAAGGGGCACAGCACTACCTTGGCCCTGATGAAATTCACTGGCTTTATTCATCAATCTCTGGATCAGGGCACCTTAGTAGCAGCTGCTTTCATAGACCTCACTAAGACGTTCAGTACTGTCCATCACTTACTATTCCTCCAACAGGTTGCTGCTACTGGCCTTTCCTCTGACACAACACTTTTGTTCAAAAGCTATCATCTTGAAGACCACTTTCAATGGGTGAAAATAGCCAACATCGTATCTGACCGACAGCCCGTCCACTCTGGAGTGCCACATGGCTCAATCCTGGGACCATTCCTATTCAGCATCTTCCTTAATTACCTACCTCATTTCTGCCACCAAAGGATCCTCCTCTATGCAGATGCTGCAGTCATCTACTCCTGCAGCCACGACCCCAAGCAACTGGAACTTCACCTTTAGAGTGGGGTTGTGGAAGTGGAGGAATGGTTCTCTAAACATAAACTGATCCTCAACTACAAGAAAACCAAAGTAATGATATTCAGCAGCACCCAAAACAAGCACAAATCCCATACACTTACCATTAGAAACTGTGTTGGAGTCCCTCTTGAGCAAATACCACATTTCAAATACCTGTGGGTCACCTTAGACAGCTGTCTATCCATACTATGGTCATCAAATACTTCTCTTATTAATTTTAGATTATTTAACATAGATCTGTCTGGAACTGCACATGTTTGAGTGTGAAAAATTAAAGACTGGGCTATTTTAGATAGCCTATGGTTTATAATTGTACATAAAATTTTCCAGTCGGAATTCATGAGACTGATAGGCCACCAATTATCCAAGTTATCCTTTTCCTTGTTTTTATGTAAATAAATCAGGTTGCTATCAGCAAGAGTAACAGGCACTGGTAATAAACCTTGAATAATAACATTAAAACTGCAGTTAAATGAGGTAGTAACAACATTTTGGCCTTTTTATAAAATTCATTGGGAATCCCGTCTGGCCCTGGTGTTACATTACTTTTCAACTGAAAAATGACACTACTTACTTCATCTGCAGTAATAGGTTGTACCAAATCTGCTGTGCTGTCATTTGATAACTGCGGGATATCTAAATATTGAAAAAAATCCCCCCAGTTTCGTGGTCGAAAGTCCCGACCATATACGTTTTTTTGTGTGATTAGAGACCAGCCGCAAAATACCATGGTTATCTGAAACTCTAGTGCCTTTTTGTGTTCTCAAGGAAGGCATATATTTTGTATGCACTTGCCGTCTACAACTGTAGACACCTTCCTTCCATATTTTTCTTCCAGGAATAATGAAGTAGACCTGTTATACTGATAGGCATGCATTTCCTTTTTTAACTGATGAATCTGTGAGGAATAATCCAAGTTAAATTCTGCTTGCCAGGAGAGTAATTTTTCTAAATGTCTTCTTTTATCTAAATATTTTATATATTGTACTTTAGAACAGGATTTAGCCAATCGTCTACAAAAGTTTCGCATTTCAATTTTTGTTTCCTGCAACCATAAATCTGGGTTATCAAACAGGTCAAATACAGACCGTTTGTCCTTCAGAACCATGTACAATTCCTGCCAACCAGAATCATCATCTAGAACTGTGATATTCATTTTCCAAGTATTATGAGATTCCGGCTTATTAAGAAGACATCTTAAAGACAAAACAACCATACAATGATCTGAAGATTCACAAGGAATTACCTTTTGCTTGAGACCTGGTAACCAGTTAGAAATAAAAAAATAGCCGGCACGCCGGCTCAGCGGTTGGATTTCCACTTGTGACGCCAGCGTTCTGGGTTCGGGAACGAGCCCGGGTCACTGGAGGGCTGGCTGGGGGGAGAAGGATCAAGCATCCTACGACAGCTCTACTTCTCTGGGGGAAGAGCAGGGGATAGGTCCGGCACATGCTGGCTCCTAGCAGAGGCTGGGAGCATTGCAAGGAGCACGTCCCAAAGTTAACTAGGGTGAGGAGTGGACGTCAGCGTATGCCATGATGTCACCATGCTGCCCCCACAGAAAACTGGAAAAACTGCTCGCTGACCACCATGTTGACAGCTCTCCATTCCCTGAGCACCTCCAGTACCTGTCCAGGGCCTCCTGTTCCTCAGCAGCATCCCCGGGCCCTAATGAAGTGTGTGCTGGGGTCTTCCCCTATCACCCCGGTGCCCTTCCCCCTCGGAGGAGGGGGACCCGCCCGTCGATAGGGATACGCCGGGATATTCCAGTGATCAGCTGCAATTTGAGGACCTGAGGAGGGCTGGCTAAGGTCAGTGGGGTCGGGGGAGAACTTGTGGAGCCTGAAGGAGTGGGGGCCAGTGAAGCGTGGGGAGGCGGTATAAACATATCATGCAAAAAAAATAATCAGTCCTAGTAGAAAGTCTCCCACGAGGAATGTATGCATGAGAGGTTGAGGTCCAAATATGGCCCCATCAATCAAATTTGCTGTCTTATACAGTGAATTAAGAAAGTTGGAATCATTATATAATTTTTGAGTTGCTCCAGTTTTATCAGTAAGCATTAAAATACAATTAAAGTTCCCCCCCCCCAAAATTACAGATTTAGATGAATGAAGAAAGGGCTGGACAGCCTTCATATTGTCTATTCTTTGGATCTTAACTTGAGGGTTATAAATATTAATGAATCTCCAGTCTTGAGCCTGTAGTATAACATCTTATATAAGTACCCAACCCTGTATTAAATCAACAAGTCTAAGGACCTGAACTTCTAGATTATTAAAAAGAATAGCCACCCCTGCACATACAGTACATCTTCTGAAAGGGACCAATATGATAGACCTCCCCTCCAGTCCTGTGTTGTCTGACTAGTCTCCCTGAGAGAATATAGCCTGGTGCCCGTAAAAAAATAATATGGACATTAGTGGCTGCCAACATAGAAAACATGGTGCTTCTCCTTTTGGGATTCTTTAAACTATTTGCATTTAAAATACCAAAAGTCAACTCATCAAACATTTAGCAGAATAGAAAGTGAAAAGCTCAAGATTTCTTCTTCCCTTTCCCTGGAGACTTCATTTTGCATCTTTTTTTTTTCTAGAAGTCCTTGAATCACTAGATAGTTGGTCAGTGTCAGTAAAAAAACCTAGCTGAGAGGAGGCCACAGAAGAGGCATCAGAATCATCCTCCGCTCAGTCACTTGTTTCCATTTATTTAAAGCTGCAAATTTATTCCTGGAAAAAAACTCAGTCTCTGTATGGACTTGGGAGGGTTTAGCTCCTTTATTAGCCCTGCTTCGTGTTTGTCTGTGAGTACCAATCTGTACCCAGTGTGATTCGTCAGGTAGTGGCATTATATCTTTTTGTGTGTACTCACTTGTCAGGGTAGAAGTGCTAGGTACAGAATCATGAACAATCTGTGATACACCTTCCAAAGGGTATGTCATATCAGTATGTGCAGTTATATCTGCCCCGTTTTGAGAGGATTCCGCAGCTGAATGTGACCCGAGAGGTTCTGAATGAGAAAGATCAGGAACTGGTGCTGAAGTCTCAGATGTAATCAAACTTAAAGATTGAGAGGGCTGCTCTTCAGAACAAGGCCTAAAATGAGGCCTGGCCTGTGCATTTTGTTGAGCCTTGGAAACCGTTTCATCCTGATCCTCCTGTGGTGCACCTGGATTGTTATGAGAGGCCCAGGGACAATCACAATAGGAATGTGATGTGTTCTCACATAAGTTACAGTAAACCAGCCTTGGGCAATTTATACTGGTATGCCCAGAGCCAGAACATAATGAGCATTTCAGTTTATTGCAGACATTGCTCAAATGTATTTGCGCCCCACATTGAAAATAGGACTTGGGTTGGCCGGGATAAAAAATAAAACCCCTGTCCCTGCTCAAGTAAAGACAGCTAGGTAAATGATGAATAGTCCCATTAACTTGTTGGAGCCTCACCTGTAGTTTCCATCCACCAGTCCACAGTTGCTCCGAATCAATACTAGGCTCTGGCTGGCCCCAAAAAGTGCATTTTGATGATAACCATCTGATAATGTCAGTTATTGCAACTCCTTCATTTTTGAACAATATTGTGATAGTTTTAAACCCAGGTTTTGTAAGGGGGATAGCAAGAAAGGGAGAACACAAAAGAGTATGCCTGACTTGCTGACATCGATGACAGAATGCTTCTACGCCTGCAGACATTTTAAAACTTAAATCAAAATTGCAATCTCCTGAGGTATAAATAAGAGCATGTATTTCAGATGGCAAGAACTGCAAACTGTCTTTTACCAATGTCTTCCTGACATATATTCGATCAGGAAATATGTCAAGACCACCCCTGTATCTCAATCGCACTGCATTCCTCCGCTTGGCCTGTTCTGGAGGAGTATGGAACAGGCCAGCATAGGTTCTGCCACCCTGACATCCTCCATGTTGTCCAGGGGCCTTGCCTTTCTGCCTTTGTTCCCCATCCTGTTTTTGTTCCTCACCTGGTCCATTAGTATGAGATGGAATGGCAGGGTTAACAATAGGGAGTGAACCTTGAGCCTCATTTTCCTTCTTTGCATAAGGTAATTCCCCCATATCCGTGGTAGTGTGCTGAGTTGAGCCATTCTCCCTCTCATCTCCCTTTATACTATGTACTTCAGTTTTAGAGCTGACATTAGGCCAAACAGGGTTTAGGGTCAAATGAAACTCTGGTGGAATCTCTAAAGGATCTGTTATGTCAATCAAGTTACCCTGAGACTCTTCACCATCATGTGTCAGAGAGGACCAAGTTTTATCAGCAGTCGACTTCTCCCATCCATCCCCCTTCAAAGCATCAGCAATGGTAATTCCAGTGATAGAAACATTATTGTCCCAGTGTCCCAATTCAGAAGCCAAACAAACTGCAGCGCACACTGGTTCAGCAACATTTGTTGACAACTGAGTGATATTTGATTCAGCACAAACAGGGGAAGCCTTAGAAATGTCAGTGTATAGAACAGCATGCTGCTGTGGAAAAAGTAAGTCAGTGTGAAAAAATAAACTGGTACCTGTAGTGGAGCAGTCAGCTCAAGGTAAATCAGACAGCTCAATGTGTGGCCTCAACTGCTGTGCCGCCTCCTCTGTATGTAGAAGAAATTCAGAAATTGGGTCCATATCAAGAAGCAGGTCTGTAGGCACAGTTTGTACTTCCAAACAACAAGTATTCAATGTTTTGTGACTGTCTCGAGACTCTAGGCACTCACCAGATACTGTGTTAGAACTGCCAGTCCCTATGGAGACATCCGAAAGTGGAGCTACAGAAGCTTGCAAATGCCTGTTGAAAGCCTTTGGTGATGCTGCGTCATTTCGCAGCTGAGCCATGTCAGAAGTCGACAGCGCCACAGTGACAGGAACAACTGAAGGTGATGAATCTGAAATCCGGGCTCCTAGATGAGCTTGTATTTCTCTGGGTTGTGATATTGAGGTGTGAAGACTGCCCAAAAGGATCTCAGACAAACATGTCTGCATCAAAGGATCTGTAGAATGCTCTGAACTCACTCTAGGTCTTGAAGTAAGAAGAATTGAAGATGTTTTATCAGCAAAATTTCCTTCTGCCATGTCGGCCTGTAGTAGAAGCGAGGTAGAGGAGGAGACCGACTCCCCCACCTCCAACACGTCTGCACCATCTGGCACCAAGCTCCGAGTGGCCATCACAGAGAACAGCCAAGCCCCCTACAGACAGAGTAGGTGAATTTTCCAGGTGTCCTGGTCAGGTTTCTCCCATCCACTAAAAAATAACACCAACAGCTCAACCTGACTCTATATGTAAGTTTGCCTCTGTATCCCCCCTCCCGGACAAGGCTGATGAGACAGAACTGCATAGCCCCACCTTTATCTGTCAGCAATAAATGAATGAATGAATGAATAACTAAATAAATAAATGCATAAATAAATAAATGACACAAGAACCATCAATAAGGGTATTTGTCCAGTTTTATGGTTCCCCCTGGCAGGCTCACATAGAAACATGGAAATACATGGCAGGTAAGGACTGCTAGGCCCATCAAGTCTGCCCATTTTCCTTACCTGCTGCAAAAGCCGCAAACCTTACTCAAGCTCTGGCTTCACCTTCTTGTTCCTATCACTAGGGTTCCCTATGCATGTCTCATGCATTTTTGAATTCTCCCACTGTGTTTTCCCCCACCAACTCCACTGGGTGTCTATGCCACTCTTTCTGTGAAGAAATACTTCCTCACATTATCCCTTAGCCCACCCCCTTCCAACCTCATGTCATGCCCCCTCATTCCTGAACATCTCCTTTTCTGAAAGATGCTACAATCCATTACCCTATTTATGCCCTTTAGATATCATTAGGTTTCTATCATATCTCTCCTGTCTCTCCTGTTCTCCATGTTATATATATTGATGTCTCCCAGTCTCTCCTCATATGACTTTTGGTGCAGGCCCTGAACCATCTTTGTTGCCCTTCTTTGAACTGCCTCTGCCCTGTCTATGTCCTAATGGAGATGCAGTCTCCAGAACTGGACACACTACTCTAAATGAGGCCTCACCAATGATCTGTTCAGCGGCATCTCCACCTCTTTTCTTCTGCTGATGATACCTCTCCCTATGCACCCCAGCACCTCAGTGGCTCTCCCCACAGCCTTGGCACATTCTTTGGCCACTTTTAGGTCATCAGATATGATTACCTCCAAATCCCTTTCCTACTTGGTGACTGTCAGTAATATCCCTCCCACCATCATGTAATCCTTGGGGCAAGTGGAGTGTGGTGTGTTCCGACCTCACACACTTGGCCATTATTCAGCAATAAAGCTGTTTAAATTGCTATATTTTGAGTGGATTGAGTATTCTGATGTACTTCTGGAGCTTTACTTTTGGATTCATAGGTTGTAGATAGGGTTGGCAGCAATTATTCAGCACCCCCACCTTGAAGTGTTCATGGACCAGTTCTTGTGGATCTGTATCATGTCATCCTACCTCTGGGTTCTTGCACCCCAAATGCATGATTTTACACTTTTTCACTCACTAACTACTTGTGTAAGAATTTCCATTCTCCTATTTCACAATTGGAACAATTTAGCCAATTACAATGAAAATCTCCAAGAAACAATTTTCTATGATTAACATTAAACTGAAACAAACAATTGTAAAAGTATCAAGAACAATGCCACTATGCCACTATACCCAGGAAGAACATAATCAATGGCCACTACAACCTTGTTTTTAACTCTGCCTCTTAGCAAATTAATAGCCATAAATTCACAGCAAATATTAGGAGAATCAATACACACTCTAGTTACAAGTACACGTTCCTTAGGATACACCATGCATATTACTTCTTGTTTATTTCACTTGTCCTTCCCAAATATCTGAAAACCATTAAGAACAACTGAAACATTGATATCCTTTCGGGGGAAATCACGTCTCAGTCTTAGCCAGTAAGTCTAAGATTTAACTGGTTCACCCAAACTGCAAATTCAGAAACTTTAGCTTTAAGATTAGAGCTGCATGAAACATAAAATTCCACCAGTGGAATTTGTGTGAAATGGAAATTCCATATACAAAATACTTTTTGGAAATTACTTTTGTAATTCCATAGAATTCTGAAAAGCATTTCCACATAAACCCTTGAATAAATAACCATGGAACATGTTAACCACAGAATAATTTCCCACAGATTAATAAAAAGGAATCCATGTTTTTTGTAAACTGTGGATTAATAATCTGAAAAATTGATTCTGCTTTCAAAATGTCAAAATTCTGTTACTGATGTAAATTCTTCACAAATAGCTAACATTTCCAAAATTCCATGAATTCTATTACTTCAGAATTTGAAGATTCCACATGGCAATATTTAAAACTACATACTGTAATGTGAAGAAAAAAAAACAAGCCATAGTTTGATTTGATCAGAGTTTAAAAGCAATGAGCAAGTAGAAGTACCTGGGCTGGGATGGACATCTCCAGAAATAAGCAAAATATAATTAAAAACATTCTAAGTGTTGGCTAATTTTATGTAGTTTCAGTAAATCTGACTGAAACATTAATTGAGTCATGTTATGGTGATAATTTTGAAACTTTACCTTTTTATTCTATTTTAGATCACCCTTTTTCTCCTGTCTTGTGAGATGTCCTTTTTTCATTTTAGAATTCCAGTTGTTTAAAATATATTTCTTGCAACTAAAAGGACTGGTATGTAATTGTCACTGCTTCCTAAAATTACAGGACAAGAAGTGTTCAAAAACAGCCATGAATACTAATATAACAAGGGTATAGGCATATTAAAAGGTGTGTTCCTTTTAATTTTTTCAAATCCCCCCAAAATGCTAAAGCATACTCCAAACTGAGGTTGGGGTTGGGAATCTCCATACCCAAGAGTAACAGGGTTACCTAAAATGGAACAAAAATGGTAAAAGTTACAAATTGCCACATAATATGCATTGCTGCTTTAAAAAGCATATACTAAGGAAACAAATGGGGGAATTTCAAAACACATGCAAACAACTAATGTGACTTAATTCTTCTTTACTGTAAGATTCTAGGCATCTTCTAATTCCGTTTGCTGGTAAAAGCATTCATTTGTTTTGAAGACCTTCAGTAGCATGCTCCCTTGTTTACCTTACACAGTATGGAGAATACAACAACAACTAATGTGACATATATTTTTAAACAGCAGTGCAAGGATGTAGGGCAAAAAACAAAAACAAAAAAAACTTGAGCCTATTTCTTTTTCACTGTATAGATTTTGGACATCTTCCAGTCTCATTTGCTGGTAAAATTGTTCATGTCCACCAGAATTTTAGTATGTGATAACATTTTTAAATTAATTTTACCTGAACAAAAAGATGTCTAAAATATAATCATACATTTTGGTACCTGTGAAGACTGTTTAATCACCCAAGTGCATTGTTCTGTCCATTTGTTTTGAAATCACTCTGTTTGTTTCCTTAGCTAGTTAATATTAATGCAGCCTTTTTTTCCACCCAGAATTCTTTTTATAGTATATAGAAGAAGCTTGTACAGCATGGATTTCTTCCTTAGCAGAACTGTGGAAGAGGAAAACCCTTCCCCCTTTTTATTTTCCTTTTTATGGGGAGATAATGGGTCCTGGATGTACCTCTGTTATGTGTCTCTGTCTGGATTGTTATATGTTTGTTCATTGGGCTGGCCACCCACTTTGTTTTATATGTTTTACTGTTAGTCCTGTCTATTGTTTGTAACCCTGTATTCATTCCCAGTACATCACAGTCCCATTGTCATGCCTATAATGAAAGAAAATGATAATAGATAATAAAATAAACAGTGTGCCAATAGGTTGAGGATGTCAGGACCGTTTCCCTAAAACATCCTGCACTCCTGTAATAAATGTATATATTTGGCTTCTGTAAAATGAAAAAAAAAATGTTTTCCTATTTGAAAATAGGGTTTAAAAACCCTTTATATTTTACAGGCATACTTTAGTAAAATTAAAATGTCTGTGTTCCATGTAAAAGTTCTGTACAGACATAAAACTCTTTCACTTAGTAATATGGCAAGACCCTATCTCTTTAAATGCCTCTTTGGTAGGTTTTTGAATGTGCCTTAATGCTGTTATGCATTATAGGCTGGTAAAATAAAAAAAGAATTATCCAGTTCTCTAGCTTTAGCCCCATTAAGCTCTTTTTGGCAAGGGCTCTGTAAAGTGCGGCTGTCTGTGTGGAATTTCGCTCCGGAGATCGTACATGACTATGCGATCGCCGGTAAACTTGCTGCCCGATCGTGCACACATTTGCAAAGACATTTAGCCTTCTAATGGCTTTTTAACGAAGGGTGTTGTCATAAAAATAGGTAAAATGCATTTTGGACTTTCTAAAAACGAGGGTTTCTGTTGTGCTGCTGGCATTACAAAGCCTTGAATGAATCCTTCCTCTGTTGTAGCAAGTTCTCTAGGAGTTGGCCGGCCATTATTCAACTGATTTTATGCTGTGGCTAAAGGGGGCTATGCTTACTGAAGTCAAAATTGCTGGTAAAACTCCTACAAAGGACTGTACATCACTTATTTTCATCTTATCACAATGCTATATGGAAATAAAGATGCTATAATGTTGAAAATAAACCATATCTATTTTAATTAAAGAAATGTTATTAACAGGAGGGTGTGGGGAGGAGCTATGTTATCACATGACCCTTGAATACTATAAAATCCTGTATCTTCAGTGTAATTGAGTTCAGTTGATACTGAGAGATCAGACCTGGATGTGCTGTTGTGAACATCCTGAGAAGCTAGTGTTTTCTAGCCTATAATTATTGTTTTTTTTTTTTGCTCCTCTTTAATTTTGTCATTTTGAGTTCGCTTTGAATTATTTTTGTAAATAAATATCTTTGAGTTTGCTTCTAAAAATGCTTCAGTGGTCCATCATTACTCATAGCCTGTGACAAGAACACTGTTGTACTACCGTGCAAAGGTCATGGAACATGGGTATGCCATTCTTGGGTACAACCACGTTCCATGAGCTAACAAATGACCATGAGTCTGCCTGGTCATTCACTGGATGTGAAAATAAGCACATAGCAATCATACTTGAATCTCAACAAAATCAACTAGATGGCTGCCACAGTGTTTTCAAAGAACTGTAGTGAATGGCAAAAATTCATTGCAGAGCACGAAAACAACAGGTTGACTCGTTCTCTGCTCAATGAATCTCAATAGCAAACAGAAAACATTTCAGTTTATACTGTTGTCTAGCAATTTATGAAACACACTATATTTCTTGGTCTATACACTATAAAAAATACTGGTTGAGCAAAACCATGCCCAACCAGCCTGTGCCACCACCTCAAGGTTCAGTTTCCTCTTGACCTCTCGAGCTTCACTGTCAAGGCCAATTGGAATCTGAACCTCTCTGTGGCAACACAGGCTGGTTGTGCATGACTGCCCAACCGGTATTCTCTGTTTAATTACTGTACTTAACAGTTCTAGAAACCTAAGGATATCAGTTGCACTGAAGACTACAGTGAAGTGCACCCCCAGTTACATACGGTGAGCTGAAGTCACTGAATTCCCCTTCATTGTAGTATTCTGCTCCACTGATGTCTTTGGGTTTTTGAACAGCTATGTAATTAAAAAATGAATACTGAGCAGGAAACAAGGATACATTAATACAAGGAAAGAAATAGAGAAAAAAAGGACAGTTTCAAAACAAACACACAAAACAGTACACTGGTTATTAAGCAGACTTGATTCATACCCCAATTTACAGTTACATTAAAACATGTAAACAGGGGACCCAATTTTCAAAAAGCCCTTAGATCACCACAGTTTGCCATGATCCAGGGCTGCGATGAACTCTGGGTGCATCAGGGACCCTGTGTCCAATTTTTTTAAATTAGAGGTTCCTCTTCTGAAGATCCAGGAGATGCCACAGCCACAGGGCTGTGCCAAGCATTGGGTGCACTTGTGGAGTTTGATGGAGGGATCCATCAACCCCCAACCCCGTGAAACCCTTCATGACCCATGGAAGTGTGAGGGGGGACTCTGACTGGAAGGTGGGAAACAGGGCCTGCTGGGGCAGTTAGCATGCCATAAGGCACAAGGGGGGCATGGCAATAGTTACTGTGAGTGGAGTAGGCAGCTGGCAGAGGTGCCATATGGCGTATCTCACAGCCATGTGGAATCATTAGGGGGTTGGCATGGTGCTAATATTATGACATGGCCCCAGGTGGAAGCAGCCCTCGTTCCTGCCCCAATGGACTGTGGGTTCTGCAGGGCAGGTGCTTAGGCTGTTTCTACCTGGGGCCATGTCATAACAGTATCGCCATGCCAACCCCCCCACTAAGTCACCTATGCTGTCAGGTATGCTGTATGGGACCTCTGCTGGGTGCCTTCTTCACTCACTAAAACTGCTGCCATGCTCCCCCTTATTCCTTATGGCACCCTAACTGCCCCAGCAGCCTCTGTTCCCCACCTTCCAGATCTCACAGCTCACTCGTTGCCCTGCCAAGCAGTGGCACAGGGCCCTTAGACCACCTCCTGTCTAGTCTAACATAAGCCACATGTTGCAGCCATAGTGGGACTTATAGAATACAAAATAAGGGGATAGTGCAGCCCCGTCATGGTGCACCCACCCTTGTGGCTTGGTGCTTGGCACTTTTGCTGCAAGAGTGGAGCGGGGGCGGGGGTTGTCACATAGAATCCTGATTTTGCTGTAGCTGGCATTTGAAAATCAAGAATGCCATGAACTATGATGCAAGGTGCCACTTGTGTCATGCACCTTCGACGCAGGCACCTTGCATCACAGGTCACTGTTTGAAAACTGAGCACAGGGTGTATGTTCCCTTTAGTCTAAATAGTTTTATAGCACTTTCAGATACTTCTGTTCTGTTCTGTTGTGTTATGTTCTATTTTATTCTATGCTCTTCTTTTCCTTTTGCCTTCCATTCCCTTCCATTCTATGTGTTTAGTGCCTGCAGGAATACTTGCAGATTTAATTTACAGTTATGTTAAATATGTAAACAACAGGGATTATGTTCCCCTTAATCTAGATTCTTTTATAACACTTTGAGATATCTCTCCTCTCCTCTCCTCTCCTCTCCTCCTGTTCTCCTCTCCTCACTCCTTCCCTCTCTCCCTTCCCCTACCCATCTCTCCTCTCCTCTCCTCTATGAATTTAATGCTTGCAGAGGTACTTGCATAGGTAGTATCCCAAACAAAGGACACAGTTTGCAAGTACAGTAGTGTGTAGGATCCATAAAGAATGCAGGTGAAAAAAATAAATACCTAAATTGTTTGCTTTCTATGTCTCACTTGTATATTGTATGCATGGTGTTGGATGAGATCCAAAGGAACCAGCTATTCTATTCCATTCTGTGCTGTGCTGTGCTGTGCTATTCAAGTTGATCCAGTAAAAGGTACAATACTATCCAATGAATCATTTTATTTGTGTCAGTAATATTTGGTTTTATGCTAATAGTGTGTATTCTGGTGCAGTTTTTTTTTATTGTGTTTTAATGAATGACTTAGACTAGTGCTTGTCATGACTTCAGTTACTTAAATGGTGTTTAAGACACCACTGAGATACAGCAAATCGATCTCAGCACTATGGACAACTCTCCAGGGGATCCTATGAATGCTCTATACATTGGGCACATATGTGTCTTAAAAGAATGCCTAAGCATTACACGTGTGACTGCCTGTCACCTGTAGCACTTGTATTCCACATTTGTAGAGGAAATTGCAGCCCTGTACACACTGCACTCAATCAGTGTGGGGCAGCTTCCTCCTCAATTACCTGCTGAGAAACATGATTGTTTTCAGAAGGATCTGTATTAATGTTCATCTGAGTTAACAGTGCCCAGTGCAACTGGAATGTCCTCCACAGGCCATGGAGATTTCACACTGAAAAACAGGAATGTGGCTTACAGTTTATGATGACAAAATCCACAAATTTGTATTTCAGTATTTCAATTACAAAATGTATAAGATCATTCTGAACGCTAATTGGTGTAGAGGCAGTTCCAACTACAGTGTTATCCCAATACAATATCAGTCTGAAACAAATCTAAAGAAAACCCTACATAAAAAGTCATTATTTATAGAACAGGATTAATTTTGTAATCATAGTTAGACATGCCTGGCACTCAACTGCACCTTGTGCGTCATAATACAGCAGAGGTGTATGTTTTTCTAGTTTAGCACACCTTGCTATGTTGTTTTTCTTAAGTCACAAACAATGCCTGCAGAGCCAGAGGACATACAGTGCACTATGACTGAAAGCCATTTGATGGTGTTATAGGACTTTTGGATGAAACAGTAGACCAGTATAACAACCTCGGTGTACTGCTATTTTCTTTGCTATAGGAGCACTGTTTGAACAAAAGGAAATTTAGTTTCCTTTTTAAATAGCTTTTTTTTTTCTCCTGGACTCCTGGACATAGAAAGTTTGCTCACTGCTTAGAAGGGAACTGTAGATGTGATAATATCTTGTTCTTTTTTGAGTAGGAGGAAACTCAAGAAGATTAATCAGCTAATAACATGTGCCAATAATATATAGATGGACAGACTATATCATGCATTGTTGGATCTGGTTTCTTGGCCTATGACCAGTGGGAATTCATCTGAGAAAACAGCATGCTACTTGTTACACTTAGGACCAAAGTGTTTGTTTATATATTTATTTGAAATTGCTTCCACCAGAATTACTGCAGAATCTCATTTTTATGGGGGTCCCAGGGAGGAACACAGTAAACAACAAACCAGCTTAGTTCTGATAGCAGAAAAATTATAATCAATACAGCAAATATAAAGCCAGATACAATATTGTATATAAATATTGCAAGCCTAAATGTATGGTAATCTTTGCAGAATAACAGCATAAAGACAGATGGTTCCAATGCATGTTGCATTTCCATCCACCATCAGATGCAGTGCTTTGGTGTTGAGAATTCAAGATTAAGGCAATTGCATGGTGCTCTCATGTGGAAAGGAAGAGGGACTAGCATTGAAAGCTTGCAGTCTGAGTGCATTCCTGAGGATGGCAGAAAACTTCTTCCAGAAGTCCGGAGAAGTAAAAGCAATGCCATTCTTCAAAAAAATCACTGCCACTTAATGGACTTTAAAGTTAAGGGTAATAGACACATGGAGTAAGTAGGCACTGCAAGAAGGCATTAAGTAGGTCAGCAGATATTCAAGGGCCCTTCTTTGTGCACACTTGAAAAAACAGTGACAACCCGTGATAATTATGTCTGTCTGAAGGCCAGCCCTTGAAGGTCTTAACTAAATGAACTGCTCAAAGGACAGACTGATGGGTGGAAAGGTCTCTCAAGAAGACAAATTTGGAAATTGGTTTAATAAGCTTTCTACAATGAGGAGAGAACGGATACGCAGCCTAGAGGGAGTGGTGAAGCTTTGCTTGCCGTATGATGTCACCATGATCAATGATGGGTAGTAGGAAGTGGAATGCAATCTGCTTCCTTGTGTGCGCACTGAGGCAGTGTTCAGACCAGTAGTGGAAATCGAGCTTGGTCCTCACATTAGCATGTGTATAGTCAAATGTTTTTAGTACATAAGTGAGAATCCAGCCACATTGCTAAGTATTTGAAAACATTAATCTGTTTAATTATATCACCATATAGAGTCTTACGTGTGAGAAGGACAGCAGATAGTTTCAGAAGGTTTGGGGAGTCTAACACTATAGATGGAGAAGTGGTTCAAAAAGTGGGGGGTCAGAATGAATTATATCACGATATGACAGTTTCATAGTCTCGGATGTTATGCTATCAATACTGTGAGAAGGTGATACTACCATTAATGGTTCATGGTATACCACTGTTTTCTGGTCTTTTAACCAGTTCAGAGTTGTTTTTTTTTCATCTGTGTCATCTCTCCCTACATATAGTACTATAATAAGAAATATGTACCTTTATTTGACAGACTTGTAACTTTTGTGTATGAGCCAAGCAACTGTAGAAGGCTGCAGCTGCAGCCTAGCCCCTTAAATATGTTTAATGTTGATACAAACTAGGGAAAGCCAAGGGGGTTACAGGCACTTTATGTAGAAACAGTATTAACAGGAGTAGTGGGGGTGGGGTGCTCTCTAAATGTTGCTACATTATTTTTGCTGGCAGTTCTACATATATGGGGTTAATTATACTGTAGATCCACACGTATAACATGGGGTAGGAAATTTAAGATCTCAATTGATTGTCTTCCACCATGTGACTGTTTATTATACACTGTTTATGAACAGTCAGAATGAGTAGTCTGAGTGGCACAATCTGTGTTGTGCAGCCAGACTTCCTCACAGTGCAGGCAGAGCTGCAGTGTGTGGCAGCCATTAAATTCCTAGTTAAGTGAGATGGAGCCAACAGTGGTTTATGAGCACTGTTATTCCACAGAGGTATACATGTGCAGCATATAGTCACTCCATTTGCTATTGCCATGCTTCTGCTGTTGCAGTCCAGTGTTCTGTAACATGTAGAGGGCTGCCCACCCACCTGCCCCACAGATCTCAACTCACCAGGTGAGACACCACACTGGCACATAGCAACCCACCCACCCCCAGCTTCCAGAGTGGCAACATGTCCCCCAACAGGCATTCCTGTCCTTTCCTGTGCAGCAAGCAGAGGTCTACCCAGCCACCCACCCCGCTGAGCTCCATTTTCCCCTACAGCTATTACATGGGTAGGTAACATGGATTTAAGTAGCAGTCCTCTCTGTGCATGCACTGAGGCAGTTATTTGCACTGAGACAGTTACCTTTCCAGATATAAAACCTTGCCCCTAGGCATGTCCCATTGAGTTGAGAGTGACAGCCCCCCAAAGACATTGACCCTGACTTTGAGTGTGAGATGGGGGAGAGAGAGAGAGCAAGAGAGAGAGAGAGAGAGAGAGAGAGAGAGAGAGACATGCCAGTGCTTTGATGTTGTTCCCGATGGTGAGACAGAGAACAGACATGGCCATGTTTTAAATCTCCCTACCATCCTCTACCAAAGCTGTCTGGTGCTGATCTGCTGCTTCTCCATACCCTCAGTTAATGCCGATGCTGCTAATGAGGGAGAGATAAAGAGTGTCAGAGACATATGGCTGTCATGGATTGCAACTGTTGTCCTGCGGTTGTGTTTCACATCTGTAAATTGGCTTCCAGCAGTGCGATGAACGGGTTGGCAAATGCATGGGCAGAAAAAAGTGAAAGTGTTCTCCTGCGGCAGTACTAGACAACAGCATAAGGTTGGAACAGCACCTGTAATTTTGACATGCTGCACTGTCCTCTCTGTTCCCCCGACACTGTGCTGTTTTCCAGAGACAGACATTCTGTGGAGAGAGAGAGAAGCTGAACATGGTCCTGTCGCTTAACCGTGTGCAGCGGGGAGAGAGAGCACAAGCAGCACGGAGACCGAGAGACAGAGACAGCATTAAATTAAACTTGTTTTGAAATGCTGCTCTGTTCCCCCACCACCATGCACTGTCCTGTGTGTCCTGAATGTGGGCTATCCCTTCCTTACTGTACTGTGGAACAGTCAACCATGATTTCAGCAAGGCCTTCGACACTGTCCCACATAAGAGGCTGGTTAACAAAATGGGTAGTCTGGGCATGGGGCACAAGGAGGTAAACAGGATTAGAAACTGGCTAACAGACAGGAGGCAGAGGATGGTGGTAATTGGGATACAATCTGGGGAGAAGTGGGTGACCAGCAGGGTACCTGAGGGATCAGTCCTTGGGTCAGTCCTGTTTAATGTCTTCATTAGTGACATTGTAAAAGGGCTGGAGGGAAAGCTTTGCCTGTTTACAGATGACACCAAGATCTACAACAGTGTGGAGACTCCAGATAGGGTGGAGAGAATGAGGAGGGACCTGGGGAAGCTTGAAAAATTGTCAGAGGTGTGGCAACTGAGGTTCTATTTTAAGAAGTGCAAAATAATGTACCTCAGATGAGGGAACCTTGGGGAGAGCTATAGGATGGGGGGGGGGTTGCTGATGATCACCAAAGAAGAAAGAGACCGGGGGGTTATCATTTCAGATGACCTAAAGATATCTAAGCAGAGTACAAAGGCTGCAAGGAGGGCCAGTGGCATGCTGGGGTGCATAGGCAGAGGTATCACTAGCAGAAGGTGGGAGGTAGTGATACCATTGCTTAAAACACTGGTTAGGGCCCACCTAGAGTACTGTGTTCAATTCTGGAGGCCTCACCTTCATAAGGACATTGACAGAGTGGAGGCAGTCCAGAGAAGGATGACTAAGCTGGTACAAGGCTTGCACCAGAAAACATATGAGGAGAGATTAAAGGACCTAAATATGCACTCGCTGGAGGAGAGGAGTGATTGGGTGGACATGATAGAATCATTTAAGTAACTTAAAGGTAAACAAGGTGCAGGGGAAGGACATTTTCCTGTATAGAAGGAGTACAAGAATGAGGGGGCATGATATGAAATTGGAAGGTGTCAGGTTTGGGGAAATGTGAGAAAATTCTTCTTCACAGAGAGTGTGATAGACACATGGAATAGTCTGCCACAGGAGGAGGTGGGATCAAGCACAGTAGAGGGATTTAAACATGTCTGAGACAAGCTTAAGGAATCCTAGAAGAGGGAAGGAGGGAGTGAAAAGTGATTGACCAGGTAGGATCAGAGGCTGCAAAATATTGTAGGGCTTAGTGCAGACTGGATGAGCCTAGCGGTCCTTATCTACCTACAATTTCTATGTTTCTATGCTGCAACCAGCATGGTTATAATGCTCTAGCTTTGCTATACATTAACAAGCATAACATTTTATTTAGGTCAGAATTGAAATCTGGGTGGCACTTGTCCCAGTCCCCCACTCTTAAATTAACACTGCCGCCTGTCTTCTTCATTTTGAGTCTGCTTTACACTTCCAGCACTGAGCTGGTAGTATAGTCTAGAGGTTAGAATAAGGAGCTGTGAATAAGTTTGGTACATTCAGCAGACATAGATTTGATCACCACAGCCTCCACATACATACTGTGTGACCCTGAGCAATTGCTTCCAGGTGCTAGATGAGTGAACACTCATTAACATCATTTATGGTGACTAAAACAAACTAGCATGTAGTAGACAGTGCTCCATGACTTTACAGGACAGTGGTTCTACTAAAACCAGACTCACCTTGTAAATATGCATGAATCAATGAAGCCTTTTCCAGGTAAAAAACACTCACACATACACACACTTTTGTGTCAATTTTCAGGGAAGCAATTAAGCGGTTGACAATTTATAGCCCTTGTTACATTCCATTCCTAGGGAAAGGCTGATTTACACATAACTAGGATTTCAGACTTTTTTAATTTTTGAATAATACCAATTCTACCCTATGTATATAACATGAGTTCTTTGCAAAGTCTGTCATAGTATGATAAAGAGCTCTGCTTTAAATTTCTTGTTGGTCCAATAAAAAGTATGGGAACAAGCTGGGGAAAAAAAACATTAGTTTTTGTGTGCCAGTGGGGGAAGGGTACATAGCAATTACTCATTACAATTCAGTGAGATTATCTGATCTAGCTGTTGCTGACTTCCAGTAAATGTGTGTGGTGTGTGCCACACAAAACACAGACTTAAGATAACAGGCTAGTAAATCCTTCAGAAGTGGGGGGTCAAAATGTTTATTCTGACCCTTACTTTTGAAAGTGAGGGGTCAGCTAACCCCCCTGAGGCCCTGGCTCCATAGCCTCTGCCTAACACTATAACCTTAGTTTCATGTGTGTTAAGTATCTGACAGTTATTGATAGACCAGCAGATGATCTTATTGAAACCCATGTGGAGGACTGCACTGGCCATGTGCATGGTTAAGGCACTGTATTAAATGATGGTATGAGTTGAATATACAGTATGTGTAATTGAAACCTCCCATGGTGACTTCTGAGGCTGCTAATGAAGACTGAGAATAGCAAAATGTCATATATGGAGTACTGTATTACCACTAAGTTAATGGAAACCAGAATAATGTTTGTGCCATGTTCATATTCTAATTGGATGTGGCCACTAAGGTAGTTCTCAGATCATTTGATGTCTGAGAGACTGAGATAAGTACTAGAAGGTTTAATTAAGCAATAAACCATGACAGGGCATGGGTTATGCAGGGATTTAACCACTCCTGATGTGGTTTGGTCGTGAGGCTTCAGGCCAAGTGGCCAAATCTACACCAGAAGTGGGTAAATCCCAGCATAACCCACACCCTGGAATGGTTTATTGTGATTATACAGTATCCTTTTTTTTGGAGAGAAAAAAAAATAAAGAAAGAGTTTTTTTATTTATTTTACATTGATTTTTAGTGTTCCACCACAAAAAATAGTTCCTTGTTGTAGGGAGGCTCTGCCTAGCTTTCTCATTTGTTTGGGATTAGGAATGCAATGTCTACCTCCTCCCCTCCATGCCCAAACCATCTGCTGTGCCACACACACTCACACTAACACATATATACAGTAGTAAAACTCTGTAGCAGAGTTTCTGCTGTTGTTCTTCATGCTGCTCTTCTTTACTGTTCTTGTTAGTGCTGCTGGTGTTGCAGGTTCGATGTAGCGAGGAAGCAACAGCCAGCATGTGCACGCTTTCCACCATCCCTGTTCAGCTAAAGAGGTATTTTAAGTCTTTGAGGAATGCTGAACTGGGGAAAGTGTTTATTAATGAAAAACAAGGGTCAAAAGTAGTAGAAATCATGACCTAAAAGCCGAGTCATGAAACTGGACATGCGGCTATGCATATCTGGCCCAGTATCATGGCTTGGCTTTTCAGCCATGATTTCTACAACTTACGGCTCTCGTTTTTCATGAAGAAGCACTTTGCCTAGTTCAACATTTCTGGAAGTGTTAGAATATATCTTTAGCTGGACAGCCGTGGTGGGAGGTGTGCACGAGCTGCTGCCTCGCTTTGGATCAGGAAAAAAATAACCTAACATCAGCTGCTTCTGCTCTCCATATCCTTTTAACAATGCTGAATGGACTGGGGGAGTTACTGGTTACCAGAAGTGAGCTGGAAGGGAATCTGTGATGCTGGTTGTAACTGTCAGTGTAACAGATGCTGGAGGGAGCTAGCCGTCACAGGAGCCAGTGTTTACCAGCACAGATGTGGGAAGGAGCAACTGTCATTTGAAGTCAGGAGCACTTTCAGTTTTTCTACTTGATTGTCTGAGATTTTTTTTTTTCTACTTGTTTCAGGAGGTGAGTGTATTTTATTTTTTTATGCAGGCTTGAGAGTTTGACTGTTAGGGAGGGCTTACTGGAGAATCAGTGTGGCAGATTTTCTATTTGTGTTTGGGGGGCTGGATGAACTTAATAAAGGGGTGATTCCAGATGGGCTGACTTGCACTTTTTGTGTGAGTTATCATAGGATTTTCCCATTGCTAAAAGTGCTGGCCAGCCTATCAAAATGTGGGATTCTCAATGCCCATTGTATAATTAAGTGTAAATTGTGGTGTACTAAGTCAAAAAGCCTTAGGTAGGCAATAACATGGCCCCAGTATTATGGCCTATGCCCATGGCAATAAGAAGGTCACTGGTGACCTTAATCAGAGCAGCAATGGTAGATTGCCCCTTTCTAAAGGTGGATTGTTTGGGAGCATTGTTACAGTATGTACTGTAAGCCAAGGTAATCTATTACCCAAACATGGACACAATTTTTGTGACTTTGGTGAGGACAGGGGATATTGATATGAGTCAGAACTTTATTAGATCCAGTTATTCATCCTCATTATGTAGGGGACCACCTGTGGCACACTTCCAGATCTTGGTTATTCACTAGAGATGAGGGTGAGATTTAATAGTGTCGCAACAGGGTCACAAAAGAAATGGGTTGCAATGCCAAGCAACTTTGTCACAAGGAAGTCTGCACCAGCACTTTTGTTCAGGATAAATTGTTTCAGGGCTGTGAGTGCCTCAGCAGGGCTGATTGGCTTACAATTAAAGGGTAGCAGGCCAAATGTGTCTGGGTCTATACCAGCAATTGAACAGCTGTCCAATGGATGTTTAAGTCTAGAAGTAATGATAAGGTTGATGAAACATGCATTAAAACATTGACATATCAGACAGGGAAGTTAACAGGTCACTAGAGAGGTTAATCATCTGTTCAATTTGGTCTTGATGGTCTAGTTCAAACATATTTCTAATCCCAGACCCGAATTTCTTGGGGAGATACTTGTCTTACATCCAGTAGCTGTTACAGTATTCAGACACTGCTCTTTTTAGATGTGGACTTGCTTTGCTTCTGAAGCTGTCTATCAAACTATCCATTACCCAGAGCTTTAGCTTTCTGAAACCTGGTCCTGGCAGCATCACTGAGTGTGAACATTATTAACCTCTTGGAAATCCAGCATTACTGATGATCTGTGACCTTGAACATCTTGACTGGTGCTTATTTGCTTCAAACACATGAAAATTCATAGATATGCTTGTCCCCTTCCCTTTTTTATTCTGAGGATGAGATGTATTCTGTCACACCTTGTGGAAGAAAGGTCTTCATGAATGTCCTTCAGATAAAATTGCCTGTTGGAACCTATACCGTTTGTTTTGATGATAACATTGTAGCATCTAATTTTCCAAACACAGATGATGATGACATGATCATTGAAGCTGTCTTGAAGTACCACAGCAGCCAGGATTTGGTCAAGGTGGCAGATGGGAATCCTCGAGGATGGGACTATAGTAGACATGATTATGTCTGATGGGAAGTTACAGTATCTAATGTATGTAAGATTTATGATTGCTAGCACAGTTCTGCCATCAACTAAAATATTGCTAAGCCAATCAAAATTCAGATTACCTAAAATAAAAACTTGAGATTGTAGCAGTTTGTGGTTTAACCAATTTCTTCCATGATTGTGTCAAAGACAGTGGCCCCATTTGTAAGTCATAATACAAAGCCTGTTATAATTTGATTTATAAGTGTTAAGATGGATCCTCTGCTAGAGAAACCCAACATTATTTGGCAGTTTGACTGCATCAGAAACCATGAGATTTTCAGCAAAACTGTTATTATTATCTTCTGACACTTTCATAGGCTTTAAAGCATGGACGAACTGGTACTGTTAAAGGGAAGACAGAAATGTTTGCAATGTATGAAAATTAAGATGAAAATAACATTGCTATTAATTAAATAATGTGTTGCGATACCAAAGCCCAGAAAACATTGACAAACATTTTCTATTCAAATGTTTTTAAATTGTCATGTTATTTTATGCATAGAACCAAAACAAACAATAGTATCAGTATAGTCTCCCAATTAAAAAAAAAAGTTTTGACACTATGGGCCAGATTTTTGATGCTCTTTCGCAAGCTGTGACATTGGCAGCTTGCGCCAAGTGTAGTTGCATCCAGGACCCTGCACCAGAATTTCCAAGTGAAAGGGTCCCGGTGTCCAAGTCCCCTAGCTTGTGTCAATAGTAGTGGTGCACCACACAGAGGGTGCACCCACAAGCTGTGCTGCAATGGCTGTGGTGCAGAGGGGTGGCAGCTGCCTCCAATGGAAAGGGGTGCAATAGTGGCTTGTACCCCCCACTGCCACCAATCTGCCAGGAACATGCCAGCATGCAGAACTAGAACCCTGGTGATCTAGTGGCCCTGCACCCCCCATCTAGGAAGTGGTGCCCACCACGCCACTTCCCCCATCCATCAATATCCCCCCAGATCTGATGACTGGCACTGTCCTCCACACACCACCATAGCCAGCCACTGAATAAATTGTCCATACTGTACAGTATTTGCTGTGACAGTTCATTCAGCAGCTGGCCATGGTGGTGTGTGGAAGGCAGTGCCGGTCACTGGATCTGGAGTAATGATGGATTGGGGGGGAGTGGGGTGATGGTCACTACTTGCCGGGTGGGGGTGAGGGGCCACTAGATCACCAGAGATGACTATCCAGGACCATGTCTGGTGTACCAGGGATCGGAGTGGGGAGAGGAAGGCACAGAATCACCAGGACTGCCTGTGAATGCCATGTACAGGCAGCTCATGTCTTGGTGGGAGGGCAGTGGGGTCCAGGACATCAACTGGTATGGGCACAATGAGTCTGGGGGATGGGGCTATATGTAACTGGATGATTCTGGAGTGGGTGACACAGTGTCCAGATGCAGTTGAGACCCTCCCAGTGGCTGTCTATGTCCTATTAGACCAGCCCTTTGCTGGTCTAATGGTACGTAGCTCTTTGTCCCTTTGTCCACCAGGGTCTGCCACAAACCCTCTTGTACCATGCTGCAGCCACTTTTGTGGTGCAAGACTGGTGCAAAACCCTTTGGTGCATGCAGCCTGCTGTTTGATGCAGGCTGCAGTAGAAAATAGCTCCAGGCATATCTCTTGGCGCAAGGTGCCTTTTGTGTCAGACTTGTTTGACGCAAGTACATTGCGTCATTCGAAGGCCTTTGAAAATCCGGCCCTATGTGTTTGAATTTTTTTGGCAGTGTCACACCTAAACATGCATGGATAATATACAGAAAAATAAGGTTCAAATAGTATAGATACAGTACATATAAAATAGTATTAACAGATACAGAAGTATTGACAAAGCTAATTGGACTCCAAGCTTTTATTTAAAAATAGTTTCTGGACTGGTGGTACTGAGATTTGATGCACCTGATGCCAGACCTCATGCCATGCCAGTGACCCGGGTTCAGGAATGAACTCAGGATGCCAGGGGTTGGCAAGGGAAGGAGAGGACTGAGCATCCGGAGGACTGCTCTCCTCTCCTCTCCTGGGTTGGGTTGGGGAGTTTGCCTCAATCTGTAGTGGCCCCCGGTGGAGACTGGGAGCACTGCGGAGTGGCGCTGCAGATGGGGTCAAGAAAACCAGGAACAAATGACATCTCAACCAACTGGATGATGGCCTCCTGGACCCTCAACACCATGGAAATGCCAAACAGCCGGGATCAACCTCAGCAGCACCCAGGGCCAAGAAAGGTAAGCAGCAAAGCACATTCTCTTCGGAAGGGGAGGACTCGCCCGATGAAGGGATACATCAGGTAACCCTGAGGGTGGCTGCAACATGAGGCTGGAGTTGGTGATGGGGTTTTCCAGGGATGGTGAGACATAGGGGAAGTGCATAAATAAATAATGCAAAAAAAAAATAGTTTCTAGCCCCAATTGTTCCAAAGCTAGACATAGAAGTATAGAAAACATAGAATCTGTCATCAGAAGTGGACTGTTTGGCCCATCCAGTCCTCCCAGATGTCCCTTGCCTAATTTGGCTCTGCAGATCCTAACTGGACTCAGACAACCCTCCTTCCTCCCTGTCTGTTTTCTAATACACCCCTATGTCTGTCCCATACATGCTTGAAGTCTCCCACTGTTTTTGTCTCCACTGCTTCTGCTGGCAGTCTCTTCTTCCCCCTTTCAGTGAAGAAATAGTTCTCCACACCTCTCTTAAATTCCCTCCCCCCTGCATCATAGCATGCTGCCTTGTCCTAGTGCTTCTACTTATTTTAAAGAGACTACCCTCCTACACCCTATTTACCAGTGTGGGGTACATAGTTAAAACAGGTACTTGTAGATTTTCATCATATTACCTCTCACTCTCCCCTCTTCCAGGGTGTACATTTTAAGATCCCTCAGTCTCTCCTCATAGGACTTCTCATGCAACCTCAGCATAATTTTAGTTGCCCTCCTCTGGACTCCCTTCCACTCTGTCTATTTCCTTTCTGAGGTGTGTAGCTAGTCAAAATGGTGATTGAACTTGAGCGACTCAAGTTCAGTGTTCGTTATGTCAGCTACCCTGAAATGGTAGCGATGGGTGAAGAGCAAGGTGAACAGAAAAGCAGGAGGGAGAGTGGAAGAGGAGGGAAGGTATGTTGGATGTAATGCATCATGAGGCTGATGAGCTGACCGTGTGGTGTGGTGGTGAGTGTGACTGGCTACAGTGGGGATGGTGCAGGGTTCGGGGTTGGGGAGGGGCAGAGCATTCTGTGTTTTATGTCTGGAGTTATATATTTTTTTTTACAAGTTTCACCCCCTCTCCGATATGTTCTCTCCTGGAGCTGAGAATCTTTAGTAAGGGAGGGTGCAGGAGGCAGAGCCCCCCATGACGGGGGTGGAAGCACAACCCCCCACATAAAACAGTTGCTTTCACCAGTGTTGCCTCGCTGCAACTTTACTTCACCATTTTGGGTTTTTGGCAATGCACACTCACAGTAAAGACAATCACTACTTGGCAAGCGTCATGACATGGAACCCTGCTGTGCAGCCTCAAACATTAGTCCTTGAAAATGATCATTTATTTAAAATGGAATAACTTTGAAACTGTTAGAGCTAGATTTTTTTTTGTAATGAAAACTTTGAGTCAGCTAAGTTACTGTATAAATAAAATATTGCTACAGCACAAATACAGTGGAGTCCTTCAGTATGCAATATGATACTGCAGAACAGTGCAGCAGAGCTACTGCAGGAAACAAAACAATTTCAGTGGTAGTTATTCCTTTTTGCCATGCAGGACACAGTGACACTGCATTGCATCCTAGCAGGCACCATTGTTTGTTGATATGAAAAAAATGTAAAATGTTTTACTAAGTTTTTAGGGTCTTATTATTAACAACATAATATACTGTATCAACACTTACAGTCATGTAGAGACACAGAACTGTGTCATTAGGATCTATATGTATTGATCAGACTCTAGGCTTTCATTTAAAAATCAAGTTTCTGCTATTAAGGGCCTGATATTCAAAGGTTAGCACTGCCACACATGTTGTTAACAGTGCTGCTAACCTAGGTTTGTGCTAGCACTGTGGGCCAGACCATATTCAGGGACCTCCAGAGCACACCACCCCCCAAAATCCAGCAGTGCTAAGGCATAAAATATACTGCTGTGCCCAAGCAAATGTGGGTTTCCCTCATGCATACTGGTGAAACGGCATATTGTAATGTTTGTGGTGGCAAACAGCTTCCCAAGCGTTGCTGTTTACCGCTGCCCCCAAAATAATCTTAACAAGGAGCTAAGCTCATGCTCCCATTCCCCAAAGGCAGGGTGACTGTACTACAGCTACCCACCCCTGTGTCAAGCTGCCCCTACCCTCCCCCAAATGCTAGGTTATATACTTTGTAATATGCCCTGTCAGTCTAATGGTACTTTCTGCAACCCCTATTGCCCAGTTGTATACTTTGTTATATGCCCTGGCAGTCTAGCAGTACCCCCCCATGCCCTGATCACTCAGCTGTATACATTGTAATATGCTCTGGTGGTCTAGTGGTAATCCCCACCCTCCCTGATCAGCTTATTGTGTACACTATAACATGCCCTGGTGGTCTAGTGTTACCTCTTACCCCGATCACCTGGTTCATTGACATGTATCATCTCTGGTAGTCTAGTGGGTCCCCTATCCCCCAACCTTATGCTGACCTGCCACCCTGCTCATCCTGAGTGCCACTTCATGAAAGCAGCAGCTAGCACAGTTCTCTTCTCACCTCCTTAGGTGGCCAACATCTGACAGTCATGGAGTGCTTTCATGGAGAGGCACTCATGGTGAGGCGTGTGGGGGTCCTCAGAATGTGAGTGGGTGGGTGGGTGGGGGCAGTGTATGTCCTGGGGTAGGGGATGCTCTAGACAAACAGGGATGACACAAGATATTGAACCAGGTGATTAGGGGGTGGGGCTACCAGTACCACCAGGACATTTACAATGTATATAACTGGGCAATCAGGCAGTGGAGGTAGTACTAGATCACCAGTACATTTTACAGTGTGTCTAACCAGGTGATTGGAGGCTGGGGGAAGTACCTCCAGAACACCAGGGTATTTTACAATTGATACAATGGGGTGATAGGAGGTGAGGGATACACTATGCCATTAAAGATCACTGTTTACACAGAAAGTGTAAGGAAGGGGCCACTGACCCACATGCAGATGAGCCTATGATGGGCACACAGATGGCCCCTTAGTGCCTTGCATGCTCAATGGGTTCATTTGCATGTTTTGATTGAATATGGCCCCCAGGTGATCAGGTGTTATCCCATTTCAGGCAGCACAATTTCTGTAGGCCATATGTAACACCATAGTCCATGACAGAATAGCACAGATCCACTTAGTACTGCACTGAAAATGAATCAATATTTGGCAAGACAGCACTACTCCATCAGCAAGTGCTCTCTGTCTGAATATTGCCAGATGTGTGCAACAGCTGTGCTGCACTTGCACCAAGCTCTGAATATTTGGCCTAACAAATAAAATTATGCTATCACAAAAGATTAGCTTTCAAAATAGTCAAAAGATACTAGTTTTGTCAATCAATAAACACATTCTTTTCTAGTTTATTTATTTGACTTTTTTTCTCCAGGAAAGCATTCTAAGCTAAATAGTTTATGTCTAGATGTATCCAGAGGAAGGGTTACAATGTATGTAAATGGAGAATTGAAAAAATAATCAAAACAATCAACCAAACAATAGAAAAGAAATTTAAACAGTAGAAAAACAATTAAAACAAGTAGTGAAGTGCAACAGGTAGAAAAAACAGAAACATGCAGCTGCCCAACAAGTACAAGTTTCAGTAACAGATTAATACATGGCAATTAAAACAGGCTAAGCCACATAAGCAGGTATGCATAGTGTATGGGTCTTGTAATATAAAGAGCTATTCCACCCCAAAAATTGAAAGTATCTTACCTATGCATGTAGTACCTATAAATATTGATGCTGCAGTTATCGCCTGGATTTGCTTCAATTTCTCTTACCTTCCATTGTATGTTCAGGTTGTGATTTATTTTAATAAAGTTTATTCAATATGAAATATTGGTGCTGTCCGATCCAAATAACCATTTCCCTATATCAAGCCTCCTTTTTCCTGTATTTTCCCTGTAGAGGCTGGATCAAATCCTGCTTTAATTCCCTGTAGATTTTTCTGTAAGCCATTGCTTCCTTGTTTATGACTTTGTTCTGTGTTTAACATATCTGTAGCCTTTTATAAGGAAAAGAGCTATGTTTTCCTATTAGGTATTAACATAATTTCTTAAGATGACATTGGAATGATTTAAATTTATTTGTGAAAGGCTAATTTTAATCAAGTCCTGGCCCCAAACCCCACTGACCTGTACAAGTCAAAAACATAACTGGACAAGCCAGCTGTAAACATAGCAATAAATTGATGGTCAGCATGTCTCTCAACTGTCCCTGATTAGGAGGGACTTTTCTCATTTCACCCCTCAAAATTTCTGTCCCTTATCCATTTTTAATGGAAAAGGTGCTGCCCACGCAGAGAATGTGCTGTAAATTTTGACTTTAAAGCAGAAATTAATAATGTTCTATGATGTTAAATTAAAAATTGCTTTGCACTGTTAAACACAATGGTGTCCACAGTATTCTGAAATTGAATGTCCATGTCTGAGGATGTGTCCCTCATTATGAGGCCATTGTCCCTTGTCGTCCTTTATTTTAAGCATCATTGTCCCTCATTTCTGTGATAAAAGATTTAGAGATTTGAACGATGGTCAGGAAAGACTTGACTCGTGCATAGATGCCTTTTATACCAGCATGATAAAGATTCTGAGTATCTTGATACCTGCTAGCACCTCCATAACAGCAAATTTATACCTTTTTCAGTCAGTTCCACATCATTTGTATATTACTCCCCAATCATATATGTTTTTTTAATTTCTAGCCCTCTCAACCCCCCCCAAAAAGCAAAGTGCCACAAATCAGCAAACTACACTTTTTTTTTAGATGCATCAGCCTACTCATGATTTATTTCTGACCTGCCTGGGCCAGTTAAGCCACTCCCCCCACCTCACAAAAATACTTGTAAAGTCACTTAGCTGTATTCCAAAAAAATTTGTCAGCTCACGCAGTTCATTCTCTTACCTGGCCTCCCAGTCACCAATGTTTGTTTTGCTTTCTTCTAGTTTTTCTTTCTAGTCCCTGCCCCTATTACTGAAATCAAGAGCCACAAGTCAGCAAAAGTTGTTTTTGTTTTTTTTTTCAGAAAGAACAGCATTTTTAAAGTTTGGCCTGCCTGACCCAGTTATCTGGCTCTGGTCCACCCTCACTAATAAAAATCCTTCCCACTTCCCCAAAATTTCCAGACCAGCCACAGAATATTGCAAACACTGAAAGAATATGTGTACGTTTTTTGAAAAGGAGTCTCTACTGTTTTGGGATTCCATGCACTTCTTGAACCCCATTCTGCTGCATCTCTGCTATGCTTGATTGGGATCACACACTATCACTTGCTCATGCTAGACTTGCACCAGGGACCTAACTGAACGCTGTGATGCTCACTATAGAGCTGAGGGAAGAAGGGTTGAAATCCTAGATTGCTACCATATTTACAGTGCCTGATGAATAGATTTAGGCACAATATTCAGACAGGCCATTGTGCCTGAAGAATCGTGAGAGGTCACAAGGTGCTTGACCAATCAGGAGGTGAAAGATAACTCTCACTGTGATAATGAGCAATTGTGGTGGCCATTCAACAGGCAGGTGACACAGCCCTTATTGAACATTTTAGGAGTGGCTTTAATGTTCACAATTTTCCTGTAGAATGGAGCAAATGGATTGTCCTTAATGTATCCAATTTTTGGGGCTTAAATCCAATAAAATATGGGAATCTCTGTAAATCTGGGAGCAATGAAATATGGAAGTGGGGAGGCCTGTACTCCTTGTACTTTATCCAGGTTTCCAAAATACTGTTGCAATAATTTCAGGAATATGGACAGTGTCCTAAGCTTTCATTTTATCCATTTTGGTAACAATCTATGGATGTAGATAAGAAAATGCCTCAGACCTTTACACTTAATGGGGAAGGAATTTCAACAAGGGGCAGATGTTGTTGGACCTCATGAGGCAGTTAGCCACTTATACAGATGTTAAACAGGAGAATTTTACTGAGGAGATGTGAACATCTTTCTATGGGATAAGGAAAAATTCAATGGATCATCAAACACCCAAAAGGAATAAAAGGATAATGACAAGCATGGCCCCCATCTTGATGGACAGACCCTTCATTGAGCTGAAGGAAATAAAGTAATTAGAAATGTATAGAAGGAACAGAAGAAATAATATGCCATTGAAAATAGGGCAAGATATAAACAAACTCTGAAAACATGTAAAAAGGGCAACCAGCTAGCAAAAAAGAAATAATATACTGTCCTGGCATGAAACATACAGGATAATAATACTAATTATTTAACTATATCATAATAAAAAAGATAGTTAAGGACAGTACAGGCTGTTAAGCACAGAATATGTGAAGGGGACAATATCAAATGGATGCCTTGGCAACAAATGGCTAACTTAATATTTCAGCTCAGTATTTACTATAGAATTCTGTGTGACACTTTCTACATATAAATGAAATATTTAAGAGTTTGGCAGATGAGTTTGCAGCAGAACAGATATCTCTGCACGTTGTTTTTTTTTTTTGCTCTATGTCTAGTTAAGTTGTGGTGAAAAAACTCAGTGACATGATGGTTTGCATCCAGGTGTACCCAGGGAGCTAAAAGGTACAATAAAGTGTACTCTGGCAATGATTTTCCATAAGTCATTGAATATTAATGAGGCATTCAGGGAATGGAGGAGGAGGGCAAATGTAACTCCTCTGTAAAAAATGGGAAGCAGACAGGGAACTAAAGGTCAAAGATCCTGACCTCTTCCAGTTCTAGCAGTGATATGAAAAATGCTATTGAAAGCTGTATCACATTAATTGTATCTTGAGTGATTTAACAAGGAAACTACATATCAAAAATATAACCCACAGTATTATTTCTATTCTTTTATAAGAGAAAATATTTAATATTTGCATCACATCAAAATAGTTAAAATATTCATCACAGGGACACTATCAGATGATGTCTTGGCAGTAAAAAGTTTTAACTTCTTAATATTTACTACAGAGGCTTTTAGAAACTTGAAACATCTGAATGAGACTTTCAAGAGATCAGCAACAGTTGTATGTGGTACAATTAAAATGAGTGCTAGCTTAGTTTCTCTACAACTACTGTAGGAATACGGAAGGTGACTAGATCACAACCACCAGATGGTATGCATCTGAGTCTGCTACACTAGTTTATGGATTTAAAAGTGGTACTCTGGCAATGATTTTCATTGGAAAATAAAGCAGTTCCTGGGAATACAATTTAGACAAATGTGACTCATTGTTTAAAAAGTGAGGTACTGTAGATGTATCTCAGTGAAGTATAAACCAGTGAGACAGACTATGCATGTGGAAAAAATACTGAAGATGATTATCAAAGAATAGGTTATGGAACAAGGACTGTGGATAAGGGTCATGCAATGGACTTACTCTTCTTCAACTTCAGCAGCAGAATTTGACTCGGTGCCTATCAGAAGGTTGCTGATGAAGCTAGGGGATCTGGGTGCAACAAGGGACATAGTTATTTTATGTTAATTATTTAGTTTTTAGTAACCAGTTAAGTACACCAGGCAATGGATGCCTAACAATAAAAATCTGTTTAGTTTTTGGAAAATTCCAATTTTTCCATCTATTAACCTTCCATTCACAGATCATCAGGCTGTCTGCCCAGTTTTTATGTGCCATATCTCCATCCCCAAAGAAAATTCCCAATATTTTAATAGGTTCTGAAGAAAGAGTAATACCAGTTATTTGTGGGGGGCCCATTCGTGACTTCACTACCCGGATGCCTATGCTCTTACTAATATTTAATCCTGCCCCTGAGAGCTAAGAATATTTCTTCATATGCCATCTCACAAAGTCCACACTCTCCTCTTGTTCAAAAAAAAGACAGAGGTCATCCACATATGCTAGCAGTTTGATCTCCTTGGGTGCAAAACTGCCTTTTAGGCCATGAATATTAAGATTATTCAAAATATGCCGAATGAGAGGATCTAGTGCAAAAATGTGCAGTAACGGACTCATTGAGCAGCCTTGTCTCAACCCAAGCTGAACTGAGATCCAGTTACCCTTCCTACCTGCAATAAGAGGAGTTACTGCTGCAGACCGATATATCCTCCTTAAACAATATACAAATAGCACAGGAATCCCATAATGTTCCAAAACTTGAAACAAAAACTCATGACTGACCAAATCAAATGCCTTATGCTGGTCCAAGGAGAGAACCAAACCCACTTGCCCACTTCCGTTGCAATATTCAATCGCATCTCTAATAATGGAGCGGTTTTCTTTAATATTCCTCCCTGGCAATGAACATGCCTGAACAGAGTGAATCAAAAAAGATTCAGCCTGGAGTAACCTCTTTTGCAAAACTGAAGTAAAAATCTTAAAATACAAATTCAAGAGGCAAATTGGTCTCCAGTTATCCAACAGCATCCTGTTCCTTTTTTTTAAACAAAAGAATAATTAAGTCCTTTGAAAAATCCAGGTGGATCATATTCTGAGAAAAACAAAAATTTAAAACTTTAGCTAAACAAGGGGCCACAACCTCCTCATATGTTTTATAGAAGAAATTTTATAACCCATCCCTCCATAGAGGGAAGAGTGACCAGTGGGGTACCACAGGGATCAGTGCTGGGACTGGTACTATTCAGTATCTTCATCAGTGACATTGCGCAGGACCTAGAAGGCAGAATTTCACTGTTCGCTGATGACACAAAGCTCTGTAACAGATCAGACACACCAGAGGGTGTAGACAGAATGACAAGGGACCTGCAGAAACTTGAAGAATGGTCAGGGGTTTGGCAGTTGAAATTTAATGAAAGGAAGTGCAAGATAATGCATATGGGGCACAAAAACCCTGGCACAATATATCAGTTGGGGGGTGAGGATATAGCATGCACCAAGCAGGAAAGGGATCTTGGGGTAATCATCTCTGATGACCTCAAGGCAGGGAAACAGTGTGACAAGGCAGCAGGTAAAGCAAATAGGATGCTGGGATGCATAGGCAGGGCATCACCAGCAGGAAAAGGAGGTCATAATTCCACTATACAAGACACTCAGTGAGGCCGCACCTGGAGTACACTGTGCAGTTCTGGAGACCTTACCCACGTAGGACATAGACAGGGTAGAGAAGGTTCAGAGGAGGGCAACAAAGATGGTGCATGGATTGCATCACAAGTCCTATGAGGACAGGTTGAAGGCACTGAACATGTACTCCCTGGAGGAGAGGAGGGAGAGAGGGGATATGATAGAGACATACAAGTATCTTACAGGGAGGAACAGGGTGCAGAAATACACTATTTTTAAGCGAAAAAGATGTTCCAGGACTAGAGGGCATGGGATGAAGTTGGAGGGAGGACGATTCAGAGGAAACGTGAGGAAGAATTTCTTCACAGAACGGGTGGTGGACAAGTGGATCACCCTGCCAGATGAAGTGGTGGGGGCTAAAACAATCACGGGATTTAAGAATGCATGGGATAGACATAAAGGAATTCTGGAGATCAGGGGTAAGGGGCAACAGACTTCTTGGAAAACATAAACTGAACTTACAAACTTAAATGGGCAGACTGGGTGGGCCATAGGCCCTTATCTGCCAACACTGTCTATGTATCTATGTATCTATGTATCCCTACCCGGGGAAGTCCCATCCTTCAGGCTATGGATAATAGCCAGGATCTCCTGAGGGGTAATTGGACTAGTTAGAATAGCTGTCACCAAATCCTCCATCCCTGGAATTTTAACGTCCTGTAAATGTCCCAGTAACTTTGTTATAGATGTTCGGAATGGTTGATTAAGGTTATATAAATAGTGGTCTACTTCTCTATGCATAGCTGAAGTGGTTGTTAATAAAATTCCCTGTGATGATAGTATCTCCGAAAAACTGGAATTACTCCGCTTTTCCTTACAAGCCTCACAGGGGTCTTTGTGTGGAGTTTTCTGTGTCCCATAAGTCATTTGTGCCTGCAAAGAAAGTGCCCTGTCATATTGCAATAATGTCATTTGTCATTTTAAAACTGCAATTTGACTGAAATAATCCATACTTGTGCTGTAAGTTAAGGTTAATAACTTAAATAATTGAGTCCTCAGTTTTAAATATTCAAAACATTTTGTATTTGAAGTGTATTTCCCATGTTTCTGAGACCATTCTATCACATCCTTTCTTGGGTCTTCCCACCAGTCACCCAAATCCTCATATAAAGGTGCAACTGAAATTCTGGCCATGATAACTGATGTGACATTTAACCTTACCACTGGTTCTGTGAGGATGGAGGAGTTCAGTCTCCATCTAACGGTGAAAGATACTTTTGTTGCATCTACAGAAATAGGGTTTTAAGTAAGTAATGATCTGTGAATTCAATTGGGACTGCAGTAGTGTTTGTAATCCCCAGCTTTTTAGAAACCAAAATGTAGTCAGTCTTAGATGTAAGTGTAGCTTTAACAAAAGTATGCATAATTTCTGGACTTGAATAAACCAAACAGTCAATTAAATCAGCAGTGTCAATGAAATGCTTAAAAATCACTGAGTCACAGTACACTTTTTTGGCCCGCTATGTCCTCATTCTGGTGTCTAAGGTGAGGTTAAAATCTTATCCTACAATAACTGCTTTTGCAGTAGCCAGAAAGGGTTGTACTTGCTCAAATAAAATAACTCTGTCAGCCTTTGTCAGAGGTGCATATAATAAAATAAATGTATAAGGAATATTCTGCCAGATACCATCAACCAGCAGAGCCCTCCCTGGAATAATATCCACCAAATTTCTTCAAAGTAAAGGAACACACAGAGAAGAGAATACCTATACCATCAGCCTGATCTGGCCCAAAAGACCAGTATGATGGTCCCCAGACCCAGTTAACTTTAATAAATTGCATTGCAGTAAAGGAATTTAACCATGTTTCCTGCAAGAATGATACAGAGAGACCCAAGTCAGGCAGATGATAAAAAAATGCAATTTGGTTCCTAGTATTTCTAATACTATGAACATTCAAAAAGGCAGCTGAAAAAAAAAAAACACATCAGAAAGGATTAACCAAAAATCACAGTCTTCAGCTATTATTGGGTCAATAAGGTTTCTTCTTTTTCATTTTTTCTTCTTCTTCTTCTCCTCTCAGTGTTCTAATGATGGCTGGTCTACCTGTATAGTTCCAGACTGTGAAGAAGCATATGAAACCAAATCATCTTGCTCAGAATCCCCCAACCTTTGACCAACAAAACTTCAAACTGATTGTCAGTCACCAGTTCTCCTTCCTCAGACCCCCATTAGTGAAACATAGAAACATATGTAGCAGAAAAGATCAGAGCCAAAAGGCTGGCCTTCAAGAAATATAAGGGAACGCAGCAGGATGAAGATAGGGAGGCATACCAAACTTCCCTAAGGGAAGCAGGGAAGGCAGTAAGGCAGGCAAAGTCCCAAACTGAGGAAACACTAGCACGAACAATAAAAGAAGGTGACAAGACTTTCTATGGATACATTGGTGAAAGGAGAAAGTCCAAAGGGGCTATTGCTAAGATCAAAGGGGATAAGGGTGTGTGTGAGGAGAAGGAACATGTAAAAGCATCTATCCTAAATAGATACTTCTGCTCAGTATTTACTGAAGAGAAGGTAGGGCAGGGCCCACAACTCTGCACCATGGACACAGTGGGAGGGAGGTCTGCACTAGTCCCTTCACAAAAGAAAGGGTCCTACAAGAGCTCAATAAGCTCAGGGTGGACAAGGCAATGGGACCTGATGGCATATATCCCAGAGTACTAAAGGAGCTAAGGGTGGAACTATCAGAACTGTTTAGTGAGTCTCTGAGCACAGGAGAGGTCTCAGAAGACTGGAGAAGGGCTCATGTGATACCACTCCATAAGAGTGGTAGCAGGGAGGAGGCAGGAAACTACAGAGCAGTCAGTCTTACCTCAGTAGTGGGCAAGATTATGGAGATACTCCTTAAGGAAAGGATAGTGAAATACCTGGAATCCATAGGAGCACAGGATCCAAGACAGCATGAGTTTACAAAAGGAAGGCCCTGTCAAACTAATCTCATAGATTTCTTTGACTGGGTAACCAGAGTGGTGAACCAAGGGGGAGCAGTTGATGTTGCCTACCTTGACTTCAGCAAAGCTTTCGATAATGTTCCACACAGAGGATTGATTAATAAGCTGGGTAGGCTCAGGATGGGTCAGACATTGGTCAACTAGGTGGCAAACTGGTTGACGGGCAGAAAACAGAGAGCAGTGGTAAATGGTATACAGTCAGAAGAGATGCAAGTCACAAGTGGGGCACCTCTGGGATCAGTCCTGGGGCCAGTCCTCTTCAATATCTTCATCAGTGATATTGCAGATGGACTGGAGGGTAAGGTTTGTCTGTTTGCAGATGACACCAAGATCTGAAATAGAGTAGATGATCCAGATGGGGTGTGCAGAATGAGAAGAGATCTGGATAACCTAGCAAAATGGTAAGAAGAGTGGCAACTGGGGTTTAACGCAAAGAAGTGCAAGATCATGCACATAGAGAAGAGAAACCCTGAAGCCACCTATAGGCTGGGAGGGGAGTTGTTGGCAGTCACAAGGGAAGAAAAATGCTGGGGCGTCATCATCACCAATTACCTGAAATCATCCAAGCAGACCTCTAAAGCAGTAGGTAAGGCTAGAGGGATGTTGAGGTGTATTAGTAGGGGTATCACAAGTTGGAAGAGGGAGGTAATAATCCCTCTTTACAAGATACTGGTTAGGGCCCTATCTGGAGTACTGTGTGCAGTACTGGAGGCCACACTTTTACATGGACATTAGCCAAATTGAGGCAGTCCAGAGAAGGGCAACCAAAATGGTGCAGGGACTGCATCAGAAAACATATGAGGAAAGATTTACTGAACTCAATATGTATATCCTAGAGAAAAGGAGGGAGAGAGGTGATATGATTGAAACATTCAAACACCTTAAGGGTATTAGCAAGGTGAAAGAGTCTAACATGTTTCAATAAAAATAACAGGACAAGAGGACACAGCATGAGATTAGAGAGAGGCCTATTAAGGGGTAATGTGAGGAAGTTCTTTTTCACAAAAAGGGTGGGGGATGCATGAAACAGCCTTCTTCAGGAGGTGGTGGATATGAATACAGTGCAGGGCTTCAAACAGGCATGGGATAGACATAAGGGAGCAATACAGATGAGTATGAATAGATAGACCATTGACAGAACTAAGGCCTATGGTACATTCATAAGGTAGAAAAAGAAATGGGCAGACTGAATGGGCCTTGCGGTCCTTATCTGCCATCAACTTCTATGTTTCTGTGTAACAGTTTGGGTTTTGTTTCGGGCTGCCCAGGGGCAATCCTGGAAAAGATGTCCATGCTCCTCACACAAATTATATTTGGAGTGATTAATACATTGAGAGCTCATATGAATGAATTCTCCACATACACTATGCTACATCTCAGTCTGTCACACACATTGGATAAGTGTGTACAAGCCCCACACTTATAACAGGTCTTCAGCTGACCTGAATAGAAACAGACCCCATGATCTTTCCCCAAAAAGAAACTATTAGGGATATGAGAAATACCCTCTCTGTTTGCCTCAGTTTTACCCTGAAATGTCAATCCCCAGTCCAGAAAGCTTCAGAGTCTAGGAAAGGTTCAGGTGCACTTAAGACTTCACAGTGTTGCTGGAGCCAATGGTGAATGTCACAGATATGAATGTTATGATTCCTAAACATGATCATGACCATCTTGACTAGAGGTTTAGTTAAGGGAATAACAAAAAATGGGGTCCACAGTGGGGCAAATTTAACCTGATTATAAATCATCCAAAATCTGTCCAGACCAGCTGGTGTATCCTGAAGCTGATATTGAAATAGTCTTCTCAGGAAACATGTATCAGTGCATACACATCCTGTGCTGAAAATCTCATTGATTCCTTCAGAAGCTTTTCCCTCACATACAATCTGTCTGGATGTACTTCTAAGCCTCCCTTATACAGTAGTCGAACTGTGTTCCTATGGGGAGTAGGCTTTGACCTGTTAAAAAGATCTGAAAATCTCGGCCGGGGGGGAGTGGTATTATGTTCCCCTGAAGGTTTCTGATGTTGGTCCTGTGTGTGCTGAAATGTCTGAGGAGGATCCTCATTTGGAGCCTGCCTAGGTTCATTTTGGAGTTCTAAATTAGTAGGGTGCTCATTAGGGATCCCCATTGGCATAGGAAATGCTGGTGCCTGCAGATTCAAATCCTGCCTTTGAGTGGACTGCATGTCAGCTCCTAGTCGCTGTGCCCATATCTCACTCAGTTGTGGAGCAGAAGACCTGTTTCCTAGTAAAACATCCTCTCGAGACCCTGACTGATTATTGCCAGATTTATTCATGTTCCGGGCAGGCAAGGGGTCCCTAACTACAGGAATGTCCTGGATTGCAGATTAATCCATTGAATCCTGTTTTTGTTGCACCCTTTCCAGTTGTGGCATTGCCATGTCACTGTCCTTAGTCTCCATCCGATTCCAATCAATGACCCTCCAAACCCTGTGGTGCAGCACATGGAATCCCTCCTTGCGACGATAATGATTTGCAGTGTTGAGACCAAAAGCACAGTCGGCTGTTAGTTTTCAGCCAGCAGAGGGACAATTTCTGTCAATACCGCTTGTCCCCTAACCCCTTCAATCTCTGCTCCACTCTCCAGCTCCACTTCTTCTACAGAAATCTGGGTGGGGTCCCAAACAGGATCCAGGACCCAAGTGCCATTGTTTGCCAAATTCCAGCCTGCTTCACTAAGTACCTTCTCTAGGGACCACGTCTCTTTCTTATCTGGTCTGTGGGTAAGTCCAAATTGTTTAACTATACATTGTGTGGCTGAAGTTACTTCTAGAGAGGCAGTAGATGAAATAAACTGAAGGGAATCAGAAAATGCTAACCTGTGTGCAGCAGATGTGACAGCAGATGCAGCTGAGTCCTTAGCTGTAGTCCTGTGTTTTATAGCCAGTTTTCTCTTCTCATAACGATCCTCATCATCAACAATCGTATCTAGAATCACAGTCCGTTGTTCCTCAATGTCCTTCTCCAGTAGGGCAGCTGCAATATCCGAAGAGTCCAAAATGGCATCAGAATCCTCCATCAAGTTAGGAGTAGCAAACCCATCCTTATCTTCCTCCTCTTCTGTAGATTTCTCCCAGCCCCTACCAGGGTCAGCATTAAAGGTGGTGTAAGGTTCCTCCTCAGCTAGCAGTAGTACTCCCTCCTCTGTTTCATCCAAATCCACCATCTTGGAAAATGGGGCCAACAGCGCCCCCTTCCAAGAGTAGGGGAATTTTTTATTAGTAAATAATATAACAGAGCGCACACTTAATATTATACATAAAAATAAATTGATATCACACTCAACTTAAAGCATATATAAACCTATACAAAATTATTCAACTTTAACCCTTGTACTTCCCACAAAAGCTTTTAACATGATTTGAACAATACCATGCTCTGTATCAAATATATGTTCCTCTAGTTCGTTAACTTAGGCCTGATCTTTCAATACTTGTTAATGAATTACCTTAATTTCATACCTAGACATTCTTGTATCCTTAGCTATGAATCACATTCTAAGATTTTTCATACACTTCTAATGTCATGTTGTTATTAAATATTTTAGAAATTCCAATACCAACTTCTTAAAATTATTCTAATTAAGAGTCTTAAGTGGTTTTCTTCATGATGTTATCCAGAGGACCTGGACAAAGGTCTTTACTCTCCTGCTGTATGTTTTTAGGTCACTTCCTCAAACAGTATGATAAGGAGATCTCTCCACCATTTTTCCAGGATAGGTGGGGGTCTTGTATTCTTTTCTTGTTTATACACTGATGCCACTTCAACAGTCGCTCTTTCCATTAAAGACTCTAAAGAGGCATACTTCTGCTGCAAAAAAAATGGACATCTATTCTGACATATGCACCATTTTAGTATTGCATTTACAAGTCTGAGTACCAAGATGAAATTGCTTCCACTCTATTAGAACATTAGCATATACCAATTCAGTGTATGACATGTTTACTAAATGAGGAATTGACCATTTTTGTGCCAAGAGTCTCCAAAACTGATCTATATAGGGGCATTCAAAAAACAGATGCTGCATTGTTTCAACTTGTAATATAAAACAATCCCTAATACAGTCTTTCTTCTGCGACTTTGTGTGCATGATTTCCTCTAACATTTAATTTTCTATGGCAACACATCCAGAGAGTGTTCCACATTTTCTGTGGGATTCTTTCTTCTGTCAGCTGCTTTAATAGGCCTTGAATATTAATATTCTGCAGGTGGGAGAAGCAAGGGTCTGTTAAAAAACAATTGTTCAGAATACAGGTGTACAATGACTTCCTGGCCTGAAATTGAACCATTTGGGTGGTAATTCTCCACTGTTTAATTTTCTTAAACATTTCTGTCAGGTATCTATGGGTCCCTATTAGTATTTGATTAAAGGCACCATACTGGGGGGAATTCAATTTACTTAAAAAATATTGACTCTTCACCTTTAAATTTTCTGCCCATTCCTGTTGATTTCCTATTAAGATAGGGAGAATATTTGAGTTTAAAAAGATAGTAAAGAAAAACAGAACTGGGTTGACCATGTTTAGACCACCTTGTTTTATGGACCAGTATATAGTAGCTCTTTTAACTGGATTGAGCCTACTGCCCCAGAGCAACTGAAAACATACAGTATGTTATATAATCTTGCTTCTAAATTCATTGGCACAGGAAATACATAACTTGACATAAGGAAAATCATGTTTGTTTAAATCAATGTATGTTTTTAAAGCAGCAGTGCAACAAAAATCGGTTAAAATCTGACCCCACCTTTTTTTTCTTCCTAATTGATGCCAGAAATCTACCAGTTTACTTTGGTAGTGAAATTTTAAGTTTTCATATCATGTAAGAATTTTATGAAAGTTTTAAAGTAATTATTTCTCAAGAAAAAAAGATGGCCGCCTCATTTTCCCATAGAAATAATACTGAGGACCTGAGGAGGATAAGAGTCCAAACAAAAATGCAGATGTACAGTACACAGCATAGGAAGCAACCAAAACACCCATATTAACAGTTCTGCCAATATTGTTTGTAACCATAGCAGAAAATTGGCTTTTTGGAATAACGTTTTTCGTTGCACTGCTGCTTTAACATATAAATTATCTTATTCCTGGTCATTGGAAAGCTTTTCCATTTAGTGATTTTGTCTTCTGCTAAATTCAGTTTATCTCTCCAGTTTACCTCAGATGAATCTGTTTTTCCAAATGAGATCCCTAGCAGTTTAATTTTCCCAGGTGAAATTTGTATTTCCTCTATTTCTTGTCTTTTTTTTTCTTAATTTTGTATGTGGGGGTGCCCTGTTAAGCATGTCCCTACACTTTTCTCTTTGTTTAGTGAAGCCACTGAAACTTGGAAAAAGGAGTGTATAATGCGGAGGGATTGTCTGCCTGATTATTGATCTGGCACTGGGAGGCGTATGCCATCTGCATAAGCTACTGCACATGGGAATGGTCTGGCTCCTGGGACTTCAATGTGTCTTATATCCAGTGTGCTATTAAGACTCCTAAGCAAAGGGTCAATTGAAAAAACATAAAGGAGAGGACTCAGAGGGGGGAATCCCTGTCTCACCCCTTTTTTTATCCTTATATGTGGTCCCATGAGCCCATTAACAGAGGGAGTCGTGTATGGCTGATTATATAAAATTTGAAACCAGTTGATAAACCTTTGTGGGATTCCATAAAATTGTAATTCCTTAAAAAGATAAACATGCGGTACTGCATGAAAGACCTTTGTCTCATCTAACATCAATACATATCCTCCTCTCTATCAAGCACTTCTCTGAGAAATCTCAGATTATTTATCATAGACATCTGAGGAACTGTGCATATTTGTGTTATACTTATTAGTGTGCTAGCTGTTTTTGCTGACCTGTTCCCAAGAATTTTACAAAAAATGTTCCAGTCTGTATTTATTAGATTAACCGGTCTCCAATTGTTTAAAATGTCTCTATCTTTTTTCGTATGTAAGAAAATCAAAATGCTATCTGATGATGCAGGAGGGTTCTGACATTGACCTTGAATAATGACATTTAAAACCAAAGTAAGATATTTTGATATGATAGGGAGTGCTTTTTTATTACATTCATTTGGGATCCCATCTGGACCAGGCATGATCCCATTTATAAGTTGTTTGATTACAACATTTACTTCTTCCTCTAAAATAGGATTTATTAAATCTGCCTTTATATCTTGTAATAAAGAGGGAATTTGTAAACCCTTTAAGAATTTTTCCATATCACTATGTAATTCTGTTGGCTGGCCGAATTGAGTTTTGGTATATTCAGTAAGAATTTTTAGAATCTCTTGGCTATTTTCAACTTGTATCCCACCTTTATTTTTTAGAGCAGTCATATATTTTACATCTATCCTCTGTTTACAACTGTCCTATGGATTTACTGTTTGTGTGTTACCTTTCATACTATATTTCTGTTCTAGGAGCAAAGAGGTTGCCCTATTATACTGAAAAGTGTACATTTCTTTTGTTTGCACTATTTTCACAGTGTAATCTTGGCTGAGCTCTGAATTAAGTGAAATTAACCTTTGTAAGTGTCTTCTTTTTCTAGATATTCAATATATCTTCCCTTCTGTTGGTTCTTTGCAATGGATTTACAATAGCTTTTGATCTCAGTTTTAGTTTCCTGCCACCATAATATTGGGTTCTCATATAACTCAAACACTGATATTGTATCTCTTAAGACTTCTGCTAATTCATTCCACCCCTCATTTTCTTCTAATGCCGTAATATTCATTTTCCAGTGATTATGTGATTCAGGTTTGTTCTTAGGTGAGCCTAGACATATGATTAAGAGGCGGCTATCTGAGATCTCTTTAGGAGTTACAATACTTTTGTAACATGGGATCCATTCTGACAGAAAAAAGTGATCTATCCTGGTGGATGGTCTTCCCTGATAGTGTGCATGTGCATGTGCTGGAGATTTTGGCCCAAACACTGTCCCATCCACTAATCTTGCTGTTTTATACACAATGTTTAGGAAATTTGTGTCTGAATATCATTTTTGAGTTCTACCCATTTTATCTATAAGAGATAAAATACAATTGAAGCCTCCTCCAAAAATGATGAATTTTGATGAGTGTAAATATGGTTGTCCTGCTTTCATTATCTCAATCCTCTGCATTTTTATTTGTTATACATATTGATTATCCTCCACTCTTGTCTCTGCATCATAATATCTAATATTAAACCCTGCCTTGTATCAGGTCTATTAACCTTGTCACTGTTACCTCTTGATCTTTAAATAATATGGCTACCCCTGCACATAATTTCTCACCCAATGATCAAAATGATACCCTCTTCTCCATTCTTTTGTCACTTGATTAGCTTCTCTTATGGTATGTAGTCTTGTATCCTGCAACAAAATGATATGAACATTTAAACTCTCTAGAATGGAAAAAATTTTGTATCTCCTCCTAGAATTTTTAATGCTGTTTACATTGAGTGTACAACAGGATAAGTTAGAGTCCATTTAGTTAGTTTTTTGTTCTTTCCTGGTGATTTCATTTTATACCATTCTTTTTGGGTTGAAGTTCTTGAATCACTTAATACTTACTCTGTAACAGTTGTTGGTTCTGGTTGTGAGGAGTCCACTGATGAGGTGTTGGAGTCTTCCTCAGTTTCTGCCCATGGTTTTCTTTTAGAGAGAATGGTGAACCTGTTTCTTGTGTGCATTCTGTCTGCAGTTGCAAATTTGTGGCCTTGGCACCTCTGTTTGTTTTGATCCTGATTTGTCATTTTTGTCCTACAAGAGACCATGAATTTTCTTCTTAGGGGTGGCATAATCAGTTCTTGCTCCAATTCTGTGACAGGTGTAGTGTCTCCTTGTGTTGTGTCTGTTCAGGCATTTATTGTCCCCTCCTTCTGGTTGATCTGTTGGGATATTTGGGAACTGACTGTCATTCATATTGCTGATGTTTAGAATATGCAGTGTTTTCTCCTGATTATGGGGAATCTATTGTCCTGAGTCGTTGTCTGTTATAAGAGGCATAGTTGTAACCAGATTCTGATGTTGATTTTGAGCCCCCTCCATCCTTGTCCTGGGTCATGGCATTGCTTCATTTTGTGCCCTGGATACTGTCTCATCTTGATATTTTTGTGCTTCTGCTGGATAATTATGAGTAACCCAAGGGCAGTTTTTGAATGAGTGAGAGGTCTCATCACACATAACCCAAGGGCAGTTTTTGAATGAGTGAGAGGTCTCATCACACATATTGCAATGCACTGGTTTCTGACAGTTTATGCTTGTATGTCCAACTCCTCCACAGAGGAAATATTTGAGTCTATTGCAAGCATTTCTTAATTGAGCCTGGGCTCTGCATCTAAAGCATGACTTCAGCTGTCCTGCATAAAAGATGTATCCTCCCTAAATAAAAACAACTCGTTAGATATTGAATTATCCCATTTATTTTTGGGAGGTGGACCTGAATTCTCCACCCCCCTGTCCATATCTGCTCTGAGTTGATTATGGGTTCAGGGAGGCCCAAAATGGTACAATTGCAACTTTAGCCATCTTAAAATATCTGCCACAGCTACTGCTTCATTTTTAAACAGAACCATTATTGTCCTGATTGTAGGCATTGTCAGAGGAATAGCTATAAGCATAGACCAGAGATGAGTATATTTAACTTGTTGGTAGCAGTGCCAGTATGTTTCTAGGCCTGTGGGTGTCCTAAAGCTTAAATCAAAATTAGAGTCACCAGATGTGTGAATCAGAGCATAGATTTCTGCAGGAAGGAATTGTAAGCTTTCTTTAATAAGTACTTTCCCCACATACACCCTGCCGGGAAATATTTACAAACCTTCTCTGTATCTTGTTCTTACTGCATTTCTGTGCTTAGCAGGTTCAGGTGGAGAATGCAACAAACCTGCATAAGTCCTGGTATTGGGTTGAAGCCCTCATGCATCTTGCCAACTATCCTCTTGTTCCTCTGTACTTTCTCTATTGTCTTGCTGATTGCCATATCTAGGAGATGGGGGGTTGCTTTCTCATGTTGACCTTGGGCAGATTCACCTCTGTTATCCCTTATACCTTATGTTTCACTCTCTGCATCTTTATCTTGGCTCCCTTGCTTTTCTCTTAGGTTTGGGTCCTCCTTATTACATGGCATTTTAAACAGTAACTCAGGGTTTTGTGTTAAATGCAATGTAGGGAGTATTTCCAGAGGATCTGCACCATTATCTTCAGTTATAGGTGAAGCATGAGTCAGTGAGGTCCATATATGGGAACTATGGGGTTTATTCCACCCTGCTTCTCTAAGTGCTTCAGCTATTGTGATGCCTATTACTGACACATTCTTGTCAAAATTACACAATTCTATATTTATTTCTTCCATGTCTTCTATTCCGAGTGTCCCCCTGTGTCTCCCTCCTCCTTCTTCCACTTTACACTGTTTATTTTCATTATTTACTTTGCTTGCATTTGTTTGTGATGAGCGCATACATTTTGGAGTAACACCCTGGTCTTGTCATGTGGCAGTGGCTGTTTTTGCATTGTAGTTTGTGTTCTTTCCGCTCGTGTGTCTGTGTTCAAGCTTTCCATTTTCTTTAGCTCCATTTATGTTTGTGCATTCTTGAGGGCCCTGAGATTGGTCTGCTGTGTGGAAGATGAGTCTCCCTGATGTTTCTTCTGATTGCTGGCCTACTCAGACAGCATCTTGTTCAATTCAAGATTCAGGCTATCAGAAGTTTCATCCTGTCCCAACTGTGACTTTGGGCACACATTTTTCCATTTTTCAAGCTGCCAGTTGCATTACTTTTGTTGAAACTTTACTGCTGTTTAGCATTAAGCTCTGAGCTGCCTCCTTGAGTAGCTGCTACAGTTTTCACTCCTGCTGCATCACCACATAGCTGGGATCTGTCAGACTGCATATGTGAGGCAGCAGCCACCTTCAGCACTTCAGTCTTGTCTTGTACAGCCTTTTGTTTGCCCACTAAGTTTTGTTCTTCTTGCTCGAAATGCTGTAGCTCATTCTTATCCATAAAAGATGATAGCTGAGAAGTATCCGTATTTACCACACTCTCTTGATCTTGATTTTCTTTTGCATTTAAAGCCAGAGAAGCTTCAGAATTAATTTCCATTTCTTCTTCACAATACAAATCCCCTTCAACCGCCTTTCGTAAAGGTATAGCAGGGAAGGAGGCAGACTCCCCTGCTACCAGAGCACCTTCCTCCACACCTGGATTCACCTGGGTGGCCATCTTGCTGGCCAGAGGTTCCCCTACAGATGAGTAGGGGAATTTTTTATTGAGCAGGAATTTAAAATAACAAACAATGAAATTAAGGTAACAAGTTGTATTACATTATACTCACATGATCACAAAAAAAGTGTTGATATACAAAGAAAAAGAAGTGAATGTGAACCAAACTTATACAAGGCCATACAAATTAAAACATAAGACAATTTAGAAGCATTATGTTCATGTCCCTGTCTGATATAAAGATTTAGGAAAATTTAAACAAAAATGAATATTTTTTCTTAGCAAATAAATTTATAACAAAACTCATATGGTGATATGTAGAAAACTCATAAAGGTAAGAAGGAAGAAGTACAATCCTATGGTGATATAATCAGGGTCAGTGTTCTTTCATGTCTTATATAGTAATCTGGAAATTGCAGGAGACTACGTTTACCCACTAATCTTTTAAAATCCATGCACATGATGCCCAATACTTGTTATGTTTAGATACTGGAATTTTTCTCTGTTCAGAGAAATAAACATATCTCAAATCCTTTAAAATCTTATTTACCACTTGTACTCCTTTGTAAGTTCTTTGCTGTAGTAGTTGGGCACATCTAACCAACTTGTACTCCTTTGTAAGTTCTTTGCTGTAGTAGTTGGGCACATCTAACCCGCCACAAAAAATATCTGCAAAGGGCAAAAATGAGTCTCAATGTACTTGCATGGTACCGTGACATTGATGCTGGAAAAATTCCATAAACGAGCATGTCATAGGTAATATCAGTAATACGCTTATCCTTCCATTTGTGCAAGAACATGGTCCAGAATTCTACACTGTAGGGACATGTTAAGAAAAAATGCTGCATTGTTTCCAACTGTGCTTTGCATGACTCCTTGAAACACATTCTATACTCCGTGGATTTATGTTTAAGATTACTCCAAACCACAAGTCTCCCATGGCAAGAAAGCCATGTAATATCGCAGAGTTTCATTGGGAGCCTAGGATCAGTGAGTTGTAAGACCACTAAGGTATTGTCTACTGCAAGACCTTGGAAATTCAAAATACTAGGTGTCTCTGAATAACAAGAGTGGAGAATATTTGTGTAGAGCTGTTTCCGAGAAACTGTCTGAATCATATTATAGTCCAGTTTCCATTGTCTAATTTTCAGTAAATTAGGGATCAAAAATTTTCTAAAATTCCTGGGTAATTCTAGAGGAGTTCTGACCCACATCATATGTAAGGGGGTCACCAAGAGTACTAAGAGATAAACCCAGTTGGGGGGGATGCAATAAGGACTGAAATAAAAACCTGATGAACAGACTATGGAAGAACATCAGAGGATGAAGCATTCTCATGCCTCCAAAACAATAATCTGGGTATGTATAGAGTCACTTCAATAAGATTTAGGCAACTGCCCCAAAATGCCTGAAAAAAAAAACACTGTTAGCTCTGGCTTCTAAAGTGAATGGCAATGGGTACACTGTGGCTTTATGTAAAATTAAAGGGAGTGCCAGAGTCTTCAGAAGAAGAACTCGTTTTCTCTTGGCTATGGTCCACCCCTTCCAAGATACTACTACCCTCTCATCTTTGTCCAAAACCAATGTCCAGTTATGTAATGGATCATCCTGGCTACCAAAGAAAAATTCCCAAAATGTTGATTGGGTCTTGTGTAACCGGGATGTTAGCTACTTTATTTGGGGCTGAAGGGGTGGGAGAATTGGGAATGAACTTTGCTACACTCTTGTGGTAACTGAGTTTAGATGCCAGAACATTTTTCAAATTCAGAGATTGTGAATGTAATGTCCAAAGGAATTAGTGAAGGGGTGGTACAAATATATAAGTCATCCACATAATGACACTGATGACAGGAGCTAAGAAGCCATTTGGAAATATCAATATGGGAATGCAGGGATGGTTCAGTAGTTTCCCTAATAAAAGGTCTATTTGGAATACGTAGAGCAGGGGGCTTAAGGGGCAGCCCTGTCTAACCCCTTTTCTATCCAAAAAGGCTTCCCCAGGAGAATTATTAATATATGATATAATCCATGCTGTACTATATAACAGTTATAACCTGGAGATAAACTGTTTAGGAATATGGTAAAACTGCAAAACCTGAAATAGAAAGTTATGGTTCACCTGGTCGAAGGCCTTCTCCTGATCTAATGAAAGAAGAAGAGTTGGGCAGGAATATACTATATCTCTAAGTAGAGAAAGTGTGTGTAGCATAGATCTATTAGGGAGGGTGCAGGTTTGTTCCTTAGTAACTACCTTGGCTGCAATGGGTAGCATTCTGTTCAGTAATATCGTGGTGAATATTTTATAGTCAACATTTAAGAGACAGAAAGGCCTCTGATTCTTAATGTCAGACCTATCCCCTTTCTTAAATTACAGGATCATAAGTGTGTCTGAGAAATGTTTAGGAATAGAATGGGTATCTAAGATGCTATTAAACACACAGGTCAGTACAGGAGCAAAAACGGCTATGTATGTCTGATATAATTCAGCAGTTAGTCCATCCACTCCCGGAGAGGTGCTTTTATTTTGTTTCTTAATAACAGAAGTTACTTCTTCCATTATGAAGGGGCAGTCAGAGCCTGCAGGTGATCTATAGGGACCTCAAGGATATCTAAGCCAGATAAAAAAGGGGTAGAATCCCATTTCTCAGAGATGGAACTGAACATCATTTGCAGATAAGACTGGGTCATTTGTTTTATATGAGGAAGTCAAGAGTATACTATATTGGTAGCTGGGTCAGTGATTTGCTCTATAGGAGTAGCAGATACTCTATTAGAACAGCTTTTATAGATATCCAGGGAGGATTTAGACATTTCGGTTCCACACTGGGCCCCAAAGTTAAGTGAGAATGCCCTGTTATATTGGTAGGTGGCCATATCCATTTTTAATTTCTCTATCTGCTGAGAATAGTCGACCTTGGTCTCATACGCCAATGACATTGTGTTTAGAAGTTGCTGGTGTAATCAAGTATATTTAAAATAAGCAGATAAAGTCCTATGTTTAGCTATTTTAATGAAAAAACATTGTAGGTCAGATTTAGTGTCCTCCCACCAGGCTATAGGGGAATGGTATGCATCTACTGTATAATAAAGACCTTAACTTGTAACAGTTGTAAGCATTTTTCTGAAATCCGTGTGTCTAATAGTAAAGAATTATTCAATTTCCAGCTGGACTTAGGGATACTGGGGAATGGGCCTCCCACAGGGGAGCATAGTAGAGACACAGCTAGTCGGAGGTTTCACAGGGGATTACTCCGGCTTGACAAACTTTGACATTTTTCAAGACAAGAAGGTAATCAATAGAGGTGGCAAGGGTCCCTCTGTAATACCTTAGCACCCTCCAAATGTACCGCCCAATACCCATCAGCCAAGTGAGCCGTTTGAATTAGTTTTAGTAAGGTAGCAGTATCTCCAAAAGTCTTGTGGACATTACTCATCCTATCTGCTGGGGAGAGCCCACAGTTAAAGTCACCACCAAAACAGACTTATCAGGTAGTAAATAAAACAGGCTGAATCTGGAGAAGTAGAGAAGATCTTGCAGCTATACTCTGTAGTGTGTATATGTTAATCAAGCAAAGTTTACGTGCCCCATATGCTCCATCAATCAACATAGCCCACCCTGGAGCAATATCTAACGCTTTAGAGACCCTAAACTTAAACCTGGAAAATAAGATCCCCACCCCATCACAAATATCCTCCCCATGCGACAAGTAGGAAGGCCCTGATGTCCATCTACTATTGACCTGAACTAGTTCATGCCTAGTCTTTATTCTAGTGTCCTGTACAAAAATAAATCATGCTTAAATATTTGTAAGAAGCCTAACATGGAAAGTTGTTTCCTGAAAGTTTTAATGTTGCACACATTCAGTGTACAGCATTGCAGATGGAAGGGGTTAGGCATTTTGTTTTAGCGTATAGTGACAGAGAGAAAAGCTAGGCACTGGAGGAGAAAAGAAGGTGTAATCCTAATTGGCTCTTATATTTTCACCTATTGGAGTATGACGGACCTTGAGTTTATTCAGTGGGAATGTCACCTTTGTCAGATCCTACAGTAAACTCCATCTTAGAAGAAGATGCCACTGAGGAGTCAGTTGGCATCCTCCCCTTCTGTGTCTCCCCACTGGCGTCTTTTAGCCAGAGCATGGAATTTGTTCCTTGTCATAATGGTTTTGGTAGAAGTATGAGAGTTAGATTTCCTCTTCCCTTTCCCACGTCTTGATGATGGAACCAGAGCGAAAGGTTCCTCCTCCCTGGGGGGGGGGCATACTATCTTGTCCATTAAATTCTGACTCCTGATGAGAATCCTCTTGAGGCTGAAGGCCTTCATGGGCAATCTCCATCCCTATTTGTAAACCCGGGGGGGGGGATCTAGGGCCTATGGTCTCAAGGGCTTCTGCAGCTTGGGAATCTGTGGATACTGTAGTAGTTCCAGGAAAGGCTGTGGAAAGGGAAAGTTCCTTTTGTTGGGCAAGAGCCTGAGCTTGTGACTCAATAATTATATTGGTGTTATCTTGAGTAATGTGGACAACGCTATTATGTTCAGCCCAAGGGCATTGTGGATAAGTGTGACCATGTTCATCACAAAAGTTACACATCCTGCGGTTGGGGCACCCTAGGCTGACATGACCACACATAAGACATAAACAGCATCTAGGATGGTCACAGGTATAGTTTAAATGGGTACAGAAACCACATTTGTGGCATGTGCGAGGTTGTCCTGGGTAGAAGCATATGCCCTTGTCACACCCTATATGGAAACTGCCAGGTAGATGCATAATCCCTTGCTCAGTCAGTCATAATTGCACCTTGATTTTCCACCCTCCTGTCCATACCAAGTCCTCATCTAAAATTGGGAGGGGGTGTGTCTAGCAACTTGCAATGCTGTTTCAACCAGTACTGGATGTCATTTATATTGATCCCCTCACTTCTAAGTAACAATGTAATGAGTTTAACCAAAATTAGTGAGTGGGATCAATGGAAATGCGGAGAAGTCTTAACTTGTTTGTATTGCACCCAAAATTTCTCCAAAGTGTTAATATTCTTGAAACTTATATCATAAATTGATTCTACTTTTACATGTATAAAGGCACACCAGTTCAGTTTGGCTAATTCCTAGTGAGTCTTTTAATATGTTATGCAAAACAGTTCTAAGTGATGGAGCTGAATTTAAATCACTTAAATATTTAAGGCGAACAGCATTTCGAGGTTGAGCAGGCTCACCAGCAGTTTTAAACAAGTCACTCATTTTAAAGCTAGAGTCATTTTTTTCTTGTATATTAGGAAAAGGCTTGGAGCTCTCATGTGAGGTAGGATTCTGTGCATTGAGGCCCATGTGTTGGTCTGAAGTTCCAGGCTGTGGACAAGAGTCCGCATCAATAGTTGCCTGGGTTTGAGTGTTAGATGTAGGATCCTTTGTTGATCCTGTGTCCCAGGGATTAGGTTACAAGCTTGATGTAGAGGTCCTGTTTTCTGATGCAATAATGTCCACCACTGCGACAGGTCCAGGGGAAGTCCAAGGAGATCTGTTTTTATCTTGCTGCCAGCCCGCAGCTCTTAAAGCAGGATCTGGAGACCAGATGCCATCAGATTCTGCTGAAATTCTGGTTGTAGGTCACAAATGCAGCTGAGACATTTGAAAATGAGTGGCAGAGTTATAATTGTTACCAACAGGAGGCTGAGCCAAAAGGAGTGCAGAAACACCTTCATCAAGAATAGCGTCTTGAGAAGTCGCATCATCTTGTACAAGTTTTGTCAAGAAGCTTATGTGCTGAGAAAACATTTGTCTGAGCTGGGTTTCTGAAAGTTTGTTCTGACTTGTACACACCTGAGGCTCCACAGCAGGTTTAAAGTCCATTGCTAAGTCATCTTCGGCAGGTGAAACTCGATTATCATTAGGATTCAAAATACCTTCTGTTGAGAATTAGAATCCATTTGTGGAACATTATCAGTGGATATAAGCAGCAATTCAGAGCTAGAAGGTTTAGCAACACCTCCACCTCGACCATTTTGGAAGTCAGCCATCTTGGACCGAGGTTCCCCTGCTGACCGAGTAGGGGAATTTCCCCAGTGCTCTGGCCAGATTTCTCCCATTCACTAAAATAACACACACAGCTCAATCTGGTTCAATGTCAGTTGCCATCCATCTGTATCTCCCCTCCCCTGGGATGAGGCTGAAAATAGGCAGAACTGTCTAGTTCTCCTTTCCTGCTCAACAAAAACAAAATAAATAAATACAAATAAAATAAAGATATCCCCATTCTCCCAGTGCTGTATATATCCAATGGATTAGAGACAGTACAGAAGGACCTAGAATGTGGACAGTGAGGACATTGCTTCCTAGTCAATCCAGGGGGCTGGAAACTTGACCAATGTCCAATGAAACAAATGCTAGGTAGCAAGGTGAGATTTAAGACTTCACTGGTTTCCCAAGCCAGGATAATGCAGGCTTTTAGTAACTATGACCAAACTCATACAATTCCACTGTCGAGCAGCAAACTGGCATGTCAGTTTCAGTAGCAGCCATTAGCTAAGCAGGTGAAGCTGCTGTGGCAGTCATTTTCAGACAGCCAGCTCTAAACCTGAAAATGAAATGTGATGGCTATGCCCCACATCAAAGGAGGCCAGTGAGCCAGGTTGGCAGAACCATGCACACTTCAAATATCAGCAGAGCAATCCAGCAGTTCCTCCATCCCTGAATGACCCCCAAAAACACAGTATATGGGCTGGTTATCACCTGTGAGATTGTTCCTCCTCCCACACAAAATAGTCTCCCCAAGTCAGCTACATAAGAACCACATCGAAAATAAAGCAGCCATCCCATCAGCATACCCAGAAAAAGCTATAGTAACAGTCCAGCCTCCACCCATAAATATAGAAGCGGGGGAAGGGTGTATTGTCAGTCTTAAAGAGGAACACATCAGAGAATTATAGTATATTGCCCTGAGAAAGTATCATTGAGATGCAGACTGTTCCAGTAAGGAGTCAATGTCCCTTTAAGAATGAAACAAGAGGCAATGACTTTAAATTAACTGGTTCTAACTGCAGCTGGGGGTTGGTGATGGTGCAATAAAACCAGACATTTTGTGTCTGTGAGATACAATGATATTAGCTGTTCAATCAATCAATCAATCTTTTGTCGCCAGCACACATTGTAGCTTATAGAGACAGGGTAGAAATTATGGCCTCTGCATAGGATTTAATTTCAGGTCCTTGGAGCTGGGTGGGTGCTCAGAAGTAATAGGGTACATTCTGCTGTCAGTGCCGCCATGTTGCTTAATGGCATTGTCTTTTCTTTGGAGAAGTTAGCTGCCTTGTGTTTGGGCTTTGTGTCAAGGCCAAAGACAGGATAGTGCTTCTGAAGTGGAGTACAGCGATTCCTGGTGGGGTCCTCGTCAGAACTCTCTGGAGAGGCCTCATTGTTCTTTCTTTGGCAGTGACTGCAATTGCGGTAAGAAAGGGACTTGTATTTATGCCTGGATTTGCCTTTTCTGTGGGTTGGGTCCCGGCCACATCTGCAGTATGTGGACATTCAGGGATCCTCTTTGATTTGCTCAGGTAGAGGGGCAGTGGGGCCTGGAGCTAGCCCCGTCCTTAGAGCAGAATGGGCTGGAGTAGTGTCCATTGCTGTGTTGTCTCTAGTCCCTGTAGATTTGAGAAATTTAGCTGAGGGCCACAAGCACAGGATAAACTCATCTACTGCTACAGGCTCTGTAAATGAGAAGGAAATGCTATTTTGGGCGATGAGGATGATTGCAGGGTACCTTAGGCTGTAGGGTGTATTGAGGCCCATCAAGGCATACTGGGACTTCTTGAATTCCCAGTGCCACTCTGCAAGAGCCATGGAAAAGTCTGGGAAAATCTGAATTTGGTGTCCCTGCCAGGAGAAGGGACCTTTCTCCTGGGTGAACTGCATCATCTGCTTTTGACCAGGAATCTGAGAAACTTCATGAAGATGAGTAGGGCCACCAACCTGGCTTTCAAGGAGGAGATAGTGAGCAGTGAGCCTTTTTGTCTTCCAGGAGGTAGGTCATTGATGTTTTAGTATAAGATAAATAACATTTTGAAGAAAAGCAGAGGTATCTTTGCCTTCTGCCTCATCTTAAAATCCCAGTATTCTCAGATTTTCTTATTTTTTTCATAAGTACTTTAGGTTCTTTCTTCGGTTTCTCCCCAGTACTGATCCCTTAAGACCCCCGATGTGATGCATGCATGTGGAGGCACACGCACATCAAGCCCTATGGGATGCCTCACCCTACCAGTTGCTCTGTTACCACCTATGCCTGCCACCGGACCGCCATCCAGTGATGGCGGGACTACAGATGGGTGACCCACCCACCCGGGAGAGGAGAGCCAATGTTTGATCCTGCCCCCCGTGCCAGCACCCTGATGATCTGAGTCTGTTCCTCAACCTGGGACACCAGCATGGTATGAGGTGTGGAGTCCAGTGCCTCCACCCTCAGCACCACTGGGCCAGCTTCTCAGGTTATTTCTGCAGTCCTGATTTCTGAGGCCCTTCAGTCTTTCTGAAAGTGGTCAGCTTATGCGTTCTTGTTCACAGAGGTGAACAGTGAGCCGGTCTTTTGTAGTTTCTTGAATGGACAACTGATGTTCAGTATAAGAGACTTGTTGCAGTTTGGAAGTGGGATTGTCCTTTAGCTCCCCAATTTCATTTAATAGTCGGCGAAACATCAACCATATCCCCTGTAGCTCATCAGTTGGCCTAGAAGTAGATGTAGATTAGGTGGCTGCCATTTCTCCTCAATCATCTGGAACAGCCTGAGCAGCAGAGTAGGAAACAGAGGTAGGCTGACAGCTGTCAAAAAACTCAATCCCTTCAGTCTGCATGCTCAAGATATGCTATCAGATGTTCATCAGCAGGTAAGCAAGTTCAGCAGACCATTTTGGTCAGATTTACAGGTGAATTGAGAAGGATTTTGCAAAGGTTGAAGGGAGCCAGAGGATTCAGGCTGCCATCTGTACAGCTACCAAGCCACGCCCCCACAATTGATGTCTTTCTGGAGGAAGTAACAAAGGAACCAAATATGGAAAAGTCAGTTGATGTCATATAGTTAGATTTCAGTAAAAGATTAAAGATGGTTCCTAAAGAGATGTTGGTTCTGAGAGAATGTCTTGCAGTGGAGAGAGCTGGTTAATCATCAGCTTGTTGTATGTGGACCAACATCTGCCTGGAAGGAAGTTATAGTACCAGTGAGGTTCCCACGATATTCAGGTGTTCATCAGTGTTCTGATTTCACTCATTGTGACATCACTCGAGACCAATCTGGCATTAGAGGTGTGGCTTTTTGTGGTTATTCAAAATCAGTGAGGTCACAATGTTGATGACATATGAGTTGAAGTAGAACTAAATATATTAGCCTACAGACAAAATCCTATGCAACACATCTCACCTAGTAATTTCAGGCAACAGATGACTACTTTTAAAAGTTAATATGAATCATCGGCAAAGTACAAGCTATTTAAATATTTAATATTGTTGATCTTGTTTTAAAGAGCTGTTGATGCCCCAGGGGAAGCTTTTCTATTTAAGCACAATTCATCTTATAGCACAGAAAATATCTGAATGGATCCTTATGTCATTCCTCTGTAACATTTGTTATTATATAATTTAGCCAGAAAAGAGAACGGGTCAGAAGGGCCCACTAACAGCCACACCTGGAAGCATGTAGAACAATACACGGCTTTAGACATACACAGAATAAGCTGTTACAATGTATCGTGCAACTACACAGTATAAAACTGATCATGATGTTCAAATTATATTTCCTTAATATGTTTAAAATGAGCAATATCAAGGGCAACTGTACTAGACACAAACACAACCAGATTGATCAGTAAGGTATTTACAGAGTTGCTTTTTGAAGAGTATATTATTTCCCAGTAAAGTAATGTGCAAAGTTAAATTATTTAACATTTTTTGGAGCATAATATAAAATAGTCTCTGACCTATGTCCTTAAGCAGGAAAGGGATCTTGGGGTTATCATCTTTGATGACCTCAAGGTAGGGAAACAGTGTGACAAGGCAGCAGGTAAAGCAAATAGGATGCTGGGATGCATAAGCAGGGGCAACACTAGCAGGAAAAGGGAGGTCATAATTCCACTACACAAGGCACTAATGAGGCCCCACCTGGAGTATAGTGTACAGTTCTGGAGACCTTACTTACGTAAAGACATAGACAGGGTAGAGAAGGTTCAGAGGAGGGCAACAAAGATGGTACATGGATTGCATCACAAGTCCTATGAGGACAGGTTGAAGGAATTGAATATGTACTCCCTGGAGGAGAGGAGGTAGAGAAGGGATATGATAGAGACATACAAGTATCTTACAGGGAGGAACAGGGTGCAGGAATACACTACTTTTAAGCAAAAAAGGTGTTCTAGGACTAGAGGGCATGGAATGAAGTTGGAGGGAGGACAATTCAGGGGAAATGTGAGGAAGAATTTCTTCACAGAACGGGTGGTGGACAAGTGGAACACCCTGCCAGAGGAAGTGGTGGGGGCTGAAACAATCACAGGATTTAAGAATGTATGAGATAGACATAAAGGAATTCTGGAGATCAGGGTTAAGGGGCAACAGACTTCGAGGAAAACATAAAGTAAACTTACAAGCTCAAATGGGCAGACTGGGTGGGCCGTAGGCCCTTATCTGCTGACACTGTCTATGTATCTATGTTACTTTTACTGTTCCTTTCTTGAAATCTGTTTAGAGTTGAGTCTCTTAATTAGGATGGACACTGCATGATTTCTACCTTAGACATCAATTGCTGCTTCTGCTGCTCCCTTAGAGAAATAGTTGTGCTCAGCTTGTGATGATATCATACATAATCACTTCCACAGTGATCAAAGGTGATGATAGGCCAGCAGAAGCAAAATCATGGCTACAACTTAAAAATAAGAACAGATGATCAAAATCAGAGGCACTATCAAAAGAATTGTAGTACTATACTAAAGAGCAGCTCTCTACTGTAGTAACAAGTTCAAAACCACTAGATTTACACCACTTATGTTTAAATGTAGTGTTTTCAAGCTATTTGTTTTTACTTTTCCCTGTTGTTAGTCTGCTATACTGTATAATGCCATACTTATTTCACAGAGTCTTTCACACTGTATCTGACTCTCCCCTGCTCACCTCACAGCTGCTGGTTGTGGCATCACTGTTTTCATGGTGAGCACTATGATACCATAAACAAAGAAACTCAGAAACATAGAAATTGTCAGCAGATAAGGACCGCTAGACCCATCAAGTCTGCCCATATGCCCTACTCTTGTTTACGGTCTGTGAAATTAACTGAGGAGAGGTGGATGCTTTTAGGTAGATTTTTTAGATAGACTACCATGATGTGATGTAAAACTTGGGAACGTACGCTGAAAATGAAAAAACCAAAAAGAAATGTATTCTCTAATAAATTGCAATAGCTGAAATAACTTATTTATGAAAGCAAATGTTAAAGTACAGAGCTGCTATTTAGCCCAGGAGGCTGTGAGAATTACTGATGTGATAAAATGCATTTCCTGATTTTTATTTATTTATTTATTGAATTTTTTTGACTGGGTAAGCCCACTGGGCCTCATGGAGTCCCTCTTTTTTCAGGCAACCCAGGGTTGGTTACAAAGAATACAACATGATTTGATAACCAGGGTAACCACAGTATGGTGATACAGGGTGAAACGTGTATGAGACTATAATACAGTTGGCAGTTAATAATACAGAGGAGACAAAAAGCTAAATAAGAAAACATCATAAAGAGTATGAAAAAAAAGAACAACCGATGAGTTTTGCAACACAGCAATGTGGTAGCTGTGATCCAGTAACATAAGAAGAAACTCAGTGACTAGTAGTAGGGACAAGTGGTTCAGGACATTGAGAGGGAGACTATCAATGGTAGTAGTTAGAAGTGCTTTGCTCTAATAAGAGTTTATTTGGACCCTTCTTACAACTGCTTAGGGAGGAGACTTCTCATAAATAATTGGGAAGGGCCTTCCACATGGTCAGCACTGAGTCTGTAAAGGATCTACTGCCTGCTTTAGTCCTGATTTTTGGTACCAGAAGGAGAGAGTGACTAAAAGATTTGAGGGTCTCCTTTCCAGGTTGGTCACTAGTAGATTTATAAGGCTTGGTGGGGCTTTATTGCTTAGCAACTTAAAAGCAAGGCATAAAGAGAAGGAGTTCAGTCACCCTTTGAGAGTTGGCCAGTTTAGAGAGCCAAGCACCTTTCAGTGATGTTCCTTGAGGGAACTCCTGCTGTGAAATGCCTTATGCAGTGGTGCATTGTTTTAACTCTTTCTAGTTCAGAGGACCTTATAGAGATACAGTAAGGTTCCCCAAATGGCTTTTTCACATAGCATGCCATTGCCAGCCATGCTTCAGATGTTGCAGCAGCAATTTGTTTTGTAAAAAAATCTGTCATAGTCATTTTTTTTGTTTTATCATCATTTTGTCCTCCAATTCTCTGTGTGGCCACATCCCCAGAATGATATCATATCAGGGAGCTGTCAGTGTTTTACATACAACAACAAGGAATTCTGGGTAATTTATAACATTGACTTAAAAATTGCCTCATTCAGACGTACAGTCCCATATGTTGATAGTGGTGAGAACTTATATGTAAATGTACATAGCAAGGCATTGTGGGTAAAGTAACCTGTTTTCCAATTTCCTTACTGTGAAATGCTGTCTCATATTTCTGTAGTGATGTCAACAATATACGCTTTTGTATGTTTATTTTGACAACAATGCATTATGCACACAGCATCTAGCTACAAGACCTCTATACTGAGAGATGTAGTCTCCTCTTTCTGCAGTGAGCACAGAGACATAAAAGCCTGTATACTATTGCAAGGCTACACCTGTAGTTCGATTGTTGGAGCAACAAACCACTCTCCCATCAGGTCTTTAAAGGTGCTCCTCCTGGCTAGTCCAAGATTGTTTCTTTTGTTGCAGCTAGACATATTGCTCTTCCTCACCCTTGTCTCTGACCGAGTCTGCTGTTCCTGCGGTCACATATGGCTGCCAGCTTGCTCTGTTCACTGCATGTTTTGCTCTCGCACTGTTTTTGCTGTTTTAGGGTGGCTTGCCTGCCATGCTCACGCCCTCCTGTCTGATGCTTTTGCAGCCAACTCCTACAGATCCTTTCCATCGGTCTTTTTTCCCCTTGTCCCCCTTCTCTCTCCTCTCATTACTTCCACATTACCCAGTGTGCTGACTTTAGTTTGCGGCGGAATTCAGCTGCCCCTCTTGGCTCTCTTGCACTTGCTCCCTCCCTCCTTCTAGCTGCTGCCTCTGCTCCTCTCCTTGTTTGCTCTGGCAATCACCTGCCTCACTTGATACTGAGTCTCCTGGTGGTTGCAGCTGCTTTGTTTTGCAGTCGTCTTCCTTTGAGAGGCCACTTCATACCACTTGCTCCATTTCCTGTCCAAGGATTCTCGATGCTCATCCGCCTCCCTCTTCAATCAATCAGCCAGCCTAGTGTGGCTGGGAATGGAGCACCACATTAGTGTAGCTGCTCCTGAATTTGCTTCTGCTGGCCCTGTTTGCCTGGAGGTCTAACTTGGCTCCCACACATTGCATTATGCTTGGGCTCCTGTCACTGGCATCATTCATAAGCTTCCTTCTTTGTGCCTCTGCCATCTTTGACACTCTGCCCATCATCCCCTTTCCCATCACTTTTCTGTTTGCTTCTGCAAACTGACTTTCCTGGGCATGCAACTTTGCCTATTTCACGATTCTCCTTCATTTTTCTCTCCTACCTATCATTGTGCCCTGGCCATCCTCAGTCCTTTTTCGCTCACTTCCCCTGGAGTTTGCCTCTGGGTGCCTCACTTCTCTTTTGGGTTTCCTGCTCCCTACTTCCATTTCCTAAGCTCCTTGCTCCTTCACCAATTCCTCTTTGCTCCTTGTATCCCTTCCTATACCCTAACATTGCAACACCACCTTGTCCATTCTATCATTCCTTTTCCATTACTAATCCAGCGTTTTCCTCCCTTCCTAGTCCTTGGGCATGATATTCTCCATATCCTTCTCACACCCCAGCTACAGCTGCAGGCATTGCCTGGACATGCTCCGTTGTTCCCAGCACAGCTTCCAGCTAATGGATTTTGCCAGCTTCTGGTGCTTTCCTGCCTCTGTATTTCACTCCTGAGTGTGTCAGCCCAGCTACCATAACTGGCATTTACTCATTAATCTTAGCTTTTCAAAAGCTGTTTGGTGTCTCAGTGCCTAGTCTGTGGCTCTCAGTTTTTCCTTATGGCGGGGGATTGCTAAGTCATGGTGGGTGCCATGGCTCTGGGTAGCTGGCCCTCTACCATCTATTCCTCTTGCACCGATGCCTCCATTTTTATGAGCCTCATAGTATCAGCCTTCTCGTGTCCCCCATTGTTCAGCTCATATCGTTGTCCTTTCCATGTCAGACTTCATTTGTCTCGAACCCCATCCTTCTGGTACTGATCTCATAGTTTCTCCTACCTCCCTACCTTCCACCACTCTCTTGACCCTCACCTCTTCTCCTTCCTCATCCTGTGCTTTCTTTTTGGGGGTGTTTTCCTATCCTTTCATCACCATACCTATTTCTATCTTCCGCTTACACTAGTCCTACATTCTGGACCACTCAACTCGTACATCCTCCATACCATGTCAACCTCCATCATTATCAAACCTCATCCTTCCTGTACCCTACCTGCCATCTTACCTGCCCTTAACCGTACTGGCCTTCAAGACTTTCATTCCATTATCATATATTGTTTGTTCATACTCGACCCACTATTCTTCCCATATAGAATTCTCAACTAATCGTAGGCTACAGGCTTCGCCCGGCCATTGTCATCTCTCCTCCTTGTACCATTCCCTCCCATTCTGCTGCTCCATGTCAGCCTTCAAGGCTTCCCTCCGTCAGCATACCTCATATATTCATCTCAAACTTCCACTCGTCCATTCCAACTACATAGTTCCTACCTCAATACTCCTGATACTTAGTACCTCACCCACCAGCTGTGGGCTTCATCCAGCCATTTTAATTTTTACACTGTTGCAGTCAATCCATTCCTAATTTATCTTTTTAGTGGACCTGGTTGGTATGTACTGCCATGGTTGCTGCTGCAATCTGCCTCCTCAGGACCCAAGTTGGGGTCTCCTTTGTTTAATCTGACCTTTCTGTAGATCTACTTGTTCATGTCTACTATCCGAGCTTACCCCTCATATGGGTCTTGTGCTACCTCAACTTGACCTGCCCTCCATTCAGAGACTTGCATTCTGTGTCCATTGCTCCATGGCTTGAGGCTAGCCTGTGGCCGATAGTCTCACTCTGTACCCCTGAAGTTTGCATCTACACCATGTGAAGCTTGTAGTGGGATCATTCTCCCTAGCCCATAGTGAGAATGTCTTCACTCCAGGTGGACCTTTGGTCGTCCCTCATTTCGGCAACACCTATGGACATAGAAATTATGATTTCAAGCTGTAAGGGGTGGGGCTCTCATCAGCATGGCCCTTTGCTGCTCACGTGGGTTCAGAGGCATGCTTTATGCTATTCTCCATCTAATCACCTCTGGTTCACCATGTCTGTTTCATAAGCTTGTGTAAGCTGGCTGAGTGCCTTGATGGTCATTACTCTCCTCCTTTGCTTTTTGGCACTTAGTTGCAGAGACATTGCTTGCAACCCTCAAAAGCATTCCTATTAGCAGGACAGAGTGAAAGCTTCCTCTAAATTGGAATCTTTTCCTCTTCTCTTGATCTTGACTCTCAATTACAGTAGCTGAGCTGTCACTAACCAAAACATCCTTCAACCTGGAGGGAAGGCGACCTAGGCCTTGGAGCCCCAGAGGTTTCCTCCTCAAATGAGGTTTTTCCTCTCCTCCATGCAAATAGTCATAATATTTAGATAGGGTTAGTGCTTTCATAGGTTCCATAGTTAGGTTCCACTGTTGAATGGATTTGGATGGTTGCCCTGGCTGTTCCCTCTCCTTAGGAAGTCCTGTCTCTTGTTTCATGTCAGATTACAATCCACTAATTATTTCTCATCATCTCCTCTTCATCTCCCTTCCTACTCATCTACACCTATCAACCTCTGTTCTCATCCTTAATATTATTCTGACCCCTCACCTTCTTTAAGCTTGACACCCTTTTGAGTGCTCTTTTTGGCCTTCTTCCTAAGCTACCTTTAGCCAAGTGAATCATTCCTGTGGCAACTATAGGGATAGAACCCTTCTCTAGAGTTCCTCGCCGTTGTACCACTACAAGGTGGTATATCCCATGGATAGAGAAGTGAACAGCCACAATGTATCTAAGTCAGATAAGCATACATTATACCAGTTGCATAAGTACATCAAATTGCAAGGCTATGCCTGATGTTCGATGGGCAGAGCAACAAACCACTCCCCCATCAGGCCTTAAAAGGTGCTCCTCCTGGCTAGTCCAGGATCGTTTCTTTCTTTGCCCCCCTTCTCCAGTGGCACTTCTCTCTTTCCCATGGTCTTCTTCCTAAGCTACCTTTAGCCAAGGGAATCATTCCCATGGCACCTATAGGGGTGGAACCCTCCCCTAGGGTTCCTCACCATCATTCCCCTACATGGTGGTATATCTCATGGATAGAGAGGCAAATAACCACAATGTATCAAATTCGTATAAGCATACATCATACCAGTTGTGTAATCACATCAAAATGTATATAGTGGGGCATTGTGGGTACAGTACATAGCTGATTTGTCTATTTAAAACTAAAAAGTGACACTGTCCCTTTAATAACTTTGTTTCCCTGGTATGATGTCACAGTTGACTGTTGCAGCACTCAGAGAAAAAAGGTCCGGTTACGCAAATGAAGCAGAGCACCAAAATAAAAGGATTTTTTCATGGAAAATAGCACTATTTGGCAGTTTGAATGGTAAGAGACTGATTCACAACACCTACAGTTTACTATTCTCATTTGTTATGGCAAATGTTGGTAAATCCCTTTCTGGAATTGAGGCCCGGGGAGCCATAGAGCAATATGGGTTGTAGGAGAGTGTTGGCTGTACATGCACATGACTCCCTAGTGAGGTAGGCGCTTAGACGAAATAGAGAACCTATTCACTGATGTGGCAATTTTATCAGGTGTTCATTTAGAACTAGACTGAATTTATAATTGTTGCCATAATTGTTTATCTATAAATCCCTATTGTGGACTGGCAAAATATCAGACAAAAAATCCTGTATGTCAGGAGCTGGGGTCCCCTGCTGCAACCAGGTCAGATGCATATTTAGAATTGGTTTTCATGGGTCAGGGCAGAGCACAAGTAGAGTCAGAGTGTACCTCTGAAGTCACATGTGCAGCATCAGCCTATCAGGTGAACATAACCCATCCTGTGAGGTTTCGGACTGCATAGAGATACTTCCACAGTTACCTTTATCAGGTGAGTAAACCACAATTTTTCAGTGACAGAGGCGTTAATTCCTGGAGAGCCATAAGAAACTGTGCATTAAAACTCAGGGGCATCTCTGAAAAACAGAGGTAGTTATGAGGTATGAGCAGCAAAAGCAGGTGTGAGAAAAGAGAACCTGGAAAAAAATGAGTGAAATAGAACTAAATAACAAGAATAATTACATTTGCTTTTGAAAGATGTTTTAGGATGTCCCAAATCAATGGAATATGTTAGCAGACATAGGCCACTGATGGTGCAATCTGAGTGGTCAGATGATATTAAGAGGCTCATCATGCGAGATCAGTGCAATTAAGAGTCCCCTTATCACCAGTCAGAATGCAGTATGCAAAGGAACAGAGTTATTCACTGGGAAGGAATACTTAATTAGTCTCATTGTAAGAGTTTGTTGTTGGTTTGTTTGGGGGTTGCCAAGGGCTTCATTGTTACACATCTTGTGTGTCTGTTGATGATTATATTAAAGGCAGATATGGGGCATGCTGCTTAGAAGAGCAGCTGCGGTGAGTGGAAAAAGCATGTTCTTATGCCAGAGCTAGAGTTTGCTCAGTTGCACCCAGTGGCCTGAGATGTGAGTATATCACAAGTACACCAGGAGGGTGGGATTACTGATTCCATAAACTGTTATCTGTCAATACTTCTGTTGACTAGCTACTTCTTATTAAAAAGTTCCTGATGTCTGTCAGCATCACTAATTAGCAAGTTATTCTTCAGGAAATGGCAATGTTCCGTTCTCACTGAGATAAGGCTGTGCTTTGTTTCAGGTATGTAGGTTACAGTGCAAAGCTGCCTATTTTCACAGGAACCCTTTTCTCACTTACATTGATTGCCTCTGCGTGTTACCCTGTGTTTGCTGGCTTTACATTTACTAACTCTCTCTGTAGACAACATGTTGATCTGCATCTGTGCATTGTAATATAAAGCTGTCTGATTTCACTACTGTAGCTCCACTTTAACTACATACCATAAAGTCATTTGCTCTGTATTTATAGGCTGTGATAACAAAATGATCCTGTTTTTATTAGCCTTATGCTCACTGCAAATAGAAATTATAAAATAATTACACATAGTTCTAAAATCACCATTGGCAGTAATATAAAAAGGCGTGTTAGTGACATAATGCCCTCAAATCCTGATATCTGCCAACACATAAATTCTTATTGCATAGGCTCTACAACTTGGGGCAAGCAGTTTTATACTGATTTTGTGACCAAAAGGCAAGGAACATTTCCCAAATTCCCAGCTGGGATAATGAATGATTGCATCTTGCATGTCTTTAAACAGGACTTTGTTGATCCTTTATGTGACTCTTGTACATATGTTAAACTGTAGGAAAGGCATACCGATGTGCATTATTTAAACAACAATGTCTGAGACAGTGGATGCTATCATAGAATATGGATGGTTTGGCAAGTAACAGGCCTGAGGCTGAACAGAGTGCTTCTCATGTGAAATTCTTCTAATGTAGATAGTCTTTCTACTCTTATAAACCAGTGAGGACAGATACTATGTTTTCTGTGTTTTGTTTTGTGGTGATACAGCTTCTGGTTGGTTATCATAGAAATACAGGCTGGTTTTAGCCAATTAGATTGACAGCTTGTAGGTCACAGACTTTAATATTCAGAAATGGATTGCTTTTGATGCATATATTTGTGCATCTATGTGCTGCACAGTTTACTCCATCTGTAGCCACTGGTTTTGCCGCACCACCTCAGTAAATAAGGTATTTCATCTGAGTTTTACCTGAGTAGTTGTTTTAAATGAACCTGTGGCTGTACTATACATTCAGGTGGGACAATGACAGCTGAGTTTTCTGAGGAGTCTCATAAACATAGTACGTGGACAGCAATGTGTCCATCCTGGATTGCCTGATTTAATTCACCAGCATCCAGCAAGGTCGGTTGTCATGGTGTATAACTTCTCCTAGAACTTGAAAGATGGAAGACAATGCACTCTACTTTGATGCTGTCTCCCTGCATCATTGTCATCAGTATTGCAGGATTTTACAGAAGAGACAAATAAAAAGTTGACAGTTTTCTTTCTGCTAGGTGTGGCTCCCTGTGCTGAGAGCATTCTGTCTAAAGCACTGTTTTGTTATCCCTTTCCATTCATGCACAAAGCAGCGGGTGGTATTGGACAAATTACTGTTCATATTACCTGCTGTACCTTGGAGACAAACTTGCTTTTGTTTGGAGAGCCTGCCCTCCACGGAACAGCATGCATAACTTCATGAGGAGCGCTTGAACTATGAAACATTATTTTTAAATACTGTATTTATTAACAATGCAACCTGCCAGGATGAAGCACTTGTAAAAGGTTCTGTCAACCTAGAAACATAGAATTTGTTGGCAGAAAAGTAATACTTGGCCCACCCGTTCTGCCCAGATAGTCTCTGCCTAGTCTGTTTCCATAGAGCCTAACTAGTCTCCAGGGACCCTCCAACCTCCCTGCTTGTTCGCTAATATTCCCCAGTGTATTTCCCATGGATGCTTGAAGCTCTCTACTGTTTTTGCCATCACCACTTGCTCTGCCTGTCTGTTCCTCGTGTCTATGACTCATTTAGTGAACTAGGACTTCCTCACATCCCACCGTAACTCCCCTTCTCCTGCTTCATCACATTTCCTCTGCTCCTGGAAGTCTTTCTTATTTGAAAGAGACTCCCATCTTGCACCCTGTTTACCCCATGAGGTACTGTACTTGTTGATCTCTTTTTCCCTCTTACTTTCCTTTCTTCCAGGGAGTACAGGTTGAGCTCTCTTAGTCTCTCCTGCAGGGCTTTTGTGCAACCCCTATATCATTTATGTTGCCCTCCTGTGGACTGCCTCCACCTACACCATCTCTATGTCTTTTCAGAAGTGTGGACTCCAGAAGTGGATACAATATTCCTTGTGGGGTCTCACCATTGAGCGATATAGTTGCAACACCACCTCCCTCCTCCTGCTGAAGATTTCTTTAGCAACCCCAGATCTTGTCTCTAGGATGACCCACAGCATCTCCAGCCCTTTCTTTTCCTCTGGATACCTCTGCACTTCTATGGCCTTGATTCCTTCCCATACATACAGAACAACCCCTCCTCCATTCCCTATCTCTCCTGAACAAAGAGTAGCCTGATATGGCCATGTCCCAGTCATGGCTGTCAGCACATCATGACTCCATCATGGCCACCATATCCAGGCTGGTCTCAATGATGATGGCCTCAAGGTCTGGAATATTATTTCCCAGACTTCTTGCATTGGTGCACATGGCTTACCATATCTTACTCCATCCCTGCCTGCTTCCCTTCTCCCCCCAAACTGTGCTTTCTCTGACATTCACCTTGACCCATCACTTCCCTTGTTATCTTTTCCATTACCTGTCTCCTTTATTCTTTCTTCTTGCTTCCTTGAGTTATAACTCCTTGTCCATTGTCTTGCCACCACCCTGTCTTCTGATGGTTCTGCCCCAGAGGAGTTTACTCCCCTTGGGCAATCCCTCCCTGCCGCTTCATCATCTGGAGGGGGAGGGCAATTGTTGCCTCCCTTAATTCTACAGCCTCCACCCATCTATTTTAAATGTTTATCCAAGTAACATTTAAACTCCCACAATGTACTATGGTCCCCTTCCTGGAATAATGCAAGTCATATCCCCTATAGAAGCCAATATATTCTTACAATGATCCCCAGTGTAGCTGAAGCCCTCCTCCATGCACCATGCCTTCAACCAATTATTAAAAGTCTTGGTGTGGACTGGAGTGTCCTTATCTCTCCCCAGCCACACACAGATAACACCTCAGTAAATGCCACTGTGTGTGCCATCTGTTTGAGGCCCCTCCCCGGCTCACTGAAATTTCCCTGCACTGCCCCACTCCTTTGCCAGGTCATTTGACCTCAGGTGGACAATGCCATCTAGTTCCCCCCCATCTTCTGCTGCCCTAGCAATCCTCTGGATCTGCTCTCCATCCCTCCAAACCATAGCACCTCTCAGACACTACATCTCCTTTTCTCCCCCCTGCTCCTGAGTCTATTCTCAAAACAATAGAGTACTCCACCAGCAGCTGCTTCCTCCTCGACTGAGGGCTTTTTCCTCCATCCTTGGGGTCTCCCCTTCTAAGGACCCCCAATTCCTTCCTTCCTTCCCACTGTGACAGGTGCTTTCTCCCAGGTGCCCCATCCTGCTGGTAAGGTGAAGGAATCCTTCAGTGGTACAGATTAAGGAGTGTGTAACTTTCCCACCATCACCACTCTCCTGGAGCCCCTCAAGGTCTAACTGCTCTGCCTCTGCCTAGGAATCCTCTTGTGGAGCAGCAGCAGACTTGGTGTCCTCTGGGCAGGGCATAAGGCTCTCTGCACCCTTGCCACTTCAGTCTGGAGTCAAGCAACCTCAGCCCTCCACGAAGAGAGGTGAGTAAAATGGGGCAGTACCACAATCTCCAGAAAGTGTCCTGAAAAACTGTGCTCCACACTCACTGCATTGCACCATGCTCTTTCCTTCTTTTAATTTAGTGCCTGTTGAAACTTTCCTGTACATTATGGCCTTCTGTCTATACTCATTGAATTCTTACCTTTCCCTTTGCTTGTTGTAAATTTATTTAGTACCCTACCCTAGATAGGGTGTCCTTTGATTTCCTTTTTTCAATCCACCTTCCTGTTCCTAACTTGTTCTGGGCATCTACTAATTCTTGCCCCTTGTCTGGACCTTGTTCATTACCCTACCCTAGATAGGGTGCCTCCTAATTTCATTTTCAGCCCTCCTACCCATACCTACTTTATCCTGATGCCTTCTCCTTCCTACCAACCAGATGATAACATTCTTGCTATATTTACCTACCCTGAAGCTGACTGTTCAGTATACCAGAACACAGTAGTGTGCTGTCTCCTACCTTGGCCTGGTGTTCCTCCTGTAGAGTCTTCTCTGGAATATCTGTGGATGCTTGCAGATACCTAAGTCAGATGCTGTACTCCTTCATTCCATTCATGCACTGAGACATGAGCATGATGGGACACAATGGGTAAGGGAGTACTTACAGTGCTCTTGTTAGAAGCCACTGAGCCTCTGGAGCTCCTCCCCAATCAAACACCTTAGTCACAGAGCTTTATAATGTACTTAACCCAAAGATAAATTTCCTGAGCTAGATTCCCCACACTATCTGTTTCAAATATAAAGACAAGTCTCAAAGTGCCCCAAAGACTGATTAAAATCTCTTTCCTCCACCTATCCACTTACACTGCTACTTTAAGAATGTAGAAAATATAGCCTATATATATATATATATATATTATGGTAGCACGGTAGTGCTACCGTAGTTAGGGTTGAGGAGCCATTTACATGTTAAACCTAAAATATTGCACCTTAATAACTTTGCAACTGTTAAATGGATTTGCCTGAAATTTTGAATACACAATCAAGAACCACAGATCTTGGGATCTGCCAACTTTTTTACTGTTTGGATATACAGCTGCAGAGTTATTAAGCGTTTACACTTTTTTGGAATTCTTTGGTTGTCTCTAGAGGTCGCACAGTTTGAGCAACTGGTCTGAAATCTTCAGAGAAAGTGCGGCTGGGTCCCCGATGTGCCTTTTGAAGATTTTGTGAAAAAATATTAAACGGTTCAAAAGTTATTCAAAAAACAATTTCCCATTATAAGTCAATAGGAAAAGTTAACAAAAAGTTCAACAGTGTCGCAAATGCAGTTTTTAGTTTTGCAAATGGCCCTTTTACTGTCACAAATCTGCCATTTTGTTTTCAGTTGGTCATCAGAAAAATGCTTGGCATTTAAATTTGGGACCCTCTAGCAACCTAATTATTTTGTATTCACCTAGTCGGACCCTGAGGATGCTAGGCATGTCTTTATTTTGGGGTAAAACACCCCAGAAATATGTTTTTCAGATTTCTGGAAAAAGTACTTTGGCAAAGTACTTTCGCACTTGCGACAGTGTCGAATTAATTTTTGGAAGCTTTCGCAAAGTTCGACAGTACTTTTCCAGGCTGTGTGAAAACGACAGCAATTCTTTGGCACCCTGCTGCAAAAGAACTGTTTAGTCTTTTGGGCTGAAATTTGGAAGAAACGCAGCCACCATCTCACAGATGTGCCTTTCAGTGCTTCGCTGAAAAAATATTACAGGGTGGCAAAGTTACAGCACTCCAAAGTTGACGCTTTTTCCCATAGGATAACATTACGGTGTCTGCCGCATTACAGGAATCCTTTGCCACCCTGCTGCAAAATAACGGTTTGGTCTTTTGGGCTGAAATTTGGAGAGAATAAAGTCAACATCCCGCAGATGTGCCTTTTACTGGTTTGGTAAAAAAATATGACAGGAAGCGAAAGTTATGGCACTGCGAACTTCTCTTTTTTCCCCCATAGGATAACATTACTGCATTCGCCGTGCCTTCCAGGGCCCGTATCTCAGAAATGGTGCTAGATATGGACTTTTCATCCGAAAAATGCTTAGCCCCTTAATTGGGTTAAGTAAAAAACTAGCCAGGAAAGTCATAAATCATATGACTTTTAATTTTTTTTTCCTACATCGTACAGTTCCTGAGATACAAGCAATTTACTATTCCAACTCCTCATTTTCTGCTCTGAGACCATTATTATGCATACATTCTTTGTACTCACTGTTTTTATCTATGCAGCTTTTGGTGAAAACTAGCCTGTGCGCTTACATTACTGTTACCCTTACCACTTCTGCTTGCGGTTCCGTAACCGTTTCACTTACTGTTCTCGTCTATGGCACCATGTGCATTACCCTTCTCATTTCCATTTGAGCTTGCATTTGCACTATTTTAACCATTTCTGTCTACAGTTCTGTTTATCTTTCTGTTTTGCATCACCATGCGCATTACCATTTGCGTTTGTGGGCACCGTGTTACTATGTGACAAGACATCACGTTTCAGGCCCCACACTCCCGCTGCCTCATTGCATTCACTATTTCTCATTTTACTTCTCAAAAAGAAGTGAAATTAGAGGCAAAAATCTCTGTTTAATGCATTAGTTAGGTTGTTCACAGTGACAGTGAGGACCTGTTTTGGTTGAAAACTTCCTCATTTTACACACCCTCAATCGGCATCAGGGTGTGCATTGGTGTGTTGGTCCTTACTCTCACCCCATTCTCCTATACATCTGCTTCTTCACACATCTGATGGGGTGAGAGTTAGGGCTGGCAACCCCAACGCACACCCCGATGCTGGTCGGGGGTGTGGGTTGGGGGTCCAAGGTGGGCTTTCAACCCTAAAACCGAATTTCCTCACTTATGTCACTGTGGAACAACCCTAACTAATGCATTACATTGAGTTTTTTGCCTCTAATATATATATATATATATTTATGCCATACCTGTGAGGATAAAAAAAGGCAAATATTTTCAATATTCTCAGGGTGGTCAGACCTGCAGTGAGGATATCACATTTATCCTCACTGTAGGTACATTTATCCACACAGTAGGTAGAGATTGGCTCATTTGGAACTCATTTGCATATTGAGCTGCAGTAGCAGTAGTAACTGTGTTCTAATGCGAATAACTTTAAAATGAAAAATGATACCATGGTACTGTGAGCACGAAAGTTGTTCAGCACAAAAATATCTACAAAATGTGTGGTTTTCCATTTATGGGTAACTTTTATTTTTTATATAATTAGCTGAAAAACAAAAAAGGGGATTTTTTTCTCTTTTTTCGATGAACAAATGTGAATAACTTTAAAACACAAAATGATAGCATGGTACTGCGAGCACGAAAGTTATTCAGCACAAAAATATCTACAAAATGAGTGGTGTTTTCTTTATGACTAACTTTTAATTTTTATATGATAAACAAAAAACAGCAAAAAATGCTATTTTATTTTACTTTTTCAACAAACAAATGTGAATAACTTTAAAATGAAAAATGATAGCATGGTACTATGAGCATGAAAGTTGTTCACCACAAAAATATCTACAAAATGAGTGATGTTTCATTGATATATATACCTTTTAGTTTTTTTTATAATTAGCAAAGAAACTGCAGAAAATTATTTTTTTTTCACTTTTTGCAACAAACAAATGTATGTAACTTTAAAATGAAAAATAGTAGCATGGTACTTTGTGAAAAAAGTTGATCAGAGCAAAAATACCTACAAAATGAGTGGTGTTTCATTTATAGATTTCTTTTAGATTTTTTACAATTGGCAAAAAATGGCAAGAATTTACTTTTTTTTTTCAATTTTTTGGAGGTATGGCATAAATGGAATACGCAACCCCGCTAATGGAAATATTGTCAATATGTTTTGCTGTCATGCCAGTTGACCTGATAACATCACTCATGGCTTCGCCACTCGTGATGTTATCAGGTCAATTGACACACAAACAAAAAATGTTGACAATATTTCCCATGGGGGGGTATATACATATTACAAAAAACTTCATTAATGTATCAGTTAAGTTTAAAGCAACAAAAGTAGGGAGATGAAGCATTAGGGTTCCAACCCTAACAACCCCCAGCCCAACAACCCCCAACACCACCCCTACCCTCCACACACTTACAGGCAACTGGGTGTGCCTTGGGATCATCAGTCCTTACTCTCACACCATTCCATGTTTAAGGAAGCTGAGATGGTACAGTATGGGAAAATGGGGTGACAGTTTGTCCTGATGACCCCAAGGCGCACCCCAATGCCTGTTGGTGTGTGGAGGGTGGGCTGAGGTAGTAGGGTTGGTGGGGTGTTAGGGATGGAAATCCTAAAGCCTCATTTCCCTACTTTTGTTACTTTAACTCTAACTGATGCATTAGCAAAGTTTTTTGCAATGAGTTTCCTTACTTTCTGGGAAAGTGTACTCTTACCCTTATATGTTTGTGGGAGTGCAGGACCCAGTGGGCCCTGCACTCCCAACAGTCTATAGTGTGTTGTGGATGTACTGGGCCCTCTGGGCCCTGTGCCCAATGCATTCATATTGTATAGATATTTTAATTAACCATCAGGGCCTGCACACCCATCTCACGCCAATCACTCCGTAATGGAATCCATTTTGTGGAGGGGCCCAGCGTGTCCATCTATCCATAAGCATAGAGACATAGTCATGAATTCTCATCTCCCTGTGGGAGTGTAGGGACCTTTCTATTCTGTACTCTTACTACTACATAATGGTATCCATATCTACCCATAATTGTAGAGCCACAGCACAGGCTTAAAGACATTCCAAGTAACCCTTGTGCTGCAAATGGCACAATATCTCAGTAACTGTAGGAACACTGGAAAAAATTCCACCACACTTGTAATCATGGACTGGCAACCTGCATCGTTGCTTAGTACCCTAAAGGTGTACTAAGCTGTGTTCAGTGAAAAGTCCATATCTCAAACCATTTTTGAGATATAGGCACCAAAAGGTACTGTGTCCACCACAATGTTATCCTATGGGTAATTTCTAAACTTCAAAATGTTATTAGTATGGAAACAATGTAACTTTCATCACCAAACCAGCAAAAGTCACATCTGTGGGGCAAGCCCTTTCTACCCTACAAATTTCAGCTGAAAGTCCTAACCATTTCTTTGCAGTTAAGTGACAAAGAAACATTAAACTTTACATATCCTTTTTCATGAGGTGTCAAAATCCTTTTTCGCATTGTGAAAAAGGATTTTGACAACTCATGAAACAGTAATTCATCTGATGAAAAAGGATTAAGGGCATGGACATCTGGTCCCAAAAGTCCTAATCCTTTTTTGCGATACAAAAAGGGATTTTGACACCTCACAAAAAGGGAATTTGTGTGACAAAAAAGGATTATGGGCAGAGCCATCTGGCCCAAAAGTCCTAGGGCCAGATATTCAAAACTTTGCGCCAGACAAAAACCGTCTGCGCAGGTTTAGCGCGGGACTAGCGCGGGTCTGCTATATTCAAAAGGCCAAATAGCACGGGCAAACTGCATTAGCGCTGGGCAAAACTATAATGTATGCAAGGGGCAAACTGACATGAATACAGGTGCAGTGCTATATTCAGTGACTAGTGCCACACTAAGTGATTTTGCGCGACTTAGCGCGACACTTAGCGCGGTGCAAAGTACCGCCAGGGAAAAGCTTGTCTTAACCCTGGGCAATCAGCTTTGTGCAACACTTGGGCTTTGCGCAGTGTTTGCATTGGTTTAGCGTGGGTTTTGCGTGACCCTAACAAATAAATATGACACATAGATAAAGCCAAACATAGAGGAAGCATGCTGCTAACTGATAGCATCACAATGATGCCATCATCTGCCACCAGTCCCAGCCATGCCAGGCAGTAAGTGGTGACCCTGCTGCCAGTGGACAGCATGGCAGTGTGGCCATACAGCACACACCTGCGGACCACACATCTGTGGACATGAACAGATGCCAGCACACACATGCAGCACTGTGGGCATGGAGGATGTTGAGGGGGAGTGTGTATGGGTAGCGAGACTGTGCCACAGACCAGGTGTGGCCACAAGGCTGGGACACATCATGCAGTGCACATGGCCCAGTATTGTGAATACCCCAACACTAGTGTGCCTTTCGGATAATATATGCCCCCCCGGCCACATAGCGCACAGCTGTACAACTGCCACAGCACACAAAGCCAGAAATGTACATGTCACTGTGAGCATCCCATGCCAGTGGTGCAGCATCTGTGGGTCACACAACAGTGTAACAGCAATGTCCACTGTCAGTAAACACCTGCAGGTTGTGCCTGTCACTGTGTATAGTGCAGTCATCATCACTGCCTTACACACCATAGGCAATGCTGTGTCCACACACTACTGGTCTCCTTGCTACTGTAGTTTCTGCTGTGCACTGTAGCATGACCTACAATGTGACAGTTGCATGCAGCACTACCACCACCTGTGCCTATGCTGTGTTGTCCCCTGGGGTACAATATGCTATGCTATGCTGTACTGTTTACATGAAGCCTGCAGCTATCATCATGCACTGCCTGACTGACCTACAGGTGGAGCTGTGGTTAGACCTGGCCAGCCCCTGTACCTCCAGACTGACCTACAGGTGGAGCTGTGGGACCCTGCAGTAACGCTGTGCAAACTGCATGCAAATCAGGGCATGATGAGATGCTAATGTGGCTGTTTGCCCATAGACTATCTAAGTAGGCTCATTTGCATGTCACTTTTGAATATGGCAAAGCTTAGCGTGGGGCTAACGTGTTTGCACCGGGCAAACCAATTAGCTCTGTGTTAAAGCCGTGCTAACGTATTAGCGCAGCGCTAACAGTTCAGGGAATATTATACAGTTTTGAGCACAGTTTTTTTATGTGTGCTGCTGCCTGCAGCTATACTGGGTCCCTGCATTTGCCAGAACACATGTTGGCTTCATAGTTCCTCTCTACCTATCCTCATGTCTCTGTGCACTGTGTTGTTGTTGTGGTTTGCACTTCCTGGTTGCTGTATTCAGTGCTGTCTTATTCCAGGGCTACATTTGCCCTGCACTCCCAGCCCAGTTTGCACGGCCTCATTCCCATGCTATATTCAGAAGCTGTTTGCCCTGAGCTATTTCTTTTGAATATAGCTTGCTTTGTGCTCCAGGCTAAGTTTGCCCACCTGGGCGATGCTTATTTTATCCCCGGGGCAAAGTTTTGAATATCTGGCCCCAATCCTTTTTTGCGATACAAAAAGGGATTTTGACACCTCACAAAAAGGGAATTTGTGTGACAAAAAAGGATTATGGGCAGAGCCATCTGGTCCCAAAAGTCCTAATCCTTTTTTGCGATGTGAAAATGGATCTTGATACCTCTCAAAAACTTAATCAGCTCACAAAAGGGATTTTGACAACTCATGAAAAGAGATTGGATTTGTCAGATCAGATGGTGCTGCTGGTAATCCTTTCCATGAGACGAATTTTTCAGCAGAATAAAATCCCTTTCACGCTATGGAAAGGATTTGGAAGCGAGCTGCAAAAAAGGATTTAAAAAATTTAAAATAAGCATTCTGAGGCCACAGAAAAGTGAAGGAAAAGCATAGACCTGTAAAATACGTCCACATGAACAAAATACATACTTTGATGTCTCCAGAAGACATACTTGGGCAAAGTTATAATGTTTTGTTTGGGCTGAAAAAAAGAAGACAAGAAGGCTCAGGAAAAGTGAATTTTTTCTCACGAAAAGGAATTCTAAGAATCTCTTTTAGTGAGCCCTAAATCCCTTTTCACAGAATGCAGCTATCCAAAAGACAGAACTAAGCATGCTCAGAACCTGAAATTTCATAACTGAATTACTTTGGAACATGTGGCTGCAGCATGATTAGGAAAAAACGGCCAAAAAAGGTGAATTTTACTGTTTTTTCACTATTTGCAGCACAGAATCTATAAATCTGCTCAAAATGAAACTTGGTAGGTTAAGAGATCTACCCTACTGAACAGCACATACCAATTGTTGTGCAAATCTGTTGAACAGTTGCAAAGTTATTAAAGTGCAAAATTTGAGGTTTAACATTAAACTGCCATCTCAACCTTAACTATAGTGGCGCTACTGCACACACACACACACATATATATATATATATGTGTGTGTATGTATAGGAACATAGGAAAGTGATAGCAGAAAAGGACCTCCAGGCCCACCTAGTCTGCCCAATAGCCTAGCATTCCCTAGGCCTGCCCCGATTCCCCCCACTCCTTTCAGCAGCCCTCTGTGTCTATTCCACACCCTCTTGAACCCCCCCACTGTATTTTCATCCACCACTTCCCTAGGCAGCCTGTTTTAGGTGCCTACCACCCACTCAGTAAAGAAGTTCTTTCTGATGTTGCCCCTGAACCTAGCCCCCTCTAGTTGGAGATTATGCCCCCATTTACTGGGACACCCCTTCAATAGGAAGGGGTTCTCAGTAGTCACCTTGTTTATCCCTCTCAGGTACTTGAAGGTCTCTATCATGTCCTCTCTCTCCCTCCTCAACTCCAGAGGGTACATGTCTAGTGCTCCCAGATGCTCCTCATATGGCAAGTGACTAAGCCCCTTCACCATCTTGGTTGCCCTCCTCTGTACCTGCTCCACCTTCACCACATCCTTCTTTTGGTAAGGCTTCCAGAACTGGACCCCATACTCCAGATGAGGCCTGACCAGCTGGTTGCACAGGGGAATCAGGACCTCCCTCTTCCTACTGGTGATCCCCCTCCCAATACAACCCAACACTCCACTGGCTTTTGCCACCGCCCTGCCACACTGCCCGGCAACCTTCAAGTCCTGAGAGATGATGATGCCCAGGTCCCTCTCCTCCATGGTTATGGCTAGCAGTTTGCCCCCCCCAGTCTGCATTTGGTTCTCACATTTCTTCTGCCCAGGTGCATGACTTTGCATTTTCCCATATTGAGGGATCATTTCCAATTCTTGGCCCAGTCCTCCAACTTTCCTAGGTCCCTCTGCATCCTTCCCACTCCCGCTTGTACGTCCACTCTATTACAGATTTTGACATCATCAGCAAATAGGCTCACTCTACTCTCCAACCCCTCTCTGCTATGTCACTTATATAGATGTTGAACAGCAGGGGTCCCAGCACTGACCCCTGGGGTATGCCACTTATGACCACTGACTCACCCGAGGGGACTCCATTTACCACAACCCTCTGTGTTCTGCCCACCAACCAGTTACACTCCCACTCTATCACCACCTTCCCTAGCCCCAGACCTTCCATTTTGGGCGCCAGCCCATCTTGTGATAGTGTATCGAAGGCCCTCTTTAAATTCAGATAGGCAATGTCCACTGACCCCCACTCCCAATCCACCAGCTTCATGACCCAATCAAAAAAACCTACCAGATTTGTCTGACAGGATCTGCCCTTGGTAAAGTCGTGCTGCCTTGAGTCGAGCAGGCAGCTTGCCTCTAGGTAGTCGAAGATTTTGCCCTTGAGCAGTTTTTCCATGAGCTTGCCAACCACCGATGTCAGACTCACTGGCCTGTAGTTGCTCAAGACCTGCCTCCCCCCTTCCTTATGCAGGGGAAGCACATCTGCAGACTTCCATTCCTTCAGAACTACCCCCGTGTGCAAGGATTCATTGAACAAATAGGTCAAGGGGGGCTGACAGCTCCTCTCCCAGCTCTCTCAACACTCTAGGGTAATCCCATCTGGCCCCATGGCCTTGTCCACCCTCAGGCCCTTTAGCTCTTTTGAAATCTCCTTTTCCTGGAATGGTCCCACTTCCATCCCTACCCCCCCTCCCTTTAGTCCAAAAGCACCTCCCCCACCCTCTTCCTTCAGGAATACTGCGCTGAAGTAATTGTTCAGCATTTCTGCCTTATCTCGTTCCTCCTCTACCTTCTCCCCTGTCTCCGCCAACAGGCCAGGTGTCCCAGTCCCACCCTTCTTCTGCTCACTAATATACCTAAAAAAAGTCTTGCCCCCTTTCCTTACCCCCTTGGCTGTACTCTCCTCCATTCTTGCTTTTGCCCTTCTGACCACCTTCTGGCTTCCCTCTGCTTATCCTGGTATGCCACAAAGTCCCATTCACACTGTGTAGTTTTGCACTGCCTGAATGCTCACCCTTCTGCTGTGATGCTGCCCCCCACCTCCCTGCTGAACCACAGAGGCCTCCTTCTCCTCCTGCTCTTGCTTACGTTCTTCAAACAGTGTTCCATGGCCCCCACTATTGCCCCTTTAATAGTATCCCAAATATCCTCCACCCACTGTGTTCCCCCACCCCCTCTAAAGCCTGTCAAGTATACTCCCTCTTCCTACAAAAATCTGCCCGTCCAAAGTCCTGCACCCTCACTTTGATCCAGTGGTGTGAGGCCGATGCACATATCATGAACCACACTGTGTTCTGGTCACTATTCCCTAGGCTTTCCCATACCTTTACCTCACCCACCTTGTCCCCATTTGTAAGCACCATATCCAGCACTGCTCCCTCCCTGGTTGGCTCCTTGACCAGTTCTCTCAAGTGGGCTATCTGTAGGGAGTCAACAATTGCCCTGCTACTGGATGAGGTCACAGACAGGGATTGCAACTCCACATCCAGCAAGTTAAGATCACCCATCAGCAGCACCTCCCCCTTGGCCTTCATCCTTAGAATCTCCTTGGCCATCTGGTTGCCACTTCTAATGTTTACCCTGGTGGCCTGAAAACCACCCCCATGCACAGCAGCTTGCCATTCCCTGTGGCCAGTGTGACCCAAAGGTCCTCAGTTCCCCCCACCTGCCCAGTGTTTCAGATGCCTGGATCCCCTCCCTTATGTAGAGTGCTACACTGCCTCCCCATTTCCCCGTCCTTCCTGAACAACATATAACCTGGGATGTTCATGTCCCATTCCTGTTGGTCATGGAACCAGATCTCCATGATTCCCACCAGGTCTAACTCCTCCTCTGCCATAATCGCTGCCAGGTCTGGGACCTTGTTACCCAGGTTTCTGGTGTTCATTCACATGGCCCTCTGGTAAACGTCTTCCCTAGCCTCCTCCTTCCCTGTCCTAATAGTTACTTGTTTGCATGGGAAAGCAAATCCAGCTTCAGCCGGAGTGTTCACCTTATGTGGGGGGGTACAGCTGTCCCCCTTGCTGAGTGCACTGCTAGGTGATGCTTGCAGCTTCCCCCCATGTCAGTTTAAATTGTACTGTACACTAAAAAACTCCTCCAATTTACACTTGAGCACCTCCTTGCTGTCTGTTCAAGTGCAGCCTATCCATGGCATATAGGCTGTCATCCTGCCATAGAGACCTCCACTGGCCCACCACCCCGTAGCCCTTCTGTACACACCATTTAGAGAGCCATCTGTTGAAATCCACTATCCTCTGTTGTCTATCTGTGCTGGCTCTAGGGACTGGAAGCACCTCCGAGAACACCACTGAATAAAAGCTCAGGGTGCTACAGAACCGCAATAGGGCCTCAAACCTCGCTTGAACTTCCATCAGGCTGCACCTGGCTAGGTCATTCATTCCCAAGTGGAACACTAGGTGTGTTCTCTTATCTTGCTGCTTCCTCCAGGATGGGATGTAGTGAATGAGCTCTGCAGCTGTCATCCCTGGCAAGCAATTGACCTACACCTTGCTGCCCGTGCTGCCCTTTCTCCCCCCAGTGATGCCCCTAACAATGGAGTTCCCTACAAAGGTAACCTTTTCCTCAATCTTGCTTGTCCCAACCCCACTACCTACCTGTAACCCAGCTTCCCCATCTGGTTTGATCCTGTCCTTAACCTTGCCTTCACTGGCTCCGATTTCTGCTTTCCCTCTGAGTCCTTCCTCTTCCTGCGACCCAGTTTCTTGGTCTCAGGAAACTTCCTTCTAACCACTGACTCACTCCAACTTACTCCCTCAGTAGTACCCCACTGGTTGTAGCCATCCCGCCACTCTGAAGTGTTTTCTGTGGTCCCAGCTTCTCTCTTGCCACTAGCTTCCCTTGCCCCCTGTAAGCACCTAGCACCATCTCCTGGGTCTGTGTGAACACTGCCTGTGTTCTGTCTGTTGCCACTTCCAAACCCCCCTGCGAGTCTATGCCTTCCCCCTAGGAGTGCCTCCCCCTTTGCACCCTCCATTCCCCCTGCACCGCCTTCAGATAAGGTTCAATCTGGGGTGCCCCCCAACCCTCTGGACCTCCTTAACAGACTTCCCTGTACCCCTTTCCCTGGTGGATGTTCCGCTGCCCTTATCTGCTTGCCCCCTACAGTAGCGTGGGCATTGCCCTTTTCCAGCCCCCTCATCTCCACCCTTTCCTTCTTGAGTCCAGCTAACACCTCCTCCTCCTTACCTTAAAGTAGTTGTGTGAATCTGTTTTTAAGCTCAATCCATGATTTCTCCCTATGCCCTGAAGGTGCACCCCTCCGCTAACTCCAGATCGCACCCTCGCTGGACCATTGCCCCAACCCTCTGCCAACAGTTGCTTCTTTCTTTGCATGTAGCCCCATCCCTACCAGTGACTTCCTTCCTTCCACCCCTACCAGGGTCCTCTTTTGCTCCATGTAATCCATCTTCTCTGCCCTCATTGCTACATGAGGCTCTGGATCCTGTGAGATCTACTGGCACCAATTGTCCTGCTGCTCTTCTCCCCTCCCATGCCCCCATCCCAACCTTCTCTGTTATGAAAACACCAGTCTTCCCCTCCCCCACTACTGCCCATGACCCCAAGGGCAGCTACAGGACTGAACTGACCAGCTCCTCTATTCCTCCCCAGACTTCTTCCCCTTCCCCTCAATCAGGACTGCCTCTGTCCTCCCCTCCCTGCCGCCCAAAATACGTTCTTAGCCATCATAACGCCTCCTGAATCTTAGCCAACTGGCTGCATACCATACAACTCCCCATCCTCCAAACCCAGTCTAGTATCATGACAGACCCACACCCTGTACACCCCACCACCCTACCAAAAATGCTTGCCCTAGTAGCCCGCAGCCCCTGTCTCACCCTTGCTCCCATCATGTGAAGGCCCCACAGCACTTTTAGTTACAGACAAAGCACTCTCTCCCCCATACCCAAACTCACCAACCCTGGTTCAGAGACAGAGCCTATAATTAGCAGGTCATATACTGTGCATGGACTAAAACAGATTCCTTATCAAGCATAACTCAGCTCAGACCCTCTCTAATAACAAATCACCCTATTAGGTACTGTTGTAAGACACCTCAGAGTCCTCCCCCTTGTCAGTACAATAATCCCTTGTCAACAGCATCCAATATCACTTAGAGTCCTCTTTCTTGGTAGTTTAATAATTACTTGTTCTTGTAATTACTTGAAGCAGCTAATGACCCTCCTCAGAGCTTCAGTCAGCAATAGCCAATATCCCTCAGAGTTCTCTTCCTTGGTAGTTCAATATTAATTTTTCCTACCAGTAGTAGCCAATGTCCCTCCTCAGAGCTTCAGCCACCAACAGACAAGGTTCCCTTGACCAGCCCTTCATACTATATGCCAGAATTCCTGTGTAGCCCTTTGCTCTTAAAGCTATTAATCCAGTGCAGCCCTTTGCCCATAAGCCTGAAATCCCCTGCAACACAACCAGCCCCTTGTCATTTAAGTCCAGCAAGCACGCCCCTCCAGAATTCCAAAATAAATTCCCCACCTCTTACTGGCTCACCCAGCCCATTTAAAAATTGAAGTGGTGCAGGGTGGGTGGGTGAGAGAAAATCCAACACAGCTCCTCTGATGTTTAGTGGCTGGGCACTCTGCTTTTATGCCAGACGGGAGCCTCCTAGACTCTCACTGCCGCTGAGATGGCCAAACTCCTCTCCACCCGATTGGCTCACCAGCCAGAGAACCTCTTCCTTTCCTTGCTGCCACCAACACAGCTGAAATTAGCCCCTTCTGCCTCTGGGTGCGAACAAAGCAGTTGCCGAAAATCCAGCACAGCTCCTCTGATGTTTAGCAGCTGGGGCCCTGCTTTTATGCCCAACCACTGCATTCAAGATTTTGTGCCCCTGGCACTGATTGGCTTCTCCAGACAGGAGCCTCCCCTGACTCTTGCTGCCACCAACACAGCCAAACTCCCCTCTGCCTGATTGGCTCACCAGCCAGGGAACCTCCTTCATTCCTTGCTGCCAGTGACACAGCCGCGATTAGCCCCATCTGCCTCCTGGTGTGACCGAAGCAGTCACCAAAAATACAACACAGCTCCTCTCCCTAGATATGTATGTCTACGGGTGCAGTCACACCCCTGTAGTTAGGGTTCAATGGTCACTTGAAGAAGAAAAAAATTCCAGCACTTCTCCAAGTTCTTGCAAATAACACTAGAAAATTTTATTACAAAGGACGCTGACAGCAACAACTGACTGTATCTGTCTACTGGTTTCACACTAGCAGGTGCATCATCAGGAGGTTACAAGTCAACATGATTACAATGCTTAAATACAATCAACCTTAAAGGTGCATGTTCCATTTATCAAAGTGGGTGAATTAAAGTATAAATTAAAAAACTTCACATTGTTGTTAGTCCTGCCTTAATTCTATTAAGGGTTGTATGGACCATTCCCTTTCACACAAATTAAATAGGCACTACTACTTAAGCAATAAGGCATGACACGGTGTGTGTTAGTGTGTAATAATGTCACTCCTGGGGTGGGTTGAAGCATGAGGCAAAGTGGAGTGCTTCCACCACACCAGCAGTGACATTATTATTCAATAACACACACCTTCGAGTGCCTTATTGCAATTATACAATGACTCGAAGTTATACAAAATAAAAAAAAAATAAAAAATGTTCTTAGTAAATTTTTTGTGTTTCTGAAGAGACAACAGTGAGCAATGAAACGGTCCAATAAATCTTTATAGTGATGTTATTGTGTAATAACATCACTGTCTCAGGCACCCACTGACCAATCAGAATATAGGACAGTTCCTTGCCATTGTATAAATTATAATAACTCATTACTAGTTCATATGTGTGATATATACTTCGGTGAAGTCTATTTTGTTAGATATATTTAATTTTTTCTCTTTTATTATATTCTATTCAGGAAAAAGAAAATATTATTATAGTTGTATCCAGAGAAGGGGAAAACAATCAATTACTAAGTGCATATTAATATTTCTAAACAGAAATTATTATTAAGAAAAATCGAAAAAGCAAACCCAAGGGACTAAAGAAGTCGGTTCTCATAAGTCGTGTTTTAGCTGCTGAGCTATATTTCCAGGTGCTTAAGGTACCCAGGTATTCAAAAAACACCATCTGTTAAGAAGGAACAATAAAAAAAAATACTCTTATATAGAATAAATCACTATTATAACACATTCTTCTAATACATGTTAGCATCCTAAAGCACATTTCACAAGTATTCTTTCTATTGTAACTTCATTTGTTTTTCTTCCTTATACAGGCCATTACTTCGATCTTATCATTAAGACCTGTGGATGTCAAAGCCCCCAGTGTGTAAATCCAGAAGGATTCCCTATAGAACAACTTGTCTTTCAAATTACCACCTCTTGGGCCTAATTTTACTTTTTCTTTGGCACAGAATTTGAACATGTGTACTCCTGTTTCAACATTTCTCACGTTGTGCCAATGCATTCTTTGGATCTCCACTCACCACAGCTCAATTATGTTTTACAATTCCTATTCTGAAAGGGCGTGAGGTTTTCCCCACATGGAATACCCCACATGTACAGGTTGCCAAACAAATGACATTTTCTGTGGAGCAGTTAAAAAAATCCCTCAGTTTGTGCATTCCTGTTCTATTGCATGAACTGAAATTGTCAGTTCTCAGTAAATCAGGACAAACCTTTCATCAACTACAAGGTAAGTTGCCATGAGGGAGTGGTGGCAACCAAGTGCCAACCTCTTCTGTTCCACTCTCAACCTTAGGCTGGCAGCTGTTTACCAGGATGTCCTTCAGGTTCCTACCTCTTCAGCACACAATTTGGGGTTTCTTCTCTATGTGTTCCTTAAGTAGGGGCTCATTATGTAAAATATTCCAATTCTGAAGAATAATGTTATGAATGCTACCAGACTGTCTTGTGTAATTGATAACAAACCGCATACATTTGTGTTTTTCTTTGGGTGCTCTCACTTGTAGGAGGGTTTCCCTGGTGGTGGCAAGTATGTCTTCAAAAGTTTTTTGTACAAGGTCATGGCTGTAACCTCTTTCTCTGAAGCATGTGCACATGTCCATACCATGAACTAAAAAATTTGCATCAGATGTACAATTTCTTCTAGCTCTTAATGTCTGGGCCCTGGTACTATTTTCTACCATGTGTCTAGGATGACAACTGGAGGAATGTTGCAGTGAGTTGCAGTCAGTTTCCTTTCTGAACAAGGTAGTGATTAGAGTTTCATCTTGTTGTTTACTAATCAGAAGATCAAGAAAGGAGACTGATACTAGGTTACTTTGTATGGAGAACCTGAGAGTCTCGTTACTGTCCTCCAGATACTGTACAAAATCTCCTAATTCCTCCAATGTGCCTTTCCATATCAAAAATATATCTTCAATAAAGCGACACCAGATATCAATCTTATTGTAGAAAGGATTGTTCTGGACATCATAGACTTTTATTTCACCACTATCTCTATATGTAGATGCACAGATAAAGAACTATGTCTCCACACTGAGATCATATGTTAAAGATACTACACAAATGCTTGGTGTGTTTGCAGATATGCGAAGCGAGAAAGACTGGTACTTAGTATCAATGGACATTACGTCCCTGTATACTAACATACCACATAAGGCAGGGTTGGATGCACTGGATCATTTGCTGTCATTAGATACATACATTGTTGATCAAAAGAAACATTTTTTGCTGATGTGCTGAATACTGTATGTGCTAAGTAAAAATAGCTTCATATTTCAGGGTGAACATTACTTCAACTAAAGGGGACAGCTATGGGGGCCACTTTTGCACCCAGTTATGCCAACCTCTATCTGTGACTATGGGAAATAACAGTCTATGATGTCCAGAACAATCCTTTCTATCAAAAGATTGATATCTGGCATCACTTTATTCACAATATATGTTTGGTATGGAAAGGCACGTTGGAGGAATTAGGAGATTTTGTACAGTATCTGGAGGACAGTAATGAGACTCTCAGGTTCTCCATATAAAGTAGCCTAGTATCAGTCTCCTTTCTTGATCTTCTGATTAGTAAACAACAAGATGGAACTCTAATCACTACCTTGTTCAGAAAGGAAACTGACTGCAACTCAATGTTACATTCCACCAGTTGCCATCCTAGGCACATGGTAGAAAATATTCCCAGGGCCCAGATGTTAAGAGCTAGAAGAAATTGTACAGCTGACACAGATTTTATAGTTCATGGTATGGACATGTGCACACACTTCAGAGAAAGGGGTTACAGCCATGACCTTGTACAAAAAGCATTTGAAGACACAGTCGCCACCTCCAGGGAAAGCCTCCTACCAGGGAGGGCACCCAAAGAAAAAAAAAAACAAATGTATGGCGTTTGTTACCAACTACGCAAGACAGGCTGGTATCATTTGTAACATTATTCTTCAGAATTTGAATATTTTACATAATGAGCCCCTACTTATGGAACGCATAGAGAAGAAACCCCAAATTGTGTACCGAAGAGGTATGAACCTGAAGGACATCCTTGTAAACAGCTATCAGCCTAAGGTTGCAAGTGGGACACAAGAGGTTGGCACTTGGTTGCCAACACTCCCACATGGCAACTTTCCTTGTGGTAGATCTAAGGTTAGTCCTGATTTACTGAGAATGGACACTTTCAGTTCATGCAATAGCAGAGAAATGCACAAAATGAGGGATTTTTTAAGTGCTCCACAGAGAATGTCATTTATTTGGTAACTTGAACATGTGTAGCATTTTATGTGGGGTAAATCTCATGCCCTTTCAGAATGTGAATTGGAGAACATAATCAAGCTGTGGTGAGTGGTAATTCAAAGAATGCATTAACACAACATATGAGAAATGTTGAAACAAGAGTACACAGGTTCAAATTCAGTGATTGTGAAGAGAGTCGGACCAGCCGAGGAGCCGCTTACTGCGTAACTGACACAGATCATACATCACATTGCGTAGCCACATGACGTATTTGCCTAGATATAACATGTTTACTTTTGGGGGGGTAAGATGACATTAATTTGTTATGTGAAGGATGTAAGGATGGACAGAGCTCGAAGGAGGAGGGGGGGTGCGGGGGCCACAGTCCCCGGTGAAAGCTTACATTCATTGATTAAGTCTGCACCTACGTTTTCAGTGGAAGGCGGCATGCGATTCCTGTAGCCTTTTACGCTATGCAATCTGGCTGGTCCGACTGTCTTCAAAATCGCCCTCAAATTCTGTGCCATAGAAAATGTCAAATTAGGCCCAAGAGGTGGTAATTTGAGAGACAAGTTGTTCTATAGGGAATCCTTCTGGATTTACACACTGGGGGCTTTGACATCCTCAGGTCTTCATGATAAGATTGAAGTAATGGCCTGTATAAGGAAGAAAAACAAATGAAGTTACAATAGAAAGGATACTTGTGAAATGTGCTTTAGGATGCTAACATGTATTAGAATAATGAGTTATAACAGTGATTTATTATATATAAGAGTAACTGTTTTTTTATAGTTCCTTCTTTACAGATGGTGTTTTTTGAATACCTGGGTACCTTAAGCATCTGGAAATATAGCTCAGCAGCTAAAACAGGACTCATGAGAATCAACTCTTTCAGTCCCTTGAGATTGCTTTTTCAATTTTTCTTAATAATAATTTCTGTTTAGAAATATTAATATGCACTTAGTAATTGATTGTTTTCCCCTGCTCTGGATACAACTATAATACTATTTTCTTTTTCTTAAATAGAATATAACAAAAGAGAAAAAAGTTATATGTTTTTAACAAAATAGACTTCACAGAAGTATATATCACACGTATGAACTAATAATGAGCTATTATAAAGCAGTAGTACCTATTTAATTTGTGTGAAAGGGAATGGTCGCTTCAACCCTTAATAGATTTAAGGCAGGACTAACAACAATGTGAAGTTTTTTCAATTTATACTTTGATTCACACTTTAGTAAATGGGACATGCACTTTTAAGGTTGATTGTATTTAAACATTGTATTCATGTTGACTTGTCACCTCCTCATGGCGCACCTGCTAGTGTGAAACTGGTAGAGGGATCTGGTCAGTTGTTGCTCTCAGCGTCCTTTGTAATAAACATTTCTAATGTTATTTGCAAGAACTTGGGAGAGTGCTGGAATTTTTTTCTTCTTCATGCCTCTTGATTGTACTGTGCATACTCCGAACAGCTAGAGCTGTGGTTTGTTTGCAGTTCAATGGTCACTTGTATGTTAAACTCAAAATTTTGCACTTTCATAACTTCACAGTCATTTAACTGATTGGCATGAACTTTTGCATGCGCCATCAGGGACCAAATATCTCTTGATGTGACAAGTGTCATTCCAATTGGATGTGAATGGTGCAGCTGTAACCCCTTGTTACCTGGGGTTACTAGAATCCCAGTAAGACCTAGTGGTAGGCAGGGAAAGCAGCCAATGAAACTCCAGTTAAATGGGTTTCACACTGTTTCACCCTGTTCTCAGTCTCAGCTGAGACTGAGAGATGACATCACCAATAGAACTGTCACAGCTGCATAAGCCACATTGGAATCTGCAGCAGATGGAGTTAGATAGAACGTTGGGAGTTTTCAAAGTCAGTTCCTGTTTACCTTCTGTAAGAAAAGGAGGTCAGAGTCCAGGTTTGTTTTCAAAGAGGAAGGAGTAGTTCCAGTTTTTGCCTTCAAGTGGTGGAGACCGCTGTTCGGGTCTCAGTGCCCCCCCTCCCTCCGGGGGGGGGAGTAAAGATCCCCATGTAGATTCCAGGGGCAATCCCCTAAATACTGCAGAAGAAAGAAAGCTGCCTATTTCAGTTTCAGTCTGTGTTTGGAAAGTGGGAAGAGTTGTACTTCTCCTGTGGGGCACCTGCAATAAAAGGGTGAGTGTTTGCTCTAATATGAGAGGGCAAAAAATGTGTTTCTTTGGCCTGGGATATGTGAAGAAATCTGGGATTTGAACTACTATTTGGGAGGCCTACAGTACTAGGACAAACAAATGGAGTAGTGTCAAAAGCTAGAGTGCTGTGTGAATTCAAGTAATATTGTAGAGGAGGTGCGACAGTTCATCCACCATTTTATCTACATTCAGAAGTTTCAGTTTTTCCAGAGGAATGGCCGGGTATGGGCTGTGGGAGCTGGAGGTGGGAACACCTCCCATCTTTAGTAACCAGGTCCACCTCTACAGAGTTCTGCTGGGATTCCTACTTGCCTCATGCGCTTGGCCAGTGATGAGGGAAGTACCCAGACGTGGGTCGCAAATGGGAAAACCTCTCTAGGAGTTGCAGACTCTAAGTGGTGTGGGGAGCCACAGCAAGTGTGAAGAAAATTCTCTTTTTGAGATGAGAATCAGAAGAAGCAAATGGGAAATCTCTCTAGGAGTCGCTGACTCTAAGTGGTGTGGGGAGCCACAACAAGAAAATGGGTTCATTCTTCCAATGGACCGCCATTCAAGTGGCCGACAGGGGATCCGGGCCAGTCGGGCTGTGTACCCAAAGCGTATGCAAGTCCGGGCTGAGTGCCTGGTGGGTCCAGAGCCTGAAAACCGTAAATTGGTTCATTCTTCCAGTGGACCGCCTTGTAGTCTCTAATCTGCATTATCAGTAAACGTAGCCCCATGGGGATCCATCTATGCGTTGTTGTGTTCAGCTAGTTGTGAATAAAAGCCACACTATAAAATCCCATTCCTGGTTCTGGACATTACAGTTATTGCTTCCTGTGTTCAGATTTACTTGGGTGCCCCTGTGCAGAGTAGCCAAACCTAGGTCCCCTTGTGCCGAGTAACCTCATCCTCCCCAAACCCAGGTCCCCACCAGGTATTGCTGCCAGCGCCAACAGCATGCCACCTGTTGTTTGGTAAAAAGGCAGGGGTGAGGGGTTACACAGAGATATGGAGTGTCACAAAATGTGAGAATTTCCATTTTTGTGCAAAATCTTTGTCATGCTGTTGTGCAAAAACTGTGTGAAATTGTGGTCTGAATCTTTTAGGGTAAACAGGTCTTGCATCACAGATGTGCCTTTTGAAGGTTCTGTAAAAAAATACTAATTTGGTCAAAAGTTATTATATTTTAAAGTTTCCCATTATTTTCAATGGGAGCAGTTAGATGCCCCGTGTGAAAAAGGGTCCTTTATCACAAATGGGTAATCTTTGCCACAAATGGGTAATCCTTCATCGCAAACGGGAAAGCCTTTTTTGCGCTGCCACCATTTTGTCTGACAGTTAATGAGGGAAATAAAATGTAAGAACTCAATAAAATTATGGCTTCATTTGAAACCAAGGCATGGAGCATGCTTATCTGGACCCCCTCAGTTGAATTCTACAGTTAATTGGTGGCAAATGGCCTTGAATGTTCTTTTTGGACATCATAAATCTTTTTCTGTGCCTCATAATATGAAGAAAGGTTATTTTTTGAACCACGAATCATGAAAAGGGATCCTTTTTCATGATCTGAAAATCATTTCCCTGGTGTCCAGTTTAGTTTATTTTTTCCATGATAAGGCTCATTTGAGCAAGCTTATTTACATGGAGATCCTGTGTAGGACATCATAAGATGAACAACAATATCAGTAGTATATAGCAAATAATGTAGCACAATACATAATAGTAATACATGTGGAAGAATCATGAAGTTACAGATCTAACAAGGAAACACAGGTCACAGTTCTAGAAGGAATAATCAATTCATTTTTACCACAACAATATTTAGAAAAGTGCTGTTAAGGAACTATTCAGGGTAAGAGTAAACATGTAAAATATTTAGATATATAGTTGCTATAGTGGAACATTCACAATCTTTGAGCATTCAAGTGACTACACCATTAAATGTGCATGGCTTTATACATAATTTATTAATCATAGTATTAAATATTGTATGGCTGACTACACTGGTGAGTTTAAGGGTTTTCTGTAATGTATTCCATGTTATTGGGATAAGTCAAGTCAAACGTTATTTATACAGCACCTAATCTCTGAAGCTCTAGGCACTTTACAAAGAGGTGATAACGGGAACATACAAATTAGACAGTTACAATCAACATTAACATGCAACAAATAATACAAAATTCCAACCGTAAGTATTAAAACTAGTATAAATAATTAAAATTAGTGTACATCAAATGCCAGATTAAAAATATGGGCTTTCAGGTAGCGCTTGAACACATCCACATAGGATGCCTCCCTCAGAACTCTCAGCAGGGAGTTCCATAAAACTGCCCAGCTACTCCAAAGGCTCAGTCCCCAGATGTTTTTAGCTGTGCCCTTTTGACCATCAGGAGACCCTCCATGGATGACCAGATTTAGTGCACTGGGCAATCAGGTATTAGGAGATCAGTCAGGTAGCTTGGACCCAGGCAAGCCTACCTTGATGGCAATCTTCCATCTGATCAGCAGCCAATGCAGTTTGTGCAAAACTGGGGTTGTATGAGCAGACCTCAGAAGGCCCATCAATAACCTGGCTGCAGTGTTCTTCACCAGCTGCAGACAATGGAGGTTACCTCCTTTGACCCCAAAGTAAAGAGAGTTAACAGTAATTGAGCCTGGATGTAATAAAAACATGCACCAATGATGCAGGTCCTCTGATGGAATTAAAGGTTTAACCTGTGGCCAACATTTCTTAAGTAGTAAAAAGCCACTCCAGATGACAGCAGACACCTGATGTTCTGGTGTCACGCCATCATCGAAAATGATACCCAGATTGTGCACCTTAGTGGCTGCCTCCAAAGCTGTGGTACCCAGGAGCAACCCTGTTCCTGCTCCAGAGGCAGTCACATCCCACCGATGACCTGGTTCAGTCATTAGTACCTCTGTCTTGTCTGGGTTGAGCCTCAGCCAGTAAGAGGACATCCAAGTCTGGATCTCGGATAAGCAGTTGTTTAGCACCTCCACAGCGTCCGATGTTCTGGAGGCAAAGGACATATTCAGCTGTGTATCATTTACATAGCAGTGAAAACCCAGACTGTAATGCCTAATGATACCCCTCAGGTGTAGCATATATACCACAAACAACATGTGCATCAGGATCGACCCTTGAGGCACTCCACAGGTCAGGGGCATCGAGCAGGAGGAAAAATTTCCCATCACTACCCATTGCTTCCTGCCTGTTAGAAGGACTCAAACCAGCTGATGACCATGCCAGCAAGTCCACAGTGCTCTCTCAGGTGATCCAACAGCACCACGTAGACCATGGTATCAAATGCGTAGGAGTTGATGCCTCCAACACTGGCCCCACATCATCCCCCAATCAGGTCTTGGTAATGCATGCCAGATCGACAGAAGAAATCAAGTCAGCCATAATAGCTGTCTTGTTTCTCATTGATCTGGCATTACACAGCACTACCCAAAGGGGACCAGTGGAGGCTGCGGTCCAATGGCTGCTTCCCACATGGTCCAGTGGGAACTCTGGGAATGGGAACCAGACATATCTGGCCTCTCTCTAGGTCCCATTTTACCCAGGCTCACCTCCTACACCTGACCACATTAACGCCACTTAGCCCAGTCGCATCCCCAGCAACCTGTCACATGCTCCTACATCTCCTCCTGATACCAACCTCCCTGCTTCATCTTGCTGGGGTCTCTGACCAACACTGCTTATAGTCATTTTTCTATAATTGGTGTGTACCTTTGGGATATCATATAAAATGTAATCATTTTTTCTTAGCGTATACGTATTATGTGACTTTTTGAAGAGTTCTGAGATATAAGCTGGGACATTGTTAGTGACTACCTTAAAAGCCCATTAATATGCACTTTTTAATCTTCTAATGGATAGTAAAGTCCATCCTAAGTACAAGATACAGTGATGTGTTCTAGGCTACAGCTCAGTGATGAATCTAAGGGCTCTGTGATACAATACGTCCAGTTTGCGTAAACGTGATGGTAAATGGCTGCCATATACTGTACTGTATAATATCAGCATAGTTCAGAAAAGGAAGGAAAGTGGCTTGTACTACATCTTTTCTTATGGCCTGTGGTAGACAGTTTCTGTGGCAATATAAAAAGCCTGTCCTGCTTCTTAGCTTTTTATATAAATCCTTGATGTGTGATATGAAGGATAGTTTGCAGTCGATCCACAGTCCAAGGTGTTTTAGTTTGTTTTCTAACTTTAGTCTGTCACCTAGTAGGGTGGAAATGATGGGTGTTTGGGTAGTATTAGAGATCATCTTATTAGGGGAAAATATCATAACTTTAGTTTTGTCTGTATTAAGTACTGTAGTAATTTGTCCTGGTTGAGGTTTACTTGTAGTGTGTTGAATTCTGTTTGTAAGTCAATGAGTAACTTGGATAGGGTTGGTTTGGAAATGTATAGGACTGTGTCATCAGTGAAGAGATGTGGTACCCCCACCCTCCAATCTCCATTCCCTTTCCATCTTGTATTTTCCCTGTTGTCAAGTAGCATTCCCCACACTCTGATTGCTAGTCCCCTTATAGTATACTGGGTCATAAATTGTAGATCTGTATATTGTTTCTTGGTGTCTAGTGGCAGCCCCCACCCTCTGATCACCATTTCCTTTCTGTCTTGTATTTTCCCTGGTGTCTAGTGGCACCCCCCACCATCCAATTGCTGTTCCCCTTTTCAGTGCTTGCTTTCCCTGGTGTCTGGTGGCATGCCTACCCTCCAATTTATGCAACCCTTTCCTTTTCTTTTTTCTCTGGTGTCTAGCAGCACCCCTCACCCACCAAAGTGTTTTGAGGCTGTAAAAGAGAAAATGGTCCTCAAGGTATTTCGCCCCCTAAAACAAGAAAACAGTCCCTCCCCAATCAGACACCCCCATCCCCACCTCCTATTCAGCACCCACCACTCTACTCCCCCCAGTATACCCCCACACACCCTCACTTACCTGAACAGGTCCCAGGTTCAAGGTCAAGTCTCCCAATTGAAGACATGTCTTACTGCTAGAACCAGTGACTGCAATATGAGAAACTAAGGTCAATGTGATTCAATATATTTAAATGGGGGGGGGCAACTTTTATACATAGCTCAGCCATTTTTTCAAATTTTGACACCAAATTTTCAGCGTGAACTTTTGGGGACCTCACCTCACGAACAATATGACTGTTATTATGCAACTCCTGCTTGAAAGGAGATTTCATAATTGGTTGGTAAATTCACCTTTTGGACAGGATTTAAAAATGTTTCCTGACCGTATTCATGTGGTGGTGTCAAAAGAAGGCTATGTTGAAAATTTGGGGTCAACATTATTAAAAATGGCAAAGTTATGCCCATTTCTTATAGTTTTGCAACAAATGTTCATAACATTGGCCATTTTAAATATTTTGACCACAGATTGTCAATACAGACTTCCTATTACCCCACCTACTGTATATCACAGTGGTCATTTTTCAAATCCTGGCCAAAATGCATTTTCACACCTATGGCACGGAATGGCATTGCAGTTGCGTGGAATTATGTTTTGACAGGGATTCTATTCTGTACCGGGTACATGATGTGGGGTATTAAGATGGCTATGCTGACAATTTTTTCACTGTGGTCCTGTAAATGAAAGTGTATGGCCCTTCCACACCTACATACATATACATATCTATGGATGAATGGGAGCACAGGCCCTAAAAGCACTGCACTCCCACACACAAATAGGGATATGATTACTCTATTTTAAAAATTATAGATTGGTGGGAGTGCAGAGCCCCAAGGGCCATGTGCTCCCACAAGCAAATATAGCTACGATTACACTATCTCAAAAAGTAAGAAAATTCTTGACAACAAACTCTGCTAATGCATCAGTTAGGGATCCATCAATAAAAGTTTGGACATATGCTGTTAGGGTTTACAACTCTAACACCCCACCCCCACCATGCAGAAGCAACAAGTATGGGGGTGTGTGCCTTGGGGTTGTCAACTTAAATGCTTACCCCATTCTCCTGTACTGCAACCATCTTAGCATACTGGCATGTGAAATGGGGTGAGCATTAGGGTTCTTCTTTTACAAGCTGAAAATTCTACTTTTATAAAAAAAAAATCTTCTTTTGTATGGCAGCCATTCTGTTTTTTTATTTTTATGGCCTACAGAAACCAAAAAAATTATGTCCTGGAGAAAAACAAACATATGAATCTAGATAAACGAGACCAATTTAGCTAGATTTTGGTGTCTGTTTTTTTTTAAAAATTACCCTGAAATATTGTTTTGGGACATCCCTTAAATCCTAGTTGGAAGACTTAGTGAGGAGCCCCAATTCTTTTTTCATGAGCCATACTTCTTTTGCAAGTCTCACAAAAGAAGAATCTTGGCTCATGAAACAAGATACTTTGGACTTAGTTTTTTTTCTGAAATTCATTAATGAGCCAGCCTTCTTCTTTCATGACTCACAAAATAAATCACAAAACAAGCTTGGCTCATGAAAGAACTATGAAAAATAAATTTCCCACCATCTTCTTTTGTGATCTGAGATTCTTCTTTCATGAGTTCTATTGTGACTGATGAAAGAAGAAGGTTGACTCATGAAAAAAGAAGAGAGTGGGACTTAGTTTTCTTTCTCAGTTCTTTCATGAGGTCATACAAAAGAAACATTGTTCTTCCATGAGATCTCATGAAAGAACTGTATGTGATCAGGAACTTCTTGAATTGTGAAACTACAGCTGGAGTCATGCTGCCGGCTTCAGTTACAACAGTGAGCTGCTGATCCCCTGATCTGTCTCTCTGTCTTTCTATCTATCTTTTTATTTTCCTAAAGTGGACTGGTGTGCCCACCACTTGTACTGTTTCCTACTACTTCCCTCCAGGTTGCCCACTCCCAAATGCATTTTTAAGTAGTAAGTGGACCAGGGTATCCACCCCAGTATTGCTTCTCTTGCTCCCCTCCCATCCAGGTTGCACTCCTACCTTCATTTATTATAAGTAGCAGCACCAGGGTGCCCACTCTCAGTGCTGCCATGGATCATCCCAACATTGGGAAGCCCAGTCCCCAGTGTTGGCATCTGTTCCCCTACATGAAAGAAAATTATCCCTCATTGATTTTTTTTTACAAGCTGAAAAAAGATCCATCGGTGATCCGTCCTCCCTACTTAACACCCACCCCTGAAAATGCCTTCATAAACACACCCTCACTCACCGGAACGTGTTCCACATTGCATTCACCCACATTCTAAATGTTATGTTTTCAAAATTTATCTTACAGTAACAGAATCAATTTACATAGTTTTAACATTATAACTTGTCCCATGTTGCATTCACCCACATTCTAAATGTTATGTTTTCAAAGATTATCTCAAAGTAACAGAATCAATTTATGCAGTTTTAACATTAGATGGAAAACACTGAAAATGTAATTTTGATCAACATGTCCCAGACACAGAATTTGTAGTTCTACCCAAATTCCACAGGAGTAATTTAACTTTATTACAGAACCAGTGCCCATCATTGGACAAGGTTTGCCCCTGTTTGGCTATGATTTGGTTTGACCATGTCTGCCCATGAGTTTTGATGTTTGTTCATAACTGGCCATGGTTATTTGGTGGTAGATTTATGTTTAATCCATTGTTTGTCCATTGTTTGTCCATAGTTTTCACCATGTCTGCCCATGTTTTACATTCTGCACATGAATTATCATAATTTCATTTTGCTGATTGATGGGTTGTTACATAGAAACATGTCATTTACCAATAGATAGGGACTGCTTGGACCACTCATTCTGCCCAGTTTGACCCTGTCTATGCTGTCACCGCTGATCCTAACTGATCTCTGGTTACTGCCCCCACACACTTTCTTATGTGGAACGTGAAATGGGTGGATACAAAATGGTGAGCCCAAAAGTCAGCGAGGATGAAACAGCAACAAATATTTACCTCCTTCCCTAGGTGCTACTACCTTGGAGTTGGTTATTTAAGTAAGGGGGATGCAGGGGGTACAGCCTACCACAAAATAACATTTGTCACCATTTCTGTCCTCGCCAACATGCCATTGCAATTATGGGCTCGCTATTTTGTATTCGCCCATTTCACATACAACCCTTTCCTACTAAGATTTCTTTATGCCTATCCTATCCATGCTTGAAGCCCTTCACTGTTTTTGCTCCTACCAGCTCTACTGGAACAATGTTCCAAGCGCCCACCAATTTTTCAGTCAAGAAGTTCCTCCTTACACCTATGACAGAGTATTCACGCTGAGTTGATGGGGAAAAGAACTCAGAGGGCTGGATATTCAGAGGCATGAATTTGCTACATGCCCTGGCTGCATCAGATTAATGGCACACTTAACTTGTGGCAAGCATGCGTGATTTATAATCCCATGCATCATATTGCTACAGCTAGACCAACTTTCGCTAGTCTAGCATGCATCACTGCTAAAGCCTCTGTAACATAACTTGTGGTTGAACTTTGCCACAAGCTGCCATAAAGCAGGTCAAAATGTCACATCTGCATCTGACATTACAAAATGAGTTGCAGCATTTGGCCCTTGTACAGCTGCGGTCATTTAAGTTTTTTGACTCAGAGCTTGATGCAAGCCTTGTGTCACCAGTTTGAAAATTCAGCCCAATGTGTCAGTGGTCTTCTTTCTTTCATAAATTCATGTTCTTTTGTCCATTCAGGCAGCTTTAAATAAATGTACCATTTGACTCTGTGTGTCTGTAAGGAGGTACTGTACATTTTGGGAACCACTTGATGATATTCGTATATATTTGTATCTGTAGTTTTATAGCTGTATGGGTTCCCTGTCATTTAATATTTGTTCTAGAATTTGATGTTTGAACTATGTTTACTATTAGTGCTTATTGTTCCTTCTGTGTTCAAGCACAGCTGAAACTGGATCATAGATACCTAGCCCACATGCCACTTAAAATAAAAAAAAAAATATATATATATATATATATATATATATATATACTGTATGTATGTATGTATTTTGAAATTCAATTTATACAGGCTTTGGTATTGTGGTTCTCTCACCCTACAATTCCAAGGGAAGATCTGTTATATTACTCAAAGACTTTTGCTAATTCCCTTGTAAACATGTAGAGTAGTCAGCTGTCACTTTAGATTTGTGCAGTACTTTTATATGCAGTTCTTTTTAGGGCTGCGGGCAGAGCCTACATCCCTTTTGCGATCATACCTCTGAAAACAGCTGATCGTGGTACCTTCCGTTGGACATTTGGAAATATCCTGAATGCCCAATGGAGCTTGAAACCCTCTGCCACAATTGGCCGCTACGGAATAACAACCGCACTATTTCAGTTGTCACTTCTGCATTTTGTGGCATGAACTGCACATGTGTGACTCACGCGCATGAGCAGTTCTGCTGGCGGCATCATGTATGGCAAGATGCCATTCATTGCAACTGTGCATGCATGAATGTCATGCATGCTCAGCTGCAACACCACCACCAGCTGTGTGGCATTCTGTAGCCTCCTGCCCCAAACTCATGTGGCACACTGGGAGCCCACCCTAATGTGCCCAAAGTCTTATGTTCTACCTGCCACATCAGGGGTCTCAATCCCTATGTCAGCCACCACCAGCTCGGCAGCATTCTGTGTCCCCCTGAAACTCATGTGGCCTAATTGCTTTTCCTCCCTCCCACCCACCGTCACCAACATCGGGGTGCCCAATCCCCTTGTTTACTCCCCTTCAGTCATATGGCACCCTGGGAGTCCAGCCCAGTGTGCCCCAAAATGGTCCCTCATCGTTGCTGCATTCTTTTTTTATTTTTTTATCCTTGCAAACAAGAAAATGGTCCATCATCATCTCTGCAGTCCCCTTCCCCATACCCACCCTCCCACTGAGCACTCACCTCCCCACACCCCCACTTACCCCGTACTTACCTCCAGAGGTCAGTGTTGTCATCTTCTTCAGACCAGGACACGTCTGCACTCTTCAAAGCCTAACCATGAATGGAATAATCAAAGGTAAGCCTGCTATAATGCCATTCAATGGGGTTTTCAACTTATGCTGATATTGCAGTCATTTTTTAGAGTTTTTTCCCCAAATTTTCAACATGTGGTTCTTTGGACCAAGGTCATGAAAACTGTCACTGTCATTTTGTTACTCTGTCCCAAAAGATGATTTTGCAGTTACTGCTTGGAATTACCTTTTGGGACTGAGTCATGAAATGACAGTGCCACTGCTCATGTAGTGGGGCCCCAAAAAGGCAATGTTGCAAATCTGGTGAAAGAATTCCAAAAAATGACTGCGTTACGAGCATGTATTGTGCAGTTTGTAGGCACACTCGTAACTTCATCAATTTTTAATATTGTCACTCCATATTTTCAACATTGCCATTTTTGCACACCTCTCTTGAAACAGTATAGCTGTCATTTTCTATAACCTGCCCAAAATGTGTTTTTGTACCTGTGGCTCAGAAGAACGTGTTTGCTCTGTGAAATCACCTTTCAGGACAATTGAACTAAATGACACTGACACTGTTCATGAGGAGGGATCCAAAAAAAGCCATGTTGGAAATTCGGTGCAATATCTCCAAAAAATGGCCACATTACACCTGGGCATTGAATAATTTCTACACACATGTGTAACTTTGGTCATTTGGTAGCTTTTCACAGCCCTATAGGCTCTGGCTAGAGTTTGTTTTTGCAGTTAGCAGAATGTCCAATATGTAAAAGATGCAATTTCTGGGTGCAGTCAGATATGTAGAAACATTAGACTGGACATCATATTGTCAGCCATTCAGGTGTAGGCATCTTCGTTCATAAGTGTATTGAATGATAGTTAAGGGAGCAGACCACTCATCTAAGGCACATGGTTCTTCAGATTTTTATTTTTATTTGCACTGACATATCCTTTAACTTCTTAGAACTTGGGTGAGTGCAGTGAGGCTGACTGCTAGAGGGGTTGGGGGTTGTCACCTGATATAGCAGATCATGGTCTTTTATGACTGGGGAGGAGTTGTTACTTGATTTTACATCAATGGGGAAAGGGATTTTGAGGCACTTAAATTATGAGAAACATCTCCGGGACTGTGGGAGGAGGATGGAGGTGGGTGAAATGATGTTTACTTGTCTGGGAGGTGGGGGATGGGAGATGGAAGCACAGTTGGTGGGGGTTGGGTAGATTTTATAATAAAGGTTTTTTAAGCAGCTCTAGCACACTTTGCATAGTTCTTCGCCAGCAAAGAGCATGCTTCACCATGCAATAATCATGCATAGTGGCACTTCACCAGTACCTTCGCCAGTGAAGTGCCACTACACATACTGTAGATGTCATTGGTAGGCACCTGAAGAGCTATGAGAAGTGACACTTGGCACTACATGAAATTCATAAACTTTGCAAAGATTTTCACAAAGTAAAATATCATGACTTTGCACCCACAATATAGGATCTACGACACTGCATCAACAAAAATATGTCAATGTGACATCATAGCGACGCTACTACTGTATGTCAACTGCAATTGCAGTCAACATTGTGGCATCAGACAACATATGTGTTTTTTTGTGGGCCCTGCACCCACCCGTTTTTTAATATAATCAACTCCGAATTAGATCTGATTTGGGGAGGAGGTGCAAGACCGAGGAAAGAGAGCTGGGGGTGGTCATGAGTGGCTTTACAGCAATCTGTTGATCTTCTCACTGTTGACAAGATTGCTGTAAAGTTGTCGCTGCAGCATTGGCATACCCAAAATATACTATGTAAACAAATACATGTGCCACTCACCAGGATGAAGTTCATTGAATTATTGTCTGTGTCACAGTTCAGTGTGTAACATAGTGGAGTAATTACCATTGTATTAAATTGGTTGCCTTGTATGCTGCAAGACTGGAACAATCTGAAACTGTGATCAAGCACTTCATCCTGCCAGGTAGCATTGTCTATAGATTTAGATATATATATTTATTTTTATACAATGGGAGTGAGGGATAAATGAGTGAGATAACGTATTATTTTCATAGCAGTGGAATAACCACTGTGATGACACCCTCCACAGTGAGAATGTTTACCTATTTACACATTGTGATTACATCACTAGCAAATATTCTCACTGTGGTGATGTCAACCGAGTGAGAAAATCTTCACAGCAGCCTGCATTCTAAATGGAACAGCTTCACAATTTCTCTTTCTCATTGAAGCCTGCAACTAACTCAATTAGCACTGCAAAAGACAGTCACCTGTGCCTCATAGCGTTTCTGACACTCCTAGCCCATTACTGGGCAGATCTAAGCTTCAAAACAGCCTTCTTCATAAAGCAGTTTCTATTTCTGAGTGCTGTCTGCAACAGTTTCTCTTTTTCACTGAAGCCTGCAGCTTACTCCATTAGCATTTCAAAATGCATTGCAAAACATACACACCTGTGTCCACAGTGTTTCTCAAATTCTCAGCCCATTCTGAAAAACTCACACCACACAATGAAAGAGCATAAAACACACAGAAACAAGAAGAGAACATAGAAAAAAATGTTCCTAAAGCTCCTAGCCCCATTGTATAAATTGCACACGTGATGTGCAGATCGTGAGACTTGTGAGAATACAGAGTTCACTCTACAGGAGTGAGAATATTTTCCGTATCCTACTCCTGCCCATCATGTAATATATATATATATATATACATATATATATATATATTCATTTCAAAAAAACTCAATTAATGCATTAGTTAGGGTTAAAGCCACAAATGTAATGAAATGTGGCATTAGAGGTTCCAGCCCTAACACTCAACCCCCACCCAACAGGCAGTAACAGGAAAACTCATTATGATTTCATCTCTCTTGCATCTTTGTAAATCTGTCATGGGGTGTGCTTTGGGGTTGTCAACCCTAATGCTCACCCCATTCCATCACTAAATAAGCTGTGATGTGAACAGTTTATGATAGAGGACAGAGGCTGCACAGGGCTGGGGTGCAGGGATGAACCAGGAAGTAAGCAATATCAGACACAGCCCACACTCACCACCCAAATAAGAAAGGCTGCTCACCGGTATCCATGGTGCTTCATTTTATTAAGGTGCAAAAAAACATCCTGATGCATTTCAGAATATACATTCCTTTCTCAAAGGATCTACTGAACACAGAAAAAGGGTGCCTTATATATACATAAGAGAATGACATCATCAAAATTAGTCAATTAATAGTGACATCATACAAGTGCTATAGACAGATTGGAGAGATTACAGAGGAGGGCTATGAGAATGGAGAGAAAATGGAGGCTTGACATATATGGAGAGGCTCGAAGAGCTAAATACATACCCATTAACATATAGGAGACTCAGAGGGGATCTATGCCTGGTATATAAGGCTACTCAGAGTACAAATCTATGGGAATGCCTGGCGTTTGCTGACAGAGAGACTGAAAGATTGACAAGGGGTCACCATTTGAGACTCAAAGGGGAAAAATGTAGGGGAAATAACAGGAGAGGAGTGGTTCAACTAGACGGTGGTTGAAGAGTGGAACAAACTCCCAATTGAAGTTATACAGAGTGGCAGTATGGGTATATTAAAAAAGAGACTGGACACATACTGTATATGGCACAAAAAGGATACACTGGATATAAGGGAGGTCACGGAATGGATCAAGACCTGTTGGCTTTTCAGTCTTTGGACTCCTAAAATACAAAAATAAATAGACATATTTAAAAAGCAGTATATACTTTTAAAATATGAACACTGTACTGTTAGTATTCAGAGTGTAGTAATAACCAAATGAAGGCACAAAGACTTAGCCCACTAGACTTCCTTTGATGATTAGATGCACTTGAATACCTATTTTCTGAAAAATAATAAAAAAGAGATGTTAGATCTCTGGAAAGAGTTTAAAACTACTGTTTTACTCATTTATCAAATATTACTATTATACATGTTAGGCCCACATTAAACTGTAGGGCCCAGATATTTAAACTGCACCATTTTGTGGCGCAAGCCCCTGCACCGCTCAAAATAGTTGCGCAGGGGTGTGGCCAGGGTGATATTTAATGGAGTTGCGCTATGGCGAAACTTCTTTGAATATCGCCCCCTGGCCACACCCACTGTGCATGGCGCAGTGGAACTGCGCCAGCGCAAGTGGTCAGAGTGGAGCATTGAGATGCGGTGGTGCAAGTTCCATTGCGCCATGCACAGCACCTCTACGATATTCAAAAGGCGACATGCAAATGGGGCCTCGTTTATGCAAGGTGCATGGGCCCATTGCATCTGATTATGGCCCCATTTGCATGCCATTAGCATGCAGGTGCGCCGATCGACGACTTGCGCCTGGCGCCTGCCAGGCAGCAGCCATCGGAACCGGCGCCCCATGCAGCTGCGATCGCCCGGACAGAACAGTGGTGTTCCACCCCGAGCAGCCGATGGGGCAGAACAGTATTCTCCACCCCAGCAGCCCTATCGCGGGCATAGCGAAATGCCCCCACCCCGAGTAGCCCGATTGCGGGCATAACGGTATTCTTCCCTCCACCCCCTGAGTAGCCCGATCCACGGGCATAATGAAGTATTCTTCCCCATTAGCCTGATCGCGGGCATAATGGTATTGTTCCCCCACCCCTGAGTAGCCCGATTGGGGGCATAATGGTATTCTCCCCCATTAGCCCGATCGGCGGGCATAACTGAAACGTCCCCCACCCCTGAGTAGCCCGATCGCGGGCATAATGGTATTCTTCCTCCACCCCTGGGTAGCCCGATCGCGGGCATAATGGTATTCTTCCCCCATTAGCCCGATCGTGGGCATAACGAAACATCCCCACCCCGGTAGCCGATCACGGGCATAATGGTATTCTGCCCCCACCCCTGAGTAGCCCGATCGCGGGCTATAGATATTCTTCCTCAACCCCCAAGTAGCCCGTTCGCGGGCATGATGGTATCCCCCATTAGCCCAATTGTGGGCATAACGAAATGTCCCCCACCCCCGAGTAGCCCGATTGCGGGCATCAGACCCTCCCAAGTCCAATATCCCTGGTGGTCCAGTGGACGCGGTAGCCTGATCGGGCGACATCCCTCACCCCCTCGTCCAAAATCCCATGTGATCTAGTGGCCCCCCACCCCACCCGCTCACGGACCCCACCACCCGCTCCCCTCCCATCAGCCAGCAGGCGGCAGCACCCACCGCCTGCCACCCCGCTCCCACCGACTGACAGCTCGGTAGGGCTGCACACCGATGGTTCAGAGCATGAGTCAATGGGCGTGCAGCCATACCGTCAAATCAGTCCAGAAATGTGAATGAATTCATTCACAAGTCAGTCAGATATGTGAATGAATTCATTCATTCACATATCTGAACTATCTTATGAGTATGGGCTGCCGCCCATTGGCTCATGCTCTGAACCAATGGGTGTGCAGTCCTAGAACTGTCAGTCCAGCGGGCAGCGGGCGGCAGGCGGGTGGGTGCTGCCGCCCGCCGGCTGACCGGGGGAGAGGGGTGGTGGGGCTCCATGGGCGTGAGGGTGTGAGGCAGTAGATCACCAGGGAGGCCCCGGACGTGAGGTGAGGATGCCACCAGCGATCGAGGCTACTCACGGTCCACTGGACCAAGAATGAACTTTGAGGTCTGGCTCTGCGATCGAGCTACTCCGAAATGGGTTATTCGATTTTACCAGCGATCGGGCTAATAGAGGGAAGAATCACCGTTATGCCCGTGATTAGGCAACTCGAGGGGTACACTTCAGCCCATGATCGGGGCATGGGGGGTGCTGCAGGTGCGGCGGGAACAAGTCCAGGGCCACCCACAGGTGGCAGCTGCTGTGTTGCGCCCTGCAGTGCAGCAGCTCACCTGTGGTGGCCCTCGACTTGTTCCTTTTTTCAGTGTAACTTGGTGCAGGGAGGAGTTGCGCCTGCATAACTCTGCATGGCCCGGGCTGAATATCAGGGTGTGCAGTTTATGCATGGGCATGCCCCCCACCTGTGCCTGCATACATTACTGATGCACCCCGGCGCATCGGGATTTGTGCAGGTGCACTTTTCCCTTTTAAATATTGCACCGGGGTGCATCAGTGGGTTGGGCATGGTGCAACACTGTTGCGCCATGCACAACCCTTTTTGAATATCTTGGCCTAGAAGTATATGTTACCTATGTATGTGTATATCTAAAAAGCTATGTGCTTTATGCTTAATAAATGTCTGTTATCAGAAAAAAATATATATGTGATGTAATGACAGTATATCATATACTTATTTCATCCTTCTATTTCTCAAGTATGAAGTAATGTCAAATTTCTCATTGAGGCCTGGTGGTTTGGATGCTCTGAATGTAAAAATACAAAAGTCCTATATCTCCAGGATGTAGTTGTTATAATCTCCCCCTCTAGGGTTATTATAGACTTTGTCAGTCCCTCTAAAAGTGAAAGTGTGTTCCAAACTGTCTCTAGCTTGCATAACATGGGCTGCAGTGGCATAGGTTATATATCTCTGTTCCTAATAGCACTGCAGTGTTTCCCCACCCTAGTTTTAAAATTGTGTAAAGGCTCCACAGTTGCACATTGCCATATATATCACCCCACAAGTTATCAGTTGTCTGATTTAAAAAGAGTTCTCAATATGTGGACTGCTAAAGTCTTTACCTGGTAAGATACTAGGGCAATATATGCAACTGTGGCATCTATTACATCCAATACTTTTGTTCAGCCATGTCTGAACAACAGGTACAGCCTGCCTTAAAGCCTTGTGGGTGGACAAGACACCAGGACTGGATGATGCACACACAAGGGTCCTGAAGGAATTGGCAGAGGTGTTGGCAGGCCTTCTGATGGACCTGTTCAATACCTTCTGGAGATGGGGAATGTACCCATAGAGTAGAGGATGGCTCACATGGTGCCCCTTCACAAGAGTGGACCCAAGGACCAACCAGCAACTACAGACCAGTGAGCTTGTCATCCATAGTGAGGAAGTTGATGGAGACCATTCTGAAGGACAGATTGATGATCTTTCTCAATAGCTATGGTCTTCAGGATGAGAGACAGCATGGGTTTGTCATGGGAAGATCTTGCCAAACTAACCTGATCGACTTCTTTGACTGGGTCACTAGGGCAGTTGACATAGGCCATTCGGTGGATGTCCTCTATCTTGACTTCAGCAAGGCTTTCTACTTGATGCTGCACTGGAGGTTAATGAGAAAGCAGAGGGACATGAGTGCAGGAGAAAAACTGATGAGGTGGGTGGAGATGTGGCTGCAGGGCAAACAACAGAGGGCAGTTGTAAGAGGGGGAGACATCCAACCCAAGGCCAGTAATAAGTGGGGTATTGCAGAGTTCAGTGATGGGCCCTGTTTTGTTTAATGTCTTTATTGGAGACATTGCATAGGGGGTCAAGAGTAAGATCAGCCTGTTTGTGGACGACACTAAGATTTGTGCAAAAGTGGACATTGAGGAAGGGAGGCAGGTATTCAGAGAGGATCTAGCTAAACTCGAGCATAGAAACATAGAATTTGATGGCAGATAAGGATCACTTGGTCCACCTAGTCTGCGCATTTTCCTACCTGATAGATAAGCTGCAGATCCTAGTTAACCAACAGCCTACTTCCTCCTACCCCCCACTAGGACTGCCTTATGTCTGTCCCATGCATTCTTGAATTCCCCCACTGTTCTTGACTCCACGACCTCCTCAAGAAGGCTATTCCATGTATCCACAACCCTCTCTGTGAAAAAATACTTCCTCACTTTACCTCTGAGCTGTCCCCCCTCTGTCTTCAAATTGTGCCCCATTGTTCTTGCACATCTCATTTTCTGGAAGATACTACCCTCTTGGACATTGTTGATTCCTTTAAGGTACTTGAAAATTTCTATCATATCCCCCCTCTCCCTTCTTTCCTCAAGGGTATACATATTAAGCTCCTTTAGTCTCTCTTCGTATGTCTTCTGGTGCAGACCCTGTGCCATTTTGTTTGCACTCCTCTGGGCAGCCTCCACTCTGTCTATGTATTTGCAGAGATGGGGTCTCCAGAACTGCACACAGTACTCCAGATGTGGTCTTACCAACTGTCTGTACAGAGGGATAACAACTTCCTGTTTTCTACTGTTGATGCCTCTCCCTATGCATCCCAGTGCCCCTCCAGCCTTCCTTCCTTACTGGTTTCTCACATTGCTTGCCTACCTTTAGGTCATCTGATATAATTACCCCCGGGTTCCTTTCCATTTTTGTTGTTGTCAGTATCTCACCCCTCCCCCATTGTGTACTCTTCCCCTGGGTCTTTGTTTCCCAGGTGCATTATCTTGCACTTCTTTACATTGAATCTAAGCTGCCATACATTTGACCATTCCTCCAACCTTGCCAAGTCCCTTCTCATCCTTTCCACCCCATCTTGTGTATCTGCCCTGTTGCAGATCTTTGTGTCATCTGCAAAGAGACAACTTTTCCTTCCAGTTCCTCTGTAATGTCACTTATAAAGGCATTAAAAAGGACTGGTCCCAGTATTGAACCCTGTGGTATGTCACTAGTAACCCATTTTCCTTAACTGTGGACTCTGTTTACTACTACCCTTTGAGTCCTGTTGTTCAGCCAATTTTTTTTATCCAGGCTACCACCTTGGGACCCACTCCAAGGCTGGCTAACTTGTATATTAATCTTTTGTGTGGGACTGTATCAAATGCCTTGCTAAAATCTAGGTAGGCCATGTCCACAGCCCCTCCCTGGTCTACTACTTTGGTCACACAGTCAAAGAAATTGATTAGCTTCATCTGACATGACCTTCCTGCTGCGAATCCATGCTGCCTTGGGTCCTGTGCCCCACTGGCCTCTAGTTACTCAACAGTTCTTTCTTTCAGAAGTAATTTAATCATTTTCCCCTACCACTGAGGTCAAACTAACTGGTCTATGGTTGCCTGCCTCTGTCCTTTTCCCACTTTTGTGAAGAGGAATCACATCCGCCCTCCTCCAGTCCTCAGGTACCACCCCATCCTCCCATGATCTAGGGAGTAGCAGTTGGGGTTTAATGCTAAGAAGTTCAAGGTCATGCACCTCGGAGTCAGACATCACAAAAACAGCTACTGGCTGGAGGGAGTGCAGGTAACAGCTTCAGAGGAGGAAAGGGACCTGGGGGGTAATAATTACAGGGAACATGAGTGTATCAGCACAGTGTAGGAGGATGACAACAAGGTCAAATAGGATGCTGGGGTGCATTGCCACAGGGATCACCTCGAGAAAGTGGGAGGTCATCCAGTCATTGTATAAATCACTGGTGAGCCCACACTTGAAGTACTGTGTACAGCATTGGTGCCCATATCTCAAAAAGGATGGGAGATTACTGAAGGGGGTACAGCATATGGCTACAAAAATGATCATGGGACTAGGGGAGTTGCTGTATGAGGAAAGGTTGAAGGAGCTCAACATGTATTCACTGGAAGAGAGAAGGGAAAGAGGGGACATGATAGAGACCTTTAAGTACTTGAAAGGCATAAACAAAGTCAGAGAGGGAGAAGTGTTCTGCTTAAAGGGGAAGGGTTACTAGGGGGCACACTCTGAAGTTGGAAGGGGGAAGGTTAAGGAGGGAGATGAGGAGGCACTACTTCACAGAGAGAGTGGTGGTGGGTTGGAACACTCTGCTGGAGGAGTTAATCACTCAAAGGACAGTGGATAGCTTTAAGTTTTAAGCTTTAAGCTCCTAACTGTCCTAACTTGTGTGCATCTGCAATCAGAGAGGTGTACCATTGGTCTCCAAGACCTCATTTTTGCTGTGGCTCTCCACTCAAGATGCACTACCTGGTCTGGGGGGGGGGGAATTGTCTGGCTGAGGCCATGGAACTCCTAACTGTCCTAACCTGTGTGTATCTGCAATCAGGGAGGTGTACCATTGATGTCCATGGCCTCAGTTTTGCTGTGGCTCTCCACTCAGGATGCAGTACCCGGTCTGGGGGGGCATTGCCTGGCTGAGGCCATGCAACTCCTAACTGTCCTAATGTGTATGTTCCTGCAATCAGGGAGGTGTACCACTGATGTCCATGGCCTTTGTTTTCTTATGAATCTCCAGTTAGGATGCAGTACCTGGTCTGGGGGGTGGCATTAGCTGGCTGAGGCCCTGCAACTCCTAATTGTCCTAAGTGGTGTGCACCTGCAATCAGAGAGGTGTACCATTGATCTCCAAGGTCTCAGTTTTGCTGTGGCTCTCCACTCAGGATGCATTACCTGGTCTGGGGGAGGATTGCCTGACTGAAGCCGTGCAACTCCTAACTGTCCTAAGTTGTGTGCACCTGCAATCAGGGAGGTGTACTGTTGATGTCCATGGCCTCACTTTTGCTGTGGCTCTCCACTCAGGATGCAGTACCCAGTCTGGGGGGGCATTGCCTGGCTGAGGCCATGCAACTCCTAACTGTCCTAATGTGTATGTTCCTGCAATCAGGGAGGTGTACCACTGATGTCCATGGTCTTTGTTTTCTTATGAATCTCCAGTTAGGATGCAGTACCTGGTCTGGGGGGGTGGCATTAGCTGGCTGAGGCCCTGCAACTCCTAATTGTCCTAAGTGGTGTGCACCTGCAATCAGAGAGGTGTACCATTGATCTCCAAGGTCTCAGTTTTGCTGTGGCTCTCCACTCAGGATGCATTACCTGGTCTGGGGGAGGATTGCCTGACTGAAGCCGTGCAACTCCTAACTGTCCTAAGTTGTGTGCACCTGCAATCAGGGAGGTGTACTGTTGATGTCCATGGCCTCACTTTTGCTGTGGCTCCACACTAAGGATGCAGGACCTGGTTGGGGGGAATTGCCTGGCTGAGTCTGTAAAAGTCCTAACTGTCCTAACTTGTCTGTACCTGCAGTCAGTGAGGTGTACCGTTGATGTCCATGGCCTTTGTTTTCCTGTGACTCTCCACTCAGGATGCACTACCTGGTGTGGTGGGGGTATTGTTGTGGTGGAAGCATGGGCACTTTGGGCCCCGCGCTCCCACCATGTGATTTTTTTTTCACCAAGGAATGGTAACTGCAACGCAAATGCAAGCGCAAACAGTTATGCACACAGTCACGGTACCACAATAGGAAAAGCAAATGGTAACGGTAACAGCAACGATGACACCAAAGGAAATGCAAATGCACACCTAAGCACGTACACAAATGCAAATGCTAATGCACACGGTGATGCAAAATGAAACACAAACAGAAACAGTAATAGAAATGCAAATGGTAACAGTAACACAAATGCAAGCGCAAACGAAAACGCAAAGGGTAACGCACACGGTGGCATAGACAGGAACTCTAATGCAAACAGTTACGGAAACACAAGTGGGAATGCTAACTGTGACAGTAACGAAAGTGCACAACCTTTTTTTCACCAACAGCTGCATAGAGAAACACAGTGAATACAAAGAATGTATGCATAATAATGGGGCTCGGACCAGACAAAGAGCACTTGGAATACTAAAATGCTTATATCTCAGGAACCGTACGACATAGAAAAAAAAATAAATTTCATATAAATTATGACTCTCCTGGCTAGTTTTGTACTTAGCCCCCTTGTCAGCTATCTGTTTACATTTTAATATTACAACCCTATTGTGGTGATTATCCAACTAAAGTAGTCCTCACTAGTATGCCCCTATTGCACCATGTTTTGCCCTGTATTTCCACCCATTCTAGGGCATGTAATACTGGTGTCCACATCATCTTAGACTTATCTCTCTCCTCACTGGCATTATTTGAGCACACTCTGACTTCATGCACTCTAAAAGGACTGTCATCCAGAGTGCAACTGTGGGGAGGTCAACCTGTCCCCAGTACTGGGTCAAGTTTTTTTCTGGCATTTACTTATGCTATTTTCCAGAGTTGTCCTCCACACAGTCTTCCCTGATCTGTTTCAGCCCCCAACAGCATTTCCAATAGGATAGATGGCAGATGTGCTCCCCAAAATGTGTTCTATTATTCTATGTACCATCCCCAGCAGTGCTGGATTTTAGAGCAACTCCAAAACATTTGACTGTATGTGCCTCCCTGTTGCACTTCAGGAAAAGGTCACTCACATCTGGTCTCATTCTATGAAGCCTGTCTGGAGGGGTGTATTTTCTTAAAAAGAAATTGTACAGCACCTGCCTAAGCCTGTTAGATCTCACGCACCCCACTGTGTGTTGGATTGCCTTATTCCACACCCCTTGACTAACAGTTATGCCTTGGTCCTTCCCCAATAAGATCTGGTAGTCCCCTACCAGGGGAGGTTCTGCCCCTCTGATCGATCTATAATATGCTTTTAGGGGTTTGGTGCCCAGCTGGAAGAGGTTGTGAAGTGTTCTACTGGTGATTCTTTATGTTTGGAATTTGTCCCACTCCATCTTCATTCCTAAAAGCCCTTATATACCCAGGTATAAAAAGTATGATCTGGGAGGCAAATTGTACTTATTCCTAGATCCACAAACTGCATCAATGTTTCCCCCTTACAGTATCTCCCACCATCCTCAGTCCTTTCTTCCCCATTCAAGCAGCCCTTGGTATATAACCACTGTGTATCCTTGACTCCCCTTAAAGGCTTCAGTTAATGCTGCTCTTGGGGAGAACAATGACCGAGGGTTTATATATTAATGTACTGTACCTTGTTCCAGATGCTCACTGTGACTCAGGGGTCTTGATGGCTCTCCTGTAGGTACTCCCTAGGCATCAACTTAGCACAGAGCCCAGAAAACAATCCACTCCCAACTCTTGCTCCTGTAACATGACCCATGAGGGTTTATTATTTATGTAATCCTTACCCAAAAAGCCCAGTTGAGCCATCCAGTAATACTGTTGCACATTAGGGAGTGCCAACGCCCCCTTCTTCGAATGTATCCTAAGAGTGGACATTCTGATCCTTGCTAGTTTCCTTCTCCATAGGAACTTATACAATGCACTGTTAACTGTTCTAAAGAAAGCCTTGAGGCATTTTGATGGGCAACAACTGCAACAAGTACAGCAATTTGGGGAACACTTTCAATTTAATTCTATTGAGCTGACCAATGAGTGTTAGTGGCAGGGACACCAATTTTCTATTCTTTGGTTTTCTTGACCAGTGGAGGGAAGTTGTAGTCATATATTTTTGCCTCCTTCACTTGAACATTAATCCCCAAGTAAAGTATTTTAATCTTTCATCCACTCTGAGCTCTAATTCTCCTGTTTAAATGTGTGTCCATTCCTGTCCCCTTCATGCAAAATTTCACTTTTTCCTTAGTTTACCCTATGTCATGATAGGGCACCGTATTCCTTCAGGACCTATGCTATCATTGCTATCACCTCCCTGGGTCTTCTAACACATAGTATTATGTTGTCAGCAAAAAGGTAGACCTTGTGCTCTCCATTTCCTTACACCTGAGGTTCTCTATTTCTTGCTGTGCTTTCATCATGGCATCCAAAGGCTCTAAAGTCATAAGGTACAGCAGGGGGAAAAAGGAGACACCCCTGCCTGGGTCCCCTCTGGAGGTTGATAGGCTATGTAAGGCCTCCATTGACCAACATACATGACGTGGGGTAGGAATACAATGATTTGACCCAGGTCCTGAACTGCTCCCCAATATCAAACCATTCTAACAGTTTGTGGAGAAGCCCCCATTCCACCCAGTGGAAGGCCTTCTCAGCATCCAAGGCTAGGATCCCCGCAGATTGTCCCCACCTTCTTCCATCTTTGGGGGGTGCTCTAACTAGGAACTGCAACAGCTTAGTCAGTCAATCAGGGATTTAATTGGTGAAGCAGCAGGCTTGACAGGTATGATGTCATTGCTCACTGACAGGGACAGAAACATCTTTACTGTTTCTTTACTGTTTCAGTTACTGCAGAGCACATTAACAGATGCTGGTTTAAAGAAAACCACAAAACCAAACAGCATGCTATTTTTAGGAACACTAATCATGACTGTAGCGGAGGACATGGGATTTCAAACACAGGAACAGGCAGAGAAGATTTTTGGTGCATAAAAAATGCTCAAAAGTGTTTATTTTATTTTCTTTAAAACTGAAAGAAAAATATATACAGACAAATAAAGAAGACTATTCAATGCATTCAAGTAAAGAAAACTACTGCTTTTTCCAGCATGGTCACCAGGTGTTTCCTTTATTTTTTATTTTTTATTTTTATTTTTTAAATTTAGCTTTTTCCTCCTCCTTCCGAACCCTCACCCGCCGCCTAGGCATCCACCCGGTCACGGGCCGCCGGCTTCTGTCCTCAAATCAGCCACTGCCACCCGATACCCCGTGGCTTACCCCCCATGGTGGGGCCCGTGACACACGTCCCCCGAAATGCACCACGGGCACCGTAATTAGGTTGGGGGTTCGGCCTGAGGACAAATCGAAGCCGCGGCGGGCTTCATTCGTGGCGGCAGGCTGGCTCCATCTTTTTCCTGTTTTCTAGGGAGGCGGGTCGCAATGACGCCCAGCGCCTGCCCCTCCTTCTCTAAGTGAGCTCGGGAGTGTGGTTGTTCCTGGCCTCCGCCAGGAGTCCCCATCACCCTGAAGCTGGCTCCGACTTCCCCCGGAGAAGGAGAGCAGTCCAGCGGATGCTCAATCCATCTCCCGGCCGACCCTCCGGCCTGACCCGACGCCGTCGCAAGAAATCCAACCGCTGCACCGACGGGCTGGCCAGGTGTTTCCTTTAGCCTATTTAGCAAGTTTGTGTGAGCCCACACTCTCCAGAGGTCCTTCGTCCTCCACAGCCAGCTCTAGACTGACTTACTATATAACATTTCTGTCCCTAGTGGAAGCTTTTATATCCTTTGTGATTACATTATAATTCTGAGGGAAATTCCCATTTGCTGTGTTATTATATAATGGGGCATTTCCATAGTTTCCTAAAGAGTGGGACAGCTGCTTTTACTTTCTGCCAGCCTGCCAACTGCTCGCTTTTACTGGCACTCTGTGTTGAAAGCCTGTATCAAAGCAGGATTTTGACCCCATGTATAACAGCGTGGTTTGCTTGCATATTTTACGGCTCCTCCATGGCTTGGCTGGCCAAGGAGTTTTAAAGTCCTTTCAATGCCAGTAGCTGGGAGCCTTTTTAAGTACACCCCAGATTATGGATCTTGGTATACTTCAGTGCAGCTCCCCTTTTACTTTCACTACCTAAACCATGGGTATTTGTGCTACCTTTAGAGCTACTGCACAACAGAAACATACATATTTTATGAAAACACCTACTTAATCCCAAAGGTGCACCTTTTCTTCATTTTAAGGCTTGCTGGCACTTTATTTTATATTTTTCGGAAAAAGGTGAACAAGGGGACCAGGAACACCTATCCCATCACTGGGCACCTTCTCCTGACAGGTATCACTCTGCCACAATGACACATGGACATGTATTCATGTGAATTCAAGCCTTTTTATGAAACAGGTGTGCATTTGATCTTTAAGAAACATAATATTTAGCTCATCCTATACTTCACATTAGGTCTATATTTCTCCTCCACCATTGTTTAAGAGGTTGTCTATATAAAAAGAGGATAATTGTTTGTTGAGGGTGCATCAGATTTTATTGCTTATTCCCAAGATATTGTAAAACCCTGCTTAAGGCTGTGCTAACTTTTCAATGTTTGATCTTGTAAATATGGCTTGTTGAAATAGGAAACATTTGTCAAATTCTCTTACTTTCAAATGTATTTACCCTGGTAGCGAATGCATCACATTATGTCTATATTTCTCTTCCCCATTATTTATAAAGAGGTCATCTACATAAAAATAGGTTATTTGTTTGTTGAGGGTTCATCAGATGTTTTTTTTTTTGCTTTTCCCATGATGCAATAATACTTTGCTTAAGGCTGTGCTAACCTTTCTGTGTTTGATCTGCTTAACATGGCCTGTTGAACCAGGAAAAGTTTGCCAAAGTTCTCTTATTTTCAAATGCATTCATCCTGATTTGACTGTAGAAACCCATTGTTTTATTATTAGAATGTACTGTACTAGGAAACTATTTCCTTTGTGACAGGGTGCATGGAGCACATTAAAGAGCAGAATAGTGCTGTGGCCCATTGTGAAGGCTACTGGTTTGACAAATTATGCAACTTCCAACACTGTCAGACATAGATGATGTTTCCTGTTATGCCAAGGAGGGTAGGTGCTTTATACACAGTACTTGGCCCACTTTGACCAAAAGTTAAATTTTATATAATGTGACAGTAGTCTATGTTGGTTTCAAACATTTTAAAGCAAGGATGCAGCATCCCACAGAGTGAGACAGGTACCGGTTGCAAATATTGTGCCCATTTCAACACTGCCAAACATGGACAGGCTTCCTTTTATGTAAATTATAAGTGTTGTACACAGAGTAATTGTCTGACTTTGCCAAACATTTTTTATAATGCCAATGTATGCATAAAACACATCACAAGACAGCAATGCACTGGCCCACCAGGCTTCTGGTTCAAAAATGATGTCCCTCAGACACAGGCAAAGCAGAGAAGAGGTTCAGTGCATTCTGACAGGACTAGGTGTTGGAGGCACTGAGTAGTTAATCTTTGCTCAAAAATTCAGTGTTCTGTGTACAGATCATATGCACACCAAAAAAACTACAGTGTATTTCTTCTATTGAGTAAGCCTTGGGCACTAAGCAGCAAGAGGAGGAGAGCAGCAAGGGCATGAATGGTGATGGTACTTGCTATTAACTGAAAAACTGATGTTGGTGACGTTGGTGAGAGGCAGGCTGCAGACCAAACTTGTTGAAAAGAAAACACAGTAGAAGCTTGTGGTATTAGTGCTAAAAGACTACTAAGAAGACTAACGGACACAAAATCTCTCTCCATGTCCCTCGTTACCCTCTGTCTTATGTGCAGCAGTAAATCAGGAGATTCAACATCCCTATACCTTGGGGAGTTGGTCTTAAGGGCCAAGTTCATTTGCTATAACATGCTCACAGTAACCTGGCAAAGGTCAGCCTGATAACAGAATATCAAGAAGCTGCAAAGTGAAAAAGGGAAAATATGCAATAATTTTTTTTTTTGGGGTTTAGGCTACAGAATTACTAACTAGCAGTGGCTAGACACAGGCAGACTGCTACATCATACCTACTTGCTTGTCTGCCCAGATCACTCTACCCTGGCACAGCTCAGCCTGACATACAAATACTGCAGGATAGAATGTTATGAATCCACAAACATGAATGATTTGTATTTGTTTTTCAGTTGTACAAAACTGTTTTCAGGTTTAGATAGATACCACAGAATTGTTATCTAGCAGCAGCAAGGCATCTGCAGGCTGAAAGCTCATATCCACTTGCTGCCCACTGCCCAGTCCCTCCACCCAGGTCTCAGGGGTCTACAAAGTTAAACAGCTAAAATAATACAACCTTAGCATCTGCAAAAGATTTCCCATCCAGTCTTTATTTATCTAATAAACAAAAAGAAAATAAAAGGTATTTACTGTTATTGTGGGCAGATGGGCAATGGCAGGCTGCTCCCCATCCCTTCACCCCCATTCACTCACTGTCCAAACAAAAGCGCACTCTCCTCCCTCACAGTGAAAATATATGCCCTGGTCTCCAAGACCTGCAAAGCAGTGGACAGGTAATTACAATCAACATTTTCCCTTATGTTCTACCCCTGCTATGTGATCCTTTCTGCTGCCTTTTATTTTCTTTTTCTCTGCTGTCTTTAGAATTAGATTTTTTCCACAAGTTTTTGGTAAAAGAAGATTTTTCAAGCTAAACTAGCCGAAATCCTTTGAACAAATAATAAGCACCCTAGCTAAGCTGCCTCTTAGCCTGACATGTGGTACATGAGTAAGCTGTCTCACTACACTTCAGTAGTGAGCTGGCACCAAAATAAGGCTTGCTCCACGTAACTGACTCTCTGGCTAGTTTGTGTTACATGTTTAGTGAGTGATCTGCAGTTTGTCTATTTGCCCATTCAACTGGTCCAGACCAGGCAGACCAAAGTGAACCAGACACATTAGAAGTATACTCATTAAAAAAATAAAATACATGTTCCTCAGAGTCTTTAAGAATTAAACACCTGAAGCTCTAGGTGTTCAGTTCTTGGGTAGAACCAAACATGAAGCTTGACTCTGCTCATTACATCACAGGTATTCCCATTGTAACAGACTGTGAAATCACAACAGATGGTTATGGTTTCAAATCAGGAATAAGATACGGGAGCAGATGAACTTGAAGGGATGGTAACCCAGTTATGCCTAAATCGAACTCCTCAGCTAGGATTGATAAGCTACATCCATGACAACTAAACAATCTAGCCAACAGTTTATCCTTACCTTTTAGGCTACTACTTAACAAATGCTTAGTCTCTGGTGCAGTTCCGAATGATTGGAAACAAGCAGTCATTAATCCAATCCCCAAAAAAGGAAATAAACAAGTCCAGAAACCTACAGATCAATAAGTCTGATGTGTGTCTGGAAAGATCATGGAAAGATTGGTAAAAGTGAGATTTGAGGTGGAATCTTATATACTGGGATTACAGGATAACTCCCAGCATGGGTTCAAGAAGGGTTGATCACGTACAACAAATCTGATTGCCTTCTATGAATGAGTTAGCTCCAGTTTGGACTATAGTAGACCATATGATGTTATTTTCCTGGATTTCAAAAAAGCGTTTGACAAAGTACCCCACTGTGAGTTTCGACATAAACTACTTAAAATAAGGCACAGTCCATACATACAAACATACAAAATGCCAGCAGAAATAGGCCTCACAGTCTTTTGAGCCTGCTCGATTGTGCAGCTAGCCCCTCAACTTGCAGCTGCCCCCCCTCCTCCCTCCCTCCATCCCTCCCCACAGTCATTTCTCCCTCACTGTGTCCCAACCCCTCTTGAAGCAGCCCACCATCCCTACAGGAAACCACCTCCTCAAGTAGAGTGTTCTACTTGTCCACCACCCTCTCCACTAAATAATGTCTTCTGATTTCCCTCCTGAATCCCCCCTCCAATCTCAGTTGGTGCCCTCTAGTATCCCTCCCCCTTCTCATCCAGAATAGCTCTCCTGCATTTGTCTTGTTTATCCCCTTCAGATACTTAAAGGTCTCGATCATGTATCCCCTATCCCTCCTCTCCTCCAAGCATCCATCCAACCTGTCTTCAGTCCGGAAGAGCTTTTTCACTAATTAAGTTTGATGAGCTAGCTCGGTTCTTCACAGATAAGGTTGCCAGCATCAAGTCTGGAATCGGCTCGGCTCTCTCTCTATGAGGGGTTTCAGAGGTCGATGGGAGGTAGTGAGCACCTGGTCCATCTGGACGGATTTCAGCCGACCGGAATTCATGGATGTTGTGAAGATTTTCCAGACTTTGATCCCAACCTGCTGTAGTTTGGATCTGGGCCCTACTCCCCTTTTAGTGGAGTGTGTAGATGTTATCTGCCCAATCCTAGCTGAAATTGTATGGAGATCCTTGGAGAGGGGAGTCTTTCCAGACCCCCTAAAGGAGGTGGTCATTTGACCACTCCTTAAAAAAAACCTCCTTGGAGCCCGATGATCCAGCTAACTATCGACCTGTCTCTAACCTTCCCTTTGTGGGAAAGGTTATTGAGACGGTGGTTGCGTTGCAACTGGACAATCACCTTGTAACTCACAATGTCTATGAAGCTGTTCAATCTGGTTTCAGGAAAAGGCATAGCACAGAGACTGCCCTTGTTTCGCTACTAAATGATCTAATGGTGAGAGATTGAAAGGCTTGTACCATCTTGGTCCTTCTTGATTTCTCAACAGCCCTTGACGCTGTGGACCATGAAGTGCTTTTGGAGACACTGCAGTTCCTTTGTGGATTGTTGGGTATGGTCCTCGAATGGTTTTGATCATTCCTCATAGGCAGGTCTCAGAGGATGGTCACTGGAATTTATTCCTATGATGCCCTTCCCCTGTCCTTCGGGGTGCCACAGGGCTCCATATTGGACCCATGTTGTTCGCAGTGTATATGCTACCATTGGGAGATATCATCAGATGATAAGGCTTGAGTTTTCACTGCTATGCAGATGATACTCAGCTGTATATGTCCATCATGCCCGGACAGGTTGATGTGATCTCTATGCTAAATAGTTGCCTGTCTGAGATCAAAGACTGGATGAGCTTGAGTTGGCTGAGACTGAATTCGGATAAGACTGAGGTGTTGGTTGTGGCCAGGTTCCCCGGGGGGCTGGGCATGTGTTGGGCCTATGGCATGATGGTGTCCAGCTCACTACCTCAGATCGGGTACATAACCTGGGCGTTATTTTTGGTGACAGCTTGAACCTGAAATTGGTTAAATCCTCATTTTGCCATCTGAGGAATACCACCCGGGTGAAACACCTGGTTCCACCAGGTGACCTTCCAACATTGGTCCATATCTTCAGTACTACCCACCTTGACTATTGCAATGCCCTCTACCTAGGGCAGTCTGGGATTGATACCCACCACTTGCAGCTAGTGCAGAACACTGCAGCCAGGCTGTTGACTTGTACTTCTAGGACCAGCCACATTACGCCTGTGCTGTGCGAACTGCACTGGCTGCCAGTCCAGTGGTGGATCACCAGCAAGGTAGGCTTGCTTACCTTTAAAGCCCTACAGGAACAGGGACCTGACTATCTGAAAGATCTCTTGACTCCCTATTCCCCCAGTCCTCTCTGATCTGCCGATGAGGGATTGCTAGAGATTCCCAGGGTTTGCCTAAAAACGTCTGGAGCTCACGCTTTTTCATTTGTAGCACCAACCCTGTGGAATTCTCTACCTAGTCAGTTAAGAGAATGCTTGACCATCAGTAGTTTTAAAACTACGTTAAAAACTTGGGGTACAGATAATTAGTCCCTGGACATTTCGTCGCGGAGAAGTTGTAGCAGACTATTAGTAGCAAAGTAAAGTAGACGCTACTACAGTTGTCGCGAAAGTATTGTTGTTGCCCGTACAGTGGCCACACTAACACCTAAAACTTTACCTGTTTTGTTGGTCTTCCTCATTCATGTCCCAGTTGCCAGATCCCTGCTGCTTTCCTATTGTCAGTTAATTGGCTGTGATGTCATCACATGTCATGATAGCCAGCAACTCCATAGTAACCAACTATGTAACAGTATTCAAATTAATTAGAGGGCTTTTAAAAGTGAGGGAAAAGGTGCTTTGTGTACAACAGTGTTAAAATCAAGGGTAAAGGTGCTTTGTGTACAACAGTTTTCAAAGCAAGGTAAAAATGCTTTGTGTACACCAGTGTTAAAATCAAGGGAAAGGTACATTGTGTACAACAGTATTAAAATCAAGGGTAAAGGTGCTTTTTGTACAACAGTTTTAAAAGCAAGGGCAAAAGGGGCTTAGTTTTATTAGATGCATCATTAAAAAATCATTTATTAAATTCAATGGAAAAAGGGGAATTAAAACCAAGCTACGTTAATTTCAATCACCGCTGCTATGTCATTTAAATATTTTTTGGGTGATCGAGAGGACACATCTTGACAGATAGATTTGTACACATCGCATTATCAGATGGGCCACATAATTCCTTACTAGGCAGGAGATGTGCATGACTCACATCGATTGATTCCAGTGCCTGCACTACAACATTGTGTGTGCACTTCTCAGATTCAGCAGCCTTTCGCTTCATGCTGCTTCGAGTCTTTATTACTTTTGTACGACCGTGTTGGGGGGCATGGTTATGCTCGGTTGGAGCTTTCAGTACAGAGTCACCATTAGTGTGCAAGTGTGACCGGCATGTAGGAAACTCGTAGCATCATATAACTTTTCCATCTGATCCTTCCTTCTCCTGAGTGTACAAAAAGTTGTCTAGAAACAATCATGGGATTTAAGAATGCATGGGATAGTCATAAAGGAATTCTGGAAGTCAGGGGTAAGGGGCAACAGACTTCTAGGAACACATAAACTGAACTTACAAACTCAAAGGGGCAGACTGGGTGGGCCATAGGCCCTTATCTGCCGACACTGTCTGTGTATCTATGTATCTAGACACAACTTATGCTTTCCTCTGCGTGATTCCACATACTCCGTATTGGGATAGCAGTGACTGCAAGCACAATGACAGTCATGTCTTTAATAGCAGGGAAATGATGTCATCAAATGAGCTACAATTTTACAATGTCTGCGACAAATTTTCTATATCTGCTATACTGCTGCACTCATCTACAGATCAGGTAAAACAAATGCGGATACGAAATTGTAACCATTAGTTTTCTTGGTGTTTGTTCTGGGGACTTCAATTGCCATTTGATCACAACATGCAATTCTGTGTGTGTGATCCCCCTCTCTTCTTCCTAATACCCTCCCAAATCATGGACATCTGGTCATGGTAAAGATGCAGCTACGAAATTGTAATGACGAGATAGACCACGGAAATTTATTATCTGCTGCCACTTGTCCGCTACGACTTGACGGCAACAAAATTAACAGTGACGAGTTGTCTGTGAACCAAAAACTTATCTATTTTCCTAAGCTTATCCAGACTGATTTTAAATAATTTATACTGCTCTCCATTTTTAATATTGTAGCTTATACTGTGTACAGCGTCTTGATTTCAAAAGGCATTATATAAATAAAGACTTGATTGATTAGTTGATTGATTGATTTATTGATTGATTGAAGGAATAAATAGTAAGCCTGTTCAGCCTTTCTTCATAGGAATTCTCCGTCTAAACCCTGGATCATCTTAGTCACTTTGCACTGCACACCTTTCAACAGCCTGATGTCTTTCTTCAGGAATGGGTGCCAGTACTGCACGCAGTATTCCAGGTGAGGTCTGACCAGTGACCTGTACACTGGAAGGATCACCTCCCTACTTCTAGAGGAGATCCCCCTTGCTATACAGCCCAGCATCTTGTTGGCTTTGGTTGCTGCCCTCCTGCACTGAGCTGAGTTGTTCATATTCCCTGTTATAATCACCCCAAGTCCTTTTCCTCCTCAGTGTTCCCCAACTGTACCCCTCTGAATTGATAGCTCCTCCTCTGGTTCTTAGCTCTGAAGTGCAGTACCCTGCACTTTTTGACACTGAAACCCAACTGCCATGTTTTTAACCACTCCTGTAATTTATTCAGGTCTCCCTGCAGTCTCCTCCACCCCTCGATGTCATCCACCACAGCTTCCATCTTGGTATCATCTGTGAACAGACTGATCTTACTCTGGGTCCCAAGTGAGATATCTGCTATGAATATCCCAAACAGCACTGGTCCCAGTACTAATCCCTATGGCACCCCTCTTGTTACCACCGCTGGTGATGAGAGTTTCCTCTCCTCCACCACCACCCTTTTCTGTCTGCACTTGAGCCAATTAGTGATCCATTTGACCATCTTAGTACCCACCCCAATTTATTCCAGCTTCCTCTCTAGCCTCCCATGTGGCACAGAATCAAAGGCCTTGCTGAAGTCCAAGTACAGGACATCCACTGCATGCCCCCTGTGCAGTTCCCTGGTCACGCAATCATAATACTCAATCAGGTTTGTCTGGCAGAACTTGCCTGAGATATACCCATGTTTTTGCTTGTTCTGGAGACCATTGTCCTCTAAAAATGTTACCAGACTCTCTTTAAGGATTGTCTCCATGAGCTTCCCCACAACTGATGTGAAGCTCACCAGTCTGTAGTTAACAGGACCATCCTTTGGACTTTCTTTGTGAACTGGCAGGGTGCCTGGCAGGACCACTGGCTGTCCTTTTCAATACCTTTCTGAACATAGGATGCATGCCACAAGACTGGAGATTGACCCATTCACAAAGAAAGCCCAAAGCATTCGTAACAGGAGATGAACATTGTCTAATGGGTCTGTACAAAACTTATGTGAATCTCTGCATCAACTATAGGTCACCTTTTTGGTCTCTGCACCAGAAGCAGTACATAAAACTGTTGAAAGGTACACAAAGAAGGGCCACCAAGCTAATTCTTAGACTGAGGCACAAACCATATGAGGCAAGACTAGAGGAACTAAATCTAATGTCACTTCATGACAGAAGTGTAAGCCATGATTACTTGCAATTTTTCAATATAATTAACAGCTTGGAACTTAGGAAAGATTGTGGTCTTCTCCCTTTAAGGAGAGAACTGAACCTAAGATCCCACAACCGACAGTTTGAAGTTCAAAAAACCAACTAAAAAAATGGATAATTAATTTACCATTAGAGTACCAATACTATGGAATAAACTGCCACAGGACCTAGTAATACCATGTCTTGATATTTTTTTAGTGGGAACTGGACAAGTACATGGGATACTAAAAATCAATATAAGCCACACAGTGGGTGCAGTCTCGATGGGCATTTGCCTACTTCTGTCACAAATTACCACGTTACCAAGTTATTATGCAGTTTTCCTCCATAATAAATTAATCTTCTTTATTAAATACAGGATGAACTGGTTTTAAATATCTTGTTTTCTGAAGTTTTCAGAGGCCTCAACAGCCCTTTAAAAAAGGGAGAAAGATGGAACTCTATTGTTAAAGGGAGGACCAAACTTACAAGTGACCTAAATACTGCACACTGAAAATAAGCTGCTCTACTTACTACATTTAAACTTAAAAAAGTGTCTGTTTTTATTTCTTTAGACTGTTTAATGGCCACCAATATTGCTAATATTTTACAATTAAGCCATTTTGTCAGGCAATATTTTATGACTTGTCATTTGGTCAAAGTTATTGTGTTTCATATTGGCTGGCTTTGCTGTAGATAAAATTATTTTACTTGAAAAGTCACAGTTCCAATGCTTGGAGCAACAGATGTTGTAAGGACATGGTAGCAACTCAAGAGTTAGGGTTGCAAATGCTATTCTGTGTTAAACTCCAGTTTGTGCACTTTAATATTGTGGCTGTCCATAAATGGAATAATGTATAGTTGGGGGTTAGTCCCAGAATCTCTGTATCCTGTAAGTTTGGCATTGATTAGTTGGGCAGTTTGAAAGTTCTAGAAGACTAAACACTGTATGATGTATGTCAAAAAATGTTCTGCAGGACAGTTTTTACTCTCCATTTGCTCCAAAATGGCTGAGTAGAAACCAGAAACATTTAGGCCAGATAGAGTTTATTTATTTATTTAAATGTTTCTCCAGGAAGGCATACAGCAGGGTTTTAAATAATTGATTAGCAGTTTTTTTCTTGGGACTATACTAACTGTACAGAAAGTATTTATATAGATTTTCTAGAAGTGCTGTGTTTATTAAACACAGAGATGCAAGAGCTATGCATTTTCATAAAGATTTAGCAGTTTTATGAGCAAAACGCTAATCAATTTTTAGAGTTAAATAAATCCCTGATACTGAGCAATGTTGCTCATTTCCTGTGTCCTGTGGACAGGGGGGAGGGAGATAGCAGTTTACAGTGATTGCAGTATATACAGCATTTGAATTACAGAACACAATAATTGCAAGAGATATAACATTAGGATAGAATAATGCCACAAAATAAATGACATGCAGGTTACAAGAACAATCATCTCAAAATGGAACAGCAACATGGCAATATCCATTGGATACAAGTACGTGTTTTGGACAACACTGCAAGCACAGTTAATACCAAGCCATGATGGAAGAAATTGCATTATTAGTAGAGAAAGGAGGAACTGTTGATCAATGGACAGGAAGGATTCAGGGTCAACAGATCAAGATATATACCTGGGCAAAGAGTGGTGTGGGTAGACTGGGGGTTGTAGACGAGTAGAGAGGTATGAAGGGATTGCCGGAGGTGGGGAGGAAGGTACAAAAAGTTAGGTGATATGGAGCAGGAATACAGTGGAAAGCTCAGGTCAAGAACTATTGTGTCGTGAGTGTTATAGACCTGGAGAAACGGAGGGTATAAGAGGTTAGCTTGAGGGATTAAGAGGGTCTGGTATGGGGGAAAGGAGAAATTAGGGACAGGAACAAGTAGGGGGAGTGTAAAGGAGGGAGGAAAGGGGTGCAGAAGAGGTGACATTTCAGATGGTGGTGGCTGTTCCACAGCTTGGGACAACAATCTGAGAAGGTGAATTGACCAGCAGTGGTGGACCTATGGTGGAGGGCCAGTGGTCTAGGTCTGGTGCTGCCGAGGGAGTAGGAAAGAAGGGTGGGGATAGAAAGAGTAGAGGTAAGCTCCAAGTTTGGGATGTAGTTTCTTCAGGATTGCATTCACATGCATAGAAAAGTCCAGGTGCTCGTCTAACTAAACTCCAAGGTATCTAAATGAGGTGACATTCTCTTTGTTAGAAATGTATAAATATTAATAAACTGTGTATGCACAGAACAGTACACTCCTTTTTGTGTTAGCTGTATATTTTTGTAAAACACATGTAAATCAGGTTTACAAGGAACTTATGTACATTGTGTAAGTTTTATGAGAAATTCCACATTTTGTGTGACTTGTAGTGGCCATATGACTGATAATACTGAATAGCCCCTGAAAACATATTTTGTGGTAATTTAGGGTGACCATTTAAGCTACTGAGAGGAGCGATTCTGATGTACTCTTCTTTCAATTTTGGTCCAAATAGCAAGAGAATTCAACAAGTGATGGTGAGTTGAACTCAGAGTGAAAAATAAAGCTAGACAGTGCACATGCAGAATGCACCTTTTTGAAATGTAACAAAGAAATGAAATTCTCAAAAAGGTGCATTGTGCATTTGCACTGACAGTTTATTTTACACTCAGAATTTTCATCTTACCATAGATTGTTAAAATCTATAGATTTTAGGTCCAAAATTGAAAGATGGCTGCAACGGTCTCCCTCTTCACAACAACATATGTTGGTCACAGTTAAACTGGCATGAAATGGGTTTTTGCAGTTACCCCTCCAAAACAAATTTTTGGGGTGATTTATGATTTATTTTAATCATGTTCGGGCTTAACTGAAATCCCCCCAAGTTGCATGAAAGATGTTGAAAACTGGCTCTTACAGCCATCTAAACATTTTACTATGAAAACAAAAACCCTAAGTCCTGCAAATTGCATGCACCATGACATAGTTTTCTTTGGCACAACAAAATGTTTACATGGTCATAACTTGCCCAATTTTAAAAAAACTATGGGCTCAAACTTTGGATATGCGCTGGTTAGAAGCCCTCTTACAACAACATAAGTAGTCAAAGTAAAATTTTCTCCAAAATGGGTTTTCAGGGTTGACTCCCACCTAAGCACAGCTGTTTCTGGAGCCCTTGTAAAGTTTGTAACAGGTCAATCTCAATGTGTGTGATGATGCAGCTGCTTTATAACAGGGCCACTCACATAGTCTTCTACAGGTCTAATGTAATGTGTGTGACGATGTATGTGATGATGGAGCTGTGGCTGATTTGCATATGGACTGTAGGGTCATACATAAAATAAGATACTATTGCGATCCATCCCAAAAAGAAAAAAAAAATTGGAAAAACTATGTTAAGGCACAAGTTTGGGTTTACTGTTTAAGTAATAAAATAAGGAAATGCAACATTAGGGTTTTCTGTACCATAACTCCACCTACTTTATGTACTACCCCTGTGAATTTCACTGAATTGAATGCTAAAGCATAATTCAGGTTACAAACATATGTTCTAACATCATGAATAAATAGCATAGTACTAGGAATACAATGACACACCATGGTAAACACTGCAGTTGCACATTATGAGACAAAAGGATGCAGCATACAGGCCTCAGGCAGTACGTGTGTGTGTGATGTTGCTTCTACTTTGTGAGTCACCTCATGGCCACTCACAAAGTCTGTGCCAGGTTTGCTGCATGTGTGTGATGTGTGATGATGTAGCTTCCTTGTAAGTGATGCACACACACACACACACACACACACACACACACACACACACACAGACATACACACACACATGTCCTAGCTCAGTATCCTGCAGCCTTGTCTATCACAACATACTGTATGAGTGCAGTGTTCACCATGGGGCATTACCTTATTCCTCATACAGTACTTTGTTTCAGTGGACAAGCAAAGTGGACAGCAGCATGGCGAGGACCGGGTTCAGTGTGACAACACCAAAGCACAGTTCAAGTAAGTCACTAAACTCACCCCCAACCATAGGAAAAACTGATGTCCATATACAAAGGATTAAAGACTTCAGCAGTTTTATTGCAGCAAGTCAGGAAACCACAGCAGTGGATACAAAATACTAACATTTCACCTGGTCGGCTTTATCGGCTTAAATCTTTTATATGTGGACGTCATTTTTTTCGATGGCTAGGGGTGAGTTCCGTGTCTTACTTGAACTGTAGTTTGTTTCAGTGCTTCAGTGTGTCAATGTTTCTATGCTTCAAAGAGACCTAGTCTCTCACAGATCTCTATCTCTTAAATGCACCCTCTTTATCACCCCTTTCCAGCATGGCTTTTGGAAATTCCACTCCACCTCCGCCTCCATTCTCTGGTTCACTGACTCTATCCTAACCAGTATGGACCAGGGAATGGTTATCTTACCACACCAATTTTTGTTGATCTGGCTAAGGCCTTTAACACCATTGCACATCCATTCCTCAGGATAAGGTTAAAAATGTTCAACAATCTGACCGCTCTGTCAGCAGCCTTTTCTCTTACCTCAAGCTTACCTCAAGAGCAGGCCTCAAGCTGTCTGAATCAGAGATTCCATCTCCCCCATTTCACTGTCTGCTCAGGTGTTCCCCAAGGCCTCATCCTGGGCCTGATCCTTTTCTTCCTCTTCCTAAATAGCCTCCCTAATGCCTGTATCTCTGATGTCAACCACACGTAAGCAAATTATACTGTGAGCTTTATCTCTTGCTCCTCCACCCCTTACTGGGTTGCTCAGCTCTAATTGGTTTTCTCCAGCATCAAACACTGGTCTTTGGCAAGTCAATTGTAGCTCAATACCAAGAAAATGGTCTCTATGATCTTTGGCACTAGACAGAGGCTAGCTAGAGTCCCTTCATGCCCCTCATTCCATACCCTTGATGGTGCATTGAATGAGGATATCTCATCCTTTACATACCTCAGGATTTGGTTGACCTGTCACCTCAGTTCTTCTCTGCATGTGGATGTCATCCAGCAAACGTTCCACACTAACTTTGGCATTCATTGTAGGTACAAAGCTGTTAGCCAGCTTCCTGCTCATAGAGAAATTGTCACAAAGATCATCATCCCCATCTTTGATTACAGTGACATGGTATTATGAGCTGCTCCTAAATCCTCTTGGATTACACTGGACACCCTTTTTCACTACTTTTGCTGTTTTGATCTTGATTGTCCCCCTTGCTCTCACCATGGTTCATTCTATTCCTCTTTCTCCCATCTCTTGATGCCAGCTGCCTCTCTCATTGTGCCTCCTTTATCTCCAAATTCTGCCCCCCCACACACCACCTTACTTTAGATCCCAACTCTCTGTTGACTGTGCCTCTGTGTACTCCCTCAGCAACACTTACTCTTTCTCTCCCTTTCTCTCTCTCTCTGCAATGTTAAATTATCTGTCAGTCAATCTGCTTTCTTGTTCAGATTGCCTAAGCTCTGGTCTTCAGTGCCTCCTTCTATTTGCATTGCATCCTCTTTTAACTCTCTCTAATCCCTCCTTCACAACTTCTCAACTCAGAGCTGCAAATGCCCCTGACCACTACAGCCCTTTTGCACAAAATACAGCTCTATGAGTAGTCACTGTTACTCCCCTTTAACTGCAACTTAGCTGCTATATATTACAATACTGTGTTCAATGCTGATTTTAAGGAACTGTTTTTGTCTCAAAATAATTGTACCTTTCTCTGCATTTTACTATTGAAATCTTTCATTATTTTAAATGCACCTTATTGCATTTTTTTCCTCGTTTGAAACTGTACTCCTTCATCCCCCTCTGCCAGGATGCTTTTGGAATGGAGCTGATGTAAGCTCAGCATGTCTTTCCTGGTAAAACATTTGAAACAAAGCAATAAACGTTATTTATTTGTGATTCTGAAACATATGCTTTAAACCTGGATTCTGTTTTGGCATTCAGTTTGGTGGGGTTAATGGAGATGAGCAGAGTTAGGTTTCACGAAAACCCCTACTCCTCATTTTCTTTTACCACTTCAGGGTTTAAAATAATTGATTAGCAATTTTTTTCTTGGAACAATACTAACTGTACAGAAAGTATTTATATAGGTTTTCTAGAAGTGTTATATTTGTTAAACACAGTAAGGCAAGTGCTATGCATTTTCACAATGTTTTAGAAATTTTATGAGCAAAACGCTAATCAATTTTAAGAGTTAAGTAAAACCCTGCCACTTAAATAATGGACCATAACTGTGCATTGATGCAGTTTTTTTGAAATAAATATTATAAACTCTCAGTAAGATGGAAAACTGAGGGACATTGAGAATTCAACAAATAACCAATAAGTAATTATAAGTTTCATGAAATAGAGAATGTTTGATTAAATTATTAGAGATTAGAGAGGTGATCCAAAGTTTAGCAGCTGAATTGCAATGCCAAAAATTGATAGGCATTGCACACAGAGAACATGAACCCCAGGAAGGAATATTGGATGGAAGGTATTAAGTTAGACACTGCTACAGAGGGAAGGAAAAAACACATAAGTAATACTCCAGCCTCCCCTTACTATTCACCCTGTCACACACTATGTGATAAAAGTGCTGTAGTCATATTTGAAAAACTATCTAAAAGGTTTTTTTGTTGTTGTTGTTATTATAGACAGATTTTAAAATACTAAGACAGACCATAGAATAAACTTAGCTAACTAGAGCACTGTCCAAAGGCAGACTGGAAGTGATGTTTTGCTAGATCTGGGGCAAGCTTCTTCAGAGTTTGTAAAGATATTTGAAGGGCTACCTTATATACTCCCTTCACCATCATGTGATCATTTAAAAACACAGTGGGGCAAGTCAGTTGTGGTCTATATTTGGGCAGTTGTCCTGAAAGCTAAGTTTTTTCCATGTTCTGTCTTAGTGCTGTCAGTCTTAGCATTTTAAAATGTGTCTATAATAAAACAAATATGACTATGGCACGTTTATGCAAATAGGAGGCTATTCACCACTGTGTCTGAATTATGCGCAATGTGCATGGAAATTGCCAGCATGCTTTTGCGGCCGCAGACAGGTGCAGAATGCATGGATTCATGATTGCAAGCACCCACAGGGCACATGCTCATGGCCCTGTCCGCCCCAGCATGGAAGATGGTGGGGGATGGATGGGTTTGAAGCCATGGACCCAAGCAGGCATCCAATCGGATGTCCGTTCTGGGTCCCGGAGTGGATCCAATGTTCCATGGGTTGGGAAGTGTGTGATGGCGAGGGTCCAAGATCACTGCATGTATGGGCAATCACCTGAACAGCTATCCACAGCCCACCATGGGAGCCTGGTGTGCTGGGGATGATGTGTGCAGAGGGACCCCATTGCCACCGCACCCAATGGTGACCATTGTGGGGGGACACATAGACACTTATGACAGGGTCCCTGAGGTGTGAGAGCTCCTGCACCATCCCAGCACTCCATGCCTTTGTGAATGGCATGGAGTGCAAGCATGCCCCCTGGCATTCCCTCAGCCCAGCGCAGGTGCTGAGCAGAAAGATTGGCTGGGGGATCCGGCATACAACTGGTGGGTGCACCATTGGTGCATGTCACCAGAACTCCACTGCATGGTTATTTCACATAGGGATGCCTACCCACTGTGGATATGCCACCCCAACGTGCATGACTGGGTGTATATTAAGTGGATGCAGTGTATTGCTTATTTGTTTTTTTTCTTTTCCATTTGCTTTATTAAGTTTGTATGGCCATATTCTCAACAGTTGAAAGGAGATATGTTAAAAACCACTGAGGAAAAGGACCTGGCAGTCACTATGAGTGACTCCCAAAAACAATGTATCCAATGTAAGAAGGTCTACAGCAAGGCAACCAGGATGTTGAGGTGTATTAGGAGGGGGTTTGACAGTGGTAGGAAGGAGGTGATCCTGCCTCTATATAAATCACTAGTGAGGCTGTATCTGGAATACTGTGCCAATTTCTGGAGTCTCCACCCAAGAAAAAATAAAAAAACAGGCTAGAGATGGTACAGTGAAGGGCAACCAAAATGATTTGAGGCCAACAGGACAGATTCTATGAGGACCGGCTTAAGGCCCTGAACATGTCCTTGATGGATACCAGAAGAGAAAGGGGAGATATGACAGAGACCTTCTGGAGTGAAAGAGCAAACGTAGGCCAAAATTGGAATTAGGAGCAATACTCTATCTAAGGTAGGAATGTAAAGGAGGAACACTAATAGTAGCCTATCAAAGGTCAGGTAGCAAAGGGTTAGGAGAAGGTGAAAGTGCTGCTATGACAATAGGAAAAAAACAAAGATAGGTAAGACAATACAGGAAAGAGCAAAACTCTTCAGACAATAGGAAATTACTTGTTAAGAGGGGTCGAAGAGAAAAACTTTATCCAGGATAAAGGTACAAAGGGGCATAGCAAACACAAAAAGGGAAAACTAGAAACATCCTATCAGTGGAAAGGATACAAGAGTATTTCCAGCTAACACAGGGAGAATAGGAATTGGGAATGTTGGGAGTGATATGGTGCAGTGGTTGTGGGTTTTAGAGACTACAGTGCTGCCCTCTCTACACTCACCCCTCTGGATTAAGGAAGGAGGTTGCTAGACTCCAGGTCAGGTTGGCCTGGATTTGGGGAACTTCTTACCCCACCCTGCGGCCACCAAGTCTGCAACTGTTATCTCAGAGGATGCCAGGGAAGAGGAAAGGCTGGAAGTGTGTGGGTGGTGGGTCAGGGGAGCATTCCTGAACTGGTACAACTACATGATTCCTGTACTTTGCTGGTGGTGTTGGAGTACTAGGAGTACACACCGACAGTAGTGACCAGGGAGAATGTGCCAATGTGGCACCATGACTCTGAGTCATTGGAAGCAGATACTATGGATTGGTAGGGCAGCAGGGTGGAAGGGAGAGCTGTATGAGGTTGTCCACCTGGTGACTAAGTTCCTGGCTAGGGATGGGCTGGATTAGTGCAGGGGAAGTTTAGGGAGCTAATCTGAGACAGGTAGGCACAAACAGTGGCTTTCGCTGAGATGTTGTCGGTCTACAATGAGGGAAGGAGAGGGATTTCCACAACAGGAGCCTCACTTCATGGTTGAAGGAATGGTGCAGAAAGCAAGGGTTCGGCTACGCTGGGGACTCACCTGGATTATATGGGCCTATACAGGGGTGATGATCTACAGCCATCAGGGAAGGGACCTGCAGACTGCAGGCCTCTGTGAATGGGTTCAGTGTTACTTTGATTAACATTTAAACTAGATGAGGGAGGTGGTGGAAGGAATCAGGGAGGCAGAAACTTCCTCCCACAGCAGGAAGTACAGAGTATGGAGAACCAGAAGGGTTCAACCCCTGGGGTGAAAATTAATAAAGGAAGCAGTATGGTAGAAATGAAGGCCGATGGGAATGAGTGCATTAAAAAGAGAGGAGAAGGAAGGGCAAAAAATAAAAATGGCGAGGAACAAACAGAGTGGTAACAAAATGTAGGTCATATGTGCAAATGATAGAAGTCTAGAAAATAAGATTCTGGACCAGGAGGCCATCATGGCAGAGGTTAACCTGGATATTGTGACCATTCCAAGCCATGATGCACTGAAAACCATGACTGGGACAGGGCCATACCAAGCTATACTGTGTTCAGGAAGGACAGGGTGGTAAGGAAAGGAGGGGGAGTGGTGCTTTATGTGAGGGAAAGCATAATATGATGGAGATACATGGAACGGAGCAGAGGTACTGTGGGTCACCCTGCTGAAGAGGAGCAGAGCCACTATTCACACTGGAGTGATCTACAGACCTCCAGCACAGGGGAAGAAATTAGATAAGATACTATTGGAAGCCATTGGCAAGATGGCAGAAAAGGGGGAGGTGCTGCTGGTGAAGGACTTCAATCTGCCTGATGTAGATTGGAGACTTCAACTGTAGATTGAAGCCTTACACTGCATATTCGGCTATAAGCAGGAACATCCTGGACTCCCTGCAGGGGGCATTCCTCAGGCAACTAGTCCACAAATCCACTCGTGATGGGGCAGTATTGGACCTAGTACTCACTAACAGGGACAGTGTTACCAACATCAGGGTGGGAGGCCACCTGGGAACCAGTGATCACTGTATGGCCTGGTTCAATATAAGGATGGCTACAAAATCAAGCCACACAACAAAGAAGGCCCTGGACTTCAGAAGGGTAGATTTTATAAAGATGGATAAATGCCTCAGGGATGACCTGGTGGGGGAATGACCTAGGGTGGTGGAGGAACAGTGGGTAGAGATAAAAGGGGGAAGAGTAAAGATAACAAACCTCTGTGTGAAGCAAGTGAGCAAAAGCAAGAAGAAAAAGAGATCACTATGGTTCTCGAAAAAGGTGACTGAAAAGGTAAAAACTAAAAGGGTAGCATTTAGAAGGTATAGGGTGACACAGAGGCAAGAGGATAGTGAAGTGTATCAGAGTAACAGAGAAAAGCAGGGAAAGCAGAAAGGAGTGCGAAGGCACAAATTGAAGACAGGCTAGCCAGGTAGTAATGAAAGGGGAGGAGACACTTGTTTTTGTATGTAAGTGAAAAGTGGAAGACCAGGGAGGGATTGTAAAGTTAAAAAGGGATGGGGGAACTGTGCAACACGGCTCAGGAAAAGGCAGACATCCTGAGCAAATACTTTTGTTCAGTGCTCACAGAGGAGAGAGGGAAGAAGGGTAGGGGCCACAAAAAAGTAACAGGAGGATTTTGAGGGAGGGAAGGGGACACTAGCCCTTTTTCAAAGGACAGAGTCCTGAAACAACTGGCTAATCTGAATGTGGACAAAGATATGGCATCCATGGATACTGAGGGAGCATGGGTGGAGGGTACTGGCTGCACCTCAAGTCCAGTTTAACAGTTCAGTGAAAACAGGAGTGTTTCTGGAGGACTGACGGAGGGCACATGTAGTCCCACTTCACAAAAGTGGTAGAAGGGAGGAGGCTGGCAATTATAGTCCAGTCAGTCTGACATTGCTTGTGAGAAAGTTAATGGTATCACTGTTGAAGGAAAGGATTGTGGAATATCTTTAATCCAATAGATTGCAAGACCTGAGGCAGCATGGATTCACAGCAGGAGAGTGGGAAGGCATGCCAAACAAAATTGATATATTTCTTTTTGGGGGTGATCAAGGAATTAGCTCATGGTGGAGCAGTTGACATAGCCTACCTAGATTTCAGTTAGGCTTGTGACACTACTCCACAAAGGAGACTAGTAAGCAAGCTGAGTAGCTTAGAAGTGAGTCCAAAGGTGGTAAACTGGATAAGAAATCAATTAAGGGATTGGCAACAGAGGCTGGTGGTAAACAGAGTTCACTCCAACGATGGGAGGGTGATTAGTGTGGTGCCATAGGGTCCAAAGTTTGGACCAGTCCTCTAATAATAGACATTGCAAAGGAGCTGGAAGAGACAGTCTGTCTCTTTGTAGATGACACCAAAATATGCATTAGGGTGAACACTCCAGGGAGGATGGAAAGAATGAGCAGAGACCTTAGAACACTTAAGGAATGGTCAAGGGTATGGCAACTGGGCTTCAGTGTGAAAAAGTGCAAAATAATGCACTTAAGGAATAGAAACCTAGGGACAGAGTGCAAAATGGGTGGAGTGATAAAGAGACCTTGGGGGAATCATGTCAGATGACCGAAAGGTGGTGAGTCCGTGTGACGAGGCAGTTGGAAAGAGCTAGCAGGATGCTGGGATACATTGTGAGGGGTATCACCAGCAGAGAGAGGGAGGTAGAGTTGCCTCTGTACAGATCGCTGGTAAGAATATACCTAGAATACTGAGTCCAGTTCTGGAGACCACATCACTGGAAGGACATAGAGTGAAGGTAGTTCAGAAGAGGGCAACTAAAATGGTGCAAGGTTTGCACCAAAAGCCTTATGAGGAGAGACAAAAGAACCTCAATATGTACACCCAGGAAGTGAGGAGGGAGAGGTGAGATATGACAGAGACCATTAAGAACATCATGGGGGTACATAAGGTACAGGTGGGAAGTATTTTCAAGAAAGACAAGGAGACAATCTATGAAGCTGGAGGGGAGTAGATTCAGGAGAGATGTTAGGAAATACTTCTTCTCTGAAAGAGCAGTGGATTCCTGGAACAGCATTCCAGTGGAGGTGGTGGGGGAAACACAGTATTGGGGTTCAAGAATGCTTGGGATAGGAGTAAGGGAGTCTTTGTGGAAAAGAAGGTGGGAGGGAGAAAGAGCCTGAGCTCAAATAGGGTCTGCAGTGATACTTTAGGTAGGGCAAAATGGGCAGACTGGGTGGACCAAGTGGTCCTTATCTGCCATCAAATTCTATGTTTCTATGTTCTAGGTCTGTAAATGTATGAGCTGCCTCAGTCAGCTGCATTCTTGCTCTGGTAACAAAAGCAAACTCCTTGCTTTGAGACCAAGGGGATGATTTTAAAAAGACTTGCAGATGCCACTAGCCCCTGCTGTGCCAAACATATGGCACAGGGGACTTATGGCATCCTTTCATTGCTGAATATGATTCTCCCTCAGGTGAACCAAATGCCACAAGTTAGACCAGCTCCCCCATAGTCTAACTTGTGCCATTTGAGGGACCCTTTTTCCTTTGGCACAGAGTGCTGTAAATCGTCAGAACTGTTGCAGGTGCACCTAATGTACCAAAATTGGGTGCAGTTGTGTCAGAGGAGTTTGGCACAGTTGTGCTGAACATCAGGGTTGCTGCAGGGCTTGATGCAAGCCGGGTGTCAACCTTTGAAAATCAGGCCTCCAAGAGCTAACTACAGGGAAGTCTAAATCCAGACAGCTGCTTCACTTCTGCCTAAGCCACACCCCCAAATTCATGGCTAGCCTCATTCTGCTAATTGCAAGGATGACTGTCAGTTACCTTCCGCAATTCAGACTAGCACACTGATAACTATTGTGTTTTTTCATATATTCCCTGTCTGAAGGTCCCAATTTACCTTGCACACTGTACACTTCTAATTATGTATCTGTCTACGTACACCTAGTTAGACATGTTCAAGCTGCCTCAGTCATCTGCCTCCTTTTTCTGAGAGAAAGAGCAATCTCCTTGCTCTTTAACATGAGTGCAAGCTGGCAGGGGAGAAATTCAAAAGAGATGTGAGAAAGCTTTATTTTACAGAGAGAATGGCTGAGCAATTGAACAGCCTACTGGAAGAGGTGGTGGGTGCAAGAATCATTATTGGTTTCAAACATTGTAGTGACTATGTAAAAGGCTTTATAGTTACACAGGGGGAAGCGGTAGAGCAGGGGCAGTGGGGGAAGTGAGGCAATAACCTGGACTAAACCCGAGGTCCTGGGGTAGGATAGGGTAAGACAGGACAGACAGGATGTACCAATTAACTTTTTCTGCCAACATTTCTATGTTCCTAGGTTTCTAATTAAAAAACAGCACCTTAACACAATAGATGGAAGTGACCAGGCAGATTGCTTTGGGAAGAACATCCAAAAACCAGTGGCAGCAACCCTTTGAGGAAGGCCACCTGTTTTTGCCAAAGTGCTGGGTTTGCTCCCTGTATATGTTACCTGTGGTGAGAGAATAGGCTATGTCTAAAATCAGTCTTTTTTATCTGCATCTGAGCTAAGTGCAGTTGCGTTTCCTGACAGCAGCCTACATATGTTTCTTCGTAAAAATGCCTGCTCACCAGCTGATGTGACCTGAAATAAGGAATACTTAAAAGCTCCATCCTGTGGAAATGGTCCTTCTTTCACACATAAGGGGCCAATAAAGACAGACTAATCCATTCAGGGCTTTAGATGTTAGTGAAAAGTTAAACAACTTGGGCAGGATTCATAAAGAAGGCCAAAATCCTGCAGCTGCAGGAAAAAAACCTACAGCACTGCAGAAACACAATTGCATGATATTCTGAAAGAAAACTTGCACAAGTAGGGAATTCCACAAAAATCCCCACAGTTGCAGAAATTTAGCATCTGTGGAAATTGAACAAGTGCTGAAAATCCACAAGTGCGGATCTGCAGCTGCAGATATGGGGCATGATTCTCAAAGAACAGTAAAACCCCCGCAGCTGCTGGAAAAAGGCTAGCAGCACTGCAGAAATGCAAGTGCATGATATTCTTAAAGAAAATTCCACAGCTGAGGGAATTCTGCAGAAAGCCTCATAGCTGCGGAATTCCAGCAGCTGTGGGAATTCTGCAAGTGCTACAAATCCGCAGCTATGGAAATGGCTGAGGAGGTGCAGAAATAGAACAACAAGTAGCTGAAGCAGCAGACATTAACACTGCTGCCATAGTATGTGGCTAACAGCACCCACAAAGATACCAGCAACCAGTCCTTCAACTGGGCCCAGTATAACACCACAGGTACCAGCAATACCATGGCACCACAGTGGCTGACTGTCACCACTGGTCGTCCCTCCCTGGGGCATTCCTGTTGTCTGCAGGGGTAGCACTTGCTACAGGCTGGTCTGGCTCTACTGCCTATTTGGCTTCATTATGGGCTGAACTGGGTCTGGTGGTTGTTGCCTGTTGCCATATCATGGCAATGTGTGCTTTTGTTGCTGTAACATCAGCCACTGCTGTACTATCTGGGATACTATTACTTGTGCCTCACATCCACCTTAACTGATTCCAATTGTTGGGGCACTTCTGAGTTTGCTAAGGGAGAGTTACACTTCATTCCATTGTGTGTAACATTTTTTCCGCAACTGTGGAAAAAAACTGGCTGAGAATAGCCCTTCAGGGGATGTGCCTTACTTATCTCACACCTTTTTTCCCTCAGGGACTTCCGAAGCTGCACTTTTTTTCCACAGTTCATAGTGTTTTTTTTCATAGCTGCGGCGGTTTTTGTGAATAGCACATAGAGCAATCTCCCTTTTTTTCCATAACTACAGCAGTTTTGGGGACCTAGGGAAGGTTTTGCACCTTCTGAAAGTTTTGTGAATCCAGCCTATGGCTTAGGAGGCACAAAAACAGTGAACCTAATTAGCTGGAGCAGCAGACTTTAACATTTCTGCCATAGCATGAAGCTGAAAGCATACACAGAGAGACCAGCAACCAGTCCCTCAACTGGGACCACTGCAGCAGCACAGGTACCAGCAATACCATGTCACCATAGTGGCTGTCTGTCACTGCTGGTCATCCCTCCCTGGAGTGTTCCTGTGCCTGCAGGAGTAACACTCACTGCAGGCTGTTCAGGCTCTGCTGCCTGTGGGGTTCCTTCATGGGCTGCACTGGGTCTGTTGGTTGTTTGTTGCCATTCAATGGCAGTGTGTGCTAATGTTGCTGTAACTTCAGCCACTGATATACCCACTGGGATGCTATTACCTGTGCCTGACCTCCACTTTAATTGTATTTCAATTGTTGGGGCACTACTGCAGTTTGCTGAGGGAGTGTTACGCCTCACTCCAATGTGTGTAACATTTTTTCTGCAATTGCAGAAAACACCTGGCTGAGAATAGCCTTTAAAGGGATGTGACATACTTATCAATTACCTTTTTTCCTCAGGAACTTCCACAGCTGCACTTTTTTCCACAGTCCATAGTGTATTTTTTCTGCAGCTGCGGAGGTTTTTGTGAATAGCACTCGGAACAATTTCCCCTTTTTTTCCATGGCTACGGATGTTTTGGGGACTTAGGAAAGGTTTTGCACCTTCAGAATGCTTTGTGAATCCTGCCCTTGTGTCAGATTTTCCAAGCTCATGCTTTGCTGCAGATCCCAGGTGTGTCAATGATATGCCACTCTGGACTTGGCCAAACAACGGGATTTTCTATCCTTTGCATCATTTAAATGCCAACTAAACCACATTTCAATGGTGTAAAATGCATCAATCCTGGGGACTCTTGCATTTCTGCAAAAGCAGTTTGCCACCAAGCTTTACTGCAATCTGCCATAGAACAGGTCCAAGTGCCATAACCATGCCCACTGTTCATGGCACACATGCAGCATCCCACAGCGTAACTGCAAGGATTGATGTGGGCACTACATCTGCTTTGGAAAATTGTAGCCATTCTAGTCAACCCCTTCCTAAAAGGAAGCCAGTGCAGAATCCATAATGAGGGGGTCATGCTGCAATGGTTTTCAACAAAATAAATGGACTAGTACATTTAGTAAACTTAAGTGTGATGTTTTAACTTTTTTTTCATCATCTCTGAGACCCAACAAAAAAAGGTATGCCACTTTAGGCTTAATGAAATGTTACTTCACCAAGGGAGAAATTCAGACTGATGAATGTATAAATTAGTGAAGGAAACCCAAAACTGATCTTTAGCAAAATGGTTATAAATGAAAAAAAAAAAGGAAAAATATATGCATTTGGCCTGACAGAAAATCCACTTTTATTTCCCCTAAGACAGCAAACCTAATCCACAATTTACACACAGTTCAGATATAAAGAATCAGTACAGTGAATTAAGAAAAATAGTTCATTATACATTTATGTGAATCAGCTGTGGTTATTCTTGAGAAGCAAAAGTCAGTCCCCAGATACCAAGTATTGTGATGCTGTGGATGTCTTGAGGTAAAGCTAGCTCCAGAAACCAAGTCTAGGTTCCTGGAGCATCAGATCTTGTCATGCAAACAGGCTTGTGAAGTACTTAGTACATTCAAGTTCCCAGGAGGTACAGAAAAGCAACCTTATGAGGTTGCTACTCCATACTACAGCTTAATGTCTCTCAAACAAGCAGATGCAGTCTTCATGCCCTTTAGGCCCCCTCCAGTACATAAAAATAGCTGACCTTTTGTAAGCCAAAGTCTGCTACTGTATCTTAATTAACTAGATAACTACCAATCTTCCTGTATTTACTGCTGCTTTATTTAAAGAAACAGTGCACTTGTTCTAAAAAAGCTGAGGGGTAGCTATATACAATGTACAGATGCTTTTATAAGTGAGGGATATACATGACAGGAGGATGTGTAGTTATAAGGGAATAATGCATGCCGCTGGTGGTTGTTAGGCATGAGGCATTGCAGATTTGAGTGTGCCTCAACATCACAAGAAGTTTACTATTCCCTTATGACCACACACCTTCTAGTGTATTTGCCCACTAATAAAATGGGCTCTTGTATGGTAACAAAAAAATTTACTTTAGATGCGGGGTCCAGTTGTCAAAACATGATCAGCAGTTACGTGACATGTTTTGACCAATGAACTTACAGGATTTTCATTGCCCGTTTTATAAGCATGATCATAGGAGCATCATGTGACACTCTCTGACCAATCACAGCACTTCCTTCAGATGTGTGTGTGAGGTACTTATTGCTGTAAGAGTACCTCACATGTTAAGCACTGTAATGGGCTTCTCAATGACCACTGTTAGCGCCACAGAAAGGGACTGCAGAAAAGTGTTTTTTTTTTTTTGCTAAATCATGGCACAACCTGTAATAAGTTTATAGGGGTGCTAGGAGGTCTTCTTATGCATATAAGAGTATCACCTCTTGTACCTTTAGGGCACCAGAACTGCTCACCCTTGGTTCATAGTTCTCTTGCCCTAAGAATGGGCAGAACAACACTGCTATATCCATACGAGGCACTCTAGTGCACCTATAAACTTATAATATTCTGTATTTCTTTAATGATGCAATTTGCTAAAAACAAAAAAAAGTGCACAGTGCATTATCCATGTGTAGCAGCTGCAAACTGACCTCTGAAAGGAAGTAAGAAGCCTTGCAATTTCATTCTGCACCAACTGCAGACGGCAGCTATGCCTGCAAGACAAGCCTTTATAAAGTGCATTACAGTACTCCAGTAGTAGTCCAATGTGTTCCTAACATGTATGCCTCTTACTGCAGTCTGGATGCACATGTTCTCCTTGGTGTGCTTGTATGACCACAACATGGATTAAACAACAAGACTATGTCTGGTGAGTGCCAGCTGGCTGCCTTAACAATCTTCATGTAGTATACATTGCTCCAAGTCCAATCCCATACTGGCTGAGTTCATAGGGACATGGCTTCGTGCCATACACATCTCCCCTTACCTAAATTTGTCTGTGTTGTTGACCAGCCTGGGCTCTGCATTTGTTGTGCTTTTGAACCTGTCTGCTTATTAGTATCATGGCTATTAATTGGTTTGCTTTTGGGATTTCGGTGGTTTAGTGTTAGTTTTCTTTGTTCTAACATGCTGGTATGCACTTTGCAGGTTTTCCGGTGCACATTGACTTTGTGTATGGTGTTTGTGATGGCATGGGCATTTTACACATATTTGCATTTCCATGAGTGCCTGTACAACTGCAATTGTACTTGTCTGTCTTCTTGTTGCAGTCACTTTGTTGTCTGAATTTACCCTTCTGCATTGGCATTTGCTGGTGCAATGCATTTTATATCATGTTGCTATAGCAACAAACTCTTACTAGAAATTTCCCAACTGGCATTGCAACACTATAGTGGGCCTTCTATGTCTTTTGAGATTTGGGTCTGGGTTCTGCCCCAATAATGATATAAATCCCCACCACCACCACAACAACCACCACCAAGAGAAGGACATTGCTTCTTTCAAAAGTGCATGCATGCTTAAATGCAGGTACCCTGTAGAAATATCTTCAATTATAAATTGCATCTTTTGAGAATCCCTGTGTCTCTTAACCTATGTCTATGCTGTAAACCATCCTCCTTCACTTTCTGCAGGGGGTAGAACACCAAGCTGTGAACCTGGAGACCCAGCAGATCTGGGTTTGAAGCCCACTACTGCCACATGCTTACTGTGTGATGCAGAGCAAGTCACTTTCCATTCTGTGTTCCCAGGGTGCACCCAGAAATGAGCTTCGACTGTGTGTGCCTTTCTCTGCCTAAAAAATATAAATAAATGAAGTCCAAGAAAAAAATGTTTAATGTCACTGCTCAAAACTCTGAAGCTGGGCAGTAAGATACATTAAACTCTTTTTAAATCTTTTATATAGTTTAATGAAGACATTAATATTTTATAAAGCCAGCATCTGGTTAAGCTGGAAGAGGTGGTGGGGTGTAAAGAATAGAGGAGCTCAGAGGAATTTTGCTTTACATGGAATGTGCCATTGAAATAAAATGATAATGCCAGAACTAAAAGGACAGCAAAGTGTGAAATACTTAATTTACACATTTTCCATGATACCTCCTAACCCCCATCAAGCTGTGTGTAGCACTTGCACTCTGGTAGATATAGATACACTTCCTGCTAGTGCCAATCCTGGGCTGATGCAGTGAGCTGCCCCGCAGCAGTTCCCTACTGATGTTGGCTGTGGGCCCAACTAATACTACTGAGAAATCCTCTTAGAAAATCAACACCCCCACACATAACAAATGAACATGTCAAGTTCAGTTATTTGTTTTAATTCTCATTTTTCACAATTTAACCCTATTATTTCTCAGCGATTTGAGACTTGTCATATGCATAGCTACATAAATAGATACATACATACAGTAGTAGACAATGGTGACAAAAAATGGCCTATCAGCTCATCCAGTCTGCCCACCCTACTTAGCTACTCTGCAATGTCCCTAGTGGCCATTCCTCCCCTTTGATTCTGCCCCTCCCCCATTTCTAATTATCCCTCTATGCCTGTCCTCTGCTTGAAGCTGTTCACTGAGCTGGCCTGTCACAATTTCTCCAGCAACTTGTTCCACTTGTCCATCACTAGTTCTGTGGAAAAGTGTTTACAGATGTCCCCTTTGAATCTCCCCCTGTGACTATAAGTAAGTTCCCGCTTATCCCTATAGTTGAACTCAAGGAGAAAAATTCCTTGGTGCCTACCCTATTTATTTCATGCAGGTATTTGTATGTCTTGATCAAGTCACCCCTTTGCCTTTCTTCTCTGCAGTTTATATGTTCAAGCCCTGCAGGCTCTCCTTTGTGTGTCTTGCCCCCTAGCCCATGGACAATCTTGGTTGCCCTGTGCTATACTGCTTCCACCTTGTCATAGTCTCTTCTCAGGTGCACATGCAATTACAGCTTCAGTTTTTCTGCAACTATCATTATTACTACTACTGAACTGGACACCAAGATAAATGGTGACAAATATTAGAAGCTGCCTTGTTGGCAGTGGAATTGAGGCTAAACAAAGGACTAGATATGGTTATTAGCCAATGGCATGATAACAACAATAGAATCCAATCAGAGATACAAACATATATATGAAACTTCCAGCAGAAGAAGATCATATGGTCAATAGAATCTGCCCGATGAGGACACCCTATTCATACTGTTTACATTGGATTCCATCCCTCCTCCTCCTCCTTAACTGTAACTGTACCCTTTAATGCGTCCCACCTCCCTATTAAATCTGCTGGTTGTTTTCTGGTTCACCAACTCTGCCTGCAGTTCATTCTTTGTTGACATTACCCATTTCGTGAAGATGTATTTTCTGACTTTTTTCTTGAACCTTACCCTAGCCAGTTTGTAACTGTGCCCCATTGTGTTCTTGTTTTCACTCAGACTAATGAGAAAATCACTTGACTTGCTGCACATGTAAACTACTAAGTCATCATTGTGAGAATGGGGTAGAAAGGGACTAAAGCAAGGATACAGGAACAGTAGACCAAGATGGACCTCTGCATTAAAGCAGAATTGTTCTCACTTGGAGTTCATTGCCTCCTGATGCATATTCCCTGGCTGAGATCAACATATGATTCTTCAACTGTAGCATCACTGTTATTCATAGACCAACATACTGTGATGCAAGAAGCAGGTGTGGAGTGCTGAGTATTCATGATATGCAATGGGCTGACTCCAAATATGCAATTTATTTTCATTTGTGGGGGGGGGGCAGACCATAACTCACAAGTGCAAAGCCACGAGTGAGTTATGACAGTCCTGCCCCCTCACAAATAATGGTAAACTACTATTTTGAGACAAGCCATTATATATTTGATATATACAACAGTAGCTTATTAGTTATAGCTTTTAAATTTGCAGGTTGTTTGAAGATTGAACTTTATTTTTTTTACTTCAAAACTGTGTTTCTGTGTTGCACTAGATATCATGATGTCAGCAGTATCATGAAAGTTGTTCTATGATTTTTTTCAGTATTCCACTATGACAGTAACCTTCAAAATATGCATTGTTGCAACAGTAACAACAACAACATGCAGTACTTTTGATATGTTTCTGTTACTGATGTCACTAACCAAGCTATCATGTTAATCTTGTCATTTTTACTCCACTCATGTAGTTGACTTGGAGAGTGAGCCTTAAGAGTTCTTTTTTTTTTTAATCATTATTTTTGTGGCTGGGCTCCCCAAGCCCCATGAATGGGCTCACCAGGCTCCATTGACCTGTCCCCTCGTACTCTCGGATGCCCCCTCCCGAGTGGGGCCGCTGGCAGTGGAACTTACTGTACATGGACAGAGGGGATGGCACCAGAGCCAGCTCATAAGCAGGGGCCAACATTTTCTTGATTTTTCTCCCCTGGAGCTGGGGGATGTGCAATGACACTGGCAGAGATGGAGCACGCATGCATCCATGTGCACTCTCCTCTAAGCATCTGCCCTTGACTCCACTCTACTACAGCACGGTGCCTTGTCCCTCAGCCTCTGCCAGGGGGTGAATGGGTGCCAACACTGAGAGCCCCCCTTCCCGGTGAAGGAGAGCAGTTTGTTGGATGCTCAATCATTCTTCTCCCCTGCCAACTCCCGGTGGCCCATGCCCATTCCCAAACACTGTTTACCAGCGTGGCGTGAAGTGTGGAGTCCAATGCCTGAAACCTCAATACCACCGGGCTGGCTGAGTCTTGAGAGTTCTCTGTGATGTCCTCTCACCCAAAGATACAAATAGTAGCCATCTTGTGTATGGTTGCCCCTACATTATTATCTTCAGACACTTTTGCAGGATTCAGCAGTGAAGGAGAGGAATAACTGGCACTGCTTGAGGGAAGATTGAAATGTTTGAGATGTGATTAAGATCATATGATGAATTAAAATTAAATTGAGTAACACCGACATTCAGAAAAAGTTAAAACATGTTTTTTATTAATTTTTAACCCTCATGCAATTTTATGTATTGATACAAAAAATTAATATCGATACAGTATGTTGACACAACAAAAATAGTGTCAACACTATGTATTCTCCATTTTTTGACTGCCACAGCTGAAAAACATGTACCATTAATATGCTGAAAAAGTCTCAACTAGTGTTAATACAGATATAATAGTATTCACCAAACAGTATTGTCAGAGTTAATTCTCAGTGGCTGGACTTCAAGCTTTCATCAAAAAGTGAGTTTCTAGCCCCCACAGTTCTAATGTTAGACCCTTCAAAATATATTTCTTTAACATAGGATAACTTTGGAACCTTTAGGGATAGATACTTGTTTTAATGAAAGTTTGTAGTTCGCAAAGGAGCTATATTAATAAGGTATTATCACAGTGACCATTTATCGATATAAAAAATATAAAAAGTTTCATATCGATATAAAAAAAACAGAAAATGGTTAGCTATATTTTTTAAGTCCAATATAAAAAGTCTCATATTGATATAAAAAACATGAAATGGTTTGCTAATTTTTTAAAGTCATATTGTTATTTTTAACATCATATTTCTGTAAATCAAAATGCATAGACATGTAGCAACATAGGACAACTATATTATTAGGATCTATACATGCTGATCAAACTCCAAGCTTTCATTTAAAAAAAATAATTTTCTATGATTTACAGTTCAAATGTTTTGTCTTTCTCAATATGATTTCAAGCACTATAAAATATCATACATGATTATTCTGGGGAGATGGCTGGAAATACTAGTGGTTGTTCTGTTAAAGAATAAATGTTATTTTCTAGTTTTGAATAGTGTATGTAAGCACAAATACATGACATGATGTGCACTATAGCGATATAACATATCAAGGAAAAATTCTGAATCCTCATTGGCTGAGAGACATCACATTACTGCGCATTAAAAAGCTTGCAATGCAAGGTCAGCTGCAGGATCTCATTACTAAGGCACAACATCATCACTAGCTACAAAATCAGTGTATACTTTATGCATATAATGTTGTCATTTAAAATTAATTTAAAACACTTTTATGTAAAAATCATAAAAAATATTTCACTTTACATACAGTATAATACACTACATAAGAGCAGTGAGACATTCTGTAAGTGCAATAAGCCATGCCAGGTGTAAATTAAAGAATTTTAAAGCACACCCCAGAGGGCAGAAGGACATTCAGCCTTCATCCTTGTGCTTCTCTCCTAGGGAGAAGGACATTGCAAATCATTTAATGCACAATCTGCCATGGCTTATTGCTTACTTAGTGCACAATTACCTGACTGGTTTTACCTAATTAAGTTTACTTCATTTTAGACCCATTACATGTATTTTATCTTATTTATATCGGTGTATTGAACTATGATCAAATAAACAGAAAACAGCAAACAGAAGAATACGATTAAAAACCTGTAATGTAGTTTAAGTAGGAAGCACCACAGAACAGCGATGCCGCCCACATTGACACTGGGGAAAATCCACAAACAACCCCGATGCAAACCAGCTTGAAGGCAGAATCCTGATGCACTCTGCTGCACTGCACACCCCTATGGCCACCAACACAACCAGCCACATAAAGGTGCACCATGCACGGATACCACCAACAGTGACCTGACGTTAAGCACCCCCCACCACAGTGCCATGGCAGGAATCGATGGGCAGCAGACAGATTGGGCAGTGAAGAAGACCATGGTGGAAGGCATGGCAGCAACAGATGGCTGGGTCAGGTGGCTTAGCATACACTCGCAGTCACATGGTAATATGGGTGTAGGCAGCCATACTCCAAGCACTCCATGGTGTGCAATTTTATTTAAGGGGGGGTAGCAAATAGTTTTCATGGGAAAAAGAAGCAGTTCAGAGTCTAACAAAGAAAATGCTGAACCTTTCTGTAATTTTATTCATCGGAGTCGAAACAAGAAGGACTGGTCACTAATACTGTCTTGGCATCCCAAGGACAATACAAGTTTACAGGCTCTGGGCTGGTAAGTGGGTGTCTTAGAGAGCGCTGCATGGCATTTGTATTTACCCATGCATGGTATTGTCATGAGATACAAAAGTTGTGTTTATTGTGCCAAATGAGGCAACAAACATGGTCCTGGTATACACTTGTATATTGTCTGGCTACACCCCAGCGTGGGGTAGCTAACCCTAACAACGGGGAGAGGGGTAGCAGTGAGTTCACTTGGTGTGCATATCTGAAATCCCTGGCTACACCCCTGCATGGTAACTGTTGTTGTGGGTGTCTTTGTGGTGCAACATCAGTGCATCTGTTGACACTGTGGGGGGCATGTTGCTGAGCTTTCATGGGCACTGTGGCCATGGTCAGGATGGGTGCGTCGATGTGGGGAAGGGTCACTGTAGGGGTGTCACTCTGACACTGTGTTTCCATTTAAGTAATAGCTACACGATCTGGCAACATTTCCAGTATTTTTAAAGAGCAGCTTACACCATTTGGAGAACTTTTTCAAAACATAATATTTAGACACAGTCCAGTTTGAATTTCACACTAGCTCTGTATTCCTCCTCCCCATTACTATAAAGCCTGTTTAAATCACCTATACTTCTCTTCCATTTCTGCTCCACCCTGTAAATTGCCCTGCGTATTTCCCCACCTTACCAGTAGTTTCCTCTTTCAAACTACCCAGTTTTCATCAGCCTGTCTCCTTAAACCTGCAGAGCTCTAACCAGCTAGTCTCCTTAAACCAACCTGACAACTATTAGCTCTGCGAGCTTTGAGTCTAAGCCTATCCTAGGATCTTTACTTTAAAGTCTCTCACCCTATCAACCGATATAAGGATGTTAATTCAGGTCCAGTAACAGTCCTGCCTCTCTTCCCTAATCCTCCAGGAGTCTCCTGATTCTTCTCTGACAAATCCCTCTGCCCTTAGGATATCTTACAATGAACCAATACTTATGACTGTCATTTCTTGCGTTCTTGCTACCTCTACTCCACCTATCTATGCCCACAGTATCCAGAGCTGCCTCAGCTAACCCACCCTTCCCACCCAATGATTACCTCTACTCGAACCTTCTTCTGATGCCCACTATCCGATATGACTCCACTCCATTACTATTAAATAGGATTTAGATCAGCATGGCTGCATACGCCCTAAAAAACTCTCACCTGCCTATAAATACTCTATGCCCCTTCCTGTGCCACAAATTATGGTATCTCCTCCTACTGGCCATATTGCTCTCAGGTGATGTTCACCTCAACCTGGGTCCAGTAAATATTATACCCAGTCCTTTTACAAATGCCAAAGGTCTAATTGTGGCTTACCATAACATAAGAAGCCTTGAGCACAACTTTGCCGAGTTGGAATCCTGAACCTCACTTTACAAGCCTGATATAATATGCCTAACTGAAACATGGCTCAGACTCTCTACCCCTGACTCCCTTTGCTCCATCCCATCTTACAGTCTCCTGAGATGTGAAAGACCAGCACCTAAAAGGGGGAAGGGGTACAGCTATCTATTTTAAAAACCACCTTCAACTCACCTCCATCTCCTCACCACCACTAACCCACTGTGAAGTACTGCATGTCCTTCTCACTCTCGGCACCAAAAAATGACACATCGTATGTGCATGTAACAGCCCTGCTAGCAGCTTAAAAGGGTTAGCTGCTAGCAGCTTAAAAGGGTTAGATGAGCTGCTGGATCAAACCTCATTTTTTTCTGGGAGAAATGAGGTACTTATACTTGAAGACTTAAATATCAGCTGGCTGGTCAACTCACAATGCACATCTCTATCCAGGCTGCAAAACCACAACCTGCACCAGTTGATCTGTGAACCCACCAGAACCGCCCTGGGCTTGAACATAAGTACTTTGCTGGACTGGATAATGACCAACCACCCTGAACATATAATCACCTCAGGGATACTAGCCGATGCCTTCACCGACCACTCCCCTACCTTCTCTCTCTGGGGGAAAAGTAGACCATCTCTGTCAGGGTATCAGAGTGGCTCAGTTGGTAGCACATCTGCCTCTGGATCCAAAGGTCATGGGTTCTCGTCCCACACCGGGATGGACTTGCACCTAAAAATCACTGGCATCTGAGTGCAGTATTGGGGGGTGCTGTACTGCTGGGGTGTGCTGTCCTTCAGATGAGACATTAAACCAAGGTCCCTTCTGCCCATCCTGGTGTTGTCCTGGTGGGTGTCCAGGTGGAAGTAAAAGAACCCAGGGTACTCTTCGTAAAGAGCAGGGAACATTCCCAGTGTCCTGGCCAACATTCCCCTTCCCATAAACCAGTTCATGCAATTATCCAGGCTGTGTGTGGGTGATGATGTGCAATATGGCTGCCACCACACATTCAGTCACTTCACTACCAGTCTAGCATTGCTTGTAAAGCGCTTTGGGATACTGTGTATGAAAAGCGCTATATAAATGCTGATTCTTCTTCCGTCGAAGCCATGATTTATCACCTTCTGTAACTATGCATACTTTGACTCATAGGCCTTTCTTCTTGACATCGGTACTATTGATTGGCCCCCCTGTTTCCAAACCAACAATGCTCCAGCAGCTCTAAATCACTTCATGACCCAATTTCTTGCGCTTCAGGATAAACACTGCCACCTTACTACCCATCGGCTAAAAAATAGGCATACCCTTTGGCTAAACTCTGACTTGCTTTCTAAACTCAGGCAGAGGACAAATGTTGGCTCCAGTACAAAAGCTCTGGGCAAATACCTGATCTAAATCAAATGGGCCAAAAGTGACTGCTACAAAGATCTACTAACTACTTCCTATGGTGACTCCAAAAAATGTTGGTCCCACATAAAGTTCCTCCTGGGTTTGAATCCAGACCCTACCCCAAATGACATGTTGCTAAATTGGGTCCACTGCATCAATCCTCTGACCATTGCAAACTTTTTCAACTCATATTTTTCAGACCTAATCAAATACACTTCCTCTTTCACCAGCCTACCTCACACTAGCACCCTGCCTGGCTATACAGGCCCTACATTCCTCTTCAAAATGATCTCTAACCATGAGGTACTAAGATTACTAAACAACATCTCTGATTTCACTGCAGTGGGGTCAGACAATCTAGAACCTAAACTATTGAAACTGGCTGCTCCTTTTTGCTGCTCCTCTCGCTAGGATTTTTACCCTCTCCCTATGCCAGGGTTTTGTCCCTGACATCTGGAAGATTGCTAGAATTACCCCTGTTTTTAAAAAGGGAGACCGCAAGGAGCCCTCAAACTAGAGACCAATAGCCGTTTTGTCAGTTCTCAGCAAAATCCTTGAAAAGCTTGTAGCTACCCAAGCTATCGAATTTCTCCATAAATATAACCTTCTAACATCTGCACAGCATGGTTTCTGCAAGGGTCACAGTACCACCACTGCCCTTCTCAAATTTACGTCGGATGCCCTAGCGGCCATGGACTCTGGTCTTCTCACAGGAGCCATTTTCAGCGACATGACTAAGGCATTTGACCTAGTTGACCACCCCATCCTCTTATCCACCCTCACATCTCTAGGCTTTTTGCCCAATGTAGTCAAGTGGTTTGACAGCTACCTATCAGATAGGACACAAATTGTTAAATTTAATTCCACCCTCTTAAATAAAACAACCATAAACATTGGGTGTGCCACAAGGGTCTATTTTTGGACTGCTGCTTTTTACCATATTTATAAACAGTATCAACGCTAACCTCCTGCAGACCACCTCCCTGTTATATGCGGATGACATTGTCCTATACAGGAGAGCAAAAACTGTTGAAGAGATCAACCAAAGTCTCTCCCAAGATTTCCAACTAATACAACAATGGCTGTTGAGACATAAACTTGTCCTGAATGAATCTAAGACCCAAGCCATGCTATTTGGGTCCATTATGAAACTCAAAAACTCCCAACCCAAAATTCACAGTCTCCTCCTCTAATGGCACATCAGTCGGGGTGGTAGACTCATTTAAATACCTAGGCATAAACACTTGACCCGTTACATAACTTCGATCTCTATATACAGCAGACCTGCAAGCTGGTCAACATGAAACTCGGTATTGCTTACTGAACCAGCTATGTCCTTAACCCCTAAGCAAGGCTTGCCATAGCAAGAGGCATGCTTCTACCAACCCTCACTTATTCTGTTGCAACATATGCCTCTGCAGGTAACTCAAACCTTAAGAAATGGGATGTTACCTACAACAACGTCTGTCGTTATGCATCCTCCTGTCACCGGCTGAAGCATCACTGCCTCTTTAACTCTGATCTGGGGTGGCTCCCACCACAAGCATCATGGTACTATGCATATGGCTCCATCATTGACAGCATTATCAGATCACAGATACCTAAGCCCCAGCAACTTTCTTCCGAAACCACACTTTCTGCTGTGGCTTACGATCGATGGACAATGCCCTTGTCCACATCCCCAGACACAGCACCTTCAAAGGTGCGAGTGCATTTGCCTGTCATGCCCCCAGTACTGGAACTCCCTCCCTCTAAATTTGCACCTAGCCTCTTCCCATGCCACGTTCAGAAAGGAGCTACGTAATCATCTCACCACTTCTAGCATGTGCTCCTGTTTCAAACCGCCTTAGCTTACGTATCTCTTCCTAACCTTCACTAACCTGGCCATTTCTGTTAGCCCTGCTTAACGCTCTGCACTTGCTCCTACTGCCCTTACACCAACTAATTCTCCCTCTTATCTTGTCCCAAGCTCTACCCTAACCCACCCTCTACCCTCCATGCCTTATATTTTCTCTATTACACCTATCCTGTATTGACTATTTTATAGATTATAGCCATCTTTGTATTTTCCTCCCCTATTTTCTGCAATATACTCATAGTTATGATTTAATGTATAGCTACTAGTATTTTTGCTCTACTTTCACACTGTTATGTATTTTACCCTGTTTTGTTGTTTACGCCTGCTGACACTGTTCATATGCTATGCTATTGTCTACTATGTACTGTAATTTGTATGTGCTGTAATTTGTTTCCTGTTGTTGCTCAGTACCCTACCGGGTCATGCCTGAAAATAGTCATTGCTATGGCTAGTGCAACTGCCCGGTAAACAAAAACTAAATAAATTATTTATTACTGAGGTCATTTGTATGAAATCAGAGTCTTTGCTTCTGGAGTTCAGCAATCCCTGCTGCTTTCACCCTGCCTTAAATCATAATGCACTGTTTGTGACATCACAGTTACTTCCATAGCAACAGATTGTGATATCACAACAGAGGACTATGACTTGAAGTAGGGAGTAACTTATAGAGGTAGATGAACTCTAACAGATAAAGATCATGTAGTCATGCAAATTTCCTCAGTGATAAATAATGGGGAGGAGAAATATATAGAACAAATATGGAATTCAAGCTGAATCATACCTGTATATTATGTTTTTTTTAAGTTTTCTTTGATGGGTCAGCAGCTGTTTTAAAGGCTATGCTTGAAGTTCAGTGGCAGAGCAACCAGCCACGCCTACTTCCTGAGCTATATAAGCAGTTCCTTTCAGCCACCCTCTGAAGTATTCTTCTTTGCCTGCTGGCTGGAGGCCCTGTCGGTCTGTCTTCTCCCTTGAGGCCTGTGCTGGGGTTTTGCCCCCCACCCCCCCAAGTGTTGTTGTGCTTCGCCTGCTTGGTTTGCGCTGCACTCTGTTTTGTGTTCTCTTGCTTTTGGTTTGTATTGCTTGTCTCCAGTTGCTAGTGCTTCCTTGTGTGCCTGTTTCCTTCCTGCTCCTGTCCTTGTGTTAGCTTTCTTTCTTTTGGGCTTTTTAGTTTTCCAGTGCCTTGTGTCTCCATTATTTATTTGTGCTTCGGGTTGCTTCTTGTTGTTTTCTTACCTTATGTAGCCCTGTGCCACTGCTATGGCTCCTTTTCCTCACCAGATTTTGCAATCCCTCTGTTCACTGCATTGTTTTTTGTATACTTGGTTCAGGCTGCTGCTTTCCTGCCTACCAATCCGCCCCATTTTCCTGCAATTGTTGTTTGTTTCAGTTCCTGTTCCACCTTCAATGCTGCTGCTCCTTTTAATTCACTCAGCTGGCCTAGGCTCCTGCTCTCTGTTTCCTGTCTCTCCCTATTGCATCTTGCTCTCCATGCTCAGTGTTAGCCGCTCTCTGCTACTGCCAGCAGCCTTGTGTTCCTCTATGGTTCTTCCTGCTTATTTACCTTGGTGTTTCATTTCTTCACTTGGCAATTCCTTCTATCCACCCTCAGTTTTTGTCCTGCCCTTTTGGGGATTTAAATCTGCTCCATGCAGTATGTTTTATTGCACTCAGTGGGAATCAAACCTGCCTACTGCAATTCTATATCACTTTTCTATGGGATTCAAACCTGCTTTCATGCTTTATCAAACCTTCTGCATTCTGTTTCTGACTTCTGCCATGCTGAGGCTTCAGCATTTCATTTGACTCTGATATATGTGAGGGTTTTACCCTACTACCATTATAGTTGCTGTTTGGTCTTATGGTGCTCAGGCCATGACTTCTCTGTTATTCCCATGGCAGGGGACTGTGATTTCACGAAGAGGCACTGTGGCTCCAGATAGCAGGAGCATGCTTTATTTAGGTTAAATTAATCCTGCTCCTTTGCCTGCATGGCTTCTCAGTTATCTATGAATTAATATATCAAACTCATAGCTAATATGGCTTGCACAATATTCATGGCATGGATTTCAAGATTTTAGTTCCATATTTCTTTCTGCTGTGTATGGCCTGTTCCTGATCACCTGATTGGGCTGCGTGTACCAACCTTTCTTTCTGCTGTGTTTGGTCTGTGCCTGATCTCCTCATTGGGCTGCATGTGCCAACATTTCTTTCTGCTGTGTTTGGTCTGTGCTGCCTGATCTCCTGATTGGGCCGTCTGTGCCAACCTTTCTTTCTGCTGTATTTGGTCTGTGCCTGATCTCCTGATTGGGCCGCCTATGCCAACATTTCTTTCTTAGAAGCATAGAAGTTGATGGCATAAGGAGACTACCAGGTCCATCTAGTCTGCCCAGTGTTTTAGACCTAACCTACCCTTCTAGCTGCCCTTAGGTGTAAGGGCTCCCTTGTGTCTATCACAAGTATTCATGAATCTTACTTCAGTTTTAGCCCCTGACACCTCTGCAAGCAGGCTATTCCAGGTGTCCACCACTCTGTCTGTGAATAAAAACATTTCCTGGCACTGGTAGAGAACCTCACTTCTTGCAGCCTTAGATCATGTCCCCTGGTTCTGCTGCTTTTCATGAAGAGAAAATGCTCCTGTGTCTGTGCCTTGTTTATGCCTTTTATATATTTTGAATGTTTCAACCATGTCTCCCCTCTCTCTTCTCTGTTCCAGGGAGTACATGTTCAGTTCTCAGTCTATCCCCTTAGGACATCTCCTGCAAATCTTGCATCATTTATGTCACTCTTTTCTGCACTGTCTCTACCTGGTCAATGTCCTTTCTGAGGTGTAGCCTCCAGAACTGGACACCATACTCCAGGTGAGGCCTGACTAATTATCTGTACAGCGGCAGGACCACTTCTTTCCTCCTGCTTGTGATTTCCCTCCCAATGCATCCCATCATACTGCTGGCCTTCAATGCTGCCTTCCCGCACTGTTTTCCAATGTTCAAGTTGTCTGAGATTATGATTCCCAGATCAGACTCCTATTTTGAGCCAGCTAATCTTTTCCCCTCCTTGGCAATATGTCTTATTTGGATTTCTTTTTCCAATGTGCATGACTTTTCACTTTTTGGCGCTGAATTTCAACTGCCATGCCCCAGACCATTCTTCAAGTTTCTTGAGGTCAGATTTCATCTTGCCCATTTCCTCTTGGGTGTCGACCCTGTTGCATATTTTGGTGTCATCTGCAAACAGACACACATTTCCCTCCAGTCTGTTAGTGATATCTGATATAAAAATAATGAAGAGCAGAGGCCCCAACACTGAGCCATGGGGCCAGTTATATCATTAACCAACTTGGCCCCAGGTTTGGGAATGGACCTGGGACATTGGAAGGCCAACCTGGGACAGAAGGACTGAGAATCCTAGAAACTGCTCTACTTCTCTGGGAGGGAGGGGTAGATTGTCTGGCACAATGTAGACCCCTGTCGGAGGCTGGGAGTACCTCTGTACTGGTGCCGTTACTTGGGGGGTGGATGTGAGATGTCATTGAACATCCCCGACCCCAGGGGAAAAACTAGCATATAAATAGCAATCCTCTTACAATCTGTTCACTTTAGTGATAGAGAGTTCATTGCTCCTGCCCATACTTATACTCCAATTTCAAACCCATTAGTGAACAACTGGCCACACCGCTTGTGGGACCATTCAACTAGGGCTTATGTTTTATACCTAGTGTCCAGTGGTCCCACTGTATTCCATGCAGTTTTATTCCTTTGTGCATCCTCTCCCTACGAATTCTCTATCCACAAGAACTGGTCAGCCTCAATGTCATATCACTATGAACCCAGACATTCAATAAAAACAGTGCTATGCAACTTTGGGCATGGCAAATAATCCTTATGCTTCTTCTTTGCTCAGGTTATGTAGAACTCAGTCCTGGCCCTATCTCACCCCTGGTGTCACCTGCTGACTTTGCATCAACTAAAGGATTAAAAATAATGCATATAAATATCTGTAGTCTTCAAAAGAATTTGACGGACATTCAAGCATCAATCCTAAACTACCCCAGATAAATTGGTCCTGATGGAGACCTGGCTAAAGGGTTCAATCTCTGACCAAGTCTTAACCCTACCATCCTACACTTTATACCGCATATATAGAGTCACACGAGGGGGTGGGGTGGCCATCTATGTTAAAAGATAGGTTCCCAGCTACTGTCCTTCATGCTATATCCAAGCCTAAGGAATTTGAATCCCTGGCACTGAAACTATCCATTTCACCTGCTGAATCAATTAATATAATAGGCTGTTATAGACCACCATCTAGGGACCTGGATCTCTTGCTTCATCTCCACAGATTTTTAGATACTAACACAAATGTATCAGTAATCCTTGGCAACTTGAATTTGGATTGGTACAGCCCAAAATCAAATCCCCTAAAGAATCACTGTGATATCCTGGGTCTGAGTCAGGTAATTACAGACATCACTAGGCCAAATCATGAGAATCATTTCACCGGTTCACTTATAGACCTAATCATTACAAACAGACCACATAAAATACTACAAGAAGCTGTTTTCCACGATGATCTCAGTGATCATAATATAGTAGTGTGTGTAAGGAACCAATTCAAACCTGCACCCATTGCCAAATTTGTCATTAAAAGGAGTTTTAGGAAATTTAGCTTAGACAACTTTCTATCTGATCTTGGGAACATCAGTTGGCAAATTTTTTTACTTATCACCCACTATTGATGAGGCCATGAACGTTTTTAACTCTACCTTTAGTTATATTACAATTAAACATGCCCCATTGATTCACTTCAGAGTAAAAAAAAATGCCTCCTGTCCATGGTTTAATGTAGATACTAAGAAAGTCCTGCTAAAATGGGATAAGCTATGGGCTATGGTGAGACGTACTAAATCTCCTGAGGAGTGGTCAGCTTTCAGAGTTTGCCGCAATGCTTGTACTAGATTGATAAGATCTACCAAAGAGACTTAATATCTCAACATCCTCAAATCTGCAAAGGGGAACCCTACTAAAATATGGTGCACTTTTTAATCAGTGGAAGATCGCAAAGAACCTCCAACCTTTCCTGACAAAAATTACTCTGAAAGGCTCCTCCATTACTGATAAATCTGCAATATTTGACAAGCTAAATGAGCACTTTGTAACAGCAGGCCATGCGTTTGATTCTTCCCAGGTGGCTACCCTACGAGCAGCTGTCATTCAAACAACACCAACATCTAGTACCTCCACCCTTGCCACCTTCACATTTGCTTCAATTACATTTAAGCAACTTGAGAATCTTCTACTTATATTAGACACCAAAAAGAGTGCTGGAGCAAACAACATTGACCCCATTTTCTTGAAGCTAGGATACCATTACTTAATGGCCCCTATTACCCATCTATTCAATTTATCATTTACAGATGGTATTGTACTCATGAATGGAAGGTAGCCCGCATACTACCTCTATTTAAGTCTGGTGACCTTAGTGATATGAACAACTATAGGACTATCTCAATGTTGCCACTCCTCTCCAAACTCCTAGAAAAACTGGTTAGCTTACAGATCAAGGAATACCTTGTAGATCATTAACTGGTTAACCCTCTGCAGTCTGGGTTTAGATCTCATCATAACACTGTATCTGCCTTGGCTAAGGTTATATTTATTTATTTATTTATTTATTTAAGAATCAGTTTACAACCTTTGAGCCAGAGGCTCGTTTACAAAGATACTTCGTCACATAAAGACATACATTGCATTTCAGTTACGTAGCACAGATTTGCCAAAAATCAGTAGGCATTCACCAGAGGTGCCACGTCATATTGTGGTCAGACAGATACAATTGGGTACAGGTACATGTAATCGATAAGGTATTAAACAAGTTGGTATCAAGTGAGCAATTCTGGTAGATAAACATTGAAACAGCTGGCACTGGCCAGGTTAAACCTAGGCAAGGTGGACATGGAAGTGGTGTAGGGGATGGTTGGGTGGAGAGCTGCCTGGGGGCATTGTCAGGAGAGAGAAAATAAAGAGGTGAGGCTAGTTCAGAGACAGGAGCAGTTATCGAGTGCTGAAGATGGTTCTGGTGCGGTTTTGAATGTGGAGATGGTGGCTGGCATTGGTGATGGTGGCAGGGAGAGAGTTAAACCAGGTTGGGGCTCTATAGCTGAAGGACCTCTGGCCACGGCTGGTTCTTGTTCTGGGGACTTTAGAGTGGTCTTGTAGGAAGACCGTGTATAATGGTGGGAGGGCTCTGGTGGATGGATGCTGTTACCCCAGGGGGAGAGCCCAAGTAGAGTTTTTGGTGAGGAGACAGGTCTGGTATCGGAGCTGTTCATCCAGGGTAAGCAGGTTAGCATCGACATATAGCTGAAAGGTGTGTGTGAGTCTGGGGCACCAGTAATTAATCTGCACGCTTTATTCAGGGTTAGGTGAATTTTGTTTAGTGCAGTGGTATACGGCAGCACCGTATACTGGTAGTCACCAGTCTACAAGGGACAGAGCAGACGATGTAACCGCTTCTTGGGAGAGCATTGGGGAAGGCAGCTTTTATGGCAGAATAGGATGCCTGTCGTTGGTGGCGGATGTTAGGTGTCGATGTGGTGTGAAATGAGGGTTGAATCAAGGTAAACCCAAGGTATTTTAGGAGCAGACTTGTTCCAGTGGTTGGTTGGTTGGAAGGATATAGATGGGTGGTTGCTAGCTTTGTTTTGGGGTGTGAAAAGAGCATAGTTTTGGTTTTCTTGAGATTGATGATGAGTCTGCGCTCCTTAAACCAAGCCTGCACAGTTGAAAGACTGCTGTAGGGAGTCCTGTAGGGAGATGGGATTATGGTGGGTGGCAAACAGGACAGCGTCTGTCTGCATCATAGCAGGATTTTGCCAGAGCATGCACTGGGCAGGGTGTTCAGATACAGTGAGAAGAGAAGGGGCCCAGGATGGAGCCTTGGGGACCCCGAGAGAATGGGGACGGGATCGAGAGTGTGTTATTAATCTTGACACACTGGGATCGAGTGTCAAGATAGCTAGCACACCATGCCAGGGGCCAGCCGAGACCAGTGAGGCAGAGTGCTCAGCAGCAGTGGATGGGAGACAGTGTCAAAGCCTTTGAGAGGTCAATGAACACTGCACCAGCTAGGGAGCTGGTATCCAAGGAGGAGTGTGGGAAGTTGGAGAATTAATAAGGGCAGTGCTGGTACTGTGACCCGCACGGAAGCTATGTTGCTCTGGGCATAAGATGTTATGCTTAGCCAGATAATCAGTGATTTGAATGGCCACCACTTTCTCAGGGCTTTAGAGAGGGAGGGAGGATGGAGATTGGCCGGTAGTTGTTGGCCGATGACCTGTCGCCTCTTTATGAATAGGTGTGATAATGGCTGTTTTCCAAGCTGTGGGAATTGTCCCAGGCAGAGTGACTGGTTAATTAGGCTTGTGAGAGGTGCAAGGACTTCATCTAGCACCAGCCTGAGGATGCTGGGGTCCAGTGAGTCACTGCCGGATTGTTGCCATTGAGAGCTTTGGTTAGGATGGGTCTGGCTTCCGGGTGGAAATCTTCTCAGGAGGAAGCTGGGGTGCTGGAGGACAGGGAGTTTGGCTGGGGAGGGTCAAAGAAATTACTAGGAGGACTGAGCTAAGGTCAGTGAAAGTGGTAAGAACCAGTTAGCTATGGTGGCAGGCTCGGTGGAGGTTGTGCCATTTCTAGTGAGCTGGGATGAGCGGGGAGCAAGCTTTCACCATTGAGTTGCTTAATGTTATCCCAGAAGGTCTGGCAGAGCCCCAGAGGAGGGCGGAGGCCTGGTAATGGTCTGCCTTGGTTTGATGGCCCATGAGCATTTATTTCGGGCTGCATTGTATGCTTGCCTATCAGACAGATGACCTGTTTCAGTGGCAGGTGCCAGAGGTTATCCCGTTTCTAAGTAATTGTGGGAGGGCTGGCCAACCCAGGGTGCGCTTCTGTTTTTGGACCGGTTTTGCTTAAGGGCAAAGAGATCACAGGCCATGTTGAAGTTGTGGTGGAAAAGGCGAGGGCAGTATCAATGTTGGTTGCCCGCTGAATGGGGACCAGTCTATCTGGGTGAGGAGGCCTTTAGTTTCTTCAGCCCACCAGGGCGGAGGCGCCTCATGGAGGGTGGTCTGGGCTTTGGGTTTGGGATTGGGGGTTACCCAGTGGAATAGGATAGGGGAGTGGTCACTCAGGGAGTCTGGGAGGACCTGGATGTTTTGGATTTTATGGGGTCGGTTAGTTATAATAACATCCAGCAGGGTGCTGGTACCACTCTTAGGGTTAAGTCTCGTGGGCTGGGTGACGAGTTGTGTCAGATCTTGGGCGGCAAATGAGTCTCTGGTGGTGGATCGGGAGGTGCTGAGCCAATTTACGTTAAGGTCCCCACTAGGATTTGTTCTGCCTTATGGTGGAGGGTGGCCAGGTAGTCCGTTAAAGATATTAGGGCTGGGTGCTGGTTCTTTGGGGAACATAGGCTGTGGTGAGATAGAGGGCTCCTAGAGGGGTCTGGGGTGAGTCTGAGGGTAAGGGCCTGGGCCCCATTTGTGAGGGCAGGGGTGGGGGTGTGTCCAGGTATTGTGTCCCTGGTGTAGATTGCACAGCCACCCCTCGTTTCTCAGTCCTCCCGTATAAGGTATAGCCTGGGAGGAGACAAATGAGTCTGGAGTTGATTTGGACAGCCAGGTTTCAACCAGGGCTATGATGTCTGGTTGGTGAGCCAAGGCCCAGCACTGTAGGGCGTCAAATTTCTTCAGCAGGCTGCATATGTTCATGGAGGCTACTCGAAGACCAGTGGGCTGAGTGGGTGGATGGGAGGGGAGGGCCTGGGTTGGGTGTATGTTCTCGTTAGGGAGTAGAAGGAGGAGAAGTGCTGGTCAGAGGGAGGCTGATGGAGAGTTTACCGGGAGCGATATAATAAGGAATGGGGTTGTTGCACAAGGGTGGTAGGGAGCACAGGCAGAGAAGGCCTGAGTGATCAGAAGTGCAAGGGGCTGTGGGGGAGGACAGGTGATGTCTGGAAGGGGGTGAGGTGGAGAGGAGCAAATGGGATGTGGAGGAGGAGGGAGGGGTAGGAGCAGTGGTAAAGGAGGAGAGAGGACAGGAGGGTAGGTAGAACACTGGAGTAGTGAGGTTGAGGGTTCATAGGGACAGTAGGGTATGTGGAAGGCAAAGGGAGGAGGAGGAGAAGAGATAGACTGGTGAGCAGGGGATGCATGTGCATAGTTGGGAAGGTTGGTGGAGCTGAAGTGAGGAAAGAATGGGGGGACTAGGATGAAAGAGGGGAGATAGTAGTGAGAGATCACCTCAAAGTCTAGTTGCTGCTATGGTGTGGTGGCAGTGCATGTGCCTGAAGTGCACAGAGTACTGGGTTCAAGCCCTGATCAGAGCAATAGGAGAGAGCCAGACCAGTGGCTGCAGCAGCAGGGAGCTGGGCTCAGGTTTGTAGAAGCACCCAGACAACACTTTAGTTGTGTCACAGGGTTAGTGTGTTCTTTTAGTAATGCAAATCCTGCAGTAAAATATGCAGGTGTTCTAGGTGAGTGGTGGAGCTGTGGACTTTGGGAATAATGGGCAGGGTTCAAAGGCAGCAGGAAGAAGAGGTAAACTTATATTTGGGCAGATTGGGTAGGTAAGTGATTAAGAGGCTTAGAAAGTAGTAATAAAGTAGGTAGCACTGTGGTGTGCAGAGGCAGAGCAGCAGACTCCGACCACAAGGGCACTGGGTTTGAACACAGCTCAGGGACAGAGGGTAGAGAGGGCCAATTTTTTAAATCTGGGCAGGAGGGAGTGAGGTATGGTTAAGAGCATAGAAATACAGGAAGTTGTTGGCCTGGTTCATTGGCTGAGATGATAGTCAGTAGAATGTAGAAAGAAGGGTACCAGGTTTGATACTAGCAGTTGCTTAGAGATAGGATGAGTGCAGAAAGTAGGTAGTTAAAGGAATCCAAGGGAACTGCAGTGACCTCTAGTGGTACAGCTGTGCAGCAGTAGCTAGGAGGGATATAGAGAGCAGAGAGGAGCTAGAGTGGAAAGTGCAGTGACCCCTAGTGGTTGGTGCCTATAACCTGCAAATGGGAAAGTGGACACTTAGTAAAAGGAGGGTGGGTCACGTGTCACATCACGTGACCTGCCAGCAGCAATATATGGAGCACTGACCCTGGGTGGGAGGGTGGTTGGGGCGGGTGGGAAGTGCCTCACAACAGTCAGGCTGTAGTGCAGGACACTTTACCTCTTCCAGGCTCTGGCAATCCCCGGTTTCAGTCTCTGCTGCTGGGCTGAGTTCTGAGTTATAAACAACTGGTTGGAGGCCTTAGATAATAAACAAATTACAGGGGCTGTCTTTTTGGACCACAGCAAGGCCTTTGACATGATCAACCACAACCTTCTTCTGGACATCCATAAGGATCATGGATTTGAAAGCTCTGTCTTAAAATTGTTCACTAGGTATTTGGCAGATAGACAGTAATCGCTCAATGCTAATGGGATGTTCTCGATCTTACTTCCCTTGGCAAGAGGGGTCCCCTAAGGGTCCATTTGGGGCCCCCAGCATTTCTTGCTCTACATCAACAACCTGAGCAATAACATTGCATACTCAAAAATCCACCTCTTCACTGATAACACTGTGCTCTATATCTTCAAATCTTCAGTTTCGCAAGTCTGTTCTTTGATTCAATCTGACTTTAACAAGCTGCAGAATGATCTAATCCATTCAAAACTTCTAAATGCCACTAAAACCAAAGTAATGTTCTTCCACCCACCAGTTCTTCAAGTTTTCACCTCAACTGTTGCCCCCCTCTGCCTATTACTACACTTCTTGATGATACACTTGAAGTAGTGGATAGATTCAAATAACTGGGTTTTTTGTTTGATTCTCACTTATCCTTTAGCTTTTACCCTGAAGAGTTAGTCACAAAATTAAAGCTGAGGCTGGGCTTTTATTCTTAAATAAAACTCTCTTCTCCTGGACCTCTAGATTGAGATTAGTCCAGGCCACCTTCCTGCCCTGATTGGATTATGCAGATATCCTGTATAGTAACTGTGCAACTACCTGCCTTCAAAAATTAGACACACTATACCATCATGCTATTCACTTTATCACCAATGCCCCATCCAGAACCTATCACTGTTCCCTGCACAAACAGGTAAGCTGGACCTCCCTGGCTACTAGGAGACTTATACATACCTACAACTGGGAATAAAAGCATTCTTACACAAACTGCCTCTCTATATTGCTAATCTCCTGCAGCACTCTGATAGCTTGTATGCCCTAATGAAGAAGACGTGTAATTCCCTAGAGGTGCCTAGAATACGCACATGTTATGGAAAAGAAGCCATTAGTCATGTACTCTCTGCTACTTGGAATAAACTCCAAACAATGCTAACTCTTCATACCTTTAAATGCATTCAAAACCCTCATCAATAAAGTCACTACTGATACCTGCCTCTACTTCTAATCTGTATCATACCTTCCTAACTCTAAGGCTCATCTCCTTCCTTCATTACGCATATAATGTGTTCTTGCTTTGTACTGGTCTGAAGTCCTTGCTGAATGTAATAGTGTATATACCTTGACTGGGAACTGCTATTCTATTTTATATAATACTATGTATCACTATTTTTGCATTTTGTACCATGCATCATTATATTATTGTTGCACGCATCTGTATCACTGTTGCACAAGGGACCTCCTTGTAAATGAGTTTGCATAATGGATTTATTCCTTCACAGTAAACTTGAACTTGAACACTGTTGGTCACCCTTGCTTCTGATGAAAGTGCTCTGTTTACCTGCACTCTTTGGGTTCTGCCTTGTAACCAATTTTGTAGCTACCTAACTACTTCTGATGCAACCACTGTGTGGTCTAACTTCTTTAAAAGCCATCTGATTGGAACTGAGTTGAAGGTCTTGCTAAAGTTCAGGTAGACCACATCCACTGCCCCACTATCATCCACAACCTTTATAATGTAATCTAAAAACTCGAGCAGGTTTGTCTGGCTTGACCTACCTGCTATGAAACTGTGCTACTTGGTGTCCTGTTGGCCACTAGCTTCAAGAAATGCTATGATCCTCTGTTTGAGTAGTGTCTCCATCAACTTCCCCACTATGGACGTGAGGCTTACTGGTCTGTAATTTCCAGACTCCTTCAAGCTGCCCGATTTGTGGAGTGGGACCACTATTGCCCTTTCCCAATCTTCGGGCACCAATCTGCTCTTCAGGGAATTGGTGAATAGTTTTGCCAGTGGGGCAGCCAGTTCCAACCCCAGTTTCTTTAAGATTCTGGAGAGCATTTCATCTAGCCCCATGGCCTTGTCAACCTTTAGTTTATTAAATGCCTCCAGTACTTTGGCCTCTGTGAAGGGGCTATTGCCGACCCGTGGTCCAGTGGTGTTGCATTTTGTCAGTGCTGGGCCATCTCTCAGGTCCTCCTCAGCAGAAGTGCTTGTGAAGGATTTCTGCTTTCTCCAGGTCATCTTCTGTTGTCTTTCCTTCCTCAGTAACAAACTTTACTGTATCCCCTTTTGCCTTCCTTCTTTTCCTGATGTATCTAAAGAAGGAGTTGTCTCCTTTTTTCATCCCTTCTGCTATATTTGCTTCTGTCTGGACTTTTGCCTGTCTTATCCTTTTGCTGGCTTCTCTCATTTTTTTCTTTTACAAATCCCAGTCTTTTTCCATGTTGGTTTCCTGGTATAACTTGTATGCCTTCTTTTTTTCTTTCACTATTGTAGACAGTTCCTTGATATACCATAGAGGATTTTGTCTTCTTTTCATATCGCTGAACCTGCTGGAGCATTGGTCTGTGGCTGTCTTGACTGCTTTCTTAAGTCTCCCTCACATGATATTAAGCTCTTCTTCTCCTGTCTCAATTAAGTCATTTCTTCTACTGGTCCTCATTTCTTAGAAGTCTGCTTTTTTAAAATCAGCACTTTTATTTTTGAGTGGCAGGTTGAAGCTAACCATGCAGTGATCACTGTTTCCCATATGGCACTCCATACTGATTTTCCTTAATTTTCTTAGTTTTTGTGAGGATCAGGTCAAGAATGGCATTTCCCCTTCTAGGGGATTTAACCAGTTGGCCCAATCATGCATCCTACTGTGACAATAAGAAGTCCCTGCTTCTTGCTATTGCCGCTGTTTTGCATGCTCCAGTTTATATCTGGGAGGTTGAAGTCCCCCAGCAGCATCTCTTCACCTTAGCCAGTCATTTTGTGTATTTTTTCTATTATGTCTTTGTCCCCTGTCTCTCCTTAATTTGGGGGCCTGTAAACGACATCAATTTTGAAGGTTTTTCCCTTGCCAGTATCTACTGTTAGTCACAATGACTCGGTGTCCCCAGGGTGTCCCTGCACCTCTGTGGCTTTTATTTCTTCCTGAATAAAAATGGCTACTCCTCCCCTTTTTTTACCCTGCCTATCTTTTCTGAACAGGTTTTATATGGGTACAGCTGTGTCCCAACCATGATGTTTCTGTCACAGCCACCCAGTCCGAACTTTCCACTTCCATGATGGCTGTGAGTTCGGGAATTTTGTTTGCTATACTCTTAATATTTGCAACCATTGCCTTCCAGAAATATGCATCCCCTTTTGCACTTTATTCCTGGACTGTTCCAATCTGCTGTTTCAGTCCAAGAGATTTTGGAGGTTACTTTTTTTTTGAGGAATGGTAACTGATACATCTATGGTCGAGATGAATGTTTTCTCGGTTTCCCTTTCTGGGGATGTATCTGTGCCTTCTCCCTTTCCTTACTGGTGTGGTCTTTACCATACTCTTATATCTGCCCCATCCTCATTTGAATCCTCCCATTGTTTTCACATAGATCACCTCAACTAGCAGCCTATTCCACACTCCATCAGCCTCTCTGTGAAAAAACATTTCCTGGTATCTCACATGCCTGTCAAGGCACAGTAATGGGACAACCAGGTCCCCCAAGGGATAAAAATGTACAGATTTATTAATTGCAAACAAAAAAAAATGTATAAGAATCAGTAAGGGCTGAACTACAAAGTCACAAAAGTAGGAAAATAAAATGTTAGGGTAAAAAGCTCCACCATTCTTCATAACTGTATGGTGTGATGTTCCATGGAGTTTTAACAATTGCTTGAACTAAGTTTGATGACATCTTTCAAGGCACAGTTATTCACAAAATACAACATTTGGGTAAAAAGTCCCCTTCATCTTTATGATTTTGTGATGTGGTGTTTCTTGAGATTTTAACTGTTGTTCAAAGGAGCTACTGTATGTCATTACCCTAACTTTGTAACTTTTACCCAAATTATGTATTTTACAACTTTTGTGGTTTTGTGTTTCAACTACTGATTCCTAAATATAGTTTTTTTTCCTTTTTATTCTCATTGTAGAAGAATCATCAACATTTGTGTGCCTTGACCCCTATCCTCCATATAGAGATTCACCCGTGCCCCATCCACATCTTCCCCTTGCCCAGGCTTATCCCCCTTGATGGGGACACCAGGGTGCTCTCCTCCCCAATGGTATCTGTAGGCTGAGCCCTGGATTGTCCTCCAGGTTGAAGCCATGGGAAATGGGACACCCCTTGGTGGATATGTAAGGCAGTGGAGGATGGTGGCAGGGTTGTGGCGTCTGGCCAGGAGTTGGTGATTTTTGCTTCTGCCCTGGGGATAGTGATGTGCAATTCTGACCAGCATTCATTCCACCTCCCAACGTTTTGGTGCCAGCCATGTGGCATCCCCCAGCCTCCACCAGGGGACCACAAAGCAGCAGACACTCTTCCCCCTCCCTCCTGGAGAAGGAGAACAGTCCCATGGATGCTCGCTCCTTCTTCCCCTGGCTGGCCCTCTGATTCCTGGTTCTGTTCCCGAACCCAGGTCATTGGTGTCGCAAGCATAAATTCAACCACTGCGCCAGTGGGCCAACAATCCAGTTTAATTTTTAACATTTATTTCTTGCGGGTGGTGTATAAATATGAGGCATATGAGGTATCCCATGAGCTGGCTAAAAATATTTTATTTATTTTTGTTTGCAGGATTTCACTTCTTTTGATCTCCTGAGTAGTGGAACTATGATTTCATTCTGTAAAGGTCAGTCTCTGCAGATAAAACTAGAAGTGTCATTTTTAGCCAGCTTATCTCATTTGTTATATATGGAATGATGACACTTTTCCATCAGTGGAGTTTCTACAGTAGCACCAAGATCCTAGTACTGATTAAAAAGAATTTCTTTTAAAAGGTTGACTCTGGACCTTCCCCCCTTTTGATGCATCAATCCACTGTTGTGATGCACACTGATATTAACACAACCTAATGACCACATTCAATTAAAGCAGGATGCAGTCCAATCATTCCATATGAGTCTAAGTAAGGACATTATTTAAGAATTCTGATCCAATTTACAAGCATATTTCTGAATTTCCAAACCAAATTTTAGACAGTGCTCTGCAGTACCTACAGCATGTATTATGATCGTACTTATGTTTTGTAACCTATGCTCTGAATTTCTCCATTTACGTATACTTGTTTTATATGCACCCTGTACAGTACCAATTTGATTTTGTTACCTTTCCTTTAGATCTTTACTTTATGTTTGCTATAATCTTTGCTCTGTACTTCACATTATGTATAACCATTTGATACCTTTACTGCTCATCATTGGTTTATGATTGTGTTTTACCAGGTCACACCTGAAATTAGGCATTTTACTGTCTATTAGAAACTGGGTTAAAATCCTGAAATCCGATTTTCTGACATCATTCACAAGGTATAAGTTTATTAGGCAACAGTGTCATCTAGAAAAGAGCTGGTATTTTTCCTGCATGAGGACTATTTTAGATATAAAACTCATCTTTAAATGTTTTAAAATACTTCTTTTTTTAAATGTTGCCACAGAAACAGCCCATTCTGTAAGTGCAATGAGACCATTCAGTGTTTTGGGTCTGGGGGCTACCCTCACTTTCAGTGCTTACACCCTGGCCATATAGGTTCCCCCCAGTACCCCACACCCAGCTGGGTCTTATCACTTATGTGCACCTACCCAGTAACCAAAAGCTAACTAAATAAAAATAAATAATGTAACTACACATAAAAACATGCGCTGCAAATAGTCCAGAATGCAAGGAATATTTAGAAATCCAAAGCCACTGCATACCCTAATGTGAAAGGAGCTCATAACATGGTTTGAGAAGAGGGTACATTAGCATTGCACAGGTCTGAGTTTAGCATTATCGTAACATTGAAAAATAGTCAGAGAACTAATTTATAATGATTCTGACTGAACAAACATTATTCTCTATTAAGCATACTTTGCTGCATCCACAATGCATTAACATTCTTGAAATAGTATGAAAAAGGCAAACTTCTTTGCAGAGTGGCCTATGCTTGCTGTAACTCCAGGTAGGCAAGAGAATTCATAGCAGTAGATTTATAATAGTCTAACCTAGAGCAGACATAGACCTAGAGTAGGACACTGATAATCCAGTCTGCTAGCCAACATTGCACCCTACTGCTCTTGAGATGAGAAGAATGTTTCTGATTGAGGTGGATAAACTCTTTTCTTGTTACTAGATGACAATAGGTTCAAGTGTCAGGTGGTCAGCTCTCCCTCCATCTGTTGTTTAGTAGACAAATGAGAGTCAGAAAAATGTGGGTTAAAACAATAGAACATCACTGGAACCAAACTGATTTTACTTGATAGAGGGCCTATGTAAACAGCATAAAATGTAAATCCGCTTGAAACAAAGAATCTGTCATTTCTGTAGAACTGAAAAGAGTAAACTAAACAATGTGGTAAATAATCTTACTGGTAAGCTGGGCATGCACAGTACAATTAGTTAAACTCATTCACATGATTTTGTTTCTTTCTGTTGAGTCCTTTCAGAAAGTGACCACTCTTTGTTTCTCAAACTGTTACTTTATCTTGTTGAGCTCCTTAACTCCATGGTTGCACTCCCTTTGAATATATGATCCTGGTAACAATCATGGCCAACTGTATCGTTCTGGCTCTGGAGCAGCACCTACCAAAAGAAGACAAGACACCCATGTCTCTGCGACTGGTAAGTATTATGTAACCGTCTGCTTGTCTGATGCCCTTTTCTTCTGCTTCTGCATAATTGTATTCTTTTTTATGCAAGTCCCAGCTGTTGGCATCTCAGGCTCTTGTGGAAGGATCACCCAGGGCACTTTCTCTAGAGGTCTGACAGTCTCACATTTAATATGTTGTAAGTGTGATATGCTAGAATCTGAATGTAAGACTTTAAAATTTGATTTCATTTCATAAATCAGTCAACCAGTCAAGTTCTCACCCCAAGCAGCCAGTTAGTTTGAAAAACTTCACCAGAACCCACTGGGCAGGCATGAAGACTTTCTGATTGCATCTGGTAGCCCATCCTTCAGGCACATAAGCTTTCCATCCATAAGTATGTTAGTGTATTTGTATAACCTTTTGCCCTCACAATCTTTTGTTACAGGTACTGCATTAAAGGGGAAATAAGCACTGCTGCATTATCACTCAAATGCGCACATTTGTTCTCTTTCTGTATCTCTCTCTTTTTTCTGTCTGCATGAGCTTTGAAAAAGCTTTGTATATATCTCCCCACTGCACCATTATAGATGAACTCTTTAGTGACACCATTGGCCAGGCACCTAGTTTTCCACAGTACTTCAGTCCTGGTTTCTGTGGCAGGGTTCCTAGGCTTCTGCAGCAGCACTTTTTTATTCCTGTAAAATAATTTATTCATTTCTGTGACAGAATGCAGTCCAGTCATTGGCTAAAAATTGATGCAGTGTATTGATGACATGCTGAAGGGGGGCTTCAGGATAATCCAAGAGGGGAAGGGAACCAAACACAGTGGAAAAAACTATACAGTATATTTGAATGAAAATTCATCAAGAGCAATAAATTCTACAGCACTATATATATTCTGCAGCTGATGCATGTTATGCAAAACATTCTGCAGCCATGGAATCAAAGGATTTCTGGAGCCTTGTTCATAAGATACAGCTAGGGGCTCCTGAGGCTAAAGTTGCTCTATGCATATGTTGGTACAGTACTTCGATGAAAATTGAGCACATTGAAGAACTGATACATTTTCATCAATCCAGCATTCTTTTCAAGTGGTGGTATTAAGGCTGAGAGTCACTGACTGATTATAACTGATGAAGTCACTGGTTGGATCACCTACAGTGGCACAGTAGGAGGTAAGACTACATGTAGAGCTGGTTTTAAAGACAAACACCAAAAACAGCATGCACACAAATCTGAGTGCCAACAGTAAACAAAAAAAAATAGTTTACTGGTAAACGATAAGCATGAAAACACACACATACAAAAAAAGCATGTCACTAAATATGCTGACAAAGCATGTTAATACAAAATGCTAGGGCTTTTTTTTATTGTGCATGTATGCCACTCTTTACTGGTAACCCTGTTTTACCATTTGCTATCTTACTCCTGCATGCACCATTTTTTGTATTTTTATTGTTGGCACTTGGCTTGTCATGGTGGCATCTGTCTGTTTGAACTGTGAGCACAATCCGGTTTGTATATGTTTTGCTTGTTTTAAATACCAGGGACACAGATAAAAAGCAATATACTGTATAAGCAGCCTGTTGGTGCAGCGGTGGAGCTACTACTTGTAATGCCAGCAGCCCTGGTTTGGGAAGAAGCTGGAGGGTTGGCCGGGGGATTGACAATCCCACAGGATTTTCTCCTCCAAGGAGGAGGGGGGCAGTAGACTTTGCTGTCATACTACCACCTTGGTGTCCATAGGTGGCAGTTCTGATGGAGCAGCTTACAGGAGGGAGGATGTGAGCTGGTACAGTATGCAGCCATACAATTATATGCACCTGTCCATATGCTACCCTCATTTCTGACATTAGTCAAGAATGGGAGAAACTGCAGGCAACATCCCAAAGTGAGGAGAATAACACCTCTGCCTCTTAGGCCCTGACCAACCTACTGACCACCCTCACCCCACACTTTACAGGTAATAGGTGGGATCCCTGCTATCCCTGATGGAAGCAGCCCATTGTGGACCCCCTGGGTGAGAGCAGAAGTACTGCAGATAGTAAGGACAGGGCTGTGAAATAGGTGAGGGGGAAAAGGGGTAGCATCCGGTCAGGGGGACAGAAAACATACATAAAACATGATTTATAGAGAAAGACAAGGGGTGCATAGATTAAACTGGGAATGTGAAAATTCTTGCCTTCTCCTAATTAGTTCATGCTAATTTTATGATGGCACACACACTTTCTTTCTATTATCATCATCATGACTTTAGGATAAAGACATAAGAATACTATCCATTGAGTTGCATAGAAAGGGTCAGTAAAATTAAGAAGCTATTAAGAAAGCTCAGTAGATCTTGTGTTCAATTCCTTTTACTCACTCAATCCAAACATACTGATACAGTAGAACACATTGAGAGTGGCTTGCAACTCAAGAGCCTAGAATGATGTAAGCTGTGTAATAATGTTCTGAAAAGATGCGAGAAATGCCAAACAAAGGTTGAGTATTATGAATATTGAAGTGCTATAAATTTGTGAAGGTAATTTCTGAGGAAAATTCTAGTTTGGTAATGAAAAAATGCCAACAGTCACAGAAACAGTGCAAACTCTAAAATGTTATTGTCAAGAGTTGAGCCACTGACTCTGTGGTGAAGTATTTCCTACAGAGGGGTGGTAGAAAGTATGCCTTGTGGAGATGATGACAGTTCCACATTTGGAAAGGAGATATATACCACATTTGGATTATTTCAGTAGTGAAGCTGAGGAACTGAGAACCCTCAGCTGGGAGCTGAAGACACCAAAAAGTTGTTAAAAATTCACTGCAACAGAAAAATGATTTTGTTATTAGTATTTATTATTGACATATCTCATCTGTGACTAAACTTGCAAAGCAATCTGTTTTATAACTCAGCAAGATTATACATGTGTTTTAAATTAGTTTCCTATACCTTGCTATTTCCTGAGGAAAAAAGCTCACACACAGTTGTTACTATGGGCCAGATAATTACGTTTAATTAACTTCTGATGCTTTCACAGGTAAAGGGTGAAAAAGCAAAGAAGAGTAGGGGTTGCTAAATGGCAGTGTGAAATGTTCACAATGTGATTAAGGGCATAAGAGGAATGACAATTATATTGCAAACTACCTTTACCCAGTTTCTATTTAAATACTGTCTATTATTATCAAAATTCAGAAAAAAGTGTTTGCAAAATTCAGAAAAAGTAAAAAAATTATTTTAAACAATCATGTAATTGTATGCATCAATACAAAACAATAGTATCAATACATATAGAACAGCATTAATGAATAAAAACTATAGCAATAAGGCTGATTCTTAATAACCTGACTCCAAAATGTAATTTAAAAAAATATGTTTATAGACCTAACAATTCCAAACATTGACCTTTCAAAAATAATTTCATTAAACTAGGTTAACTTTGGAACTGTTAGGGTTAGAGACTTATTTTTGTAAATGAAAACTTGGGGTCAGTTTAGATGATATATCGATAAATGGTGTTACTGCAGCTTCCATACATTGATGTATTAAAAAATGGTTCTCATCATGTTTTAGTATCCTGTTATTTTTAACAGCATATGTTATGGCCATACATAGCCAGGTATCAGCACATCAATACTGTATCATTATACCCTATTTACTGTGGCCTGGATATTCAAAGGGGTTGCGCCTGGCAACAGAGTTGCTCCAGTGCAACCCCACATTGCACTTTGGTGGGATATTGACAGGGCTGCCAGGCACTGCGTAAATCCTGATTTGCTGGGGTGCAATGTAATTGTATGAGGCACAGATGCAGGGGGTGTGCCCATGCATATGTTGCACATCCTGATATTCAGCCCAGGATGTGTGGCAGAAATGGTGGCGCAACCCTGCAGTGCACCACATAGGAGGGATCAAATTTGAGCCTGTGAGGAGTGAGAACAAATCCCAGCCACCCACAGGTGGGCTGCTGTATTGCAGGGTGCAACACAGCAGCCGCCAGCCATGGGTGGCCACCCACCCACCCAGAACACCGTTCTTAAACACACACATCACCCTGGAGGTCTAGTGGTCCCCCCTTCCTCCTGATTCTCTGAGTCCCTGATCAATGTAAAAGAAGACTGTCCCTGGTGGTCCCCCCTTCCTCCTGATTTTCTGAGTCCCCAATCAATGTAAAAGAAGACCATCACTTGAGGCTCAGTGGTCCCTCTCTGCCTGTTGCTGCGATCATGGTACATCGCTGTCATAAATATCCCTGGTGATCCAGTGGCACCCCCACCCATCCCACCCACACAGAACCCTTTCCCACCCCACTACCCCATCTTTGGTGGGTGGCAGCAACCCACCCCATATTGCCTGGCTGCCTGCTGAATGATAGGTACAGTATGGGCTGTCAGCCCGTTAGTCCCCAGTGTGAATCAATTTGCTTGCAGGGCATACTGTACTAGACAGTCCCAAATATGTGAATGAAGTCATTCACATATTGGGGACTATCTAGTACAGTATGTGCTCCTTGCAAGCCCATTGGCCCAAGATTGGGGACCAATGGGCTGACAGCTCATACTGTGTCATTCTCGGTGGGCGGACAGGCAGTGTGCAGGCAGCTGCCGCCACCCACCAATGACGAGGGTGGGTGGGGGTGGGCAAGGGTTCTGTGAGTGGAGGAGGTGGAGTGCCACTGGATCATTAGGATATATTTGACGGTGATGTACCACGATCGCGGCGACGTGCAGGAGGGACCACTAGACCACCAGGGATGGTGGTCTTTTACATTTATGGGAGAATCGGGAGGGACGGGGACCACTTGACTACCAGGGACAGTCTTCTTTTACATTTATTGGGGAATCAGAAGGGGGGGACAACTTGACCACCAGGGAAGGTATTCTTTTACATATATCAGGGATTCAGGGAATTGGGAGGGAGGGGGGCACCACTAAACTACCAGGGGCTGTCATTTTGTACATCTACCATGATTGTGGCTATGGGGCAGGTGGTGTCCCGGGATCCCCTCTGCACATGTCATGCAGTGCAGGGTGTCAGGCACAAGTCACAGGGCTGTCCTGTGCAAGGCATGCAAATGGGGCCATAATGACATGCAAATGGCCCCAATTGTACCTTGCATATATTATGGCCTCATTTGCATGCCCCCCACTAAATATCACGGGTGATGCACCTAGCGTAACTGCACTTGCACTGGTACGTCCCCGTGCTCCCTATCTGTGGTTTGCGCTGGTGCAGTGCCACTGCACCATGCACAGTGCATACCATGTTCAACAGTGCTGCGCCATGGCACATCACCATTGAATATCATCTGGTCCTGTCCCTGGCACATCCCAGTTGCTCTGCACCCAGGTTTGTGCCACTGCTCGGTGCAATCTGAATATCTGGGCCAGTATGTTTATCCCACTTCAAGCTTTGATTTAAAAATGTTAAAGTTTTCAAAATATAATTTCAAGCACTATAAAATACTGTAACAACATACCTGGGAAATAGCTGGAAGATATTAGCGATTGTTCTGTTTAAAAATAAATACACTATTATCTAGGTTTCTTGTCCTCTTATTTTCTTTATTGGTATGCTGTGTCAAATACAAAAAATAATCAATTTTTATAGTTTAATCTCATGATTCTAAATCAGTTTACATTTCTCATATGCTAATTTTAGAACAAATACAAATCTTACACTAGAGCTGTACAAAGTGTATGAATTCTGTGCAATTCATGGAGGTGTCTTCTGCCTCCTTGACATTTTCCCACAAAGGGATGGGGTACTCAGCAAAGTTGAGGAGTATGTACTTCTTGGGAAGGACAGAGTGACATGACTGCAGTGACCAGACTTGTGAAAAATCATACAACATTCACAGTGAATAACATTTCAGTTAATTTTTGTTTCTCCATAAAGTGCAAATATGAGCATTTTGCAAGTGAAATTAAAACTGACAGTAGCTCTACCCTCTTGCCAAACAATTATAATTTATGTCACCTCTCCATCATTTCTAGTATGTCTTCAAGTACTACATACAATTTTGCCTTTTCTATACCCCCAGTTTTGCCCTTAAAGAAATAATATGGATTGCACTTTGGTCAATAAATGTTACTCATTTGTTGCCATAAGCACCATTCAGTAAGCTCACAACGAGACAGCTTCTGAATCCAGTCCGTCTCATTCACTGTTCCCAATGATTCCTCCCTGATTGGCGGGAATTGTTCCTAACTGCTTTCTACAGGTAGGGATACATGTTTTCTATACAGTAACCAGAGCAGAACAGATATTTCAGAACTTCAATCATTTTTTTGGGGTGGGCTTTCACTAGTGTTGCACATGAAAACTGCTTATGCTGGAATTCTCTGGGATCTGGGGGAAATTTTGCTTGAGGTAGAATAGGACTTTTCCCCTCAAAAATCATGAAAAATGTGACTTTTTCCAATTGATACAGAATTCTGCAGAACATGGCAAAATTCTGCAATTTCAAGTTTTCCTCAAGACATGCATCTGAGCTTTAACAAACAATACAGTTCACATTTAAAACTCACAGTTTACTTAAAAAAAAGAAATAAATAAATACAGCTCTTTTTGTAGAATTCTGTAGAATTCACCACACAATTCTGCCAAACTTTTTTGAAGTGGAATTGTGATTCTACTGGAATTCTACCAGCAGAATTTCACATACTACACATACCTAAGCACATCTCCTGCTATAGTATCTTATTTTTTTGAAAATCTCCTCTATATCTTTTACCAGTTTTTCCCAATATTTTCAGAGCTTACTACAGCTCATCATGTCTGACTGGTCAGTTTATTTCCACATCACATTCTCTCCACTGTTTCCAAGCATACAAGTATAGCACACTTTCCACTATACAGTAGGTATTGTTTTACATACACTAACAGTACTTTTTTCAGCTTTTTTCTTGAATTGCTGCTCTGGCTTGCCTGACAGCACCCCTCCCCCAGCCCTGTCTCAAGCCGTCTCATGAACTCAAAGGTTATCAGCCACTTGCCCAGGACCATGTCTGTAATGACTGGGCCTGCAGATGGTGTTGGTAGAATGACAGACCACGTTTTTTTTTTCTTTTTTCTCAAGTTTCTGTTTTTCTCCCCAAGCATGCCAGTGGGCAATGATGCACACACACTTGCATGCCTGGCACATTGCTTCTTCCCTTAAACTCTTTTATATTCTTCCACCTGCCTTCTGGTAAGTGACAGCCAAACAGCAAGATGCAGCATCCCCCCTCCCTGATGAAGGAGAGCTGTCCATAGGATGCAAGATCCCCCCCACTGATCAGCCACCAAGCAACTGGAGTCCATTCCCATTAGCTCTGTCTCTGTACTCCTGTACTGGATTGGCCAAGTAGTAGTCCTTTTGATTAATTTTACTAGACAATTATTGATTTCTTTTTCTTTTCAGTGTTGATGTTTTAACAAATAATCTTTTATCTGGATTGATCTGTGCCATGTAAGGAATTCTTACAAGTGTTTCTGAGTTTTCTATGTTCCCTTCATTGATTTATTTTTTTCATTCATTTTATTTTTCACCAGGAGAATGACTGGGCACAGTCCTTTTTCAGCCATGCCTGACATAAAAGTACAAGACAATAACATATTAAATACAGAAACAAGACATACATATACAGATTAAATAATACAATAAAGGACACAATAAAAAGTGCACAGTTCAAATATTATCAGAAGAGCAATGAGTTATTTGACTACAGTGAGAAACAAGCATTTGTTTAAAGTGCTTTGTGCTTTTAGCTTTATTAGTGATTTGTGATAACGTGTTTAACAGTTGTGGGCCATAACATGTAAATGATTGTTCAGTCTGAGACAATTTATGTGAGTTTGTGCAAAATAGAGAAGCCTCAGTATGCCTGGTTAGGTAAGTCACAGTGTATTTTAAGAACCTGTCATTAAGGATATGAGGAGACCCCCTGTGAAAAACTGAAAAAGCAAACATTGCAGTGTTATACTCAGTTCTGTGCTCTGGAGAGTAAACATTCATCCTATTATACAATAGACAATGATGTATTCTAACTGAGGCCCTTAGGCCAAATCTGCATATGTTATTTAATGTAAGTTGGTATTTCATCAGAAAAGAGCTACCCTGTTCAGAAAATAAAGGGGCCCCATAATCAGACACTGGCAACAGTATTTGCCTTGCAATAAGTAGCCTAGCCTCATCTGTCAAAGTGTTAATATTCCTATACAGGAAACCTAACTTTTGATAGATTTTTTTTACCTATAATATCCAGATGTCCCAATAAGTTTAGTGTTGTGTCCAAATGGACACCCAAATATTTAAATGCGTCCACTCGGGATATCAGAACATTGTTCACTTCACTATCTGGAAAGAATACATAAGTTCTAGCCTTTCCTACCTTTGGAAATAATGATAAATGCTGTTGGGGCCACAGTTTGGATCCCTTCATACATATTAGATCAAAACTATTTTATCTCCCAATTAAAAACAGTTCTTTATGTCAACCATGAATCTAAACACCTTGTGTAGTTTCAAATTTCTGTATAAAGTGGGTGTGGAAAATTCACTTCTGGCCCTGTTTTTGAAATCTTTGGGGATGATAGGTTAACATTAGCCAGTTTCTTTTTTTTTTAATTCAAAGTTTATTGAGTTTATACATGAGTATACATCATAAATGTTGTACATTGAATAGATACAGATATACAGCAATGAGGCACTGCTCCCAATAATAATGGGCCTCTACAGTTTAATGTCTCCAGTCCTGAAAATCAAAACAGGGCCCTTGCAGCCTAATACAAATTATAAATCATGCATTTATAAAATAAAATAAAATGGAAACTTGCTGATTTTAGATATCCAAGGGGGCCGGGTCTTGTCCCCTAAAATGGTGTTAATATCTCCCTTACAATGCAAATACCAGGTCTCATCTCCCAAGCAATGAGCGTGTTCCCTCGAGCTTTATGAAAGGAAGTCAAATGGGGCCAAAGAACAATTACAACTAAATGGAGAAAGTGCTCTCTTTCAGCCAAAGTTTTTGTGGCAAGAGTGAAGATTCCCCCGATGTAGTGTAACAATGTCTCCTTTGGAGAAAGGCTCTCCCTTGCATCCAGCCAGTAAATGTGAAAAAAGGCACTCTGCAGCATAGAGCCATGGGCATTGGTATTCAATTGAGTTAAGTCCTTCTGCAGGCTGACATAAGACAATATAAACCAAACCAACAGATTTAGGATCTCTATGTTTTACCATTGATTAGTACCTGCAGATACCAAGAGGCTTTCAGCGATAGGTAAATAATGCAGGGCGCTTCTGTTAAAGTAAATCCATCACAGGGTCTACCTCCTCAAAAGAGGACCAGGATCTATCCAGTTGTACTTGGAGCTTTGCAGGGTATACCATACGAAACTTTATTCCCAAGGCTATACACTTGGATACTATTGGGTGAAATAGTGTCCGGTGCTGTCAGACAATTGCAGGCAGATCTTGTGTTACCCTGATCTTTTGTCCTTCCCACAGAACATCTTGTATATCCCTCAATTTTTGTAATACATAATGCTTCTCTTGAAAGTTGAGGAATTGGCAGATTAGTGGTCTGGGTTGAGCATTAGGTGGAGGCATAGGCCTAAGGGCATGGTGTGCTCTCTCCAGGATATACGTTGGCCCAAAGGCGGGAATGCCAAGCTATTTTTGTCAGTAATTTTTGTACAAATAAAAGAGTTTCCATCCCTTCCTCCATCTCAGGTATTCCAATTATCATATCATTATTATGACAACTTCTCCCTTCTAAGTTTTCGATTTTAGCTTCTAGTTTTTTAATGGTCTGGTGATTTGTGGTGATGAGCGCATCCATTCTGTCTGTCCACTTCTCTACGGAGATACTGTGGGCCTCATTGTCAGAAAATCATCTTGTGATGTCTTCTAAAGCATCGGAAATTGCCTTCACCACAGAGACAAGTGACAGATTTCGTCCTTGAATGGTTGGAACTCAGAAAGAAATCATTCCAAGGTAAGGAGGGTCAATTCTGTGGCTGCCAGAGGAGAGGCTGAGGGTGACTGTGAGCATTCTGTAGTAGTAGGATTGGCCCTCGTCTTCTTTGGCTGTTTTTCTGGTGTGACAGGTGACGTATGCCAAGGTGCTGCCTGTCGCATCTCTGCTTCCATTCTTCTCCAAAATACTTCTTCTGGTGAATGGGGTAAAGTTCTGTAAGCTGTCAGACCCTGTTTTTTAGCAATTCATTGGAAAGATTAATAGAATAAATTGAAATAGCCAGTCGTGTGAGAGGAGCAATAGCGGAGCATGTCCTTTTCAGTTGCAGTAGTAGCCACAGACACTGCCAGCTATTTCCTGAAATTTCTGTGATATTTCCAGAAATATCTCATGCTTTCTCCATTTTCACAGTAGGGGCAGCAGAGAGAAACTCTTTAGAAGTTTTGCGAAATATCTGGACGTAGCTGGCAATGTCTGTGGCTGCTACTGTAGCTGCATCATGTGACTCAACATTAACCAGTTTCTATGATACCTCCTGCACTACATCTAAAGGTAAAGGCATCCCACTCATAATCTCAGACTGCTCTCAGAATGTTGTCTACAACACTCCAGAAATTCACATACTGCTGAGCTTTTATTATATTTATTTATTATTGAGGGCCTGGAGTTTTGTACTGTAATAAGCTATTACATATTTTGTTTTCCAACTTCAGGAACTCTTTCCAGAATAAAAGGGTCTTGATACCTTGCTACATTCTCTGCTCATCTCATTTCTTCACAATCTGACTAGATAACTGGTGACAACAGTACTATAGTGTGAGCTACTGTACATCTAGAGGATCTGTCCTAACATCTCAATCACAGGGATTTCTGACTTTCCAAAGTTCTGTGCTTTAAAGTAAGATTTTGTAGTCTAAAAAGCAGAGGTGTCACTGCCCACGGTTATAAGTTATGCTGTCTTCATTTTAAAAATATACAGTGGGCCTGATTCTCAAAGCCCTGGGTTTGACGCAAGGTACCTGTGCCAAACACTGCGCCCTGAGCTATTCTCAAAGGCAGCTTATGTCAACTGCAGGCTGCCTGCCCCCAAAATAGGCATACACTGCCAGTTCAATGGAAAAAGGGCTGCCATATGGTGCTGGGGGGCATTGGGCTGACACAAGCTGCCACATCCCCATAAGTGGGACTCTGTAAACTCACTCTGAGGATATAATTCTAAGTACCCTTAGACCAGCCAGGGCTGGCCTAAGGGTACTTAGAATATTCTCCTCGGAGAGAGTTGCCTGTGCGTGACAATGTGCCTCAGTCTTTGGTCCCGATGTTTTCAACAGTAAGCATTCCCTTGCACCCCCTAAATGAAGATACCAACAGGGATCAAGGTAGGGGGACCACCAGAGTCTAGACCAGTGCAAGACTGCCCCGCAGCTTGTGGTAGGTCCTCCCGGTGTACTGTCTGTTCGGTGCTCAGTCATGTTTTCTGTAAACCAGAGGACTTATCTGCCAGGACCCTGCCCCCCTTAGAGAAGTGGCCACAGGGTCCCTGGTGCACTGGTCTTTGGCACAAGCTGCTGTTTGCTGCAGCTTGTACTGATCTGAGCCCATTTTAAGAATCAAGCCAAGTATGTTAATTTTCCACTTTCTTTCAGTAAAGTGTTCCATCTTGAGTCCTCAGGGAGGTTGCTCTAATACTTACTTGGATTAAGTTTCATTTTCAGTTTTTTGTTCTTTAGGTTCATTCCTGAAAACAGCAGTATTTGTTAGTCACTGTGTAGTTTTCTTTTTTTCCAACAATCATTTTTTCAGGAAGATAAAATCAATATGCCAGTTCTTTTTTCTTTCACTCCTGAATGAAGCTAAGAGATGTTGAAGTTTTTCAAAGTTCCCCATGCCTGTGCTATATATGCCATGAAAAAAAAAATGTAATATTTTGGTGTGGTCCTGTGCTGTGCACCATTAGAAAAAGGTGGTAGCACTGTCATAACACATCCACAGTATGAATCTAGTATGTACTTTCAACATTAACCTCAATGGAAGAGAGTTTTAAAAATTGCAGGTGGTGACCATCTTTAATGACTTGAGTTATTCATTACAAAATTAGCAATAAATGTTGACTTAAAATATCTAAGAAAATTAAAATATACTGATGATGACTAAGGATGGCAAAAGTATATTTTAAGAAAAAAAATATGATAACATTTTCTGCTGACTAATTAATATTTCTGCTTGAAGGGTTTTTATGGAGTTACTTTTTCTCCAGTGACAGTTTTGTCCTTCAGACTGCTTCTGTATCTGTGAACATTTAACCTGAGACAGTTTTTTGTCATTTTGCATTACTTCACCCTTTCATTCTACATACATACATACATTTAAAAAACTACCTGTGTCTGTTCCTATGCTATGAGTAGACAAGATCAACCCAACTTTTCAGTTCACCCCAGGCCTTAAAATATGATTAGCTGAAAGCTGGTCCTCTCCTCACAGTAATCCATGCTTTTAGTGGCCAATGGTAGTCCAAACCCAAGCTAGATAGATGGGTCCACCCCCAGCCCACCAGAGAATACAATTTTTTTTGAAGTTGATATTTTATTGTAATTATTGTGATTATACATACAAATACACTACATTCTCAAATATACATTTACATAAATTCTTAATGAGAGAAGAAAAAACATGTTGTCTGAAGTATTATACAATGATATTAAAGGGGAAAACAAATGTTGAGAAAACAATATGTAGTAGTACAATCTGTTTGATAGAGAGAAAATATGGCAATTTATGGTTCAAGGGGTAAAAGGAGTAGATACAAACAAGAATTATGAGCAGTCGTGACTGTACTTCCATTATGCTGCAATTTAATACAAGTATGTGTAAGATTGTATAAAGGAAGAACATAAAAAAGAAAAATATCTAAGAAAGTAAACAAGAATGAAGAGGGGAAAGGGAAGAAGAAAAGGAGATAAAAAGATAGAAAGAGAGGAGATGAAAAAGGAATGAAAGAGCTAGACACGAGATTCCAATGTGAACATATAACAACCCATGGATTAAGTGACAACATGTGTAGACGTGTTTAAATTTTTAAAATAGTCCTGCCAGCATTTATTATATAAATTAAGTCGGTAAGAGGCTAAGTGTGACATACGATCAAGGATGGCATAATGAGATAGTTGTTTGAGAGTATCCAGGAGGGTGAGAATGACGTTGGATCTCCAATGCATTAGTATAAGGCATTTAACTTGAAGGAATAGTAGGGATAACCACCTATTCTGAGAATAAGATATTTTGTATGAATGAGCATTGAAAATACCAAGTATGCAATGTTTTTGATCTAATGCAAAGGATTGACGAATCACTTTCATTGCAAAGAAATGAATATGATGCCAAAGATTGTGTATGGGAGGACAATGCCATAAAATATGTAGCAAATTTCCATTGGGGGACTTACAGCGCCGATTTTTATTGTTGTTCATTAAGCCCATTTTTTGAAAAATCTCAGGAGTTCTGTATCATAGATATAGAATTTTGGTTTGTATGAGTGAACTGCGAATATCCTTGAAAGATTTATGGCAGGATAGCCAGCAGTTATGCCATTGTGAATTGGTTATGTTATAATTTAAAAGGGTACTCCATTTACTTTTTGCAATGATAGATTGATCTTGAATTGTATTTCTGATATGTTTGTAAATGATACTATTTAATTTAGAGTTTGTTTTGATCCAGTTAGAAATAAAAGTATCATATATAGATTGATGAGGAATAGTAGGAAGATAAAGGTTCCATGCCGTGCGTAACTGTAAATATTTCCAGAAATCATCCTGGGGAAGATTCTATTGTTAGCACAGGTCAGAAAAGGATTTTAATTTGAGAGTCTGGGGTATAAGTATATCTTCCAAGAAAAAAATGCCCCTGTTTTTCCAATTATAACAAAAAATTGGGTGATTATCAAGAGTGGTGTTGTGGTTAACCCAAACGGGGGCATATATGAGAGGGGTTGGGTTGGATTTAAGGCATTTATGAATTATTTTCCAGTAGTATATAGATGATGCTATAGTAGGGTGAGATTTTAAATTGGGGGGAGAGAATTATAAATGAAGGAAGCGGTGACATTGCCTGGGCATAAAGATGTTTCCATATTGACCCACAACAGTGATTTATTGCTGGGTTTATTAAACCATTTGACAGTTTTGGATGTGCAAAAGGGCCAAAAACATGCTTGGAACCAGGGGAACGCGAAGCCTCCTTTGGACCAGTGAGAACGCAGTTTGTTACGACTAAATCTGGGAATTTTGCCTCCCCATAAAAAATTGCTAATTATATCATCAATTCTGACAAAAAAAAGTAGGGAGGGTTAAAGAGATATTAGAAAATAGATACAGTATTTTGGGAGCTATTGACACTTTGATAGTGGAGATTTTCCCATTGAAAGAGAGGTTAAGCAGTTTCCATCTGTTCAGAGTGTTTTTATTATTTGCTAATAACAGGGAAAGGTTGGTGTCCCATAGCTTGTCTAATTTAGCAGTGATCTGTATTCCAAGGTAAGAGATACCTTGAGGGGCCTAATGGAAACCTAATATTGTATTCATAGAAGGGTTACAAAAATTGTTCAATGACATTGTTTCTGATTTGTTTAAATTCAGAGTGAGCCCAGAAAGTTAAGTAAAGTTGCTAAGTAACTTAATTAAGGGTGGTCTTGAAATTTCAAGATTTTTGAGTAGAATGAGGAGGTAATCAGTGTAGGATAGTGAAGTACAGTGGGAATTACCCATAGGAATACCTTGGATCATGGAGGACTGATGAACAGCAGCTGATAGGGGTTCCATAGATAGAATAAAAAGAGTGGGGGATAAGGGGCACCCTTGCCTGGTACCTCTTTCCAGATGAAAGGATATGGACAGAGTAGAGTCAGTAATAACCCAGTCAGAGGGGAGGGTGTATAGTAATTGAATCCATGTACAAAATGTATTAGTGACACCAAAGTGATATAGAACATGATACAAGTAAGTCCAGATGAGAGAATCGAATGCCTTTTCAAAGTCGATGGCTATAGCTGCGGCAGGTGATTTAAGAGATTTAGATTTGTAGATTAAATTAAATAATGAGTGGAGATGATCAGAACCAGTTCTGTTTTTGATAAATCCAGCTTGGGAGGTGTGGACAAGTTTTGAAATTATTGATTCTAAACCAGTATTTAATATTTTGGCAAAAAATGTTCCCATCCATATTAAGTAATGATATTGGTCTGTAACTGGATGGGAGAGAAGGGTCTTTATCTTTCTTTGGTAGGATGGTTATAATGGCTTCTGTCATAGAATAGGGAAGTTTACCTTGTGAAGATGCCTCTCAGAAGACCTTAAACAGTAAGGGGCATAAGATGTCAGCTAGGGATTTATAAAAGTCTAAGGAAAAACTGTCACTCCCAGGAGCTTTACCAAATTTAAGGGAATTTAGCACTGCTTGTATCTCTTTTAGGGAAAAGGATTCATCTAGCAAAGCCATATCTTGTTGGGAGAGGTGTGGTAACTAAATTGTCCAGAAATTGTTGTATATATTCAGGTTGTGGGGAAGTGGGGTGAGAGTATAATTGTTGGTAGAAGGATTGCATAATATGGTTAATTAAGGGATTATCTGTATGAATTGTGCCTGAAGGATCTTTCAAACAGGCAATATGTCTCTCCATCTGTTGATTCTTGAGTTGATAAGTAAGCAGCTTCCCGCATTTATCCCCTTGTTCCCAGTAACGGTGTTTAAGTCTAAGGAGGGCAAGTTCAGCTTTCCTGGATATTAATTCATTGATTTTAATTCTAAGTTGAAGAATTTCAAGGTGAAGTTGTGAGTTATTATCTGGATTTTTTTTGTTTTATAATATTGGGTTTCTTTTTCTTTAAGAGATTTCTCTAAATTGACCAACTGCTGTTCCCTTAGTTTTTTCTTGTGTGCTGCATAGCTTATAATTTTCCCTCTAACTGTTGCTTTAAGTGCTTCCCAGATGGTACCTTGAGATACATCAGGAGTGTTGTTAAAGGAAAGAAATTCTTGGATTTGGGATCTAATCCAAGGTAAGAAATCGGGGTCTTTCAATAAGAGTGGGTCTAGATGCCAGGAGGGGGATTTAGGTGGGGGCCGGCCCCAAATAAGATGTAATTTTATAGGAGAATGGTCTGATATAGTAATCGGGATGATAGTTGTGCCGACAATTTTTTCAATGATGAATGGGGAAGAAAACCAGTAGTCAATTCTGCTATAAAATTTATGAAGCGGCGAGTAAAAAGTATAGCCGCACTGTCTAGGATGGTGTAGTCTCTAAATGTCAGTGAGACCGAAGTATTTCATTAGCATTGAGAGTGCAGAAATAATTCTGGGGTTGGAATCACACGAAGAGTTACTTCTGTCTAAATGTGCTTCCAAAGCTAAATTGAAATCCCCACCTAAAAGTACAGGAGAATTGTTAAAGTTACTGTTCATAATTTGTTGGGCCATATTATGAAAGAATTCAGGCGAATTAGAGTTAGGGGCATAAATGTTGACTAACATAAGGGGGCCTGCAGGGGTATTTAAGTGGGCTATAATCCATTTGCCATCTGAATCAAATATGGATTTGATAAGGGTCCAGTTAAGGGATTTATGTAATAGAATAGCAACCCCCTGTTTTTTCAGAAGTAGAGGAGGACGCATATACTTGACCGACCCAATCCCTTCTGAGTCTGTTGACATCCTCTATTAAAAGTTTTGTTTCTTATACGAAAGCAATATGAGTTTTATGCTTTTTGAGGTAAGAAAGTATTTGTCTTCATTTACAGGTGAGTTGAGTCCCTTAACATTCCATTAATGTAGAATTAGATCACTCATGTTAATGGGGAGATGAGTATGAAAACACAAATAGCAAGTAAGGGACTCATATTGAAAGGGCTAGACGATGTTACAGACTCAGAAAGGAGAGAGCTAGCACAGTCAAATTCATGCAGGATATTTAGTTTGTGGAAATATTTAAATCCTGGGTGAATGTTTCCATTGGGTCTCACAAGGAAGAGAGGTAGTAAAAAAGAATATAGAAGACATATATAAAGTTACTAAACAAAACCTATGCATATTATACTAACACACTATGAAGTCTTTAGGTAATATAGCAAGATATGAGTCAGTAAAATCGCCAAGACTCTCTCGTTATACTACACAGCATGTAAATAGTAAGTAAATCTTGAGAGAAAATGATCTTAAACCCAAGATACAAACTGTAAATTATGTCTATCAAGTTATAACTCTGACTACAACTAAAGTGAACATAATAATTCCCTGGGGGGGGGGACATGAACATCTTACCATATGTGAAAAGGGGATTACAGAAAGTATATGCAATCCCAGACATAGTAATACATCTTGAACCTAAGTTAGACTGGAAAAAAAGAACTGAGCTGAAACACTATTACAGCAATACAAACAGTATACAATCATGGTTTGCTAAGTCCTAAAATTGTAAGAACAGCTATACTTGTGCCATCTACTATGTACTTACTCACATAATCATAATGCTTAGACACAGAAGTATTTATGTAGGAGGAGTGTTCAGGTAAAATGGAGTGAGTAGGGTCCAAATAGTACAAGGATTTGTAGGGTGTCGAGGCATTACAAGATCCAAATTGTATGGGGGTGGTATCTGGTGAAAGTCTTGTATTGAACAGGAATGCGTAGTCATTCTGGCAATATGACATTTATATAAGTTGAGTTTGTTCAGGTTTAGAGGTGCTTCATATATTATTGATAAGTACTAGGTATTTAATAGTAGCACAGACGCAAGAATCGCCCCTAGGGAAGGAGTTGTTTTAACATAATGAGATTTCAAGACCTGAAGAAGGTCAAGCGAGCTCAGCTATAAAATTACAACACAGGCTTAAAAAGCCATATCATAAGGGCTTCGAGTCAGACTGTGCAATCTATTATTGATTGCTGCATATTGAGTAAAATAATAAAGATGAGACACATCAAAAATAGCCTGCAACGCCTAACTGTAGGGTACAACTGAAGACTTAGTGATAGATAAATAAAACAGTACAAGAAGTTGGTATACCATGGTTAAAGAAAAGGGAATTTAAAAGTTAGATAAAGGCGGGTTGGAGTGGGAAGGAGACTAGAGAAAAATATTAAAGTGTTTAATGTTAGTCTGGGATGTAGTAGTGGACAAAGGGAATATCTAGTTGAGGACCTCATTAATATAACCCCAATATACTGTAAATTTATGTTTATATATGGTAACAAATGTGTGGGATGATGTTGGGTCACAAATTAGTTAAGCAGGCAACCTCCCTTAATGGTTATGTGAGAAGGACATACTGATAAAAAGATGGTAGATACCTCTAAATGAATATAGAAAATCATTGAGCATGTATGAATTGGTCTAATATTATATAAGAACTGTCCCTTTAAAAGAAGAACATAGCCCGACATTAGAGATACTCAAAAAATACATTATGAGTAATATATGCAGAAATAGCTGGATGTACAGTATAATGTAGCAGACATTACATTGAGATAGAAAACTCCCAAACTGACACAATAAGATGCCTAAATAATATGACATGCTATTAAACCAGAAGCCTGTAACCACGATGTACAGCTTATCACTTTCCAAATCAGCTGTGTGCAATAGTATGCACACACAAGGAATGCTATGCACAGCTGCAGGGCAGACAAATTCTGATTGTGATCAGAGATCCGAGATTAAGTAGGCACTAACCTCCAGAGGTACTAATATATACACATGCCCAGGCATCATTTATAGGTTTGATTTCTTTTGAGCTTCCCCTTCCGTTTCTTTTTAGGAGGCTCTGTGATTTGAAAGGGGAGCTGGTCATCAATTCAGCACAAGAGGAATCAGACCTGCCACCCTGTAAAGCATCTCCAAGGTCGTTGCCGACAGGATCCACAGCTGATTCCGGGAGGTCTTCCTGAGATGAGTTTAAGTCCTCTTGTAGTAAAGAAAACTTACTGGAGAGGGTTAGGGGTGTAGTGAAGCCAACATGTCGCTCATGCTGAAAGGTAGGCCTAGAAGAAGTAGCATTTGCACAACAGGCATGTTTAGAAGAAGGTGGATTCAAGTTCTTTTTGTCTAGCAAATGGGCTGAGATTTGGACAGAAGGTGCTGCGTCAGCCTGGAGAGATAAGGGTTTCTCAGTGCATTCATGATTTGAAGCCATAATGTGGATGTGCCAGTCTGATTGGAATGTTGCAGAGAGTGGGAGAAGGGTCACATCAGTGTTTCCAAACGGGGCAGCTGGAGGCTGGGGTTCACCAAGAAATGCAGCCAAGGCTTCGGGAGTGTTGAAATATTTGGTTGAGTCACTCAGAAACAGGCGCATGATGGCAGGATAGCGCAGAACAAATTTGATCCCTCGTTGGTGTAGGGTAGCTTTAATAGGATTAAAAGCTTTGCGTTAATTAGAGAGTTTCTTAGAGAAGTCTCTAAAAATAGAAATTCTATGATCTTGCCAAATAAGAGTTCCCACTTGTTTTGCTCTATTGATAATCAGTTCAGTGTGGGCATAGTTTAAGAATCTTGCAATGATAGGCCTAGGTTTCTGATCTGGACCAGGCCTCCAGCTTAAAGTAGGGGTGTGATCTTTCAATAGTAAGGTCTTGACCAGGTGGGAGTTTGAGCAGGGCTGGCAGCACGTGTAATAGAAATGCACTAGTGTCTCTGAGTTCTGCATCTTCAGGAAAACCCAAAAATCTCAGGTAATTGCGTCTGTTTCTGTTTTCAGTGTCATCGATTTTATCTGGTAGGCTTTTGATAACTCTGTTTTGCTCTCTGATGGTGGCTTGCAGGATGTTAATCGAACTTTCATTTTGAGCAACTTTAACTCCTGCATCATTGATTTTTTTTTTTCTAACTCTTGCATGTTAGTGATGTTTTGTTGAGATGTTATTTTTAAGTCGTTAATTTCACAGATGAGCTGTTGAAACATAGTTCCCACTGTGCTGAGGGAGCTGTTTTGCAGGAGCTGCTCAGCCATTGTAGTAGGCCTTCACAGAGAAGCAGTATAAATGCAGAAAAATTATAGCTATAGAGTTATGATATAGAGAAAATAATTTACCAGATTTGAGCTATGATGTTAGTAAAATTATATTACACTTGCTGATAAACGCTGACAATCTGGGATCAGTAGGATGGACGATGATAGATGGTAGTCCCAGGGTGAAACCGAATTAAGCAGCCATCTTCAGCACAGCCAGGCCACACCCTCAGAATACAATTTTTTAATAATTAGGACCCCCCTCCTGATCCCTGATCCATGAATAGAGGTTGGTCAGTGTTAGTCAAAAAACAGGCAAGATAGTCAGATCCCTTCTTCACCCACCCTTCAGCGTACCACCTTCATTCATTTTACAGTCCCTGACTCTATAAGCGTGCAAACCACATGCTCAGAAGGGAGAACAGTAGGGTCTGTGATCCATATCATTAAGAGTCAGGAACTAACAAGGGATGGAGGACCCAACTAGCTAGTTTTGTTCCTTTTATTATTTGTTTTTGTTTACCAAGTAAGTGCACTAAGCAAAATGATCCCTGCTTCAGGTATGACCTAGATACCATTCTGTCTACCATTGGCCCACCAAATTGTGAATCATGGGTCCTGTGGACCCAGCTATTAAATTTTGGTACTTTGGGGCTAGAGAATAGATTAAGGAGAGGAGATTAGTTCAAAAAGATTGTGTCTGCTACTTGCATGATGCCAGAAGATTGCAAATTTGACCTATTGGTTCACCATCTATTACTACTGTGCAGACACGGCAACTGATTGGCCAAGGTTCCCTGGCATTTCATGGATTTGAGTATTACTTAAGCTATAAGGCAAATTCAAAGTCCTTATTATTAATGTAATTAAAGAGGAAAGGACAGAGATAAATATAACGATATTGACCCACTGCAAGCTTGCATTGGTTGTCGACCTTAGCTCATCATGTTGGATTGATGGGGTAACACTGCAATGCACCTATTAGATAATGAACAAATTAGCTGTTTAAGGCACCATTCAGTATCTGCCCTGCAGTTTGGGAAGGTGGGGGAAATACGTAATGAATTAAATTTTTTGCATTATATGTCCCTTTGGGAGGGGGGAAGGGGCCTATTGGTGGGTTCACTGGCTGGTTTTGGTAGGTTTTATGTTTTTGTAAAATAGCTATAAAAGACAAAAAGGAAAATAAACAAGTTGGAGTATATATTCATTTAAAGTTGATAAAAAGTGTTGTGCAATAGGGATATGATTTCTGCATTTTAGAAGCCAGGACAGTATGTAATTATACAGTATATACATTACTATAGCTAGTAGTGGTGGGCAAAGTGGCCAAAATTCGCTCTGCTAAGTGATTAGTGGAGTAACGAGGAATCCATGAAGTATTCTGCAACACAAAATGGAGTACTTTGCATCATGATAAGGAACACAAAGTCCATTGAAACCAATAACTTTGCATAATTCTGCCTTCCCCAAACCACTTCACCAATTTTAAGGCGAAGTACATTGAAATCAATGTACTTCGCATTACTTTGCCTCGTTATTGAGCTCCAAAGTGATTTTTGCAGTGCTTCATGGGATTGCAGATCACATGGGCTCTAGATTGTTCTGCACAGTCTCAGTTGTGTGTAGTGTAAGATGGAGACAGTTTCTTCTCAGAGCGCTGTGATTCAAATCCTCTAAAAGCTGTTAAAAAAGTCTTTTTGAGCCATTTTTTTTTGCTCAAAATTTAGTACATCGATTGTAGGAAACACTCCTGTGCTCATATCATCAAGTGTTTATTGTTTGTGTGTAGATTTTGAATGTTAATTTAGAATAGTCAGTCTGTGTACTATGAAGTGTGCTTTGGGGGAGGGGTGTATCTGTGGTGTGGGTAGATTAACTGGGAGAAAAAGGCACTATTTCTGTTTTGGTTATATTTTTCTTGCTAACTATGTTAATGTACACACAGTAATATTTTCAGCAATTCTTGACTTTTTTCTGATTGTTGTGGTGCAGCAGTGTATAATTTCAGTTTGTTTAAAACATTTGGTTATATTACTAAAGGTTTTCAATTTGCTATGCATTACTTGTACTGTGTGAGTGTGTGTGATCCGTGCTATTAAATCAGACACCTTTTATTGTGTCACAGAGTAATTGTAGCAGTGTGAACCTGCTATCCACCGTGCCTGCATTAATTTTTTATACTGCTTTGTGGTATCTTTACTTTTAGTGGACTGTTACTGCCGTGCATTACCCCCCTCCCAATTGGCAAACGGTATTCTTTTCCAGATGTGGATTTGTGACTTGTGAGCACTGGTTAGGTGTTGTTGTGCCTTTGCATCTGCATCTCGAGTGTGCAGAGCAATCTTAATCTGTCTGTGCATTTGCAGTACAACATTAATTCTGGGAGACTTTGCATTTCTTGTTACATTCTCATTTCACTTTGTCAGCACTTAGGAATTTTCTGGACTCAAGACAGTAGCATTTTGGGGATGCACATTAATTCTGGTGACTGTGTGTGATCGACCACTGTGCGCATGATGGAGTGCACCAGTAATTTTGGGAGACTTTGCATTTTTTGTTACCCTCTCATTACACTTCGTAAGCACTAGGGAATTTTCTGGACACAAGACAATAGCATTTTAGGGCTGCACATTCATTTTGTTGACTGTGTGTGACCACTGCGTGCATGACTGAATGCGCTATTAATTTTGGGAGTCTTTGCATTTCTTGTTATGCTCTCATTTCACTTCGTCAGCACTGGTGAATTTTCTGAACACAAGACAGTAGCATTTTGGGGATGCACATTAATTCTGGTGATTGTGTGTGACCACTGCATGCATGACGAAGTGCACCATTAATTCTGGGAGACTTTGCATTTTTTCATTTCACTTTGTCAGCACTGGGGAGTTTTCTGGACAGAAGACAGTAGCATTTTGGGGATGCACATTAATTCTGGTGACTGTATGTGACCACTGCGTGCATGACAGAGTGCACCATTAATTCTGGAAGACTTTGCATTTTTTGTTACCCTCTCATTTCACTTCGTCAGCACTGAGGAATTTTCTGGACACAAGACTGTAGCATTTTGGGGATGCAGATTCATTCTGGTGACTGTGTGTGATGACTGCATACATGACTGAGTGTGCCATTAATTCTGGGAGACTTTGCATTTCTTGTTACACTCTCATTTCACTTCGTCAGCACTAAGGAATTTTCTGGACACAAGACAGTAGCATTTTTGGGATGCACAATAATTCTGAAGACTGAGTCTGTGTGTGACCACTGCATGCATGACTGAATGCGCCATTAATTATATGAGACTTTGCATTTTCTGTTACCCTCTCATTTCACTTCGTCAGCACTGGGGATGGGGAATTTTCTGGACACAAGATAGTAGTATTTTGGGGATGCACATTAATTCTGGTGACTGTGTGTGTGTGAGGGGCTGCCAATATTGTTGTCACTTCACTTTACTTCACGTTAAGGTGGAATGACAATGAAAAGTAATAATTACAAGGGGAAGTGAGCCTTTTGTATTGGCCACTCTGCATAGTTGAGTAACAATGTGAAGTGCCCACTTCACGTTCACTTCGCTGGCAAAATTTAAAATTCACTGCATCTCTAATAGCTAGATGGATAGCATGCTTAGATTATTAACATGGAAAGTGAAAGGAATGCAAAACTAATCTAAGGCCACTAAAATATTTCATTATATTAATAAGCACAAGAGTAATTACACTGTGTTACAAGAAACACATTTGATAAATCAAGAATTCATGTTTTATAGTAAAAAATTGGGTAAAGGGTTAAATGCTCCATATAGAAACAATGCCAGAGAGGTGTCAATTTTTCTTAAGAGGGGCTCAGGTCTTGCATTTGGCTGACATATAATCGATCCAAATGGTAGCTATATTATCTCTGAAATTATAGCAGAGCAGTATAACATTACTTTAGCTAACATTTATGGACCCAATGTGATTGCTCCAAGCATCTATAATGAAATATTTCTGGAATTGGCTAATTTTGAGGCCCCATACATATGTGGGAGATCTTAATACTACATTAAACCCCATGTTGGATAAGTCAATATATTGTACTGAAAAACCTACACCTAATGCTAATAAAATTAAGAAATTCTTTGCAGACGATAACTTAATCGATGTTTGGCAGATACTGAACCCTGAGAAAAAACAGTACTCCTTTTTTTCTGTGGCACATCAGAATTCCTCTTTTATTGATCATATTTTGGTCTTTGACTCTATTGCTTATTTAATTGGAGATATTATGTATAAGAACATTATAATATCAGATCACGCTCCAATAGCAACGGAGATGTCTTTACAAGAAAAGAAGTTTTCTTTTCTTTGCAAATTGGATCTGTTGCTTTTAAAGGAAGACAAGTTTAATCAGTACTTGATTAGTAATATAAAGAATTTATTTGATGCAAATCAGAATAAGGAACTATCTTGGCAATACGTCTGGGATGCCTTTAAAGCCTACACTTGGGGCATAGTTATTGTCGATAAAAGTCAGAAAAATTTAAGAAGAAATAAGGATTTGGAAGGTCTGGAAAACAAATCAGTCAATTAGAAGAAATACATTCGGAGAATGGGGATGCGGAAGTCTTTTCTAGGTTAACTCAGTCCTGAAATAAATGTAATATGTCGGCCACTGAAAAAGCAGAAAGACTGTTGCTGTATAGAAGAAGCAAATATTATGCATTGGGTGACAAGCCAGATAAAATATTGTCATGGCAACTTAAGAAAGAACAAGTTGAAAATAATATAAATGCTATATACAATGACAAGAAGGAAATTATCAACAACCCATTGGAAATAAAAGATATTTTTTAAAGAGTATTATAAGAAATTATATATGCCAGAGCAAACAGCAGATATAGCGCAGCTTCAACAATTTTTTAATAAAATAGCTTTTCCTAAAGTTCCACAGGCCATGAAACAGCAAGAGGCTGATATATCATCAGAGAAGATTTTGGAAGCAATCAAAAAACTCCCATCCTCCAAAGTACCTAGACCAGATGGTATTTCCATTGACTGGTAAAGACAAATTGCTGGCACTCTAGTTGCCCATTTGCAAGACCTTTTTCTTAAAATTCATGATAATAAAGAGCTCCCACCCTCATTTAAAGAAGCTATGATTATTTTATTCAAGAAAAAAGATAAGAAACCATTGGAAGCAGGATCGTACCAACCTCTCTCTTTAATAAACTCAGGTGCTAAGATCCTGACAAAAATCCTTGCCACTAGGCTGGAGAGAGTACTCCCCCATCTTGTTCATCTGGACCAAAATGAATTCATTAAGGGTCAAAATATCAAATCCAATATTAGACGATCGATTGATATCATTGATATGTTTAAAGACTCAGATTTCTCTATACTTTCTATTGACATTGAAAAAGCATTTGATAGAGTTGATTGGCAATTTATAAAGCAGATATTGATACACTATGGATCTGGCCCAAGGTTTAGAAGATGGGTGGATGTGCTCTACTCCAGTCTCATGGCAAGGATAAGAACTAATAAAATTATTTCAGAATCAATTTCTTTAACTAGGGGCACCCATCAGGGATGCCCCCTTTCACCCCTTATTTTTATGTTGGCTATAGAACCTTTAGCAATTATGGTTAGAAACAACTTATCTATAAAAGGTATTAAGACAGGAGCCACTACTCACAAAACAAGCTTGTATGCAGATGATGCATTATTATATACATCGGATATGAATGAAAGTTTCCCATATATTTTGCAGAAACATAGACATAGAAACATAGAAACATAAACTTTGACGGCAGATAAGGACCACTTGGCCCATCTAGTCTGCCCATTTCCCTACCTACAGGATAGGCCGCAGATCCTATTTAACCAACAGCCTATTTCTTCCTACCCCCCACAAGAATTGCTTTATGTCTGTCCCATGCATTCTTGAATTCTCCCACAGTTTTAGACCCCACAACCTCCTCAGGAAGGCTGTTCCATGCATCCACTACCCTCTCTGTGAAATAATATTTCCTCACATTGCCCTTTGAACCGCCCTTCTATCTTTAAATTGTGTCCTTTGTTCTTGCACATCTCTTTTCTGAAAGATGCTACCCTCTTGGACTTTGTTGATACCACTGAGATACTTAAAAGTTTCTATCATGTCCCCCCTCTCCCTTCTTTCCTCAAGGGTATACATATTAAGCTCCTTTAGTCTCTCCTCATACGGCTTCTCTTGCAGACCCTGCACCATTTTAGTTGCCCTCCTCTGGGCTGCCTCTATGCTATGTCCTTGCGGAGATGGGGTCTTCAGAACTGGATGCAGTACTCCAGATGGGGTCTCACCAACTGTCTGTACAGAGGGATAACAACTTCCTGTTTTCTGCTGCTGATGCCTCTCCCTATACATCCCAGTATAGCTCCAGCCCTCCCTACTGCCTTCTCACATTGCTTGCTAACCTTAAGGTCATCTGATATGATTACCCCCAGGTCTCTTTCCTTTTTTGTTGTTATTACTACCTCCCCACCCATTGTGTATTCTTCCCCTGGGTTCTTGTTTCCCAGGTGCATTATTTTGCACTTCTTTGCATTGAATCCTAGCTGCCATACTTCTGACCATTCCTCCAACCTTGCCAAGTCCCTTTTCATCCTTTCCATGCCTCCTTGTGTATCAACCCTGTTGCAGATCTTTGTGTCATCTGCAAAAAGGCATACTTTTCCTTCCAGTCCCTCTGCAATGTCACTAATGAAGACATTAAAAAGGACTGGACCCAATACTGAACCCTGCGGTACCCCACTAGTAATCCCTCTTTCTTCAGAGTGGACTCAATTTACAATTACCTTCTGTGTCCTGTTGTGCAGACAATGTTTTACCCAGGCTACCACCCTGGGACCCACTCCCAGGCTGATTAATTTGACTATTAATCTTTTGTGTGGGACTGTGTCAAATGCCTTGCTAAAGTCTAGGTAGGCCATGTCCACAGCCCCTCCCTGGTCTACTACTTTGGTCACCCAGCCAAAGAAATCTATTAGATTCATCTGACATGACCTTCCCACTGTGAACCCATGCTGCCTTGGGTCCTGTGCCCCACTGGCCTCTAGGTACTCAACTATTCTTTCCTTCAGAAGTGACTCCATCACTTTCCCTACCACAGAGGTCAGACTGACAGGTCTGTAGTTTCCTGCCTCTGTCTTGGTCCCACTTTTGTGAAGGGGAATCACATCCACCTTCCTCCAGTCCTCGGGTACCACACCATCCTCTCATGATTTATTAAAAAGAGTAGCCAGTGGTTTCACTAGTTCCTCCTTAATTCTTTTAGAATTCTGGGGTGAATTCCATCAGGACCCATTGCTTTGTCCACCTTCAGTTTTAGGAGTTCTTGCAGAACCCTTTCTTCTGTGAAAGGACTGGGATCGACCCCCCTATCAAGAGTGCTTCTGTTAATTGGATTAGGCACTTCCCTCCTCTTTGTGAATACTGAGCAGAAATATTCATTCAGTATCCCTGCTTTTTCACTGTTCCTCTGCCCACCCACCGTTCATTCTATTCAGCCTCACTATCCTCCCTTTGTCTTTCTACACTCGCTGATGTCATGATAAAGGTTTTATCCCCTTCTTAACTGAGTTGGCTATCTTTCCTCAGTTTGGGCCTTTGCTATTCTGACTTCCCTCCCTGTTTCCTTCTGCCTTAACTGGTACAGCTCTGTCCTGCTCCTTTTGTGTTTCCTTACTTCCGGAATGCTATCTTTTCTTCCTGACTTTCACAGCCACCTCTTTTGAGAACCATAGTGGCTTTTCTTTCATTTTGATTTGTTTATTTGCTTCACATAAAGGCTTGTTGCCTCTGTGATGGCAGTTTTGATGATTCCCCATTGTTGCTCCACACCTCCTTCTAGCCTGTTTGCTAGTGCTTTTCTGAGGCACTCTCCCATCTTGCCAAAGTCAGCCCTCCTAAAGTTCAGCACCCTCACTTTTGTATGGCTTGACTCTGTAGCTGAGTTTAACATGAACCACACTGTTTTATGGTCACTTGTCCCCAGATGTCAACCCACTTATAGATCTGAGATCCTCTCACTGCCCCCGTTTGAGAGTATGAGGTCTAAGATTGCTCCCTCACGAGTGGGATCTGAAACTAGCTGTCTGAGGCCTGCCACCTGTAGGGCATCAAGAATGGCCCTGCTCTTGGATGTGGCTGCAGCAAATGTGCTCCAGTTAACATCAGTTAGCAGAATCTCATAAGCTTTGGGCAATTTTCTGGTTTTAAAGTTAACTGGGAGAAAACTGAACTTATGGAATCCAGAAAACATTCCCACCCTTTTAAGATGACTGAAGGGAATAATATAAAAACATGTCTTACAATTGAACTGTTTGGGGGTGATGATCAACCAGAACCTTACTAGGGTGGAACAACTGAACTACATATCACTCAACCAAAGCATTATGGAGGATTTATCCCATTAGCAATAACTTCCAATCACATTGATTAGTAGATCTGATTTTATGAAAATGAATATACTCCCAATATATCTATATTTGTTTCACTCTTTATCAATATTCTTACCTGATATATTTTTTAATAAATTTCTTGCAATGATTAAGAAATTTTTGTGGAAGGGGAAACATCCTCAGTTTAAAATTGAAAAACTATATGCAGATAAGCAGAAAGGAGGCCTGTCTCTTCTGAATTTTCAGCATTACTTTTATGCTGCTAATTTGTCATATTACAGATACATTAGTGAAATGAGAAAGTCCAGAGGGGGTATTGCTAAGCTCAAAGGAGAAAGGGGGCATGTGAGGAGGAGGACCCTGTAAAAGCATCTATCCTAAATAGATACTTTTGCTCAGTATTTACTGAAGAGAAGGTAGGACAGGGCCCACAGCTCAGAACCATGGACACATGGGGGAGGGAAGTGAGCACTACTCCTTTCACAAAAGAAAGGGTCCTACAAGAGCTCACTAAGCTCAGGGTGGACAAGGAAATGGGACCTGATGGCATACATCTGAGGGTACTTAAGAAGCTAAGGGTGGAACTAGCAGAGCCATTAGCAGAACTGTTTAGTGAGTCTCTGAGCACAGGAGAGGTCCCAGAAGACTGGAGAAGGGCTCATGTGATCCCGCTCCACAAGAGTGGTAGCAGGGAGGAGACAGGGAACTACAGACCAGTCAGTCTTACCTCAGTAGTGGTCAAGATTATGGAGGCACTCCTTAAGGAAAGGATAGTGCAACACCTGGAATCCATAGGGGCACAGGATCCAAGACAGCATGGGTTTACAAAAGGAAGGTCCTGTCAAACTAATCTCATAGATTTCTTTGACTGGGTAACCAGAGTGGTGGACCAAGAGGAGCAGTTGATGTCGCCTACCTTGACTTCAGCAAAGCTTTCAACATTGTTCCACATGGAAGATTGATAAATAAGCTGGGTAGGCTCAGGGTGGGTCAGAAGTTGGTCAACTGGGTGGCAAACTGGTTGACAGGCAGAAAACAGAGAGTGGTGGTAAATGGTATACAGCCAGAAGAGATACAAGTCACAAGTGGGGTACCTCAGGGATCAGTCCTGGGGCCAGTCCTCTTCAATATCTTCATTAGTGACATTGCAGATGGACTAGAGGGTAAGGCTTGTCTGTTTGCAGATGACACTAAGATCTGCAACAGAGCAGATGATCCAGATGGGGTAGGCAGAATAAGAAGAGATCTGGATAAACTAGCAAAATGGTCAGAAGAGTGGAAACTGGGATTTAATGCAAAGAAGTGCAAGATCATGCACATAAGCAAGAGAAACCCTGAAGCCACCTATAGGCTGGGAGGAGTTGCTGGCAGTCACAAAGGAAGAAAGAGATTTGGGCATCATCATCACCATGACCTGAAATCATCAAGCAGACCTCTGAAGCAGCAGGTTAGGCTAGGGGATGTTAGGGTGTATTAGTAGGGTATCACAAGTCATAAGAGGGAGGTAATAATCCCTCTTTACAAGACACTGGTTAGGCCCCATCTGGAGTACTGTGTGCAGTACTGGAGGCCACACCTTCACAAGAACATTAACCAAATAGAGGCAGTCCAGAGAAGGGCAACCAAAAAGGTGCAGAGACTGCATTATAAGACATATGAGGACAGATTAAAGGATCACAATATGTATACCCTTGAGCAAAGGAGGGAGAGAGGTGATATGATCGAAACATTCAAACACCTTATGGGCATTAACAAGGTGAAAAAGTCTAACACATTTAAATATATGAAAAATAGCAGGACAAGAGGACACAGCATGAGATTAGAGGGAGGCCGATTAAGGGGGAATGTGAGGAAATTCTTTTCACAGAAAGAGTGGTGGATGCATGGAATGGCCTACCTCAGGAAGTGGTGACTATGAATACAGTGCAGGGCTTCAAACAGTCATGGGATAGGCATAAGGGACAATACAGATGAGCATGAATAGATAAGCCACTGACAGAGCAAAGGATTTATGGCACATTTATAAGGTAGAAAAAGAAATGGGCAGACTGGATTGGCTTATGTCCTTATCTGCTGTCAACCTCTATGTTTCTATGTTTCTATATTTATTTGAAATATTTAAGGAGGATAAATACTTTTTGGAATTGTAAATTGCTAGTTATTCTACACCTTATGATACCTTGGCCTGTTGTTTAGGAGCAGTCCCAAACGCTTAAAATTTAAATATTATTCACCCTCTATAAAGACCATCTGCTGCATTTGGGACAATCTGAATAAGTTCATAAAACTTAATATCCGTGCACCAAAATGTCCCCTATTTTCATGAATGGGCATTTTCCATCTTCAATGTATGAAGGAGTGTTTAAGATATGGCATCAATGTGGCATAAGAACAATAGAACAAATTATACATTTTAATTGAATATTGGACTTTAATAGCCTAAAACAACAATATAATTTGTCGCATAAACATTTTTTTTGCATATTTGCAAATTAGACACTATATTTAAGAAGATGATTTGATTTTTGGTTAAACCCCTTCTAGAAGAATTTTTGGGTGCAATACGGCTCTCAGGAGGCAAAAAAAATATTTCATATATACATACATATATATACATATATATACATATATATATATATATATATATATGAATATATAATATATATTGGGTGTAGAAAGGATGGAAAAGACATAACTGCCCATTTTAACCATCCACCCACATCAGGGTCCAAATATACCTACGATTCAACAGATATACATCTAAATTCTTTTAAACAGATTCACATTATCACTGTATATAAGACTTTCAGGTAATGAATTCCAGTATCTACATGTTTGATGAGTATAGAAATTAAATCTTCCATCTTATTGGAAAAATCTACTTTTAATTGCTGCTTGTGTGATCTTAAACCACTGGGTTTCAGCTGAGAGAAAATATCTATTTATTGCACTAAGTCCCCATCCTTCATGATTTTATATAACATTAATAAGTCACCCCTTAATCTTCTGGTCTCCAAACTAAACAATCCAGATCTCTGTAGCCTAGTTTTGTAATTAAGATTTTTCCAACCTGATACCATCTTTGTAACTCTTCTCTGAACACTCTCCAATCTATCAACTTCACCCCTAAAATAAGGACTCCAGAGCTGAGACCCATAGTCCAACAAGGGTATGACATATGTCCTATACAATTTGAGTATCATGGCTACTGACCTACTCATAAAGGATTTTTTATATTTCTAATCACAAAGTTCACTTTCCTGAGAACACTTGAACGTTGCTCTCAAAATTCAATCAGCTGTCCCCAATAATCCCACAATCCTTTTCTGAACACACCTTTTTTAACTTTACCCCATTTAAGCTACAATCATAATTATTATTTAGTTTACTCATGTGTAAAACAGAGCATTTATCTATACTAAAACTCATATCATTTAATTTTGCCCATGCCTCTGTTTTTAACAAGTCTTGTGACAGCTGTTCAGTTTCCTTGACTGTATAAACTATCCCTCCTAATTTTATGTCATCCACAAATTTTTCCAACCAGCTGTCCACATTCAAATGCAAATCACTTATATAAACAGAAAACAGCACCAGGGCCAGGATGGACCCCTGCGGCACCCCGCTCAACACTTCATTATAAATGTTTGCCAGCTATGTAGATTCTGAGAAATATATGGTTGAACTAAAGATTAAATGGGAAACTAAACTTAGTTGCAAAATAACAAATGCAAATTGGAATCATATTATCAATATCAAGGATATGGGATTAAAATCCACCAAGCTAATACAGATTTATTTTAATATCCTACATAGGACATATTTAATACCTCTTTGATTGAATCTGATAATAAAATCACAAACAAATGTCCTAGGAGATGTGGTCATGATGCAACTTTGGAGCATGTGCTTGTAACTTGTTCAGTCCTTAATACATGGTGGGAAACAATTTTGGCTCTTCTCTCCCAAGTGTAAGGAACCCAATTACACAAGGTTATTAAATGGATGATGCAATGAACGGGGGCTTTGGTAGGTCTGAGCAAAACAAGGAGACAATTTGTTAAACTTTGTCTGGTTCTGGCATATAAGATTATATTCATGCATTGGAAGGATTCCGCTCCTCCAAATTTCACAATTTGGATTAATACTTTAATTATGAGCCACCAATTAGAAAAAGCGCATTATATTTCTAATAAACAAATTAAACAATATAATAAAATGTGGCTTCCTTTCAAAGAATTCATGAAGTCAGAGGAGTTTTGCAGATTTCTCTAAAGTATGCTCTATATTATTATGCTACAAAAGTAGATTATATAATTGATCTTAGTGAACCATCTGGTTTTATGTATTTTTCAAAGATTTTGTATGACAATCCAAAATCCGCTAAGGCACTTTTGTATACTATAATGTATTAATTTATTACAATATTTTCCAATAAAAAAAAAATATTTTTTTGGCACAGTTGTACCAAATACCTTTGCCAAAACTGTGTCCAGTTTTAGAAGGTTGGACACAGTTATGACACTTTACCTGATTTATTGCATCTTATGCCAAATATTTGGTTCAAGCTCTGTAAAAAGAGTAGCCAGGATTGCCACAAGCTAGAACAGAAAAAGTTGGTCTAATTGAGCAATTGATGTATAGGATGGAAAATCCTGCTCACACAGTGTTCCACCATACACATGTGGCATGTGCCATCTGTTCAGTGCACCCAGAACTTGCGCTTATTTGGGAACTTTTGAATATTTGGCCCATTGTCTCATAATTACTTGGTAATGAACTGCAAAGTTGATTAAAGTATAGCCTAGTGGTTAAGAGCATTGAACTGCAAGCCTGGAGAACTGGGAGTGAATCTCACAGCCACTGCTTGCATACTGTGTGACCATGAGCAAGTCGCTAACTTCCTCTGCTCTCAGGACATGCTCGAAACAAGCCTCTGAATATTGGACCTTCCTGGCCAAAATTGTAAAATAAAAATAGAAATTAAATGCAATCTGCACTGTGCATACATATATCTTTAGGAGAAAACAGACCACTGGTTAATCAAGTTCCTCACTTCCCCCAACTCAGTGAGAATACCCTGTCAGCAGAAACACGTAGCCAAACAATACACCCTAATACACCCTACCATGTTTATTGACTGAATGCCCTGCCACCATTTTTGTTAAAAATAGTTGCCACGCCTGATCAGGAAGGTCATTACAGTATAAGCTGATACCACCAGCACTGGAAGTCTACTGCAAGTGTCCATCACTTGTTCTGTGAGGCAGTTCTCCAAGAGGTTTCCCTTGAATCTTCCTCCTTTCAGTTGCATAATATGTCCCTTTGTCCTTTTGTCCATATTCATACTGAATAGTTACCATTGGTGTAACAGTGTTATGCCATTCAGATAACTGAAGGAAATGATCATGTTTCTTATGATTCTGCTTTTTTCCATGGAAAAGTTTCAGTTCTGTCAGCCACTCCTCATAGTCATGTTTTCTTGGTAACTCCTCTGTACTTTCTCAGTCCAGCTTTTTCTGCAAGTTCAAGTTAAAAAAAAAAAACAGGTCCCAGCTCAACTGGAAGAGGAATGCATTTGTGTGGCAGCATTCTAAGTTGTTCTGCAATGGTTACGTCACTACTGCAGCACAACAACATAATGGTGTCACTACAGCAAAACAATATAAGGGACTGTGTATGAGCAACTTACAAAATATAGAGAATAATGCATGGCAATAGCGAACAATGCTGTGTTCACTTGAGAGGCTGTCATGACAACCTAGTAAACCTTGAGATTGACCCTTGTCCTGAAACCTCAAGAAGTGAACTCAGCATTGTTCTTTAATGTTGCCCATCCATTGTCTTTTATAGTGTATGCACAACAGTTAAAACAGTAATGGAGCACTTCTTGAGCATCGCACAGCTGTTTCAGATTTTGCCTCCATCCCACATGAACAGGCCCCAGTCTCACAGACTCGGCTTTTTCTTTTTTTTTCAATAAATGAATCTAAACCCACCTATGTTTTTACTGAAGAGTCCGAATTGTCTCTGCACATCTTTGTTACCGTGGTTCTCCTAGTACTTCACCCGCAAATGAGGTTCAGTGTGTTTCAACAGCATTGCTGTGATAGGAGTTATCAGCAGCAGCATGCGTTGGCATTCCATGTAGTTGTACCATTAGTATGATGTACTCAAGGGAGTACAACTTACATCTTGATGTCACAACACTGGGAATTAATCAAATTCATTTAATTAGCATCTCCCATACACTATAAGGCTGTTGTTCTATCGAGAGGTCTCTTGCTACCATGGAAACTTCAAGATTAAAAAACAGCCTTGTATGTGTATGGTTGCTCATACACAATCTTTTTTTTAAATTCAATCAACTTTATTAGTTTCAATACAACAGCCACCAATGTGGCCCAACAGCACAAACATACAAATCACAAACATCCCAGAAAAAAGAAAAAAGGCCAAGCTCCCCCTTCCCACTTCCACCCTTCCCTTCCCCTATGGTATCAGCATTCTAACATGTAATGGGTGTCATGACATACCAGAAGCCTGACCAAGCTTTTATAAAGCATAAAGCGTCTATAGTTTACCCCAGATCTGGTTAAATTTTGAATGGTGATTATGTATACTCGCAATGAGTCTCTCTGAGTTCACGCTAAGAGCAGTTCCTGCAACCACACCATATATGTGATAATATCCACATCCAACCAATGTCAGAGGACTAGTTTCTTGACTGACATTGCCATTAAGACCAGGTAATGTCTGCGTTCCTTGACTGCCACCTGAAAGTAGTCCCCAAGTAGGCAGATCTCAGGAAAAATTAGATCTGCAACTCCCAGTAATAGGTCTGCTCGCTGCCCAATAAGGCACCACAGTGGGGCCACCTTGGGACAGTCCCAAAAGATATGGTACAGGGAGCCCTCTGTCTGTAGACAATGACAGCAAGTGGAAGAGGGGGTCCTACCCATCTTAAAAAGCCTGGCCAGTATAAAATACATATCATTAAGGATTTGGAATTGCATGAGTCATAGTCTGTCCTGTGAAATATATCTATGGTTGTTTTCCCAAACTTTCTCCCAGGTGATCAACAGGTGGAGAAATTGTGCCTCCCAGTAACAAGGGGTACCATCAACTTTACTGTAGGTCTGTCATAGAGACTGACATATGTCTTAGAGATGGCCACCAGCTCAAGAGTGGTCATGAACAATCCTCCTCTCTGCCCCATGCACTACATGGGAGTTCACCAACATGTGTCTAAGCTGAAACACTTTAAACCCCATCTTGCAGTCCATATTATGTCTAATTACTGTATATCTCCTGAGGATAAGTACATTCCATTTCTTTATTAGGTCCCCACATTGGCTGAGGACAACTGTGGAAGCCAGCTGACTGGAATGGGTCTCCCTCCTATCTTGAGGTTGGGGTTGCCCACAATGGGTTGATTGGGATCTTGGATATGCTTGTAGGACAGGAATGCATACAGTTGGGAGGGGATCCTCACTGAGGTCCCAACTGGGGATTTGCATAGTGTGTCTGGCAGTGATTTGGGGTTGACATGCAGCAGGGCTCTGGGGGAGAGGCCACAGGAGGCAATTAATTCCTGCTCAATTGTTAACCATAAAGGTTTGTACTGAAGAGTCATAAGTACTCTCTGGGGAGAGCCATCTCAAGTACTTACTAGATTTGCTTGCCTAATAGTACAACCCAAAGTGAGGGAGCCTCAAACCACCTTTTTTCTTATGGGCTACCAATTTGTGATAGACATGTCTCGCTGGTTTACCTAACCAGATAAAGTTAGCAATAAGAGAGTGCAGTTTGTTAAACCAGACCTGTGGGATCCATAAATTTAGCATGTTTTTTTTTTTATCATTTAACATTTTTACCTGCAGCTCAGTCCTGCTCTAAATCCAGCCACTGCTCCTCCGTTCCACTGACCCAAAGCTCGCGATGCCCAGCTGGCAGACGATCTACACCTGCAAAGGGGCACCTATAGCCCCCACGCCTGGCGAGGAACCATTACTGGCACATGCCTTCCAGGCATCATCGGCTGGTGAAACTGCAACCATCAAGCTGCCATGGACTTGTGCTGCCATTCCCCACCCCCCACTTTATCTCTCCGATGAAAGCATGGACATACAATGATGTCAATACACTAGCATGCAGATGTCTTCCATGTTCCCTCCATGCACCCGGACATCTGCAGTACCTCTGGGCATCACCAGGGACCAGCAGAGCATGGTGTGTATCCATCCCTACTCCCCAGGACTAGAAGAGCTGTCATCGGATGCTCAATCCTACTCCTCCCCTGTTGACCCCTGATGCCCCAGGCTCATTCCTGAACCTGGGTCACCAGCGTGGAGCGAAGTGTGGCATCTAGCACCTCAACCTTCAGTGCCACTGGGCCAGCCATAAATTTAGCTTGTTGATAGGGTAAAAAAGGCATGGCAGAATATTCATCTTGACTAGACTTATCCATCCCTAAAGTGACAGTGGTACTGATTTCCACCTATCTAAGTCTTACTGTATAATCTGCAGCAGCACATCCAGATTAAACTACTTGAGGGACCTTTCTTCCTTTGTCAAATATATGCCCAAATACTTAAATTTTTTGGGTTCCCACTTTAGGCCTAAATTGGTAATATCATGATTGTTCGCTCTGAAATTTAGGGGGAATATAGCCATTTTTTCCAAATTTAATTTGTAATTAGAAAGGCTGCCAAACTCCTTTAACAAGTCCAAGGCCACTTTAATAGATACTCAGGGATTAGATAGGTTTAAGAATATGTCATCAGCATAAGCTGAAAGTTTTCATTCATGGCTACCTACCTGCACCCCCTGTATTCCCGGATTCCTTTTAAGCTAGACCAGCAAAGATTTGAGATAGTGGTTAAATAACAGGGGGCAGCCCTGTCTTGTACCAGAAAATAAAGGGAAAGCAGAAAAAAAAACTCCATTGCAATAGATGCAAGCACTAGGAGTCCTATAGAGTGCCTTTATCCATTGCACAATCTGCTGAGGGAACCAAATATGTTCAATGTCCTAAACAACACCAGTCTACTCTATCAAATTTCTGCATCCAGGGACACAAGCACCACAGGTGTGATGTGTCCCGGATGCAGAGAATATGTAGGATAGTTTGTGCAAGTGGTATGCAGAGGATCTATCTGCCATAAATCCCACTTGTTCTGGGCTAATTAGTGAAGGGAGAATGTGACCCACTCTATCCACTTTTGTAACAATTGGGAGAAAACCTGTCCGGCCTGGGGCCTTATCCATTGGTAGAGTTCGAATTCCCCTCTGATATCCTCCATGGTAAAAGGTAACCAATAGGACTTCTGCTGTAGTGATAGATTTGAAAGTGGTATGTTGGCAAGATATGCATGTACCATGTCTAGTGATAGGGAGTCAGATATAGGGCTGTACAGGTCTTTATAAAACTCTTCAAACTCCGGGTGATGTCTTTCTGGTCAGTTTTGAGTGAACCATCTCTAAGAGAACTAACTGCATTGAAGAGCCTAGAGGCTTCCTGTTGCTTAACTTGCATTGCTAGTAACCGTCCAGATTTCTTTCCCTGATCCACATACATAGCTCTGGACTTAAGGATCACATACTCAGCTTTTTCTCCAAGTAAGTCACTGTACTGACTTCTGAGCTTGATGAGTTCCTGTCAAGCTACAGTACGTCTGTGGAGGCAGGAGAGAGATTGGTTTCCAAATCTCTTGTTTTGCTGAGAAGGTCAGTGGCTGTTTTTTCCCTCTTGTGCTTCCTTGTGGAGGTAATATGGATAAGCTCACCCCTTAAGTAGCATTTCAGGGTGCCTCATTCCATGTTTACTTTCACTGCAGTGCCTTGATTTTCCAGTGTAAATTGTTCAGGGCTTTGGGCATTTATGTTAACTATCCAATCTTCTTTTAAAAGCCAGTTGTTTAGTTTCCAAATAGGTCTCGTTGTGTTGCCTAGGTGTGAGAGAGAGAGAGAGAGAGAGAGAGAGAGAGAGGGTGCTCCGTACCACTGACTAGTCTGAGATTACTCCTGGCCTAATCTGACAGTCCTTTACCCCCTCCCAAAGAGGTTTGCTTATTAAAAAGTAGTCTATATGAGATGCAGGTGCCGTGCACAGGGGATCGGAAGGTGTATTCCCTCAGGTCAAGGTGCAACACCCTTCAAGGATCGCATAGCCCCAGCTTATCCATTCAGTCTATAATGCCTGTCCAAGTAGGTGAGAGATCTCTTTGTTTGGACCCAGACCTATCAATATCTGGTGAAAATGGCAAGTTCCAATCTCCTACCCTTTAAAATCAGACTAGAGAGAGGGTAATAATATGGCAATTAAATCCATAATAAATGAGGGACTATCAGAATTGGGGCCATAGATTCAGCTGAGGAATAATTCTGTCTGCTCCAGGGTACCTACAGCGAAGATGAACCTGCCCTGTGGACCACGAAATACCTGTGCACACTTAAATGGAAGTGACCTAGCTATTACGATAGTGACTTCTACTCTGTGTACTACTCCTGCAGCATACACTTGCTATATTAAGCCTCCTAAATAATGTTGCTTCTGATTCCAAAAGATGTGTCTCTTGCAAAAGAGACTTGGCCTTAACTTGTTGTAAGTGCTTAAGTATCTTATACCTTTTGGTTTTGTTACATGCACCCTTACATTCCACATATTCACACTGAAAAATTAACATCTTGCTTATTTAACTCTGACATTAGCAAATAGTTGACCTTGTTAGTGTAAGAAAGTGACCCCACTGATACCAAAGTCCCCCTTCCCCTGTACATGTACACCCCCAACAACTTCTGCAGTGAATGTAACATAAATATATGCAGGATAACAATGAAAACAACAGATCTCAACCCAATAAGAAAAGGAATAACCCCAAAACTCCCCAAACAGTCTGACCAGAATGACCTTTGACCCACCCAGCAACTCGATCTCAGCCACCTCCCTCCAAATTATGCACTTCACAGTCCATGATTCCCAGCTGACTCACCCTCACCATCGGCTCCAACAGATTCCCTCTGAAAAGAACCTCCCAAGCAACCCTGAATTAAAGGCAAATTAAAACATTACAAACCAGATCAAATCATTTCAAGTCAGCCTCCCCACACATATTGCTGATCTCTGGGGAATGAAGCATTTCCACAAGTGGCAAAATACTTTAATCCTCAGCATGCCCTAACCCTTGTCAGTAGGAGGACTGTGTTATAAATTCCAAATCAGGCTCCATAAATAGCCAGTATGTTAGGGTGTCTTGGCCCATGCACTACAATCATTGTCACTTGGGAAATCTGGTTGGATGCCTCCGTTTGCACAACAGTCACAAAGCCAGACATGCGCTATCTGATTCAGGCTTTAGTTTATGCGTGAATACCAAGTAAACTCCAGATTAAAGCCATGCGCTCTAAAACTAGTGCAGAAGAGCCACTTAACTGCTCAGTCTCGGATTCAAGCAAAGTTCACAGGCAGAGTGCTGCACTCCTGGAGATTGTAAAACACAGTAGAGTGCCTGCAGGATAGTGTGTGCTCTATTGAGGAGATGGGGAGGAGGGTGGAGGACTTCTTGAGAAGGAAGCCAAAATGAAGCAGATGAATTCAGGCGGAGGGGCATAGGAAAGTTCAAATAGCAGTTCCAGTAAGCCAGGCTAATACTGCAGCCATATAACTCCTGAGATGCCTAGCCCTTCTGGTTTCCATATAACTTGCACCACAGATTCATCTGTTCTGAAACAATTCCAGGAACTGTTTCTTCAGGGCCTCACCAGCAGATTCTGCTTCCTCAAAACTCTGCCATGAGCCCACCACCAATACCTGTAGTTTGGCTGGATATATAATTCAAAATTTGATCCCAGCAGCAATTAATTTCATTATGATGGGGTGGAAGATCCCATGCCTTAAACGGACAGAGTTCGGTAAATCCTATGAAATTCTTAGCCTGGCTTCTCCCCATCTCACCTCTTGTATTTCCCTCATCTTATTCAAAAAGATTTGCTTTTCCTGGAAGTTGAGGAAACAGAAGATGAATGGTCTGGGACTTGACCCCAGGGCTGGCAAAGGCCACAAAGCACGATGAGCCCATTCAATTGTATATGTGGGGCCAAACTGTTATGGGCCAGCCAGCTTCTGCAGCAGCTTTTGGGTAAAGAGCACAGGGTCTGTACCTTCTTCCTTTTCAGGTAGGCCAAAAATGAGAACATTGTTACACCTAGACCGGCCCTCTAAATCTTTGATTCTGTTCTCCAGGCTGCCCATTTTTTGCTGTAATGAAGTGAGTTCAGGATCCAGTCAGTTGTATTTTTTTTCTCCATAGAGAATATGCAGACTTCCTTATCTCCCAATCATTTAGAAAGCTCCTTTAAATTCCCGGCCATAGTTTTAAAATAAGCATCCAGTGACTTGAGCTCTTCACAAAACGGATAAAAAACTCTTGAAGAAAATGCTCAAAGTTCAGTGGAGTTTACTCCAGGATAGAGGTACTACTACTACTTCCACTAGTTGAGGCCTGGGCCTTAGATTTCTTGCTGCTTTTTTCTGGTGTGGGGGGTGGTGTGTGTTTGGGGAGTGCATTTTTCATCTCGATCTCCATGTCTGCTGCCCTCAGATGCCAGGTATATTCAGGCAGTTGTCTCTGGCTATCTGCTTGGTTGGAAGACGCTGTTACCTTGATGGAATTGCTAATTCTGAGCAATGAAAGGGAGGAAATCATCAGAGCTACACAATGGCGCTGCTAGTCAGATCGCTGCATCACGTGACTGTCTATACACAATCTTTTATAGTGTATGGGAAACCATAAGCTAAACTCATGTAAGTTTCTCTCGCTGCTGGCCGGGGATCACTGATGCATTTGATCAATGACGCATTTGAGAAAGAAGGCTGCTGCACCACAGTTCTATGTTGTTGTGCTGAAGTAGTGACATCACTAGTGCAGCACAACAACTTCCTGATGTCACTGCTGCAGCTCAACAATACTGTTTTGGGCATGGATTTCCATCCAGAACAGTATTCCACCATACACTATAATCATATTCCAGGCATGGAATGCCATAAATAACCAGGTTCCAACATACACTATAGTAGCATGTTTTAATTCCAGCTATTAGCTTACTAAAGAGATGATTTTAAATTCAGCTGCCACCCATAATATCAGTCGCTCAAGTTTTATTACTCACTTTTTAGATACATTCTTTTTTGGGCAGTTGCATTGTTTAAAATGATTCCTAACCACCTATTTCTGCTGTAATATAAGTGACTTTATGGCCCATTGAAAATGTAGGCTGTTGTTTACATTAATGTGGACATAGTGTTTCTTTAATTAAGATCCACATTGAATTTAAAAGAAAATGTAAAACAAATTTATGTTGCAAACTGTAAAATTGTTGCCAATGTGACATCATTAGAGGGATGGTTTATTAAACGCTATGATAAGCATTTGCTACTGCACTACTGTTATGGCTAGAATAAGGGGATGGCAACAGAGACAATGTACCATGTTACATGTATAAAAGCAGGCACCGAACACAAGGTTCCAGTTTCCAAAATAAAAATTATACTCCCAGACTAGTGCTGTGTGGAATGCAGAATTCCACCTGTGGAATTCATGTGGAATGACCATTCCACCGGCAGAATTTCCACCAGAATTTCACTTGTTCACCTGCAGAATCCCACCTACTGTGATCCGTGGAATAATATTCTGTGGAACAGTATTTGTTTCCACAGAAAAGTATTCTGCAACAATTTCCATGGAAAATATAGAGATCCAGAACAGTGATTTTTCTGCAGAAAATCACTCCGCAACTATTTTATGCTGTGGAATTTCACCATTCTTTTTGCAGCAGAATTTCAACGGAATTTAGAATATTCCACAAAATTTAGTTCCACCGGAATTTGAAAATTTCACACAGCACTATCCCAGACCTTTTCACGGTGAAGGGCTGTATGTTGTTGCTATGGATCAATAATGAGCCTGCAAACTGTCTGTCTCAAGCAGATGGGACCAAGCTGCGAACTGCTCCTGTTTCACATCAATGGAGCAGCAGATTCAGAGATATAAAATCAGCAAACTGCTGATTTTATTTAACAAGTCAAAGAAAATAAAACAACTTTTGTGAGCATCAGAGAACTAAGTTAAAGTCACAGTTTTGCAAGCATCAGAGAACTAAGATAAAGTCACAGAATAATCATTTTATACCCTGTAAAATCATTTATTTTCAAATTTAAGCTATGTGAAATTTCTACACATCAATACTACAGAATTTCTGAATTGGGCAAGACAACGTTAAAATGTTTTTGTCAATGCTGAATGTTTGTCGCTTGCATTGCTGTTGTCTTGCTTGTACACATTTTTACTATATATTTACCCAGAATAGATGAAAAGGGATGCAGTATCTCATTTTTAGTGGTGTCCTGCTTTTACATGGTATCAGATTGTATATACCCATGATAAGCCAGCTGAGAGGCAATATCTAATTTTCAGTGGCTCCTACATTTTGACCCCAAATTTCCAACAGTCTTTTTACGACCTGACATTATGATCAAGATGGGTGGATTTTTTTTTGTTCTACATATTGAGGAAAGTTTAAAATTAACAGCACAGAACAGTATTAGCATTTCCATCTGCGTAGTGATCTGGTAATATGCATGACATATTGTCAAGGCAATGTGATTACAAACAGTTAAATGCTTATTTGCAATGAACTAACCAAAATTACAACAGTACAAAACCAGACAAGCAGGTAGTTCAAAAAACAGTACTCAGAATACATCCAATGGCCTCTATGCACGAAAGTATGGCTTGTCTACGTGCCATGAATCTGAGGCATGTAGACAACCCTACGTGTGAATGCCATGCAGCGAAGGTCCAGTGGATCCCCAGTGGCATTCACAACAGTGGTGCAAGCACATTGCACACATGACCCCATGGAAAATCATGCCACTCTGCACCAGGATCAGGCCTGGGGTGTATCAGGGGTGTGTCCACATGCCATGTGATTCACAGAGGCATGGAGTGCCGTGCAATGGGGGCATGAATTATGGCAGGAGGGTTGCCTGCCATACGTTTTTCATGTCAGAGACACACACACACACACACACACACACACACTCTAACATAGCACTGTGAATGGCTCTGACCTCAGGTACAGCCCTGTATAGGTGCTTGCCTACTGGCACCCCTCTGGCATTTGTCACTATTGGGTGGGTGCCTGGGTCAGACAGTACCGGGCAGCGCATGGTGACATGGGGTGGGCACACCCATGCCACTCATGCAAGTGGTCCTTGAATGCCCAGCAGCCTCAGTATGCACATATGCCCGACATACCTGCCAACCCCAAGCCCATGATTCAGGGACAGGGTATCACATCATCAGGAACAATGACCCCAATGCAGGGACACATTGTACACATCAGTACTAGCTGCAGACAGCTGATAGAATAAGAGGAGTTGTGTACAATAAACATTTTGTATAAGACCACGTCTGTAAATAGTACTGGCAGGCCATATTTAATGCTTGTACTCCCAACTTGTCTGTCACAGAACTCAGCTTTAATGTTAGAGAGGACATGGTTGGAACACAGTCTGGGATGTCCCTGAACATCAAGGACTGTTGAGACGTATAATGCCCAGAGTCAGTGTGGTACCACCAGTATGGCATGGCATGCGTTGTCTCCCAAAGACAACTTACCAGTGCCACAGGTGCCTCAGTTCACACTTACAGTATTTCTCTACTGTACTATGCATGCCCAGGGCTGGTCTATGGTACCTAAAACTTCTCCTTTGGGAGAATTGCCTGGGTTGAGTGAAGTGCTGTGGGAGGTGGACCCCCTCCCGATTCCCTATGTGTCCCAAGTGTTTAACATCATACATATGCTCCCATCCCTGGTTGTTGAGCATTCCTCCTGACTTGTGATGTGTCCCACGTTGCTATATCATTAGTATGCCACAGTCCCTGATTGCTGAGCATCCCCTCCCTGATGTGACCCTGCCGTGTAATAAATAATGCTGACCCAGTCCCAGGTGAGTTAGTGGCCCCCTACCCCACCCCAGCAGGTAGTGCTTCCTTCCTGGAACAGAAATAGACATCACATCTTCTCTTCCTCACCTCCGCAGACAGCTCCAACTTGACTGCCACTGAGCGGTAATGGAAAGTGTATGCACTCTATTTGTACACCTTCCATTACCGCTCAGTGACAGCTGAGTCAGTGCCAGCTGCAGAGGTGAGAGGAGTGTTCTGCTGGTGCCAGCTCTTCTGTTTCAGGATGGGAGGTAGGAATGGGGTGGTGGGCACTTCCTGTGGGGGAGGACCCCTAGACCACCATGATTACTGATCTTAATGTTTTACTACTGGGCATTTCGGGAGGGCCACTAGATCACCAGGATGACCAACATCATATGGATGGGCATATCAGGGCAAGGGTGGGGGCACCAGCTACTGAGGGCCCTGCTGGACTGGTGCGCAGCAGACTCACAGCCACTTCACAGCTTGTGGCAAGCACTCCTGCTGTGCTGTGTGTTTAGTACCCAATCTGGCTTGCCACAAGCCTAGAGACTTCAGCCACTGGGACCCGTCCTGTTAGAGAATCAGGTGCAGGATCCTGGTGCACCAGGCCTTGGTGCAAGCTACTGTTTGCTGCAGCTTGCACCAATCACATCAGCTTTGAGAATTGGCCCATTTTGGCCAGGATTTAAAAATGTCAGCTGTCGCATTCATGAGCTGGTGTGAAAAGATGGCTATGTTGAAAATTTAGGGTCAAAACATTGAAAATTACCAAAGTTAGAAAAGTACATTGAAAAGATTTTTAAATATTTTTATCCCAGTTTTTCCATATAGCCTTCTAATGACCCAACATCATGAACAAGGATAGACAAAATTTTCAAATCCTGCACAAAAGTGATTTTGTGCCACAAGAGCAAAAATACATTTTGGCTAGGATTTGAAAAATTACAGCTGTCACATCTATGAGATGGTGTGAAAAAATAACTGTGTTGAAAATATGGGGCCAAAATATTGAAAATTACCAAAATTACAAGTGTGTGTTAAAAATATTCAATGTATGTATTTATTTATTTAGAGTTTGGAAAAGACCTTTGAGCTCAAGCTCTTTTACAAAGGTTCCACATCAGGTTAACATAACAATAGACAATATACAGTACAAAATACAGTAATAATAAAATTGGGTTACAAATACTCCAGTAATTGTTACTAGAAGAGGTACGGTACCTGACACAGTTGTAATACATACATTGAGTTACAAATAATACAGTGGAATATCACTACTACCATGGGTTAGAACAGGGTCAGTATGTGGGGTAGGGTGAAGTGGTGTGGCTACATGGAAGGGGACCCTCTTGTGCTGAGGGCAGGCTTTGTAGAGGAAGCAGACTCAAAATTGGGACCTTGCTGAGCTAGGAAGTCAAAAGTGGCTGGGAGGGATGTGAGTGGGAAGGAGGCACTGGTAGGGGAGTGCTTGACTAGATGGTTCTACCCGGCATGTGTGAACAAAGTGCAAGGCTAAAAGTTAATACAGGGCAAGGCATGCTAACAGGAGGGATGGACATGTGCCAAAGGAGGGAATGAGTAACTCCTACAGTGGGTAGACACATGCTGATCAGCGGGAGCAGTGCTGCGGTGCTGCCTTTAAGGGCAACCTAAGGGACTGGGGAGGAGGGGTTATTCTTCAATGGCAGTCACACTTTGTGACTTGACTTAAGGTGCTATTTGAGGCCAGTTTTGTATTGAGCCAGGCATTTGGAGGCCATTAGGGCCCAGGGATTTCATTGAGTCACTGGGGATCCTATAGGTGAAGGCTCATTGTCCAAGTGTGGTTCGAGGGAAGGGTGTAGACAGGGTCCTCTAATCCTACCTCTGGTGACATACATGTTGGTTGTCGTCAAGAAGATGTTAGTCACACAGGATGGGGTTTTGCCCAGTAATACCTTTTTACCCAGGAGGCAGGTTTGGAACTTGATCCTGTTCTTTAGTAGCAGCCAGTTAGTCAGATTGTACAGAGAGCAGGTGTGTGTGAGGCGATCTGCCAACAGGGTGAGCCTGCAGGCTTTATTGAGTGGAGTCTGAACCCTCTTGAGTGCTGTATCAATTGCTGCTCCATAGACCACTAGGCCATAATCAATGGTTGAAAGGATGGAGCTGGAGATTGAAAGGCGGAGGGCCTCTGGTGTGAGATATTTCCTGTGTCTATAAAGGACACCCAATTTGGTGTTTACCACCCTAACCACTGAGTTGATGTGTTGCGTGAATGTGAGGGTGTCTTATCTAGGGTGATCCCAGGTACTTAAAGGAGTGCACTTGTTCCAATGGTTCATTGACTTTGTTGGAGATGACAAAGGGGGCATCTTTTGTTCTGGGATTTGATATAAACGACCTTGGTCTCTTTATAATTTAGTAGAATTTATGCTTGCTGAACCAATCCTCAAGTTTGTTGAAGGAGCGATTGAGGGTGACATAGGATATGTTGCTGTTAAGGAGAACATCATCGGCATAAAGGATAAGCTTAGTGTCACAAGCTTTAGGAAGATTGTTGAAGAAGAGGCTGAAAAGTAGAGGCCCCAGTATTGACCCTGGAGGACCCCATGGAACCCCTATGGATACTTCTCTGGCATTAGATACTGTATGCCCAATTTAACACTTTGGCTTCTGTGAGTCAGGTAGTCCTGAACCAACATGTGTGTTGGCCACCACCCCTAGGTTTTGCAGCTGTATCAGAAGAGAGTGGTTAACAGTGTCAAAGGCTTTGGTGAGGTCAATGAACATGAACGCCACCAGCTTGCTTTCATCCAGAGCTTTGTGCGCATAGTCCATGTACTCCAGCAGGGCAGTGGTGGTACTATGGTTCTGTCAGATGCCGTGCTGGTTAGGGCATAATAAATGGTATTTGTTGAGGTAGTCAGTGAGTTGATCTGCCACTATTTTTTCCAGTGCCTTGAATAGGGGGGAAAGGATGGAGATTGGTCTATCATTTGCTATCAGTGTCTTGTCTCCATTTTTATGCACGTGTCACAATGGCCTGCTTCCAGATCTGTGGGAATGTAGCCGGGACCAGTGATGTATTAAATAGCTTTGTTATCAGGACTATGAGAATATCAAGTGTGAGGGATAGAAGTTTCATGTCCACCCCATCACTGCCCATTCTGGTCTTGCCTAGCACTTTTTTTACTTGTTTTACGGCCTCCTTCAACATCACCCTCTTAAAGTGGTCATGTGTTATTGAGTGGCTTGCAATTGGGATGGTTGGCAGCAGCAGTGAGCAGGTAGTCTGGTGGTAATACCGAGGTAAGGTCAGTGAAGGTCGTATTAAAAGAGTCCACTATAAGTAGAGGGTCAGTTGTTGGGAGTTGCTGATATTGAGCAGTTGAGGGTGCATCTTGTTGTCCTTCCCAAGGATGTTTTTAATGTTGTCCCAGAACCTCTTTCTGTCACCCCAGGAATTGCTAAGCTGTTCCTTGTGGAAGTTGACTTTTGCTAGGCTCTTCCCTGGAGCTAGTTCAGCTCTTTAAATATCTGGGGATTACTATTGACAGTACAATGACCTATGCCTATCACGCTGACAACATTGCTAAGGCTGTTAACACCACATTGGGCTACTTTATAGGCATAAGCAATGTTTGACCCCAGAGGCTCTTAACCTGGCCATTCAAAGCTCTCTTGTCTCGCTTATTGATTATGGCTTACCAATGTATGGCTCAGCAACTGAAACAACTCTTCACCGCATCATAGTTGCACTCAACAAAGCATGCTGGCTCCTTACCGGCTCAGCCCGTCTGTCCCATACCTGCAACATGTACGCTCAGGCTAACTGGCTCCAATTCAAAGGTAGACTCATGTACCAAACATGTTTACTGTTCAAAAAAGAAAGCTCAGGCAAAATGCTCCCAGAAGTGCAAAAGCTCGTTACCTCTACTATTAATCGTCATTGCACCAGAAGCTCTACTAGCCAGAGTTTTAATATACCCCGCTGTCGCACTTCTCTGGGACAAAGTCCTTTGCCTACCATGCCCCGCTATGGATGAAATCACTGCACCATGATATCTCTTCAATATCCACCCTGGGCTCCTTCAAGGTTAAACTTAAGCAACAGCTAGATGCTGATGCCAGTTGTGACTGCTTCCAATAACCTTCCTTCTTGTGACTAGCACGTATTCTAACCTTATGCTATCCTGACCTTATGCATAACAGTTCTCAGCATGTAAATAACTGTTCTAAGTTGCTAATCATTCTCCTTTCACATTTCCTCTTGATCCCTTCCACTCTTCCTCTCACCCCTCTATGGCTTTCCCCCATCCCCCCTCTCCACTGTTATATCTCCTGTGCTCCCTTGCTCACTTTAAAATGCTTTATCTCATACCTTCTCACCTCTGATGGGGCCCCTGAGCTGATGCCATCACTTACCTTGTTGATTATTAGATATTAGGCTGAGTCTGTTCTCATTTTCCTGTAAAGGGTCATTTCATAAGACCCCACCTCCTCTAATATGACCCTTTGAATTCCAGGTTTTAATCAAATATGCAACTTGGCATGCATTGTACAATGCCACATGTGTTGGAACATCTCTAGTTATATACTGTTAGAATGTTTTGTATAATTCCTTGTTTTATTTGTTCTCCATCTCATACTTTTCCAATACGTATTGTTCGTCTGACATGGAACCTGTGAAATGACCTTGTTCTCAAAGGTGTTATCTGAAATTTCAATAAATAAATAAATAAATAAAAATCAATAAATAAGTTTAGTGCAGTGGTTTCTTGCTGCTCTGTAGCACTGGTAGTCAAGCATGCTATGTGTGGACCTGGCTTTATCCCTGAGGCTATCCCTTTCTTTCAACTGGGTGAGGAGCTCCCCTGTGATCCATCCATTTACATGACCCTGAATTTTCCTTTTTGTCAGTGGGGCAAAGAGATCGCAGATGCTGTTGAAACCTTCAATAAAGTAGCAGAGGACCTGGTCTAGAGTGGTTGCCAGGTCAATAGGGGACCAGTAGTAAAGGGGTGAGGGCTGAGGTGAGTGACCCAAGTTTGCCCTTTCACAGGACCCTGCTTTCAATTAGGGTGGGTGGGCACTTAGTAGATTTATTGGACCACTGGAAAATGATTGGGGTGTGGTCACTTAATGTGTCCAGTAGAACCTTGAGCTCAGAGATCCTGGATGGTGAACTTGATAGGAGCCAATCAAGGAGGGTGTCATTACCTGTTCCATTGTTGTGCCTGGTGGGGCAGGGGACAAGTCATGTTATGTTGGAGGGAGCTACCATGTCCCTGAAAGGGGCTGCTTCCTGCCGACCCAGTTGATGTTGAAGTCACCTGTGATTACGAGTTCGATGCTCATAACATTGCTGTTTTTTAAATATTGCTACCCAAATTTTCAACATAGTCTTCTTATGACCCCACTTCATGAACAAGAGTGGAGAAAATTTTCAGATCCTGCACAAAAGGTGATATCACACCATGAATGCAAAATCATAATTCAGGACTAGTTTTGCATAATTTGACTGCCATTGCTCATGAGGTGGGGTCCTAAAAAGGCCATGTTGAATGTTTGGAGAAAAATACATTCAAAAATGACCAAGTTATGAAGACAAGATGAAAACCCATTGAAATTCATTGAATCGCATACCTGATTTCCTCAGTTCCCAATCAAGCATTGTAGAGTGAAGAGGTCTCTCTGGTCCAGAGAGGATTATGGCATTGGACTCCTGGTAGGTAAGTGATGCATGGGGAGTATTGGTTTTTGAGTGAGAGGTTAACAGGCAACAGACATCGATGGACAGTTTTCTTTTTACAGGGCATATAAAAAACACTATGAGGTATGGATACATTTGCTGATCAGCTCTACTTGCTGGGCAGCACTATGCAGATCCATTTTTTAAATGCTTATATTTATTCTTTAGTTCAAAATTTTTATTCAGATTTATGGTATATTGTGTATTTCTGTTTTTGTATGTATCCTGGAAAATTAAGCGAGTGATGGTCTTAAGACTGTTCCTGTAATATACTTTATTACATGATGTTTTGTATTTGTTGAAACTATATTCTAAAACAGGACAACTTTGATAAACAGGGCCTCTTCTGGTCCTAAAAGTTATTTTTCCTGTCAAAAAATAAAAGTTTTTATCTATCTATCTTTATCTAGATCAAAGGAAAGAGCTGCCCTATGATTCAAGCAGCTCTTCTTTGAACTACACAAAGTTTACGCCCAGCAAGATCCAAACAGTGTCATGATCATCCTGGTTAATGCTTGGTCTGACACTGTCAAGTCCCTTGCAGACCACCCTGCATGGGGCTGACAGTGGCACACCTCTCAAAAATCCACTATCATACCAATATGTTCAATTTCCGAAAGCACTAGGGTGAACATAAAACTGACTGAACTGGATGCTTGGGTTCTCAGCCTATCTTTAGACATGGGCCCCAGGACTTTGTTCCTTCTGCCTTTCCTTTAATCAGTTTTTTAAATGCAGGAAAATGTAATTTTTCTTCATTAAATAAACACAGTTTCCATGTTAATACAAGCATAGCCTCTTCTTTTAATGGCTAGTAAGCTATGTATATTAAAGAAAAAAATAGGTGATTTGATCACCTTTAACTGCCACACATGTTCTCTCTTTCTTCTCTTTATGTTTTTGGACTAGTCAACTACCAAGCATGTTTTTTGTTGTTTGTTTACATTTCAACCCCCAAGAGCTCTTAAGTTGTAACTATTGTTTTTATACTTTAGTCTTGAATGGCCTGCAAAGCCTCTTGAGATGTTGAGTATGATTTGGCCCGAAGTCTCAGAACACATAGTAGTCAGTCTTCACTTAGTTAAGGTTTAAAAATGTACTATTATTTGGGGATGCCCAATATATAGGAATGCACAAAACTGAAGTCACCCCTTGACATGAGATTTTGCAAAATAATGACTTTTTTTAGCCATTTATACATATAAACATACAAAGAAGCCAGCAGAAGAAGGCCATTTGGTCTATCAAGTCTGCTTGTATTGCAGGGTCCACAGCCTGAGCTAATGTCCCTGCCCTCCAACCCCACTCCTCCCATCCTCTCTACCCATGATCCTTATCATCTCCTATGCCTATCCCATCCTATCTTAAAGCTGCCCACTGTCTTCAATGAGATGACCTCTTCCGGCAGTGCATTCCATGTGTCCACCACCCTCTCTGTAAAGAAGTGCTTCCTGACCTCCCTCCTAAACCTCCCAACCTCCAGATTAAGATTGTGCTCCCTCATGTTATGGTTGCCACTCAGCTTAAAGAGACTCTCCTTATCAACCTTAATTATCCCTTTCAATTACTTGAAGGTCCCAATCATGTCTCTCCCCTCTCTCTCTCTCTCTCTGTCTCTCTCTCCTGTCTTCCAGAGAGTACATGTTCAGTGCCATCAACCTCTCCTCGTATGCCTTACTCTGCTGACTGGCTATCATCTTTGTAGCCCTCATCTGGACCTCCTCCAACAGGTCAATGTCCTTTTTGAGGTGTGAGCACCAGTAGTGAACTCCATACTATAGATGCAGCCTTACCAGTGACTTGTACAAGGGCACTATAACCTCCTCTCTCCTGCTACTGATCCCCCTAGATATGCATCACAGTATCTTGTTTGCCTTTGTTGCTGCTTTCTTGTACTGCATGGAGTGCTTCAGGTCACTAGTGAGCATTATTCCCAGGTCCTTCTCCTCCACTGATATAGATACTCGGACTCCACCGAGGTAGTACCCTGTCCTGGGATTCTTAGCTCCAATATGCATAACTTTCAATTTCTTGCCACTGAAGCCAAGTTGCCAGATCCTGGACCACCTCCCCCACTTTTCCAGATCTTCCTGTAGGTCTTGTATCCCTTCAGCTGTGTCCAGTCTTCCACAGAGCTTGGTGTCATCTGCAAACAGGCCCATTTTGCCCTTAATGCCATCCCCAATGTCACTGATGAAGACATTGAACAACACCGGCCCCAGCACTGAGCCCTGTGGGACCCCACTGGTTACCTATCTGATGCCAGATAACTCTTTCCCCCACAGTCACCCTCTGGGTTCTGTCTCTCAGCCAGTTTTTCACCCATCTGACCATGTTTTCCCCAACCCCACGATCCACCAACTTCCTGATCATCCTTTTCTGGGGCACAGAGTCAAAGGCCTTGCTGGAATCAAGGTAGAGGATGTCTACAACTTGGACCCTGCCTACTGTCTTAGTGACACAGTCAAAAATGTCAATCAGATTTGTTTGACACACTCTCCCACCCATGAACCCATGCTGCCTCTCATTCTGGAGACCATGCTCCTCTAGATAGTCCATCAACCTTTCCTTAAGTATGGTCTCCATGAGCTTGCCCACAATAGAGGTCAGACTGACTGGTCTATAATTCCCTGGGTCATCTTTGAGACTGCATTTGTGGAGGGGTGCTGCATGTGCTGTTCTCTAATCCTGCAGTACCATGCCTGACTCTAGTGAACTATTAAATAGGTCTGCCAGTGGCCCTGCCAGCTCTACAGCCTGTTCCTTTTGTACCCTTGGATGTACTCAGTCCAGGCCTGGTGATTTGTCCATCTTCAATGGCAGCAGCCCCTCCCTCATGCTATCCTCCTCTATCACTACATCTGTGTTCCCCTCCCCCCCAGCTCCTCTTTTCCTCTCCTAAAGGCACTGGTCCATCCTTCTCCCTCGTTAAGATGGAACAAAAGTATTCATTTAGTATCTCTGCTTTCCCCCATTGTCCTCCACACACTCCACACCCTTCTTAAGCCCAACAATCCCTTCCTTCTTGCCCCTTTTCTCACTTATATAGTGAAAGAAAGCCCTTTTCCCCCTTCTTAAATCCTTCAGCTGCCTGCAGGTGTCTTCTGCCTTTTGCTCGGCTGGACTTCCTTACTTGCCTCACTAGCTGTCCTTAGGTAATTTTCCCTATCCACCTCTCTCTTGGTCTTCCTGAATTTTCTATAGGCCAGCATCTTTTCCCTTACTGCCTTGGCAACCCGAAAACTGAACCAGCTGGGCACTTTGGTCATTGTGTTCTTCTCCCTGAGCCTAATGCACTCATCTGTGGCAACCAGTATTCCTTCCTTAATGATGGACCATTTTGGTTCACCCCATATCTGCTCTGATGCCCACCAGATGGCTCCTTAGCACTTCGCCCATTTTCCTGAAGTCTGCTCTCCTGAAATCCAAGATTTTGGTCTTTGTTGGGATGCTTTCCCTTGCCATATCCAACTGGAACCACACTGTGCAATGGTCACTTCCACTCAGTGGCTTCCTGACCATTATTTCCTGTACATGCTCCCCATTTGTGATCACCAGATCAAGAATTGCCTCACATTACATATTACACTATAAGAAAATGGATTACATTCCACCTGTTGGACTCTACTGCCATCCCTTCCCCCTCCTCCTATCTTAGTCCTCCCCCCCAAAAAAAAAGGAAGGGGCCTCTTTTCAACTAATGCATTCCTAGATACCATTTTCCAGTATGGGTGTTTGTTTGTGAGGTAATGCATGGTAGGTGCACGCTTTCCCTTGTGGACCAGATGAATTACTGCATCTTGGAATTAAATGTCCATTATCATGGCTATATAATTTCAGCTAAATTACTGTGTAATATTAATGTCTTCTTCAAGGCCATGAGAGTTGATATATATTGTTTTATAGTTTAAGTGAGGGTGGAACAGTCATGATTGAAAAATGATGTGGTTTCCTTATTGCATGTCCTTTTTGTTATAAGAAGCTGGCAACATTTCCTGTTTCATCTGAAATTCTAGACATTTTATGATTGATTTTGGTGGTGCTTTACAGACATTTATATCTTTTCCACATACTTTATTATTCTGCTATACAGTCAGACATTTATACTAAGTAAGGTCTAGTACCTGCTTTAGTATGGTTCTCATTTATTGTCTTTCATTTCCACTTGCATGCCCTATGTTAGTTGATTAATTCTTTTTTGTACATTTTCTAGATCTCTTTTCTTAGCTATTTAGGCTATAGATTTCTTACAGTGACTTTCCATTTGTTGTGGCCTTCTGTAGTAACTCTGCTGCAGTATACTGCAGTTTTGTGTTGCATCCTGTCCAGCTCCATTGTATGTCTTGACTCACTTTTCAGATATTGATGATGCAACTTCTGTCACCTTTTTTGCTCTACATATTAAAGATAGTAGCACTCCTGCCATAACATTTCTCGTTATGGAGACAGAATACTTTCCTTTCCAGGATCCTCTTGCTTTCCATGTGGTTTGTTGGTTTTCAATGGGTGTGTTCTTCAGCACCTAGAGCACCTATCATTTCTTTTATGATGTGTCTTCATTAAAGCCTACATATTGTGTCACCTAAAGGATTTCTAGGTAGTAATAACAGTGCAGACATAATGGACATTTGTCCTTCTCTGTCCTACACCATCTATGTTTCTGTGTCTATGTCTTACAGTTTTTAACATTCGTACCTGACAATATTTTGTAGGTGGATAGCCCAGTACTAAAAACATTTAATCTTTTATGTCAGATATCTTACAACCTTTTTTTGGAACCAGGAGGTTGTGTGACCCAGTGATCTGAGTATTAGTTTGGGACAGAGAAGATCTAAGATTTAAATCCCCATTAAGCCAAGTACTCCACTGTGTGACCATGAGCAAATCACTTAACCTTCCAGAACCCCAGTCTACACAGATTTGGAAAGCATTAAGTTGTACCTCAATGCAAAGGAGCTATTGCTTTGAAGCAGGGCTAGCATAAATAAACAAACTGCAAAATAAGAGAAAAACATAGATAAGTAAAATTATGCAAAGTGCTGTTTCTCTCAGAAGTGATGTCTTACATAAAGTCTCTGAGATTAAACAATTTCTTATTTTTGTTTCTATCCAAATCCTGATTCAAATGGCCTCCACACCAGCTCCCACTGTGCCATTGCCTAGTTTTCTAGATTTGTCCATGTCACTCCTTTGAAGTGACACTAAATTGGTTCCGATAGGAAAGCAACTTGTCACTTAACAAGATTTACTTGATTTTATACCTTCTTGTTGCCCCCAAGACAACTTCCAACAAGAAGGACCTGGGCTGCATTTTTAGCCACTTGGGCATTAATTCCAATGTCACACCCACTGCTGCATGATGAAATCTCTGCACCTGTGGAGATTCCTATTTTCAGCCCATGCTCCACACAGGTGATAGGCATAGCTGTGGGAGATGGTAGGCCTGGTCCCATCAGGCATAACATTTTGGTGCAGCTGTGCCAATAAAACAGCCACAAGCTGACCCGGTGGCACTAAGAGTTGAGGCGCTAGATGCCTTACCTCAGGCTATGCCAGTGACCCAGGCTCAGGAATGACCTTGAGTCATCAGGGTGCCAGCGTGGGGGGGGGGCAGCATTGAGCAGAGCCAGTAGGATGCTCTCCTCTCTTGAGGGTGGTGGTGGTGGGTTGTCACCCTCCCATAGTTCCACTCCCACTGGGTGGAGGTCCAATGGGAAGTGTAGGTGGAGGGGTCAGCAAGGATAGGAAGGCAGAAGGGGTTGAGTTGGCACCACAGTATCCATGCGTATCTCCACAGGCACGCACAGCCATGTGCTGGGGCCTCAGGCAGGGTAAAACCGATAAAAAAACTCACTATAAATATAATAATTTGAAAAAAAATGACCACAAGCTGCCATAAATCATGGAGGCTGTCATAAACTGACCCCCTCTTTGAGAATACAGCACATGCAGGAAAAACTGCAGTTCCACAAGTGAAGCAGCCCCCTTGCCATAGTTTCTTCCTGTACCCGTACTAATTTCTGGGGTTTTGAAAATCTAACCCCTGCCCTTTAGTGTTACAGCACCCAAACTGTGGAACTCTCTACCACTCATGGTTTATATTTTCTCATCTCACCTACAGTATAGTTGAGAAACTGCCTGCAGACTCACCTTGTGGCTAACTGCCTGTGTGATTGTAAAAGGTGATCTGGTGTTTTCTGATGATACATGTGCATGATATTTGCACTATATCACTAGAGAAGCTGATGCATGTTTAATTGTTGTTTAATCATGTTTTGGTTCTCTACTCCTACCTGCTATGTTATTATTGTGTTTCATTCTGGATTGCAATATTATTCACCTACTCTAGTCATATTGTTTCAGTATTCCTGTTTTCATAATCATTTATTATTGTATTGCTTGTCTTTATTTTACAGCTTGTCTTGTAACCTCCTGGGTCATACCTGAAAATAGGCACATTGGTATCTAGTGTGCTAACCTAGCCAATAAAAGTTAATAATAATAGTACTCAGAATACATATCAAAATGATCTTTAGACTTTGCTTTATCCCTTAAGTAATTTTAGGCTTAGCATATCATCGCAAGTGAGCTTATGGGGGCTCAAAGCATGACAAGGGAGCTCTCAAAACCTGCTGCCTGCCATGCTGAACACAACACAGGATGTCAGAGACAACAGTTTTAATGTTTTTATGGTCCAGATTGTCATTGTTGCCTTTTTTTAAATGCCCAGCTCATGATTTTTTTTCTTTTGTGAAAATGCCAGTATTGGACTCTGTGCCTTCTGTGACACAGTTAAAGCTTTAATTAGTACTCATCCTGAGCTCATAAAGCAGAACAACTACCTTTACCAGTTAGATTGATCATTTTTATGTTGGTGCTCTTGCGCAGCCAACATCTTGGGACAGTGCAGCTTTGGATGCGCGGTCACTGTTGGGCGAATGCAGGGCATGCACCAGTAGGTGCATCCTGCATTCCCCAGTCAGCCAGCAGCAGGAGACAACACCCTGCCTGGCTAATTAGGTGAGGAGATCAATCAAAAGGTAAGCTGCAATGAGAGCAAAGCTCTCATGCAGTGTGACCACAACACGCCTCTCCCTAAATGTAGGCAACATGGCAGCAGTGACTGCCGCTGTTCCGTGCAAACTCCCCCTCCTTTATTGTGTGCCAACGGGGGTGCCTAATCCCCATCGGCATCATGAAACACCCCCCCTTTTTTTGATTGCCGAGGGGGTGACCAATCCCTCTCGGCATCATGCCCCCCCACCAACAGTTTCTCTTTGCCAGTGGGGGTGCCCAATCCCCATCAGCATGTATCCCTCCCTCCTTCCTTCCCCATGAATTTTGCCAACAGGGGAGCCCACTTCCCATTGGCATAATGTTATCCCCCTTCCATTTCTATAGCCAAGGGGGTGCCCAGTCCCCCTTGGCTCCTGCAGCTCCCCCCCTTTCCTTGTTTGCCAATGGGGGGTGTCCAATCCCCCGTCAGCTAACACACCCACCCATCCACAAACAGAGGTGGTATGCTGGGATCCCACCCCAGTGTGCCAAAGCACCTGTTAAACAGGAAAATGATCCCCCGATGTCTTTTTTTTTTCACCCTGTAAAAAAGGAAATGGTCCCTCAGAGCTCTCCCAGGACCCCCTCCCACAACCCGCACCCACCCACTGTGTACCCTGCCTCCCCACACCCTCCTCACCCCATACTTACCTCCAGAGTCTGGCGCGATGATCTTCTGTCGACTGGGAACATGTCTGCACTCTTCAAAGCCGACCGCGAACTGAGGAAATGCTGGTAAGCTGTATAATGGAATGAATCGGGTTTTTTCAACTTTGCTGCATATCTCGGGCATTTTTGGGAATTTTGGCACCAAATTTTCAACATGGGGTTTTTGGGACCCCCTCTTCATGAATTCTGTCACTGTCATGGGGTTAATCAGCCTTGAAAGGTGGTTTCACATTCACTGCACGGAATCACCTTTCGGGACTGATTAATGAAACGACAGTGCCAGTGTTCATGAGGTGGCCTCTCAAAAAGCCTATGTTGCAAATTAGGTGGAAAAAATCCAAAAAAATGACTGTTTTATGAGCGTGCACTGCGCAGTTGCTATGCAGGCTCGTAACTTCGCGAATTGCAATATTTTCATGCCAGATTTTCAGCATTGTCATTTTTGTATATGTCCTTGTGAACAGTACAACTGTCATTTTCCACATCCTGCCCGAAATGTGTTTCTGCACTTCCAGCGCACAATAGCGCGGTCGCTGTGGGAAATCAGTGTTCAGGCCAGATTATGAAATGACAGTGACACAGTTCATGAGCAAAGGTCCTAAAATGCCTATGTTGAAAATTTGGTGACAATACTCCATAAAATTACTGTGTTAGGAGCGTGCATTGGCAGATTGCATGCACGCTCGTAACATCATGCATTTGTAATATTTTCACTCTGGATTTTCACCATTGTCATTTTTTCACACCTCTTGATGAACAGTGCAGCTGCCATTTCACATACCCAGCCCAAAATGTGTTTTCACACTTCCGGCACAGAATAGCGCGGTCGCTGTGTGAAATCACTTTTTGGGACAGTTTGAGGAAATACCAGTGACACTACATGAGCAGAGATGCTAAAATGCCTATGTTGAAAATTTGGTGCCAAAAGCCAATAAAATGACTGTATTCCAAGGGTGCATTGTGCATTTCCCATGCACCCTTGTAACTTTGCAAATTTGCTATATTTACATGTCTCACACACACAACACTGGCATTTTTTTACACCTCCTTATGAACTGTACAGCTGTCATTTTTCACATCCTGTCCAAAATGTTTTCCCACACTGCACTACCAATGCCAGAGTGACAACATTCGGCATTGACAAATGCTTGTCTTAGTACACCGTGACAGTAGGATGGTTAAAATGCCTTAACATTTGTCAGTTACTCCATGTCATTTATAGCTTGTGCCTGAATTCGGAACATTTTCAGTGTTCTGAGTTTCCAGTTTACAAGCTTGGCAATTTAGACTGAATCAGTCCCTAGGTTGCAGGTGTTTATTTTTAACTCTTATGAGAGGAGACTGCATGCTGTTGAGTTGCTATTTGAAGAGAGCACTTTAGCTGCAGTAAAAAGGAATTAAAGAAGTTTTTTTTTTCATTTTAAAATGAATTTTTACAATGAGGTTTATTGCTTGTGAAAGGATAGAAGGAAACTAATGGAAGCCAAACCCATCTCGTTTTTGAACGAGAAGCACGACACTGTTAGCCACAGTGCAAGCTTACAAAAAGCACAAAGCATAGAACTCATGCTTTGATCAATCAGGTGCCACTTAAACAAGCAGCGGTCAAGTATACAGAAGCAAATGAAGTTTAGCATATTCTCAGTCCCCATAAGGAAGAGACTCTTATTTCTGCAAGTGTTACTATATGGAAACAATTTAAGAAGTTGAAAAGATGTCTCTCCAATGTATTGTCGGTCACTATGAATGCTTCCTCGGGAAGTAGGTATAAATCTTTTCCATAAAGTAGCACTTTCAGAAATAATATTAGAGTATATTTATTAACTGGGATCACAAATGTGTTCTACTTGTTTCATTTTTGAATCACAGTGCAACCTTCCCTGCTCTGCCCCGCAATTGTGCTTCATCCTGCCATGAAGGCACCACCTCTACTGAGTGAGAGGGTAGTTCAGCCTCCATGCTCATTCAGTCCTTCACCTGTAACCTTTGACTGCCAATAGTCAATGACACCTGCAATGGTGTTTCTGTAATGTGTCCCAAGTCACAGGAAATCATAGATCCACATGATCAAATAGAAATGTAATTCACCAAAAGCCAAACTTTGTGAGACCAAAACATTAAAATACTGTGATAAATGGGCAATTAATGTTTTGCAAGCTATAGGTTTCTTTGGCTTTATACTATAGTACTGAATCCCATCATGACAACTTGAAATAGAAATAAGTAGCCAAACAGAGCCGCTATGGTGCAACTTTAAAGTTAAGAAGGTAAGCTGATAAGATAGAGTACAGATCAGTGAATCGTGAGTCCCAGACTGCCTTCCATCATTACATACTCATGCTGTGACCTTTATCAAGTCATTTAACTTCCCATGTCTCTCTGTCTGTCTGGCTGTTTCTCTCTCTCTATCTGTGCTGAATCTCCTCATTCTCATTGTATACATGCGTGCATGCCATTAAACTGAATCATGCAACTGATAAACAACAGAGATTAAAAATAAAACATAAACATAGGGCCCGATTCTAGAATGATGGCCCAAGTCACTGCCAATTGCGACTTGCGCCAAACACGGTTGCGCCAGGGACCCTGCACACAATTCTCTATCAGGCAGGGCCCCCTCAGCTAAGTCCCCCAACTTGTGCCAACTGTATCAGTACACCAAACAGAGGGTGTACAGGAATGGTTGGCCACAAGCCTATGGCTTGCCCAAGTGAAGGGCGCAAGTGCTGCCCCCCCACACACACACTGTACAGCTCTGCAGGGCTAGTGGACCCGAACCCCCCCACACCAATGCCCCGATCACTCAAACAAAAAACTCTGCAGGGATAGCACCCGCCCACCATGCCCAATCCCCCACATGTATTGTAACATCTGCAAAGGGCTTGCACCCCACTATATTGTTTACTTAACATTATCTTTGCATTGTGATATCATAATAAAAATGTTAAATCATGTTTTTCCAACAACTTACATATTGTTTTATACCAAGCTGATTTAAAACAACCCCTTCTTAGCCAATCTTCTTTTTACTCTAATCACTTTCTTGCTAGTCTCTCCTGGGGAAGTCTAGTGAGCCTTAACCAATAGCACAACATTTTGGTGTCAAACAATACATTTATATTATCTAGTCTCAACTCTGCTCTCAGGTATACAGAGGGAAATGAATGACTAACAGCTAGGGCTTTTTTTGTAATCATTTGTAGATAGTGACCATCAGTTGTCCTCTTGATTTACTATCCCAAATTTCTACTCCATAACCTAGTTGGGCTAAATGCTTCACTTTTATTGCTTCTATTAAAGGTTTAATTGTTAATCCGCCATATGCATAATTAAATTTGCACAAAGCACATTATATTTTTTTAAGAATACCTAGTGTTTTATTAACATGCTTATTCCACTTTCCTTTTGATGTACAGGTAATCCCCAAGTAGACATAAGCATCCATATAAGTTTTTCCACTCCAAAGGTCCAACTTCCTTTTTGTTTTCCCTTACTGAAGACTGATACTTGCATTTTAAAAACATTTATTTGTAGTTTCAATGCCTCAGATGTGTCTTCAAGCAGGTTAATCTTCTTTTGTAAATCTTTTTTTATTTGCTAGATAAAAAAGGAATACATCATCTGAAAAAGCCAGAGTGGCACAACATCTATCCATGATTTTAGGGGAATCTGATTCTAATTTTTCCATTTTATTCAAAAGCCCATCAATATACAGGGAAAACAAAGTAGGGGCCATAACACATCCTCGTCTGACACCTCAAAATGTTTTTATTGCTTTTGGTAACTAACCATTGGGCCCTATTTAAATTTTAGCCCAAGTCCCTGCATATAAGGTACTTATAATGTTAATCAGTTGTTTATCAAATCCCCTGTCTTTCATTGTTCCCCAAAGAATATTTCTACATATAGTGCATATAGCTTCTGCTGTCGCAATACTGTATATTTTTTTAATAAGGTGATTTAAATTAAGACAATTATCAGACGTATTATACCCCATCCTAAAACCTGCCTGGTAATCACTCAACCCCCCTGTCTTCTCTATTTCAAGTCTCAATTTATCAAGTACAATCTTGGAGAATATTTTTAGACTTGCATCTAGCAAGCTTATAGGCCTATACATATATGGATCCATTATATTTCCCTTTTTGTGGATTGGGACTATAATTGCTCCCTTCCAGGACAGTGGCTAATGGATTCTCTGATACATTTGTTGAAAAGGACCATACATGTATCCACCCAGACTGCTTTATTAGCTAGAAAAACTTCAACTGGTATCTGATAGTGTCCTGGGGCTTTGTTTGCTTTTAATGTTGTTAGTGCAAAATAAACTTCTTGGGCCCGATTCTAGAAGGGCAGCACAAGTTACTGCCAAATGCAACTTGCACCACCCACACCTGCGACATTGACCCTGTGCCCTATTCTTGTAGGGGCAGGGTCTTTGCAGCTAAGTCCAGCAACTTGCGACATGTGCATAGATACACTGAACTGTGGGCATATCTGGTGAGCATGTCACAAGCATGTCACATGCCACAACAGCGGGGCAGCACAGGCAACCCCCCCCTCCCATGCTACAGACCTACCGAATAAAGCAATGTAATTTCAATGGCAATTAGTCCATTTTGTCATTAAAGAAAATGTGACACTGACAGGAGGAAGTGAATGCCACAGTTTCCCGCATGACTAAAGGGACTAATTGCCATTGAAATTACATTGCATTGCTTTATTCAATAGATCTGCTGCAGCATACTGCAGAGTACTTTAAAAGTGGGGTTACAAATGAAAAAGTGCAGTCACGATGAAATAAAAGAAACAAAATGATTATGGAGAGAGTTTGGAATAGGCAATAGAGACACGAAGAGGAAACAGCTTGCCATAAATGAAGTAAGGTAAAGTACATGTGTTAAAAACACTTTTGCAATCAAGTACAAATGAAGAGATTTGAAGTGACATATACTGTAAATACAAATTGTTTTCAGTAATTACTGTAATATAATTATCTTTGGACTTTTAACGTTTAAACGAAAGAAGGTTTTTTTTAAACACATGTTAGTTTTAAGCACATGCTAATGAAAATAAAACTACTAATCAATACCCAATGAGTGATGTTTTGCTAAAAAGGAGAAAAAAAGAAGCAAACTACTTTGGAAGGGGAGTGCAGGTGGAAAGTACTAAGAGGAGTAGTGGAGTGCAGTTCTGTAGATATAATTTCCCTGCCACATATGCACCCCAAAAACCTTTAAGCCTAGAAAGAAAAGGTAACACAGCAACACTAACACGGAAATGTGGTTTTGGAATTTAATCTTTTTGCATGTTTTGATCTTCTTCCCTTTCTTTTTCCTGACATTTATTTTTTGTTTGTTTCCTGAATAGCAAACTCCTGCCTTTTCTTTGCCTTACTTCCTTCTTTTCTTCTGTCCTTTTCTATCATCTTTTCTGGGGTATCCGGAATTATAATTTCAGAAAAATAAGGTCTTTGATTACAGGGCACATGGGTTGAGTTTCCCAAAATAATTGAATCAGTTTCTTTAGTTAGGAAAACTTCCTCAAGTTTCTTATGAATTGTAACCAGCTTAGAGTCATTAATTGCTGTGTCATATCTAGCATTTTCTATTTCTTTTTTCAATACTAGAGTAGTAGTCAGAGACATTGCCAGCTATTTCCCAAAATGTCTGTGATAGTTCTAGAGAATTCACCTGCTTTCTAAATTTCCACAGTAAGGGAAGCAGAGAGAAACTGTATAGAAATGTCACAAAATATCTGGAAATAGCTTGCAATGTCTGTGGATACTACTTTATTAGCTGTTCCATTAAGAACAAGTTTGTTGTATATTGGTGGCTTATAAGAGCCACCATATCATTGCTTTAACAAAGTTGAACATATTAGGGTTTTTGCTCATTCAAGTCCCATGGAACATCCTGCACTTTGAAGGACTCTATCTTTACTGTGTTTGTTTGTTTACAATCTTTTGTCCTAGAATTATCATTTTCAGTCACAACTTCTTTCAAATCTATTATAGTTTTCTGAAGTTCTGCTATAACATTTTGAAATTCTGGTCCTGAAATTATTAAGACATCTCTATGGTTCTTGATTTGTATGGAGATATGTTTTCTTTCACTTCTTCAGTATAATTTATTTGATACAAATTATTAGTAGAACCTAAGTTTTCGGAAACTGTATGGTTTATTTCATCTGTCAAGGTCATCCCAGTACTCCTTTCTCTAGTTTCAGTAGAATTATAGGTAGTATCTGGGTAAGCTTCACTACTGAAATCCAAGTTAGGGGTATGCTCTAGACTGAAATCTATTGACATATTTATTATTATTGCTAGTAGTGGATTGCTAGCCCATAGTTTGGTGGTTGATGTCTTACCCCCTTCTAGAGAATTGCGTTGTATTAAATGATATGTTATTTTAGTCTGTTTTGTTTTAACAGTCCTTAATTGCTTATTTTGTCTTCCTATCTCTAACATTGATTCGCTCCACAATGGTGAGCAGTTCTCCTGAGTTTTCCTTTGAAGTCTTATATTGGCCATCTTCTTGAAGAATTTTAATAAATTTTTCACTTTACAAATACTTTGATTCTTGTTTGGAATCAAAAACCAAAAATCAGAGTTATAAACATTTTTTGTCATTAAAATAATTGTTTCAAATTCTGTTATTTTCACCATAAACATCAGGAAAGGATGCACGTAGCTTATAGTTCAAAGAACAGAATAGTTATTTTAAAGCACCCCTTGAAATAGGGGAAACAAGTACAAATCAAAAGACACGGTAGTGGTTAGTCTGATATTTGAGAGAAATAATATTTATTTCAAGTGTCCTTTCCCAATTTCTAGGAACATTCTTGAAAGGCTGTTTCAACCTCTGAAAACACACCAGGGCACTTTGCTTTGAACCAGCAAATGATTCAATCCCAGGGCAAAAGAACTCCAATTCTTCCCAGACTGGATCCCCACAATGAGGCCTTTTTGCTTCCACAGTTCCAGGACCTTGTAGTCCTTTATCAAAATAGCCCTTGTGTATCGAGCATTCCTTCCAGGTCAGCACTATTAACAGAAAAGGGGATTACTTTGTTTAATATATTTTCAAGAGAGATGTTCCATTTAATCTGTGAACTATTCGAATCAAATACCTAAAAATACTACTAGTAACTAATAAAACACCAACATTAATTAACCTTCTAAAACTTTCAGGTTGAAAACCTATTGTAATGTTTGCACTTTTAGATATTAAATAAAAGATAATGGTGACACCCTCAAGTTCACTCACTCACCCACATTCCTTCTATGTACACATTAATTCTATAGAAAGATAACTAATAAAATATTCCAAAGTTAACAAAGGGTGCTTACATACTAAAAATCACTAGGCAGCATTTACTTGTACAGTCCCAGACTTTAACTCAGACAGCAAACATCAAGTCTATGTCAACCAAGGATTTTTCAGTCACCAGATACTCAGTCCTTGTATAAACTCAAGCTTCTCTATACCTTGTATCGTTAATATGGGTGAATTTCAAAAATCACATTAACGTCGATTGCTACACTGAACAAAGACTAGGATAGATAAATTACTCCTTTCAAAAATCTATTATCTTTTAGCATCCTAGCTTGCTGTGTGCTTGCTGCTGTACAGCTGCTCTACAGGTTACAATGATGGCCTCTCCAGCATCTGAATGCCAAGCAACACACATGCACTTTTAAAGGTCAGCTAGTCATGTGACTTGTTTGACCACATTTTAAAATATTTAAAATCCTCAATTTTGTTTTAAAACTTGAAGTGTAATAAATGTTATTGAGCTAAATGGGTGTTACTGCTGATGTTTAAGCTACCTATCTACCTTTAAAACTAAAAGCCATCAAAACTAGGCTTCCAAAAATAAATTATCAACTAGCCCCACTATCACAAACAGTTACAATAAACAGAGTCCTTTCATATGTCTTTTTTATTTCTCCTGTTTTTAGCTTTGCGACTATTCAATTCTAAGGTGTAGCTTAGGATTTTTTCCTTTTTTTTAGCCTTCTCTGTGTTTTTAGCCATCCCAACTTGGTTCTCTGCTCACTCCAAATCTGGCACATGACCCCACTTGACCTCTGAGTCTCCACCGTTGATAGGCCCTCCTCCTGGGGTGAAACAAAGGTACACCAAAAATGGAATACACCAGGCAGAGTTTTACAAAAAGATGAACTGGTGAGGCAACATTTGATAAGGTAATGGTGGTACACCTTTTATAGATGGTATATAGCTCAAGGAAACCCTGCTTCTCTTAGCTTCTCCTTAGAAAAGACAGCACATAGTAGAACTCCATCCTCCTCAATCAGCAACCTCCCATTAGTCTCCAGCCTCCAGAGGAAAGCTCCACTGGGAGCATAGTGAAATTACAGGACTTCTGCCTTGGACACATTAAGTTTGTATCCTGAGAATGAACCAAATTGGTGTTAAAGTCTGCTACAAAGTGGGTAAAGATGGCTCAGGGTCCTGCAGATAGATAAGTAAATCATCTGTGTATAAAGATAAGATATGAGATCATCCTCCCAGTGTAGGACCCTTAATGGTAGGATGGAGCCTAAGTGCTTGTGCTAATGGCTCTAGATAAATATCATATAGTAGGGGTGAAAGGGAGCAGCCCATGTGAGTTCCCTTGTGGAGGGCAAAAGTGTCACAGACATGATCGTTAATTCTGTCATATGCTTTGGAACCCTTATAAATAGATCCAAGTATCTTAGTAAATGGGAGGGGAAGTGCTCTATTGTGGCAAACAGTAAGTTCCATGCCACTCAGTCAAAAGCCTTCTGTGCATCAAAACATAGTAGTAAGAAAGGTCACTGTGGTCAGGTGGCATGGTGTAGGACATGTAGGGATCTCTTAATGTTATCCTGTGTCTGCTTTGAACACATAAAACTAGTCTGATTGTTGTCTGTTGGTGACAGAAGGATCCCATCCAAACAGTGAACCAATACTGTGGCAAACATTTTATATTCAACATTTCACCTACCTGGATTTCAGCAAGGACTTTGACACTCCCACACAGGAGATTGCTAAATAAATTGGGTAGCCTGGCCCACCAGGGCAGTGGCAAGGCATCCATCTGTGGTGCCAACATCCGGGGTTTGGGGATGGACCTGGGAGTCAGAGGGCTGGCTAGGGGGAGAGAGATTGAGCATCCTATGGACTGCTCTCCTTCTCTGGTGGGGATGGGGAAAAGTGTCCAGTGCAATGTGGACCCCTGGCAGAGGCTCGGGGGTCTCATGTGGCTGGCACCACATGTTTCAGGGGTGGGGCAGATGCTGGCCTCAGTGCATGTCCCCGACCTCAGGGGAAAAATGCACTGAAAAATGTCAGCCACTAATGATGGCACCACCTCTGCCACTGCTCCCCACTCAGACTGAAGTCTGCTGGGGTGTCCTACTCCCTTGACCCCACCCTGGGAGGCAAGTCAGGGCTTCATGGCCTGAGTTCCCATGGAAGGGTCACCCACCCAGCGGCCCCATCCAGGGAGCAAAGCCTGGAGATGGGGGAGTGGTGGGTGGGGCAAGGGACCAGAGCCCTGGGCAGGACAAAAAATAAATAAATTGGGGAGCCTGGGAGTGGGTACTATGGAGGTAAGGTGGGTTGGGAACTGGCTAAGGGACATGACTCAGAGGGTAGTGGTGACTGGCATGAAATCTGAAGAGAAGGATGTGACCAGCAGGGTGCCACATTGGTTAGTGCTGGGGCCAGTCCTATTCAATGTCTTCATTAACAACATTGCAGAGGATCTGGAGGGAAAGGTGTACCTCTTTGCAGATGACACCAAGATCTGTAACAGAGTGGACACACCACAGGGGATGGGAAAAATGAGAAAGGATCTAAGCCTATTAGAGGAGTAGTCAGGTGTCTGGCAGTTGAGTTTCAATGCTAAGAAGTGAAAGACCATGCACTTGAGTCACAGGAATCCAAGGGAGGAGTACAGGATGGGTGGGGAAATTCTGGCCACCACAAGTCAGTAGAGAGATGTGGGGGTTATCATATTTGACAACCTGAAGGTGACAAAATAGTGTGAAAAGGCAGTGGGGAGAGCAAACAGAATGTTGGGGTGCATAGGGAGGGGCATAACAAGCAGCAGGAAAGAGATGGTGATGCCACTGTTCAGATCACTGGTGAGGTCTCAGCTGGAGTACTGTGTCCAGTTCTGGAGACCACATCTCCAGAAGGACATTGACAAAATATGGGCAGCCAGAGAAGGGCAGTGAAGATGGTTTGTGGACTGCACCAGAAGCCCTGCAAGGAAAGATTTAAGGATTTTAATATCTCTTCACTGGAGGAAAGAAGGGAGAGGGGAGATATGTAAGCAATTATACCAAACAGGGTAAGCGCTATTGGGAAATACCAGACTGCCCAGGGGTGTAATGAGGCCTGATGCCACAGGCAGAGGGCCTTATAGCCCCTGGAAGGTCAGGTATTTCCAATACCACCCACCCTGGAGGGTATTACTACACTTAGAAAATGGGCATTGTAAAGAAAAATAAATTGGTAACAAATTGTTCATAAATAATTAATTTGAAGTAAGTTTTGTAATTAAAGAGTTCCTCCACCTTCATTAGAAAGATGGCTTTTTTGTTCTTCTGCAGATCCCATAGTTAGAAAACTGGTTGAATGCAGTTACCACCACCACCACCACCACCACAGCAGACTGTTGTTTTTTTTAGTTGAGTCCTGTCTCTCCCCCTCCCCTCGCCGTAGTCTTGGAACAGTTGTGTTCATCCTCTACACTGTTTATTTGATTAGCATTTGAGAGGCAGTGCTGCTTTTTTTATACTGGGGCCAGGAGATGTTGCGATCAGGAGAATGGAGTGGAGTTTGGGAGCGTACGGGTCAGAGGCCAGTTGTTCATGCCGCATTTTTTTTAAAGTCTTCATTGTGTGCTACTGGTAGTCCATTTTCTTTTTTGTATGTGTTTTATGAGCTCCCGATCCTCCCTGCCTTCCATGAGTGGCAGTACAGTTTGGTAGTTTTGTTTTTATGGGGAGCTGTTGCCATTGCGATTGGGACAGGGTGACAGAAACACTGTAAGGAAAGTCGGGTGAGGAACTGTTTATGTTTGGACAAAACTGTTGCTAGTATGAGTGCAGTGGTGGGCAGCTCTTCATGCTGTAGGTGAGAGCTGGAAATTAAGTTAAAAGAAGCAATTCAGTGGAAACTGTTGGTTTTTGTCTTGGCAGTGATTGTGTACAAACCGAGGAGGGTCGGTGATGCTACTGGGCAGCAGACCAGCAGCATTTCCTTCATTTCCCGTACCACAGATGGATGGCCATCTGCCGTACAGAAAACTAAAAGTGCTGCTGCTCTAATGCATTGTGCTGATGGCACCAGAACTACCACTCTGGATTTTACACTTTTGCAGCTCTGCTGCATATTTTTCTTAGTGCTGATGATATATGTGCTTTTTAATTTATTTATTTTTTTTGCCACAGGAGAAATTGAGGCATTGGTCTGGTCATTATTTTTGGTCTCTTAGCGAGTGGGAATCATGGTGGCTGGCTCATTTGAAGATTCGGGGTGCCCAAGAATACCCTTAGTAATAGGGCATCCTGAATTGGCACTTGTTCTTTAGCGAGCTCTTTTGAAAAATACCCTCCCGCTAAAGCAAGTGCACTGGCCAATCAGAATGCTGGATTTTTGTCACCCATTTTTTAAGATAGAAACTTTCAAGTACCTTAGGGAATAAACAGGGTACAGGTGGAAAGCATAACGGGGGCATGATATAGGCTGAAGGGTGGAAGGCTCGGGGTAATGTTAGGAAGTACTTTTTCACCAAAAGGGTAGTGGAGCCATGGAACAGCCTTCCAGAAGAAGTGGTGGGTGCAAAAATAATACAGGAGCTCAAGAGTGCATGGGATAAACAAAATGGTACCCTGGAGATGTGCAGAGCAGGAGAGCCACAGATTAAATAGGAGCTGGGACTGCAGTAGTGAGCAGGGAATTGGGCAGACTAGGTGGGCTGTATGGTCCTTATCTGCCGACAGATTCTATGTTTCTGTGTTTCTATGTTTCTGTGTAACATTTAACACTGAAACTGAGTGATACGAGAAACACAACATTTTTTTGTTATTAGGTTTTATAATGCCTGAAATTGTGGCAAATTGTCAGAAAGGGGGATGACTTTATCATTCAGAACTGAATGATACACTTTTAGAAGGACAGGGACAGCGTATCATTATATGCCTTAACCCCCCAATACTATTTTCTATCTATATTTTTTGTAATTGCACAGTTCATGCTCCGTATCTTTCTCTTCTCTCTCACTACTGTTCTTGTAAAGCACTATTGTTTTCATCAACAGTGTATGTGAAAAGCACCATATGAAAAATTGTCTAGATGGGTTTCCCTGGCTCTATGCATGTATAAGTCATGAGTCTTCTGGGTTTTCTCCACTCACCAGTCTGCTTTCTCACCAGCCCAAAACTGCACTGCCACTTCACTACTCGGTGGTAAGTTCCTTAAATAAAATAAGAAAACCTTCTCCAGAAAAGCAGGGGCCAAACAGGGCAAAACAAAAAAAACAATTAAATTGCCACAACTCGACCACAGACCACTCTAAGAGCAAATTGGACCACAGTCGCACCAGAATGTCACTTATTTTATATAATTGCTGTGACAAGAAAGCTAAACCCATCAATTATATGAAATAAAATATGGGGTGGTGTGTACACTAGAATTTTATACACACCTACAGGGTTGGATGCCTAAATAAACCCCTCAAGTTTTGCTGTTGGGGTTTATGTTGGCATCCAACCCCTCGAGTGTGCGTAGAATTCTCGTTACACACACTACCCCATACTTTATTCTATTTATATTAATTTCTCACTTCCTGACATTTTCTCCCAAACCATAAATTATTAATGGTGGTAATATACCACTGCTGTTGCTGCATGATTCAAGTCATGGTACTCCCAGAATTGTTCTCAACTACCAGCAACTACATGTCAAGCTACTACATGCTGCTACACAGTGCTGTGATATGTCATTCCCCTACCACACTCATTCGTTTAAAGCATGTTAGTGAAAATTATATGAAAAGCACAATATACTGTACCAAAATTTGGTACTCTCAGAATTTTTCTCAACCAGCAGAAATTATATGTCAGGTTGCTACATGCTGCTGAATAGTGCTGTTTTGTGTCAGTCTCAGACACAGTAATTCTTGTTATGTACTTAAGTGTAAATTGTGTGAAAATTCAGTACTCTCAGAATTTTTCTCAAGTCAAATAAATTATATATCAAGATGTTGCATGGTTCTCCAGTATGCTGTATTAGTCCCCCATCATGGTAATTCTTTTAATTCACTTTAGTAAAATTTGTGTGAAAAGTGCAATATATTGAAATTTGGTACTCCCAGAATTTTTCTCAACTACTAAAATTAATATATCATCCTGTAACATGCTACTACATATTGCTGCCCTATGTCAGTCACCCACCACAACCCTTGTTATGCACTGTAGGGAAATTTGTCTGCAAAAAGCACTTTATACTGAAATTCTGTACTCTCAGAACTTTTTTCAAATCAAAGAAAGTATATGTCAGTTTGCAGGTTGAGGAGGCAGTTTCGTACAGTGGCAGGTCATGTAAATCTCATTGACAGATGTGGACAGCAGATGAAGAGGTACAGTATTAACTGCGGCAGTAGTAGTTTGTTGACTTGCCTGCTGCAGCATTGACCACATCCATGATCTGGTGGAGCTTGCTGGAGGAGGAGGCATTCATCACATGAAGAGAAGAGACTGTGAACACAGGAGAGAAACTATTTTGACTCTTGTACACTCCCAAAAAACATATCGTGTAACAATATTTACTGTCACACTAGTGATGGCCATGAAGTGTGCTGGCATGATGGTGCCACAGAGAAAGGTAGTGGATGAAGAGGCAGCTTAAGTCTGTGTCTTGAAGGCTGTCTGGCTTTGTGATGGACTTGTCAGCCATCTCTGTGAATGGTAAAATCTGCAGTGAGAGGAAAACAAAAGGAAAGACACATTTTAACATCTTGGAAGCAATAAGGTGGAAGCCTCTCCTATGGGAGGCATCACCACCACCAGTGAGGATGAGGAGTATGGACAACATTTTAATGTCTTGCAAAGCAATAAAGTGGAAGTCCCTCCTGTGTGAGGCATCACCACTACCAGTGAGGATGAAGAGTGTGAACAACAGTGAATGTCACTTACCATCACAGCAGGCAAAGGTAGGCCATGCTGGACATGAGGACTTGCTGTGTTGATGGGTTAACTTACTGGAGGTTTGATTTAAGGGCTGCCTGAGAATGACATTTATGATAGATTAAGAGTCTGGGTTTGTCTCTGGATGTATGCAGTGGAGGTAGTGGTTCATGTTGTTTGTGAATTTGGAGGACCCAAGCAGGCCAGAGGAGGAGGAGGAGGAGTTAGTGTCATGCTTGCTGGAGGAGGCATGGTCTGCCTGGTTAGCAATGGCATTTACACTGGATTAAGAATCTGGGTTTGTCTCTGGGTGCCCATTGTTTTTTGTGGATGTAGAGGACTCAAGCAGGCTAGAGGAGGAGGAGGAAGCAGTATCTTGCTTGTTGAAAGATAGGGGGAGTCTTGGTCTGCTTGGCATTGGCATTTACATTGGGCTGTTGAACTAATAATATGTGACTGGGCAGTGGAAGCAGGTGCAGCTAGTATTTTTGTGTAGTTGGAAAGGCAGATAGCATTATTCCATGGTAGAGATTGGACTCATTTTAACGGGCTTTTGTCTTGGGGTCATGAAGCAATTAGGCTGTATTATGAAAGTCGCTGTCTATAGGATGGTGTGTGTGTGTGTGAGTGTGCGCGTGTGTTCCTTAATTCAAATTGATGCAAAAGTCTAACAGTGAAAATGGAGTACATTTTATTTATGGTAATACCTTACATTAGACTAACAACCTTCACTCAAGCTTTTGAGACCTCTCCAGTTCCTTTATCAGGTGCAGAGAAAACTAACCAGCATTTCAGAATATATTCAAGAGTTTGTGGTCCAGGATTCCTTAACAAAGGGGAAGGTGTAAAGGAAGAAATTTAATACAGTACAGGAAATAGGCCTCGTGTCATTAAAAGGTGAGAGATCAGACATGCACATGGTGAGCTACATCAAAGTGATACCATAACACAAGGGTCAACGTCTAAGAAACAGTTCCATTAAGTATGCATTTATTTTATTTTTTTATTTATTTATTCTAGGATTACAAGTACCTTTGAACCAAGGTTCTTTTACAAAGGTTCCACGTCAGAAATAACAAACAGGGAAGCAACAGTGAAATAACAGTAAACAATTCATGTACAACAGTGCTATAGAAAGGGGTCAATTATAGGAAGAGTAAGGTGTAGAGGAGGAGGAGGAGGAGGAGGAGGAGGGAGGAGAAGTGTAGATAGTTAGCAGTGGCAGCTATAGTAAAATGGTGAACACAGCTAGGATGCATGTGCCCACAAGGAATGGGTATAGTCAGGTGCCCAGGGGTGGCAGAGAAACAGGGATGAGAGGAGAAGGGGAGGATGAAGATGCAGCCAGAGGCATTTGTCAAAAAATAAATGGGAAGGAGTGATAGAAGAGAAGAAGGGGGCAGTGCTATAATGGGGCAAGGAGAGACTAACGAGGTGGTATGAAGACCTGAGATTTGAAGTGGCACCTCAGGAGCTGGGGGGAGGGGGACTTGGGGGGCCTGGGGTTAAGCAGTATATAAGTTAGGATTAAAGCTGTGTAGGTCATCAGCTAGGGAGAGGCAGTCACAGGAACTAGAGGCAATAAGAATGGCCCAGAGCCTGGTTTTGAACAGACCTATTGTTGAGGCAGAGGAGATGATGTGGCTGAGACCATTCATCCATAGAGGAGCCCTATAGGTGCATGAGCATTGGCTCTGCGTAGTTCAACAGCGAGGAACTTGTAGCATCTGGGTTGTTGAGCTCCTAGTGTTCTGTCTGTTGGGTTTTTGATGTAACAATGCAGTAACACCTGGGGGTGTGAGGCCAAGGTTGATTTTTCCCTCCATAGCACATGTGAGATATTTTATACAGTTGGAGAGTTGGAGCCATCAAAATTGTTTATAAACTGCACAGGTGTGGGTGAGGTGGAGGGTGCCAGTTGTGAGTCGACATGCTTTGTTAAGTGCAGTTGTTATACATCAGAGGGCGGACGTCGTGGTGGAGACATAGACAATGAGGCCATAATCAATAATTGACACCACAGAGCTCTGGACAGCAATCTTCAGGGCCTCTGGGGTGAGGTGCTGCCTGTGCTTGTAGAGTAATCCAAGGTGTGTGTTGGCAGCTTTAGCCACACTGTCAATGTGAGCTGTATAGGAGAGATTGGGGTCAAGCAGAATCCCTAGGTATTTGAATGAGTAAACTTGTTCGAGGACAGTCCTCTGCTTGGTGGAGATGGCAAGGGGGTGTTGCTTTTAACGGTTATGTGAACTGCAGAATAGCAATGACTTCATTTTCTTGTGATTGAGGACTAGTTTATGATTGGAGAACCATGTTTCAATGGCACTGAATGTGAGTTGGAGGCTGTGTTGTAGTGGTGAAAGATCCTTGTGTGAAGAAAAGACAACAGCATCATCTGCATACAGGATGATTTGTTCCAAGCAAGATTGTGGTAGGGAGTTTAAAAAGAGGCTGAAAAGGAGAGGGCCCGGTATGGACCCCTGAGGGACTCCTGAGCGAACAGGCAAGGTATCCGAGATAGCATTGGCAATTTTTACTCTTAGAGAGCAGTTGTCAAGGTAGTTTCTGAACCAACAGACTGAGTCCGGTGTGAGATCAGCATGGAGTAGTTGGTCATACAGCAGCTGATGATGAACCATGTCAAATGCCTTTGAGAGGTTGATGAAGACAGCCCCAGTAAGAAGACCTTTATCAAGGGAACTATGCACTGCACTGGTAAATTCAAGCAGGGCAGTGGTGGTACAATGCACTTTTCTAAAACCATGCTGTTGTGTGCACACAGTATTATATTTGTCCAAATAATCAGTGAGCTGGTCAGCAATAATACGCTCTAGGGCCTTGGATAGTGGTGGCAATATGGAGATCGGGCGGTAGTCAGAGTGGCAGGTCTTGTCCCCACTTTTGTGGACCAGGGTCACAGTGGCAGTTTTCCATATTTTGGGGAATGTAGTTGTGTGGGGAGAGAGGTTGAGAGTTTTAGAAAGGGGACTGAGGACCTCGTCCAGTGTAAGTGATAGCAGCTTAAGGTCCAGGTGTCACTGCTGATTCTGGAAGTGGAAATGACTGAGGCGATGTGGCTGCAAGCTTCATTCATCTTAATTTCCCCGTAGTAAAAATGAGGGTGATTTGATAGAGTTCAGGGTGTGTTTGAGGGGGTGTGACTGACTGTGAAGAAATCAGGTGGTAGAACAGTACTGAGGTCAGTAAAAGCCATGTTAAAGGTATTTGCAATGACCATGGGATCAAGGGTAGTGGACCCTTCAACAATTAACATGGCCAGAGGGGACTTTGATTGTTTCCCAGTAATGTCCTTGATATTGTCCCAGAAAGCATGACCATTACCCCGGGTGTTGGTGAGGATGTCCTTATAATATGGGCTTTTCGTGAGATGAATGGATTTTGTGCAGGCATTACAGACATCTTTGTATTTTGGGATGTCAGATTGTTTGCCTGTGGCTTTAGCCAGTGCACACAGGTGGTCCCTAGATTTCAGCTGGGAAAGGAACAGTTAACCAAGGGTTGCAGAGGGCTTTTGTTTTCTGTTTTTTTGAAGGAGCAAAGAGATCACAGGCCTTATTGAAGGCGGTTATGAAGTAGCCGAGGGCTAAGTTAACATCCGTTACCTTGTAGATGGGCAGCCAATCTTACAAGGATAGGTACTCTTTGAGATGTGTAAGTTGACCATGGGGAGGACTCTGCTGGTAATGATTATAGGGGGGTGGCTTTAGAAATTTATTAGACCATTCACATATAACCGGGGAGTGGTCACTGAGAAAGTCTGGGAGAATGGAGGTACGAGAGATCCTGGTAGGGTGATTGGTGAGAACCCAGTCCAGCAGGTTACTGGTACCAGTTTTGTAATTTCTCCGAGTTGGTGTAGTGACCAATTGTGAGAGGTTGGCAGCTGCAAGGGCATCCTTATGAGTGTAGGCATCAGATGTGAGCCAGTTTAAATTGAAATCACCAAGCAGAATGCGTTCAGAGCCAGGAGGTTGGGAGCTGATGAAGTTAAGAACTTCTTTGATGACAAGGTCTTGATCTCAAGGTGGAATATATACAGAGATGATGGTGAGGGCTTTTTGATTGGAACCTAGAAGAATTTTAATGGGTGGAAGCTGGGCCGAGGAGGCAGGGATGGGGGTTGGAACAAGGTGCCCCAGGAGATTATCCTTAACATAGATGGCACAGCCCCCTCCCCTTTTAGAGACACGGTCCACTCTGAAAACATTGTAGCCCTGTAAGGTAATTGCCAGATCAGGAACTTTTGGTGTCAGCCATGTTTCAACTACAGCAAGGATGTCAGGATTATGTTGGCTGATAAAGGCTTGGAGTGCATCAAGCTTTGATAACAGGCTGCTGATGTTAATGGTTGCGATGGTGAGGGCTCCTGCCTTTATCAGAAGGCTTGAACAGCCTGGGCTGGGGTTCAGATGGACGTTGCCTGAGATCAGTAGGAGAAGTAGGAGGAGCTTCATTGAACAGAGGCACAGGTCCAGTAGTGATAATTTGTGTTTCCTTTTGGCATATGGGCTGTAGGAAGAAGCCATGTGACAGTCCCAATGGTATGCAGTGTGGTACAGTGGGGATAGGCTGGCATTAAGACCAATCTTAATGGTGTTAAGAAGCAGCCCGATATTTCCAAGACGAGGCCCATGAAGAGGACTGGTCGAGAAGTGGAGAGTTTCCAAGGTGCTGCTGATATTGATTAAGTAGATAGTGGGTACGGGGAGGGAGTGGCAGGGGCCTGGGAGAGAGAACAAGGGAGGAAGGACAAGGAGTGAGAGAAGGGGAAAGGAGCAGGTGGGGGAGGAAACTCATAGCTGGTGTAGGGCAAAAGAAAAGAAAGAAAAGAAAAAGAAACAGTCAGGGAGAGGTAGTGAAAAGAGAGCTGAGAGTGAGCAGGAACAGCGAGGATGGCGTATGTGAGCAGCTGGGGAGGGAGGGCAGTGTAGGCTGGAGCTAGGTGGGACAGAAAGGAAGAGAAAAGGCAAGCAAGTGTTGTAGGCCAATAGGAGGCACCAGCGGACAATCGAGAGTGGAGTGTGAGGAAGAGGGGTGGAGCTACAGCCTATTTAACTAATGTAGGAGGGGGTTGGGGGAAGAGACTTCACAGGAGTCCAATCAACTTTAAACAGTAAAACATTTCTCCAAGACAAAATCCCCAAATTTCAAAAATTAGAAGCGGTACAATATAAGCATTTCCCCAAAACAGAATTTCCCAATTTGAATCAGTACAGTAGGCTGAAATAATACTGGGTGAAAATTTGGGCAAAATAGGATTTAGTAGGGAGGCAGTACGATGAAGGTACATAGCAAGTAAAGCAACTGTGACTTATAGAGGGTAGACTTTTTTTAAATGAAAGAACTAGATCCCTCTAGTAGCAGATCTGTATAACCTGCTAAAAAAAAAAAAAAACAGGAAGTCATTTTAAGCGTAAGGCACAATTGTGGCATCAGGAGGAATTAGCCAGGGGAAAAGCCACTCAAGATGCAGCAACAGAGGGCAGTGTCCAATCAGGATGTGGCTGTGGAATGCGCCAAAAATTGAAACCTGATGGCTGAGTCCTGTCGTACCTTTGCAGGATAGAGAAGCTTTCTTCCAGGCAGACCATCTGAGTAGCGCAGGTGGAGACTTAGTTAGAGCCAACCAACCTGGCAAGGCTTCAGGAGGCAGCAGAGATAGTATTCATGCTGGAGACAGCACCTAATTTGGGCCTGCACTGAGGGGGAAAGAGACAAGCAAGAAGTCAAATAGGAGCTAGGAAACTCTTGGTAGGGGAAGGACACAACAGCAGAGACAAAAGAACAACAGGAGGTATGAGATGTATGGGCTTACAGACTAACTTAACAAAGGGGTATACATGGCCAAGGGATAAGGAATTAAATGAATTTGCAGCTGAAAAGGTGGTCTTTTTGCCACTGAGTCTGGGAGGGGGCTGCAGGCTTGTACAGAATTTGATGCTTAACTTATGTAACAGCTTTAAAATTATACTATATGAAATGCCAATGTTTTAAAACCTTTAAGAAAACAAATAAAATAATCAGTAATTTAGCAGCATTGGCCTGAATACAGTAACATCACTAAGATCAGGAACTTAGCCCTTTAAAAAAAAAAAAAAAACAGAAAACAGTAATTTTAAGTATAAGGCACAATTGTGGCATCAGGAGGAATTAGCCAGGGAAAAGCCACTCGAGATGCAGCAACAGAGGGCAGTGTCCAATCAGGATGTGGCTGTGGAACATGCCAAAAATTGAATCCTGATGTCTAAGTCCTGTCGTACCTTTGCAGGGTAGAGAAGCTTTCTTCCAGGCAGACCAGCTGAGTAGCGCAGGTGGTGGCTTAGTTAGAGCCAACCAACTGGGCAAGGCTTCGGGAGGCAGTAGAGATAGTATTTGTGCTGTAGGCAGCACCCAATTTGGGCCTGCAATTTGCAGGGTAGAGAATCTTTCTTCCCAGTAGACCAGCTGAGTAGTGCAGGTGGAGTCTTAGAGCCAACCAACCAGGCAAGGCTTCGGGAGGCAGCAGAGATAGTATTCGTACTGGAGGCAGCACCCAATTTGGGCCTGCACTTTGCCGGGTAGAGAAGCTTTCTTTCAGGCAGACCAGCTGAGTAGCACAGGTGGCGGCTTAGTTAGAGCCAACCAACTGGGCAAAGCTTCAGGAGGCAGCAGAGGTAGTATTCATGCTGGAGGCAGCACGTTCAGTAAAGTAATAAAGCAGTGTCTGCATAAGTGACTCCTTTAGGTCAATTATGTCCCAATAACAGAGGAAGATTAAATAAATAAATACATAAATAAAAACATTTCTAAATGGTAGGGACCAAAGCTATAGTGGAAACTGTCAACATTCAGTTTGGGATCTGGTAATGTGTGACGAAGCCCACATTTTTGTTCAGCCGAGGTTCATCTGTTCCAAAAATTAAAATGGACCGACTGACAGAAGGAACTGAAGAAACATTTTGATATCATGTGAAACAAGAAAAATAATTAATGTATAAAAAAATAAAAACAGCCTGCCAGTGTTGCCACAGGTATATGTGTATAGGAAATATTATTCCAAATTAGAAAGCATTAGGAAAATGAGAACATTTGGTTTTCAAATGTGTCTTACCCATATCACACTGTACTAGAGCTGGGCGGAAGTTCTTTTTCGCAGAACGTTTGCAAAATTTCGTAAATCTCACAAAATGTTCCAAACTTCTGTCTTTGGTGAATTATTAATCTTCCGAATGTGTTTGGCCAATTTTCACCCTGTTCTGTGGAATTTTCTGGCTAAATTGTGGAATAATACACATGAACTGCAGAACGACAGTTCTGAGGAATTCCATTCTGCAGTTTAATATATTAAAGTAGCAGTGCAGTGTAAAACAAAATTGCTCTTTTTTGACAGTTGAGTCCCTGTGCTCTTTTGAGCAATTCCCTGGTACTCTTTCCCGCTACTGCTGCCAGTGATGGCTACTCTTTTGCCTTATTCTGCCAGTAAAGAAGAGGATCCTCATCAGCAGCTTTATGTACCCAATCAGCCATGTATACCTCGACTGCTCTTGCCATTGCTGTTTCCCTATCGTCAGCATCCCAAGTGTCCTTCTACTGTGTCTCATGTTCAGCAGCCCCAACTTGTGAAAGCACTGCCCAAAGTGGATTGGATGATGTATGGGCTTTTTTGCCTGCAGATGTGCTGCTGCAATATTTACCCTCCATTCTGCTTGCCTTTCGTGATGCTCCTCCTGCCTTCAACTAAGTAAGCTGTTCTTGCCTCCTTTTCAAGAGATACATCTCTAATGCCTTTCTCTGTGAGACACTTTTGAAGCTATAGGACCTGGTTTTGTCTGCCATGAAGGACTGAAGACAATCCACATTTGTATTAGGGGTCCAGCATGATTGCAGTGCTGTATTCAGTTGAAGTTATTATACTGTTCAAGTGTTTTTTTGTGGTCTAGGACCTCCAACTACTGCTCAGTCAATGAAGAACTGAATATGTCACCAGTTGACTCATACTGCCTTTGCACTTTTAGAATAGCCTGTCTCAGAACACAGAGTAGGGTATGGCCGGACTTAGGGAGACAGTGTCCCCCACTCACTACCTGTTTTGCATGATTGACTGGGTGCAACATTACAATAAGGGCATCCATAAATCTTCACAGATCGGTGGTTAGTTTCACTTTGTTACAACCTCTTGCTTCAACTAGTGCCGAGGAAGGCCATTTTTTAATTGCAGTGCCTATAGCTGCTCCCTGGCCATCCGGGACTTGCAAAATGTGCATAGATACACTGGCACACAATCAGTAGTTGTTTTATGTCTGCCTGTGACACAATCTCTATAACCACCTGGTTAATAGAGTGTGACAAGCAGGGCCCACTGTGAAAAATCCAATCACTAATGGCTTTAACAATGTTTGACCCATTGTTGCATGCAATAAAACTTGTCTTTAGCCAGACCGGGTGCAGCCAGGTGTCAAGCTCCTCTGAAGGTGTATACAAAATGTTGGCTGCACTGTGTAACACAACCACGTTTTCTACTGCAACTTGACATGCTTATATAGCACAGAAGATTGGCTGCTGCCTCAGCCAGTGCTGGTGTCAGTCCCACCCTTACAAGTTAAGTTGCATTTGGTAAAAAAATTCAAAGCTCACACCTGAAAGTTCCACCCATTGTATGGTTACACAGATGTGAGCTCTTGATCATTGGACCACTACTCCACATGTCAGTGGTTACATGGATATAGAAACTTTTATAATTCTGCAATGCAAGTTTTACTGCATTTTCTATTTCTTTTTTTTTTATTTATGCTTTTTGTGTCCCTGTATCTTTGGCCGAATCCTCTTGCCATCCTGCTGTGACCCACCCCCATAGAGCCTTGGTTTATCCCCCAGGTAGAAGAAGGGGGCAGGAGGCCCCCTTACACATCCAGGCATTGGGCGGGTCTGTTGCATCAGCGGCAGAGAGACCAGTTAGGGCCGAGCATTTTATTTCTGCATTTTGTGGTGTATTTGGGAGGCACGGTGTGCAGTGACACAATGGCAGAGCCCAGCCTAGCATCCTCATGCCTCCCAACCCCATCTGGTTCCTCCCAGTGACCCACTCCCATGGTCACCCAGGAGCGCTACACTGGGAGGCACAGCCCCCCAAGAGATAGAGACTGTGTGAGTGCTGCTCAGTCCATCTCCCCCGCCATCCTCTAGCCACCTGAGTTCATTCCTGAACACATGTCACTGGCACCGCAAGAGGTAGTGCTACCACTGCACCGGCAGGCTAACCATTTTACTGCATTTTCAACAACACTTCTCAGTTCCAGAACTACTGTCTGTGAAAAATAAGGCCTGGAAGGGATCTGCAATTTTGGCTATGCTTTTGCCATATGCCAGCAGAATCCCTGATTTGTAACTAATGAAAATGGCAACTGATCTTTGGAAGGCATCTCTGCTATTGCTGCTTTCAGTTCCCTGAACACAGCAACATCCAGGGGGAATTTGTACTGCAGGGACCAAATGCCGATGAATATGGGCTGTATGTTGTTTTGGTAGTACTTAGTGGAAAAGTTTCACATGGGCACTGCCTTGCTCAGGGCTTGTCTTCTAGTCACCAATGATTAGAAAGCCAGTGATTTCTGGTGTGCTGGTTTTTGACACAGAGAATGGGGGTTTTGTCAGGGTATGTATTACACTGCTGCTGCTACTAATACTGCTGATGGATTGATTGCTGCTATTAGGGGTATAGTTACTATCCTCCTCAGCTAAAACATCCTCTTCTAAAATAACCTCCTTCCCCTTGTTTCCATGTGTAGGTTCTATGGTACTACCTCCCACTCCACCTGCTGCAAGACATTGATGGTGCAATCACATACCCAGGTGCTTTATTTTTAAATGGGTGTGTTGCTCATCAGTGTCCCAAACAGGATCCTTTCTTGCCACAGCTTACTTTCACCTGGAACATCTCGCAAATTGCCACTGACTTATCATGGGAGTAAATTTAAAAAGATGCCAAACAAGGGATCTGGATTGATTGGACATTATCGGAAGTCTTTTTAAGGGCTGGGGCCAAGTTCACTCAATTGGATCTGTTATTGTTTTTTCATCTGCTTTTAATTTTTTTCTTTACTGTCTCCCAGAAAGGATTGAGCAAAAGGTCATTCTCATTGCTTTTGTCTTCAGCCACCTCCTCATCCTCCTCAATGTCCTTCACTTCTGCCACCCACCGCTCCTTTTGCAAATCTCCTTTTCCACAGACTCCACTTCCAGGGGCTGCATTTCCTCTCCACCTAAAGATTCAACTCCATCCCCTATGTTCTTCTGCTCCTCAGGCTCAGAGTTCTGTACACGGCAAGTTGGGGCATATTTTTGTATTGGTGGTGTGACCATTAATGTGAATAATGCAGTTTATTGACTCAGTCTGACTATCTCCAGCCCCCACCCCACCTCCTTAACAACAAGATTGTTAGCCAGTGGCCACTATGTGGATGATGCAATTTCCTGACAATATCCAGCCCCCACCCCACTTCCTTATCAACAAGAATGTTGGCCATATCATCCACTCTTTTTTTTACCGTGGACTGTATCTGTCTGCTGCCTTCCAGCTGCTGGTCCCTTTCTTGCTGCTGCCTTGCCACCACAAGCCTTGCCCTTATCTCTGCTACACATTTTGCTACTAGAAGGAAGTATTACCTTGCACAACGCCAAACACCTTCCTATTTCTGAAAGGTTTAAACCTCAGTTTGGTTTTATTTATGTTTTGGGGGGGGGGAAGGGGAGCAGGAAAAGCACATCAAGCCAAAGATATTTTCATGGTTCACAGAGCATGATGGAAAATTAAGTGACTTACTCAGGTTCCTGCATAGAAAAAGAATATAGATTGCCCTTCCCCAGCTGATGCTTCTGTAGTGCAGACACAGTATGCTAATTTGCTACCAATTGCCCCATCTCCCCTCCTACTCTGTAAGCCCCCCCCGCCAGGACAAAGGACTTTTGTCCCTATGCTAGTCCTGCTCTATTAACCTATATGTACAGTTTTAGACTTCAAAGGCCTAAGCCATAATGTTTCCTCCAGTGGACTATGATTACGCTACTCTGTTCATGACTTCTGTTAACAATGTAATGTACTGATTGCCTAGAATCTCTGTCTTGTAATTCACTGTTTGCCCTGTTAATTACTTTGTTTACCTCTAATTGAGCTGTTATTTTTTTATCTATGACTGTATTACTGTATCATTCTGATGTGGAGCCTTTGTAAAGGAGTCTGTCTCAAAGGATTATAATTCCAATATGTTCAATAACTAAGTAAATAAATAAAATAAAATGATGTCTGTAGTATCTAAACTTAGGGCTGCTAATTAGCTCAGTGCATTAGTCTGAGCCACACAAAATAACAAATATAGCTGCTGCTGCTACTGCTGACAGTAAAATGCGCAAAAATAAGGAAAGATGTGATGGTACAGTCCCCTGGCAAGTGGAATGAGAAAAAGAATACTGATTACCCTTCCCCCACTGATGCTTCTGTGCTGCAGAGTGAGGCTAGCCTACACAGAAGCACAGACACAGCACGTGCTAAAACATTGACCAAAAACAGTAGAAACTGCAAAAGGAAAATTAGGAAAATGATCTTCCAATGAAGCTTGATGAAGTGTATGTGGTTTAAAAAAGGTTATTTTTGAAAGTTTTTACACCCCTAAGTCTCCACTGACCCACATTACAGTACTAGGAGCAGTTCCTCATTTCACCTCAAAAAAGATCTCCATTCCACATTTAGTGGTTACTGTTCCACATTTTCTGCTGAAATTTTAAAGCAGAAATCCAAACAATGAATGTGAAAAGTGTGTTGCTCAATAAGCAGAACACTCTTTAAACATGAAAGCACACTTTTATATAGTATTCTGAACTTCTATGTTGTTTGCGATTTGATGAGGTGTTCCACATTTTGCCCATTTGTTCCACATTTGGGAGCTGAAAGGTTGAGAGGTATGTTTACAGCACACCAAAACAAGTAATGCCTATCTCAGAAAACCCACAGACAGGTCTTGTTTACACACACACACACACACACACACACACACACACACACTCTGCTGGAACTGCATATAGTGCAGCCTTGCCATTTGATCTCTTGTTGTGGAAACACCATGTGACCTTATCACATGGTGATGCTTGTAATCTGAGAACTTTCAATGGAGTAAACTTCATGAAATCTTGAACTTCGCAACTTCTCATAGGACAGTATTGGAGGCAAAATTCAACTTCACATCTTCAAAGAATTTCTCAAAGTTTCCAAACTTTGTGAAGTTCTGTCAAAATAAATGTTTCTAATTTTGCCCACCCCTATTAGCAGGTGTTACTTCACTACACAGCTGGATCAGCTAGTGGTATTCTGTTGGATGCACTCTCCTGTTAATAGCGATAACAGTGTAAGAATGCTAAAATTATTATCTGGGGTTAGCGGTTATGGCAGTTTTCGCCCTGACTGGATAAACCCATTGACATTTTAACTGAATTAGTCGAAGCCAGATAATCTGTACTATAACATATGCTGAATATCTAACTACATTTATCCATCATAATAGTTAAAGAACAATGTAAAACCTTCTCACTGCATGTGCATAGCAACCTCACTTTTATTACACCCTCATCATCACTGTCACCCATGACACTACCTCAGTGAATAATATGTTTTGTCCCCCTTCAGGTTCCCCTTATTCTCCAGCCACAACTGACACTCATCCCACTGGCATTATTAAATTTAGCTCATCCCATCACCAGCTTTCTCCTCCCATACCAACCTCTGGTATCCACTGCTCCCAGTATTTCAGCAAACAGCACCTATCGTAAGTGTTGAAAGGGTTAGGTGGATGCTTGGAAGGGATGGGATGGGAAAAGCAGTGTTAAAAGCTGAGGTACTAATGCTAGCGATAAGCCCAAATCTGGTATATAAAAGATTAAGGAAACTGAAGTAGGATTACACCTATTAATACTGATACTAGTTGAATTTTAACACATAGTAGGAGGGGGACTCATGGAGGGTGGCGTGTTTATTTACCGATATTCAAAAAGTAGGCACTAGCTCATGTGGGACTGCAGAAAAGAAAGTGCTGTCTTTCCTTCTGTTTAAACCTACTATAAACATTTATAGTATATGGTTAGGGCTTATTGTCCCTTGAACCCCCCAGAAATGAACCACAAACACCATTTTGAAATCTTTGGATGCTCATTGGCAAACATTAATTACTATTGGCACAATCCATCCATCTACAGTTCAATTGTCATGTCCAGTCACATAAATTTATCATAACATAAGTCTTTCACATTCTTCTCCTTCTGGCCGCATCTTCCTCCTGATTGTTATCTTCCTTCCATTCTTCTGGGTCCAGACACTGAATTCATTCCCTCCTCTGTCACCAGAACCAGGCTGGTTCCCTGTTGAACCTGGGCCTCCCCTTCCAGGCCCAGACACTTGGTATCCAGCACCCAGACCTATTCCCCCTCACCCTTTTAATCCATGCCTGGGCTTCTTGCCCCCAGCCTGTGGTCCTCCCCCCTCCCCCCACCTCTAGCCCTCCTCCCCCTTTCATTTCCTCTCCCCTTTTTATCTCTTTTCCTCCACTAGCACCCTTCTCATGTGCTCCTTGTTATACCTTTCATCCTTGGGCACACCGTGCCACCCTCGGCGTGGCTCCATCTAGCCCCCTGGCCCTCAGCTGCCTCTTCATAGCTCCATACATATGGCCACCATGACCCAGGGCCTCTCGGGCACCAACCATTTTTGCCTGCTCCAAACTATGTGCCAAAACCCTGTCCCCATGCCCCTTCCTTACAGGGTGGGTGGGTGGGTGGGAAAATTCCAGCAAAGAGGGCTAGCTGCCTTTGAGCTGCCCTTAAATAACCCATTAGTACCCCCAGTCAGGACCCTATTACTTGTGCCAGTAGCCCCCGCACCCTGGCTACTTTGTCACTGTCAGCCGGAAACAACCTTGTTCCATGTCCACCTCAATCCTCAGGAACTCCAGCTTACATGCAGGCCCCTTAGTCTTCCCCTGTGCTAACAGGATACCAATCCATTTACACATCACCATGAAGTCCTTCAACATGCTCTGCATCTCCGTGCAGCTCCCCCCGATAATCTGAAAGTCATCCAAGTAGTGCACAACCTTTTTGTGGCCATATTTCTCCCCAAACACCCACTGGACCCCTGAGCTGAAAGCCTCAAAAGTTGAGCAGGCCACCAAGCAGCCCATGGGCATAGCCTTGTCAATGTAAAAGTCCCCCTGGAACTGGAACCCCAGCAGGTCCCAGTCAGCCAGGCTGACTGGCAACAGCCAGAACATGGACTCTCTGTCCATTTTCACCAACCAGGCCCCCTTTATTTCCCTGACCAGCTCTCCCACCTGATCTAACAAGGTGTAGTATACTGCTCGCAGGTGATCTGGAATGCCATTGTCCACCGATTGCCCTTCTGGGTATGACAAATGATGAATCAGCCTATATTCACCTGTATGCTTCTTGGGGACCACCCCCAAGGGGGATACCCAGAATTTGGGCACAGTGGTGCCGCTAGCAGCCCTTCCACCCACCCCGCCCTTATCTCTTTCACTATCTTTTCCTTGACCAGCCCTTCCTTTCCTCTCACCGACCCCAGGTTCTTGTCCCATATCCCTTTTCACAGCCCGTGTAAACCTAGTGGGAAATCTACCTTGAAACCCACTCAGAGGCTCTCACCTGCCTCCCAGTCCTGGTACTCCTGGGACCACACCTCCACCACCTCCTGTACAATGGGGGTGCAGGCCAGCAAGTATCCCACCTCCCCCTTTCCTGCTCCTGTCTAATAACTGTAGGTGGCCCAGAGGCCTCCCCTGTTATGAATGGGTACTGTCCCACGTCAAGTCTCCCCTTGCTGCCATGTGCCTCCAGAAGGCCTCATTGTATTTGAGTCATCCCAAACCCAACTTGGCCTTGTATGCATCCCTGATGGTTGCCATGTAGGTGAGTAGTGGGATAGCCAGTTCCAACCTCTTTTCCAGGACTATGGCGCTATATACTGTGAACTCTGCTTGCCAATTATCAAAGGTTTTCCCTTTCCATTTTGCCTCCTCTGCCTTGTGGTCCACCACTGCAAGTGCCGCAGCAATCTCAGACTTTCCCACTGACTCCTTCTGCTCAGACTTCTCGGCGGTATCCTCATCCACCAATCCAAATATGTCCACAAACTCCCCTTCCCATATCCGCTCCTTCAGTGAGGCTGACACGTGGTCACCCAATGTGAGTCATATTTCTGGCCCCCAGCTTGTGCCCCCGTCCCCCTGTCCGCCTTCTTTCCTTGTATGTCGTGGACCGCTTTCTCCATTTTGTCTATCCCTGCCTTCCTCATGTCCCCCCAGCAGCCCCTCCAAGTACTCCTTGAGGTTGCCATCTTTGGTGATATCCACCACGTCCTTACCCCCATCCGGGCTTCTATTATCCAGCTCTGGCTCTGGCTGTGGAATTGCCACTTGCTCGGGGTTGGCCTTCGCTCCTCGGGGCTTCTTGGCTGGTTGCCCTTTCCCCGCTCGTTCATTCCGCTCCTTCCATTTCTGCTGCACCTCCTCCTCCTCCTCCTCTTTCCATTTTTCTGCTGCCATGAGCTCTGACATCTGTCCCATCCATTTAGTGGCCTCATCACTCATCCTTTTGCTGGTCATCTTGTTTTTCTTGGGTGCCATCTCTGTAAAATTACTATGGGTGGAAATAAGAAAACAATGTCAAACCACGATCCTACCAGTCCTCGCTCTGATGGCCCGGCCCACTGTTATGCCTCCAGCTGCAGCCAAGCTTACCTCACGCTGGGGATTGTCCACTACTCACCCCAGTGTTATGCCTCTGGCCATAGCCTGGCTTGCCCCATGCTGGGTGTTGTCCGTAACTGATGATCAGACCCCCAAAGCTTGCCCCATGGTACACAGAGTCTAGGCCACCAGCCCAGGGCCTTTCCATGTGACTGGTGCCTAAAACCTACAGCCCAGGGGGACCAGAGCTCTCAAATTACCTGCATGTGACACAGAGTTGACCTGAAGCCCCCCTAAGCACTAGAACTTCTACCCTTGCACTGGCCCGATTAAAACTGGTACTAAAGCTCCTGACAGGCATGAGAGAGGCCCATGGCCCCATCACCCCACCTGCCCATCTTCCAGTGGAACCACAGACAAGTAGATAAATAACAAGAGGGAGCTGCTACAAATTCCATAATAAATCCTGCGGCTGCATTCAAAACATAAACTGGGTGAGTCGTGCTTCACCGACTGTCCCCACACTAGCATCACCACACTAAAGTCCTGTCCTAAACAGTATTAACCTCTACAAACAATCCCACTGCTCAGCTTCAATGTAAAATGCCCAGCATGAGTGCCTTTTCAAAGCATAAATGCTACTAAATCGCCATTTCCTTTAAAACGCTAGCATCCTGCATACCAAGAACACCTTCCCGAACTCTGTGAAAAAGGAATGCTCCATTTTTCAACCAGCAGTAACCAACTAATAAGTCACTACAAGCTTGAATAAGCTTCCCCAACCCCTAACTGCTCATCCTAAATACCCACAAATTGTATCTTTTTTTAATGCCTGTTATTGTGAATCTTTTAAAATGCTGAAAATAAGCATTATTCTTGTTAAACCCAATTCTTAAAACCAGTCAAATGCCATACATACTTTTCCTGGGCCTGGCATTCCATGCTTTCAGTAGACCCCAAAGCCTATATTCTCTTATTTATCTTTACTAATCCTTTAAATAATTTACTTTCTAGTCTCCACCAGGCAAGACAAAACCTCTCAGCAAACCCACTTGTAATTTGTCTGTCTCCAATGCTTGTTTTAACCTATTAATCTGCAAAACATAAATCTTAAATCACTTGTTTTTTTTAACAACAGCTAGCAAGCAGTGGCCAATCTTCCAGCATATCTTTTCTTTTTTTACAAATCTTTGAAATCAGTACCTTAAACCATGAAAAGTTCATTCTGTGTTAAAAACTGGATCTCCCTTGCTTTAGTAAAACTCCCTTACAAAAGGACTCTGCTGACTGCCTGAACCTAAATACTAGGCCCTAAATTCCAAGTGGTTGTCATGAGGCCAGCAGGCCAAGACAAAAACCTCTCACCAAGCCAGCCTGTAATTTGTCTGTCTGCAATGCCTGCTTTAACATATTAATCAGCAAACCATAAATTCTTAAATCATCTTTTTTTTGTTTGTTTTAACAACAGCTAGCAAGCAGTGGTTAATCACAGTGTATCTTTTTTTTTAAACAAATCTTAGGAATAAATAGCTTAAACCACAAAAATTCCATTCTGTATTAAAACTGGCCCTTATAGCCTGCAACCAGACCATGCTATAACATAGAAACATAGAGTTTGATGGCAGATAAGGACCGCTTGGCCCACCTAGTCTGCCCATTTCCCTACCTAATGGATAAGCTGTAGATCCTAGTTAACCAACAGCCTACTTCCTCCTACCCCCCACTAGAATTGCCTTATGTCTGTCCAATGCATTCTTGAATTCCCCCACTGTTTTGACTCATGACCTCCTCAGTAAGGCTGTTCCATGCATCTACAACCCTCTCTGTGAAGAAATAGTTCCTCACATTACCTCTGAGCCGTCCCCCTCTATTTTCAAATTGTTCCCCCTTGTTCTTGCACATATCTTTTTCTGGAAGATGCTCCCCTCTTGGACTTTGTTGATTCCTTTGAGGTATTTTAAAGTTTCTATCATGTCACCCCTCTCCCTCCTTTCCTCGAGGCTACAATTCTTAAGTGCCTTTAGTCTTTCTTCATGTGTCTTCTGGTGCAGACCCTGCACCATTTCGGTTGCCCTCCTCAGGACAGCCTCCACCCTGTCTATGTCTTTGCGGAGATGTAGTCTCCTGAACTGTACACAGTACTCCAGATATGGTCTTACCAATTGTCTGTACAGAGGGCCAACAACTTCCTGTTTTCTACTGGTGATGCCTCTCCCTATGCATCCCAGTATCTCCCCAACCCTCCTTACTGCCTTCTCACATTGCTGGTCCACATTTAGGTCATCTGATGTGACTACCCCCAGGTCCCTTTCCAATTTTGTTGTTGTCAGTATCTCACCCCCCACTGTGTACTCTTCCCCTTGGGTTTTTGTTTCCCATGTTCATTACTTTGCACTTCTTTGCATTAAATCTAAGCTGCCATACATTTGACCATTCCTCCAACCTTGCCAAGTCCCTTTTCACCCCATCTTACGTATCAACCCTGTTGCAGATCTATGTGTCATCTGCAAAGAGACATACTTTCCTTCCAGTCCTTCTGCAATGTCATTTATAAAGACATTAAAAAGGACCAGCCCCAGTACTGAACCCTGTGGTACCTCACTAGTAACCCCTCTTTCTTCACTGTGGACTCCATTTTCTATTACCCGCTGTGTCCTTTTGTCCAGCCAGTGTTTTACCCAGGCTACCACCCTAAGACCCACTCCTAGGATGGCTAATTGGTTTATTAATCTTTTGTGCCGGACTGTGTCAAATGCCTTGCTAAAGTCTAGGTAGACCATGTCCACAGCCCCTTCCTGGTCTACTACTTTGTTCACCCTGTCAAAGAAATCAATTAGATTTGTCTAACATGACCTTCCTGCTGTGACTGCATGTTGCCTTGGGTCTTGTGCCTCACTGGCCTCTAGGTACTCAGTTCTTTCCTTCTGAAGTGATTCCATCATTTTCTCTACCACTGAGGTCAAACTGACAGGTCTGTAGTTTTCTGTCTCTGTCTTGCTCACAACAGAGACGGTGCCAACTCAGAAAATGGCGCCGTGCATGGCACAAAGGAGCGTAGCACCTAGCACCACAGCACTTACCACCATGGCACTAACCACCCCCCAGCACCACATATGGTGCCAGCCCCACCCCAGCGACGACAGGGCACGCAGTACCGCAAACAATGCTGAACACCACGTGGTGCCGAAAAAGGACCTTGGCACCAGAGACACTGGCACCACAGGCAGTGGCACCCTGCAGAAGTCTTAACTGTGATTTGAAGGTACAGAATGAAAAATGGCAGGAGATAAAGGTGTCGGTGTGGACCCCTGTGCAGCAGCCATGTGAAGGGGATAGACACTGCAGCGTGGAGTCGACGGCACCGAAGAAGGTGCCGTGTGACCAGGAAGCCCTAACTGCTCTACCTGCCAATCTGAAACCAAAAGACCCGAAGGCCCAGTGATGGACTGGCTGGTTCTGGCAGTCATGACAACCTCCGAGCCCACTGCTTCACAACAGCAGCCCAATGGTGAAACTGCTCATCGGCAGCCCCTCCAATAGACAGTGAGGGGCTCAGATGTCAAAGAAACTGGCAATCAGAGACAGAAACCAGAGACTCCAAGAGAGGTGGAGACCAGCCCCTGACCCCAACAACTGACCGTCTATGCACAGGCGTACCACAGCGTGACCTCGAGTGATGTAATTTCTTCTTCAACTGGTTGGCCAAAGAAGAACTCTAGGCGTAACGGTGCCGTGAAAGGGAAAGTTTCTTTTTATGCTTTTGGGGGGACCATCCTCCTCCCCTTCAGAGCACTGGACCGTCTGTTGTCAGACCCCCCCCTCCAGAGAAGGCAGTTGACCAGACCCGTCCCGGCTAACTGAACAGCTTTCATACGAAGTCTCCCTACTATCACCTGCCCCACTCATGGTTGGCTGAAGACTTCTTCATGTACAAAAGTAATTTTATTAAATGTAATTGGTACTTTTCATGATAAAATATAAAACTGAAAACTAAGCTGCAAGTTTAAAGCTCAACTCCCGGCAGGCAAGCGACAACATCACTGAAGTGCACTCAACAGCGGGAAAAAATGAACTGAGGTGGTTGGAAGGTCGACGCTGAGATAGTCTATACTGTGTGAGCCTAGGTCTTGGTGCCGGCCCTTCTAAAAAAGTTTGGCTCCCGCTGGGTCCTAGCACCTCCAGTGTACTCCCATTATTGTGAATGAGTGGTGGAGACTTTATGTACAGAAAGATCACTCTAGGAATCTGCCCCTTTCCTAAGGTTATGACTATCATAACACATCATGGGTAACACTGTATCCTGCCCCCCTCCCCCCAGAAGAAATGAGGCCTGCAGCTCTGATCACTGGGAGATGAAAGAAAAAACACAAGTGGGGGAGCAACTGGAGTTGTGGCAAAGTGAAGACCTCACCCAGCCACATTCCAATACCCTCAACTCTTTCTTCTAAGGTTTCTCCCTCCATGCTGGTACACCAAGGGTAAGAACTAGGAACAACTCACTGTGGTAATGAAGCAGCAGTGGCTTCAGGAGGCACTATCAAAAGGGATTATGAAGGCTCATGGTCAGATGAAAGCAGGAGACTGAGAAAGGCAACAGATGGGAAGAGGCAGAATCATCTAACAGTCCTGTAGATGTTACCAGTGCATTGGCTAGCCAGTATCTCGCAATATCTAACTTGTTCGTAAAGAATACATCAATGTCCTGCATGCACACACTAAGCTGTCTTTGTAGTACAGGGCTTACTTTTTTCCTTTTCGACTTCCATAACCTTTTTCTTCCACTCATCAAATGTTAGAATGTCTTCTGGATCTTTTAGACTTACTACAGCAGTAGGATCAGTTTCCTTTGCCTTTTTATGGTCAGGTTTCTATAGCCTCTGACTGGCTTAAGCAACAAAGCCACAGCAGTTGCTACATTCATTCTTACACAAATACTGAAAATCAGTTCCTTAAAGCAACAAAACCACAGCAGTTGCTAACATACTTCTTAAAAAACAATCTTATATCTGCATGGCTGGCCCTTTTAAAAACCACACAATTTCCACTGGGCCTAGCTATGCTATCAACACATGGCCTGTAGTGGCCTAGTTAAACAGATTGTGCCTTACCTTGTTCACCAATGAATGTGCTGAAACTGTAAAAAAAAATCCCAGCAAAAGAGGGCTTGCTGCCTATGAGTTGCCTTTAAATAACCCATTAGGGCCCCAATCAGGACCCCTGTTGGCCCCTCCCCCTGGCCAATCCCCAAGGCCACTGGGCTCCTTGTCATATGATGCCCATCATTATCCCCACCCCTGACTTGTGATGTCACTGGCCCTTCCCTCCCCCAGCCCCAGGCTTCCTACCTTGATTTCTGTGAAGGGCCTGGGACAACCTGGCTTGCCCTTTAATTGGCAAGCTTAATTGTGTATGGAATGCAGCCCCTTCAAAAATGTTCTTGCACACATTTTAAGCTGTAGTGCACCATCTAAAAATGTTGTTGTGCATGTTCCATATCAGTTTCAGCTGTGTCCCTGCTCACGCTGTCTTCCACCACACTTTAGTGATTCAATCATATAATGAAAGTAAAAATCCTAGCACCCATAGTATGTTTAAAAGCATACAAAAAGTAAACAATTCACCTACTCAAAACCATATACTATAAAAAGTAAGCTATGGGTGACCATGCACAACTCACCCTGTGTTTCTGCCTTGGGGTTGATATAACAACATGGACTTCTCAAGATTTGTTGTTATCCTGCTGTTATCTCAGCCCCTCAATAGAACACTGGCTAGTTGTGCATGGTCTCCCATACATTATTCCTTATATCTGAAAGCTGTTATTAGCTGGACTTACTGTACAAGTGATGGTCCAGTGTATGTTCTAGACAGTTATAAAATGAATGGTAGAAGTCATGTAAGCAGATTGACCGAGGCTGTCTTTGACCCATGATGATATTTTAGTATATGATCTCAGTTCTAAACTGATTACTAATATATGCCAATTTGTAACACTTTGGGTACATTGTATAATCATAATAATACACTCCAGGGTGTGTTATAGCATATCTTCACTTGTGTGGCTGAAGGCACTTGACATTGCTTCATGCCTCATAATGCACCCAAGATGTGATGATATCTCATGATTATACCACTCTATGTCAAGTGTTATTGCTTTATTATGAAATGAATACAAAAATTCACAAACCTGATTGGTTGAGGAGCTCAGAACCTAGTGCTGATATCCTAGCTCAACAGCACTGGAAGAAACATCATTGACTTCAGTAGCCTGTTTTTCATAAAACAGGCACAGCTGTCTTTATATGCCACAATTCACTTGGTTCTATTTTGAAGAAATGCAGCATCTGCCATCTAGTCACAAAACAGCAATTATGCAATAACTTGACAGGACTACTTTTATTCTTTTTCTCCATTTTTAACTCTTTTTTACTAATTGAAATAATAAATCCTTTTTTAAAATAGTTTATTTACTAATACTAATGGGCTCCTTTCATAGTCATAATAAGGCATTCCAGAGTGTGCTTTGAGCCAAGATAATGGCACTTCAAGTTCTGTGGAAGCACTCAGCCTTCGGCCTTGTGATTCAACCCACCCAAGGGATGTCTTTATCCCAGCACAAAGCATAGCCTGTCACACCTTACTGCTTAAGTAATGGTGATTATAGTGGTTTTTCATATCATTAGAGGTCCAAGTACAGTACACTAAGAGTAACATAGTTTTGCTTGGGTGGACATTTTGTATCAAGATTAAGCAGCGTAAAGCTTAGATTTCCAACGCACTCCAGAGTTAAATCAGGGGTGATTGTCTTTTTTTTTAATAGCGTAACACCACCATACATATACTGTAGACTCCCAGTCTCTTACCAGAGGCCAGGGATATTGAGGTTGGTTGTCTTCTCTTTTCTTCACTCATTCTTTGCCTCATGCTTTTTTCTCCTTTTATTAATCCCTGCAGGAAAAGACAGAGCCCTATTTTATCGGAATCTTCTGCTTTGAAGCGGGGATTAAAATTATTGCCCTGGGGTTTGTGTTCCACAAAGGTCCTATCTGAGAAATGGATGGAATGTGATGACTCTTTGTGTTTCTGGGTGAGTGATGATGATCCCAGTGCAGAATTATGGTTTAACCTCCATCATACAATTATATGCATTCTTTGAAGTGTATTTTGGTATGGCTAAAACTGTGGAGGGGAATAATGCTTTCTCTCCATTATCTAATGCACAGAGCAGTGCTGTTCTTTTTTCCCAAATATAAATTTCAAGGATTTTCTAGGTTACCATATCTGAGGAACTCTGCAAAACCTTGCACAAAATTGAATTCACTTAATGCACACTTCTTGTTCTTGGAAATAAATACCTTGTTATTGTACCTTTTAATACTGCTCAAGGAACGTTTTCATTTTGGATGAAAATATGTTATGTCACAGAGAACTAATTCATGTTGTGGGATGTTTTAGTCTTCTAGCATTTTTGTGTCATGTCTGTGGTCTAGAAATCATTTTTGTAATGGTGATATTTTCCACATTAAGCACACTTTTGCAGCAGTGGAGAAATGGCATTTTTTACATAACTCTATTAATGGGAAGCAGGTGAAAAGTAAAGTTACAATAACAGCTGCCTGGGTAATATACTTATACTAAACCCTACACACAAAGAAACTGGTTTAGAAAGTCACAGACCATTTTGATCTTATAATCTTCCTCAAGGACATCGCCCTTCATACTGCCACCAAAACTGTATGCCACCAGCTCAGAATCACCAGGTATCTCACCTAGTCTGCCACCTAAGTTGATGTTTACTGGTGCTGTGTTCCACTGTGGGTGGGCTTAATATTCTCCATTCCCACCCAGCCAGTTGTACTATACTGAGAGGTTGGAGACTGGAACCTTGACTCTCAGTGGAGAAGCAACATTTGAATGAAATGCTCCATTTGGAGGGCAAAAAGGAGAAGATCAAGATCCTGGGTATGTCTTTCCAGAGTATGCGCCACCTGAAATGTGCTTATGTGTGTTGCCAATCAATGTACATCAAAGTGAGGGGCCTCAGCTAGGCAAACATTTCTGAGTGTTCCTGATGCAGACAGCTTTGAGTTCCAAAGCTGTGGCTTTATGGCAGAGATTCTCTAGGGTATTTCATGTTACTGACAAGTAATAGAATTTTTTCGGTGATGAACACTCCCTATGAGCATTGGTCTCAGTTACTTTTCATTGTTTTAATTACAACACTAGAGTTATGGAAAAGGGGCATTCATTAAAAAGCAGGGCCTGGAGAAGCTCTTTTGGGTGGTGTGTCTTAAAGGTGTTACCATTCCTCCCAGTTTCACTGGTCTACATTTACTGTGCAGCACTGATAATATAGAGCAAAAGAATTGTGCCTTCCCTTTATAAAGCAGTTTGCAAATTATGAAGAACAAAAAACTGACATGGCCAGGTGTGATGATGATAACATAAAAAGAATATAAAATGTAACCATGAAAAGGAAATACTAGGAGACTTGGAGAGCATCATGAAAATAAGGGACAGATGGGAGCCTGAGGCAACCAGTAGTCCAGGATTATAGTCACACAACGAAGAGTCTTATTTCCATACATATGATAGTAAAGGAAAGCAAGAGTTTTGGAAAATATACCACTCATGCCATTGAGCTTAGGGAGGCAATGGTTTGTCTTCTGGATTTTTTCCAGTTTGTAAGTTCTCTTTGATTATCTCCTGTGTATAATATGAAGTATTGCACAGCTCGAAAGAGGCTTGCTTGACCTGTCATTGTACATACTGTAAGTCAAAAGTATAAAATCATGCTGAAGCTATACTTGTAGTGCAGTGAGTGGATCATACCTTACTGCTGATAATAGTGGGGAGAAGGGGGACAGATCATATCAAATGTGAACCTTTATGTTGCTGAATAATTGCAGAAGCTACCAAAACAAAACTTTCCGAGGTCTGTCTTCCTCCTTAATGATGCCTCTGTATGAAATTCGATGTCATGGTAGCATGCATTTTGCCATCCAATTAACAGTTTATTCCTTTGGAAAAGGATTCACTGGCCTATTTGGTCCTGAGCTTTTATTTCTTTTCTTTAGTGTTGAAACCATGACATAACTGTATCTTTCAAGAGTACATATTAGTTTTGTAAGGACCACTTGTGCTCCAAGATGTTCTGTTGAACTTACAAGTCTACAGAGATATTTGTTGTTGTGTTCTTTTACAATGTGTCTTTCTAAGATACAGCTAACTGAGATCATGTGGTCATTTTCAGTTTCGTTATGCTAAGCAGATAACAGTCTGTCTTTATGCTGGGCAAAAAAAACCAAAATTTGCTAATACTACCTCTGCATCTGCATCTATATGAACATATTTCATTTTAATTTTCTTTTTCATATTCTTATTTCATTGTATTGCAATCAAGAATCCATGGCTAAAGTTACGTTTTATATGCACTCCAAAAGCACACCATCAACACACAACCAACACATGGGGTACAGCGTAAGATTACAAAATTAGTAGCAATCGCAGTGTGCAAAGTGAGTGGTAAATATAGAACAATATAGGAAGTCCCCACATGACACAACAGTACTGCTGGCATGCATCAATGAATGCTCAATGTCCTGTGAAGGGCCAGAGCAAACAATTTATATGCATGTGCCTTCCAAATTTCAAGAAAATCTTTTGAACAGGGCAGAGTTATTAAGGTACAAAAATCTGGGTTTAACATTAAAGGGCTTTCCTACAATGAATGGCTGCAGGAACACCATGTTAATCTCCTACCGAAAAAATGATAGCCAGTATTCATAATAGACTACTGGTTTATCAGAAAAGGTGGAGCAAGTTGTATGCCCTTTATATGGTTTGAGTGTTCATGGAATGGCCCCCTCACTCCTGTTGGGTTTCTAGGTTGTATTAAACCCTAACCTTAATCAACTTGGCTTTACTCCATTCTTAGACATTCCTCATTAATTATTGTGTTAATGCTGGCTGTTATAATGTATGTTTTCCTCTCTTCTTCTGTTTTCTCCGCCACAGGGTGGGAGGGTAGAGTGGGGGTGGGATGGTTTGTTGTTGGTATTTTGGTTTTATTTTGTTCTAGTTTTGTATTTTGTGTTGTTTGGTGTGTTTTCATGTATGTTTGTTTGTAAAATTAATAAAGTTTACCCAATTAAATAAAAACATTAATGGGCCTACTCAATCCAAATATAGAGGTGTGAAGGTGCCTGTATAATTACTGTATATAGGCACAGTCATGCCTATGTATTAGGGTTGAGCAAGAACTTTAATGTTTAACCCCAGTTTCTACACCTTTATAACTCTGCCCCTATTCAAACAGTGTACTTGAAATGTGGCAGGCTCAGCACTGATGTCCAGATCTACAAATTCTGAAACTTTGGTGGCAATCAGTTCACTGGGGCAAAGTTACAGAGGTGCAAAGAACCTAAAAACTACATAAATTAATACTTTTTTTTTTTTTTTGCTTACCTAAAACAACAAAAACTATGAGGATTTCAAACCTTAAACTTGAAGGTTTGATAGAGTTTGACCCAAGGTGTTTGGTTTTGTGTTTTTAAAGTCCCTAACTTGACTTTTTTTTAATTAAGGGAAAACCATGCACATGCTCAGTTTAATAACACATTCTAAGAATAACCAATTGTTTTATGACTGGTTTTCAAAAAGTGGTCATATGGTGAAAATGCATGCATTTGTGGGGGTGGGGCTAACCTGATACATCAGTATTCACTGAAACAGTATTCATTTGGCAGAGCTTCTGCTCAGTGCATAGCCCTGCCTGTGCTGAATGGAGCTGTGCATGCCTAAATGGCCTTTGGAGGCCATAACCCACATCTGTGGCCAAGTACTTTACACACCAGACACTAAGGTCCCAATCCCTAATGCCATCTAAGTGATACAAATTCTGACCACAGTGTGCCTTCCCCTGCTGCTAGTAAAATCCCTCCCCTCATTCATTATTGCTTAAATAGAACCCCCACCACCACACCAACATCCTGTCACTAGGGTAGCCAATCTCCTGTGTCATCTCAGACCACCTCCTTCCCCAACCTAAGACTGCACTACACTGTTGCATCAACTCCTGGTGCCATAAAACTTCAAGCAGACACAGGGGTGTCCATTCCCCAGTGTCAGTACCTGCAACATAAAAACAGTCCCAAATTGTCTTTTTTTAACTTGTAAAAAAAGGTCCATCAATGTCTATTGCACTATTCCCCTCTGCCACTCCCTCCCCAACCCCCACTCAGCACTGACCACCCTCCACCCACCACTAGAGATGTGCGATGTCAGCAAAATTCACTCGACAAATTATTTCATGAATTGTACTGAATTCAGGAAGCGCATTTCATGAAATTCTTCAATTCACAGAGCACAGATTGGCCACAAAGGGTAGAATTTTGTGGGTGAAATTCCACACTTAATGGCAAAAACTGCTGTCTGTTAGGGACCCCCTCCCCGGCCAATCTCCGACTCCAGTGTAAAAAAGCGTATATTTAATCCCTGGTTTCTAGTGGTCCCCACTTCTGCCAATCACCAACCCCAGTGTAAAATAAATATAATCATTTAAATCTGTTGTGTAGAGTCCCCCCCCCCACCAATCGCTGTCCACAATGTAAAATAAATATTATTTGGTGACATCGCTAGAAATTCTACATCTCTACCCCCTCTGTACACCCTCACTCACCTAAAAATTGTCCACTGCCATAGATCCAGTGTCCAAGTTGGTTAATTTATTTTTAATGCCTTTTGAGCTTTAAATTATAAATTGGTCATTTTTTAAATTTTTTACCCCAAATTTTCAACATGGCTTTTTGGTGATGCCACCTCATGAACAAGAAAGTGGACATGTTAAAATTCACCCAGAAAGGGGATTTTGCATTCACTCTGTGAAATCACATTTCAGGCAGTATTTGAAAATGTTTACCTTTTTGGTTTATGAGGTGGGATCATAAGAAAACTTTTGAAAATGTGGTCTCAAAATATAAAAAAAAACAAAGTTATGAATGTACAGTATAATGGAATTTTTCGATGCTCATTCATACTACTGGAATTTTCAATATTTGGACTGCAAATTTTCAACATAGCCATTTTTTCACCCCTTGCTCATGTGTGTGACAGCTGTCATTTTTCAAATCCTGCCCCAAACATGCTTTTGCACTTGTGGTGCAAAATTACATTTCAGCCAATGTTTTATAAATGACATCTGTCACATCCATAGGTCCTCTAAACCTACCTCACTGGCCGCAATGTTTACTCCTGCTGAGTCTTCCTACCCCCTATGCTCCAAACATTAGGCCTTCCTGGCTGTCCCCAAGTGGTCCTCTAAAATGGGTGAGCAGGCATTTGCCCACTTTGCTCCTAGAGCCTGGAGCTCTCTACATTCTCACCTTAGGGTCTGCCAATCCCACCTCACTTTTAAAAGAGAATTACTCAACTATTTTAGCTCCTCTGAAGTGTGCTCCTGCTCCTGCCTTCCCTGACATTACTTTTACACCTGATCCTTCCCATTATCCCCTAATGATGCTTGTCTCATCTCACTTTCATTTTGTTCTCTTGGCATTGCCCACTTTAAATTTTTGATTTACCTTGCACATTTCTAAATCACTCCTAGACCTTTGAGGTATGCTCCTGCTTCCGACACCCCTAACACCACTTTTACACCTCCCTGCCCTTAGTCCTCGAGTGATGCTTTCTTCTCTCACTTTTGTTCTGTTCTTCTGGATCCTTGCCAACCTTTGGTTATTTTTGTTTTAGCACATACTTGATTGCACCACCCTTGCTGTCTGCTATTTTCTTGCTCACTCACTACCATTTCCTGAATAAGCCAACTTAATTCAGGTCAATCTATGGTGTTTTTTTTGTTTGCTTTTGCCTGTACATGGCTATCTACTTTAGATTTCTGAATTTAGTCATCTGTACTATTATTATTGTTTTATTTCATTTTTGTAGCTTTGTATATTCTGTTTTTGCCTATCTCATTTTGTGTATCATTACCCTGCTTTTGTAATTCTCCTGGGTCATGCCTGAAAATAGCATTTGATTTGTCTAGTGCACTTACCGGGTCAACAAAAACTAAATAAATAAATAAATGTTCAGAAGTGATGGGGTTATAAAAGACTGTGTTGAAAATCTGTGGTCAAAATCAAACAAAGAAAAAGTTATGAAGCCTTACTTCTTCATCTCTAAAGAGTGTATTACTGTGAGGCACTGGCATGGAGCTGTACCTCATGCTTCAGACAGGGTACAGTGGGCTGGGGGGGTTGGAGTGAGCATTAGGATTGACAACCCCAAGGAACACCCCCCCCCACACACACACACACACTGAATCACCAAAACTCTGGAGACCTAAAACCCTAACTTTTTTTTTCCATTTCCCTACCTTGTGTGCTTTGCATTCTTCCACTCTAATGTCCGCATTAATGTAGTTTTTTTGTAATGACCATGTACATAATATATACACACTGCTCCCTCACTATGGCAAACCTCACTATAGCAAAAACCTGACAATTGCAAAAGCTCCTTGTGACTCCTGAAGGTAATGCAGTTTCCTTGTCTGCCTGCTTATCCCACCTTAATCCCTTGTTGATCCAGACTTCCTGATCTCTCTGAACAACCAAACCTCCAGTACACATGCTGTCAGTAATCTGGACACAGAAATACAGTAATAGATTTAAACGTGCAACTACTGTATGGAGTCATGCTATAGACAGAGTGTTTCATTGTCTTAAGTGGTCAGGCAGGTGGGCAGCATTAAGTATTTTTAATTTAAACCCAGTGTTCCTCCATAAATCAGCCACCAACTGACCTAACTTTTAACAGTATTTGGAATGCATGAGTCGGGGAAGCCATAGAAGTTGGGGAAGTGGGCTAGCTTGTTTGGGGGGGCTAAACAGTCAAGAACTGAGAGCCCTCAGTCAAGCAGGTCCCAAGTGGCTTACGCTGGAGAAGTCAGGGAAATAGGCTTGTGTGAGGGGGCCAAAACGGCCACTAAGAGCCCTTGAGGATGAGTGAGATCTTTTTTAAACAACCCAACTGACCCATCATGACTTGAGCCCAGTTGAGAGACATCATAATCTGAAAGCAGGGGACAAAAGAAGCAACCAGATTCAGTTGGTGTGAAAAGAAACACTTCTTATACTACACAAGCATGCACATGCTTGGTCATCATTGCTCTGCCAATACCAGCCATTCACATTGCTTGCTCATATCCACAACTCAGTAATAAAGCAAGGTAACCTCCAAACCATTTACAAAGTACAGTGATAATGATACAGTGGCATGAAGTTGGGGAAGCAGGCAGGACAAGGCACAAATCCAGGCTAAAAACAACTGATGCTACTCAGCCTCATTTTTTTCTGCATCCTGCATTGTAACCAAAGGGAGAGCTATAATGAACACGTTATTGTTCCCTTTTCATTCGTTATAGCGAGGGAGCACTGTATATATATCTTGTGACCCTCTATGTGACACCCTCTAATAACTCAATTTAGACAACTGTTAAAATATCATAACAATCTTGTAAAAGCCATAATAATCGATACCAGGCTATTAATGCATTTTCATTCTCATGCTGCCACTTAAGTGAACCACAATAAAATACAGTGGCTCAAGATGGGCTTGGCACTCTGTGTTTCCACACAAACCACTATCAAAAAGCTAAGTATCTATTTTGTTAAAAAAAAATCATATAATTTATGATCACAAAAATCCAGTACAGTTTTGCAGAGCTTACACTAAAAATTGCACTTTCACCCCGATCCGCTTTTTGTTTTACTGTTGCTCCCATGAGAACCACTTTGACATCTGCTCATCATATTCCCATGGTTACTGTAGTGACTTCTGCTTGCAAAGATCATAGACTTAAAAAAAAAAAAGCACTATGTCAAAAAAGTTTACTTGTTCATGTTATGTTCAGTATTACACTCATTTGTGCTGTCCTGATTGTTGTTGTTTTTCTTGAACTTTGTTGACCCAGTAAGCCCACTGAGCCTAGAAGTCCCTTTTTCAGGGGTGACCGGGGGGAGAGGGGATACAGATGGTAAGCTACTGAATTTGAACCAGGTTAAGCTGTTGGTGGTATTTTTTAGTGAATGAGGGAAATTTGGCCAGGACACCTGAGAAATTCCCCCTACTCTCCAGTAGGGGACCCTGAGGCTGTGTGGTGTGTCACTTGATGTCAGACGTTGGTGGAGAGAGGTTGGGGAACAGCCCGTTGTTGGCTATGGACATGGAGTTCCAGGAGTCTGGGGAGTCTGGAACCACTGTGGTGGCTGGGATGCACCCTCTGGGTGGCCAGAAAATCACCTGAGGCAGCGGTTCCACTCCTGATACTGTGGATGCCTTGAGCTTGGTACAAAAGAAGATGTGACTAGAGGCAGAGTTAAGAAAAATTGGTGAACTAGCTTTGGAGGGCTTACAGAAAGAGGAAGAATGTAAGCACAAATGCTCAATCACTTCTCCCTTGAATGAGGGTTCTTCTGGACCCACTAAACTTCTGGCAGCAGCAGAAAGACCAGATATGCCTCCAGGGCAGGCAGATAGTACCCCACACTGTGACTGGAGCAAGGGATATGATGCTGTTTGGTCTCCAGAGCACGCATTATCTTCCGCTGGGTGGATCTCCATGCCCCGCGGGAATTGGCAACCAGATCCACAGATTCCTCTCCCTGGTACTGGCATGACTTCACCTGTGGAACCTGTGTTACCTACTACTTTGGCCTCAGTGGATGTGGTTAGTGTGCCTGGACTTTCAGGTAAAGTGGTACCTCCATGAGTTCCTGGGCCTTCTACTTCTGTTCCCTGTCTGGGTGGGACAGGGCCTCAGCCCATGGGGCTATCAGTAAGAGCACCAACACCACAACAGTGCTTCAGCCTGCCCTGACCCTCCAACTTACATGAGTCATTTCCACAAACCTGTGGAATTAGCTAAATGGCAGAATGCCGTTCGACTCCTTTAAATTGCCAATCGGGATTCTATCCCTGATCATTTCTACGTGGGTAAGATCTTATTGAAGCAGTCCCTAGGCTTTTCCCCATCCAAAGCATACACCCTGATCCATGCACAGGGGGAAAGTACTTTTGATGTCAGTTTTAGGACCCCTGCTTTGTTGGAACACTTTTGGTGTTGCTATACTAATCTGAAAACCAACCTTTATGGGTAGACTTTATTGTCATTCCCTTGACTAAACAGCCCTTTCGAGTTATTACCATCCTTTTTCATAATGAAGGGGTAAATATAACTGACATAGTTTATTGGTTGGAGAAATGGTGCACTATCCAGGGTAACCTGGCCCCCATATTAAACGAAGAAGGCTTTTGGAATGGGGGCTGGAAATTTAAAGTGAAGTTGCAACATTCTGATCTGGATATTGTACACCTTCCTAAGTGTTTTTTTACTTGCCAGGATAAGGGGTTTCTGTTTTACCCAGGTCAGCCCAGGATGTGTTTCAAGTGTGGCTCTCGTAGGCATATCAGTACGGCCTGTGACATCCTCAAATGCACTCACTGTGGGGACCTGGGTCATTCCAGTGTGCACTGCTTCCAAGACCCTAAATGTAATCTCTGTGACAATCTTGGTCATACTTTTACTGATTGCCTGTGGGCTGCTAAAAATACTGAAAACACTGATTTTTGGGTGCAGAATTATTACATTATGGAAGCTACGGCTCCCTCCTTAGGTCTTGGTCCTAGACCTTCACCTGCCAAGCAGGATCCGGGGGTTTCAGAGTGGTGTCCTCCCCCCCCACTCCCCAGTGTTGTTGGATGCAGTACTGGTTGCTGGTTCGGATCTGGGTGCTTCTCGGGTGGATATGGACCCCCCCCCCACCAGCGCAGTTACCTCCAGCTAGGGAGTTTTCTGTGGTTCGCAGCAAGAGAGGAAAGGGTTCCAGACACAAACCTCTGAAGTCTCTGGTTGCTGCCTTAGAGGATCCTAATCAATATGCTGTGCTACAGGATATGCTTTCTGACATGGAGGGGGACTCTATTGACCTTTCTGCCCGTCCATCTCTGGCGGGTCAGGTGTCTGACTCTGGGGGGTTGGAGGATTGTACACCAGCTCCTACATCAAGTGGCAGAGGTACCCGAGCATCAAGTAAAGTTAAATGATAATTTGGTTGTTTCATGGGTTTTCTTTTGTATCATTTTAAACTAGCATCCCTGAATGTCAACAGTATTCAATCTGAATTTAAATTTACCTATGCCCTCATTTTAAAATCTGATTTGGATTGTTTGTTTCTCCAAGATGTTTGCCTCCACTCTCTGGTACTCTTGGAGGCTGCCTCTGCCAGTTGGATATGGTGTGCTAGTTACTGGTCTCTGGGTGTGGACGTTTGTTCTGGTGTGGGGATTTGTTTTCTCTCACAGGTTAAAGTGCTTAGACAGTTGGATATCTTGAAGGGGAGGGCATTGCTTTTAGATATCATGTGGAATGGCTTAGCATTTCAACATCTGAATGTGTATGCCCCTCAGCTGAAACATGACAGAGTGAGACTTTTTCAGACCCTCCAGCCATTTTTGCTCACTAACATGCATGTGATTTTAGCTGTTGATTGTAATTGCATGCTTTCGCCTCCTGGTCTAAGTCTCCCTCCCAAAAAACAGTATTGTGATGCCTCTTGTTTGCAGGAAGTTATTGACAATGTGGGGTTGACAGATGTGTTTGGCTCCCATTTTCAGGTGGCCTCACATATGTAGTTTTGTGGGCCCCGTTCGTCCAGGATTGATTATTTGTTTCTGCCTTCCTCCAACTGCAGGATGCTCGGGCTGTGGATGTGGCCATGTCTGATCATAGAATGTTGGTTCTTTTGGTGAGTAGTCACCCAGAGCAGAGAAGTGGCCTGGGGGTCTGGAAATTGAATTTGTCTTTGCTGGATATTCCTCACATTCAGGAAGGGTTTAGTCAAGTTTTGGTGGCTAGGAAGTCAGTTTTCTTTTTGTATGAGGATACTAATGCTTGGTGGGAGGACTCTAAGTGAGAATTTTGTTGTTACTTTAAGTCTGTGGGGAGACTTAATGGGAAGTTTAAGCAGGACACATACCATTTACCGTTCCAATTACATTCTTTGACTGCCCTGCATTATGAGGAGGTAAGGATTGTTCCAGTGACCTTAAAGCTCTTAAGGATAGGGTGGCAAGCCTGCAGCAGGATATGATGAAGGGTTTAGTGAGGCAGCAACGGCATAAGGTGCTTGGCAAAAAACATGATACTGTACCTTTTGATACTTGTGCTCAGGTTCGAGAAAAATGATCTATGCTTTCTTTGACTACTGCAAGTAGAGACACAGTGATTGAGAAATCAGCCATTTTAACTGAGATAGAACATTTTTTTTGTGGCTGCATTTACTAGCCAGTCTCTGTCTCAGGAGGTGATTAGACAGTGGTTGCGTGAATGCAATCTTCCTACCCTTTCAGAGGATATGGGTGGGGTGTTACTAACCCTATTTCACTTGCTGAAGTGAGACAGGTCTTTTTGTCTCTTCCTTCTGGTACAACTCCTGGTTCTGATGGCTAACCACACACCATTTATAAATCTATCTGCGAAACATTAGGGGAAGAACTGGTGGCTGTCTTTAATGAGGCTTTAAGCATGGGTGCCCTGCTTGTTAGTATGTCAGAAGAGGTACCAATCCTTTAATTTAAGGATGGAGATAGAGGGGATTTGAGGAACTGGTGACCTATAATTCTACTTAATACTAACAGTAAAATCTTGATGAAGGTACTGGGGAACAGCATGGTGGGAGTCCTGTACACTATTGTTCATCCTATGCAATTTAGTGGGGTTCCCCTTTGGAAGATTCAAGAGTCACTGATCCTTCTCAGGGAACTCCTTCATAAGGGTAGTACCCAGGAATTACTAGGGCATCTTGTGAGCCTGGATAAATCCAAGGCTTTTGACCGGGTGGAATATAATTATTTGTGGGAGGTTCTTCAGTATTATGGGTTTCCTGACACTTCAATGTTGTGGTTACAGATTTACTATAAAAATATTAGTGTCCTACCGATCATGAATTTTTGGATGGGTGTTAATGTCCCTGTTGGTAGGGAGGTGAAATAGGGTTGCCCATTGAGCCCCTTTTTATATTTACTGTCCCTGGACCCCCGTCCCATAGACTGCAAAGGCTGATGACATCATTGGCCTCTCTATGAGTAGTTCCGATTCGCAGATCAAATCCATTGCTAATGTGGACGACCTCTGTTTGGTTTTGGCTGATCGAGCCTCGGCCCAATTCACCCAGAATGAGTTGCAAGTCTTTTCTGATGTTACGGGATCTGTCTTGAATTAAGGCAAGTGTTGTATCCTACCGATTGGTTGTGATGATTGTGTGTGATCACCCATTTGCCAGTTCTCGGTGGTACAAGGCTATACTAAACTTTCAGGGATTTATTTTGGTGGACCGGACTCACAATTTTACAATTGGGAATTAAAGCTCCAGGCTGCAAAGCTTTCGGTAGCCAAGTGGAACAAATAGCTTATGTCCAAATGTAAACAGATCTATCTGATTAAATCTCATTTGTTGCTGTTTTTTTTTTTTTTATTTCTATCAGTGGTTTTTCCTGCCCCACGAGCTTTGGAAACTTCCATTTATAGTGTTTTTTTCTTTTTCAATGTTTATGGGGAGTAGATTGAACCCATTTAAAAGGAGTATTATCTACTTGTCCCTGGCACAGATTGGGTTGGGAGTGATTAATCCTGTTGTGTTTTTTATGTGACCTTTTTCTTTCATAACATTACCCATATCCTTAATGATGTTCCTAAATTGTGGAGTCCATGGGTGTTAGATGAGTTTGGGCCCATACTATTGACATGGAGCTCAGCTGGCTCCGTTTTTTAACAAGTTAAGGTTTCCTTGTTGGCTGTTCATTGGAAGGATGTGGTTGGGAAACTTAAAGTTTGGCAGGTGACCCGTAGGCAGCTTACCAATGGATCTCAGAAGGAAGTATATAAATGGCTTGTAGATACACATTTTGTAGTGGATCCTTGGTTTGTGGAGTATCCTTCTTTGGTACAGGATTCTTTTACACAGTTTCTCTGCAGTCCTCAGATCCCTGCTTATATGTGGTATTTTCTATGGCTCTGTATTCATCAGAAGTTGGAGATTAAGGGGAATATGATGCATAAAGAAGTTGTGGAGCGTACCTGTCCTAGAGACTCTTCTTGCTCTGGGGTTGTCAAAGCTATGCAACATTTGTTTTTGGATTGCCCCTTTGTGGTTGCTTTTTGGAATGTTTTTCACACTTTTTGGCCTTTCAGCCCTTTTTGGGTCTCAGCCTTCGATATATTGGTCAGTGGTATCCTCCCTGGGTCTTGGGTGAAATATGACTCTTGTACAATGCAGTTGTTTATTGGGTATGTTAAGTTTCAGATTTGGCAAGCTCATTGTGAATTGACCCTGTGAAAGAGATTGCTGACCTGTGAACAAGTGTTATCTGCTATTCATTGGGATATCCTTAGATGGCATGCCTTTGAATATAATTCAGCTTCCCCAGACCTCTATAGATTATGGTGGCAATATATGTCCTGGTTGGATATGAGTTGAGGCAGTTTTTTTCCCTTTTTTCATCAGGGTTTTGGTATTGCTTTTCTTTCCTGTACTGTTCAGGATTGCCCGTATGCTGTAATATTGCTTTCTGCAATTTCCCCTACTCTTATGATAGAGATGGGACAGGGGTTATGCTTCAATGTGAATCCTTTCTGTATTGTCATTTATGTCTGCTGTAATACCTTTTTCTGTTTCCTTTGACTTCTTTTCTTATGAGTTTGTTTACCATTCTAAGAACTTTGTATATTTTGTCTCGAGTTTTGAATACCAAATTCCCCTACTCTTTTCATGGGCGGGGGTTCAGCATTTCTTACTAAGTTTTGAGACTATCACACTGACATTTTGTATTGAATGTATGATGAAATACTTATTTGTGTTTACTTTTCTTTTTTCTTTATGCTTTTGCGTGAAGCAACACTTTTGAATATGTATTTACTTTCAAGTTTTCATGAAATCTTCCCCTCCTCTTTTAGTAAGGGTGGGATGGGGGTTATGTACTAATACGGATTATTTATGTTTGAATTTCATGTCTGCTGTAATACTTTATGTTTTTGATTTCTTTCTTTATGATTTTGCATGATGCAATACAATTTTGTATATTTTGTTTTTCGTTTTGAATAAAAAATTCCCCTACTCTTTTCAATAAGTGCCATGTGATCTTTAACATCCACCTGAACTACCATCAATCCAGACAAATAGGACCTCTGTTTAACATCTCATCTGAAAGACAGCACCTCAGAAGCACAGCACCCCTCTCATGCTGCACTACTGATGTTTGCCTGGGAATGTTATGGCTGGACTGAAACATAGTTGAATCCAGTAACATAGTAAAATGTAAACTTTTCAGTGGATTTAATCAAAAGTTAAGAAGTTTAAAATCATTCAACTAGTGGCTGTTCTTAATAAATAAATGCATTCATTTACTTACTGTTTTCATTCATATATTCTGTAAGTAATCTACACTTCATAGTTGTTAATTATGTGGTAGAAGTTAATAGGGTAAGTGTAGGGCATTTAATTGTTTAGGGTTATAGCACTTAATTGGTTAATTGGATTGGTATATTGCACTTAAATGCGTAAGTATATGAAAAAAATGCCTTTCTCTATGGGAAAGACAGTCCATCCATGCCAAATGCCTTTGCCAGAGAAATATCATTAACCAGCATAGCACACACACAGGAGTGCCATATTGCAATAATGAAATGTATCCATTGGAATAAAACAATAACTTTTTTTGGTAGGTTTTTCTTTTAACTATGAGGTTGTACTGAGAACATCTTAGCAGGAACTGACTCGTGATCAATCAGCTTTTGAGAATATTTCTGTCCATGTTATAATTAAGTGCAAACATCACCAGGATCCCTCATTAAAAAAAAATGTAGCCACCCAATTTCATTAAATAAAAAATCACATATTTATAACATGTGTTAAGAACACTGTCACACCACACACACAAACACGCACACCTTTAATTGAACCTTGCATTTAAAAATCAATCATTGTTGAATTAACACTAACTCTTTTTATAAAATGGTTAAGGACAAAGAATCAATAACATTGGACAAAGACCATCAGGTGACCGTGCGTATATCAGAGTGCGACCACACACCTGCACTTTTACCCCCCTCCAAAACAATTTGGACATTTTATGAAAAAGATAAACCACTTCGAGGTGTGCGGTCACACTCTGCTATGTGCACGCTTTTGGGTGGCTGATCGACTGCCCGCGGCCCAGCGTGTACATTGCACACCAAGGCGTGCGTATATCAGAGCGTGACCACACACCTCAGAGTGGTTTATCTATTACATATCTTCTATTTCAAAATACATTTTCAGAAATGCCCATGCATGTTTGGAGATAGAATCTAATGAAGAATCAGGGTGCATATGATTCAACTGAACAGTTAAAATATTTTGAACTTTAAATTTTGCATCTTATGAAGAATAAAGTTAATAATATTAGTGGGTTTTAACATGGAAGTTTATTGTTTCCAATAGTGTGTTTATATAGAACCCACATGGCAACAAAAACTGCCATTTTTTTTGTAGTTGGATAGGCTTGTCTGGTGCAGTTGCAGATGAAACATGCACTGGTCAGAGCTGTTACAGCTGCTCTGAGCAGCGAGAGCAATGAAAAGAATAGGAAATGCTCTCACCACACCGGAGTCAGCCATATCTGAGATTGTGGTTGTTGAGAGATCTAAACCTCACTTTCAGATTCTTGACAATATTGGGAATGCAAGTACAGTGCAAGCTTGTTATAACGGATGCATCTGTGCACACAGTTTTTGTCCGTTATATCCAGTGTCCATTATATCCAGAGAAGGTGGAGACTATATTTTAGGTGTGCCTGTGAGTATGAGCAGGGGCTCAGAGTGATTAAAACCCTATTATAAAGACTTCATAGGTTAGTCAAAATCCTGCATAGCATGTATGTTTCTGTACTTTGTGGGCCAGATATTCAAAAGAGGTGAGCCATGCGCAATAGGGTTGTGCCTGCGCAAGTCCAAAATGCGCCATTCTGTGATATTCAGCAGGAGGCAGTTGCACCCCCCAAATCATGCTGAGCAACAGCACAATGCTAATGAAGACATGCGCAACCGAAGGGGGAGGAACCATGCATAAACTGCACAGCCCGATATTCAGCCGGGCCATGCAGAGTTATGCAGGTGCAACCCCCTACCTGCACCTGCACAACTTTAAGCCTGAAAAAAAGGATCAAGTCGAGGGCCACCCACTGGTGAGCTGCCGCACTGCAGCGTGCAACACAGCAGCTGCCACCTGTGTGTGGCTCTCCACTCATTCCCGGTGGCGCCCCCCATTCCCCGATCATGGGCTTAAGTGTCCCACCCCATTAGCCCAATCATGGGCATAACGTCAAACCCACCCCCCCAATGTCCAATATCCCTGGTGATCTAGTGGCCTCCACCCCACCCACCCATGAAGCCCCACCACCCTGGTCCCCCCGTCAGCCGGTTTAGGCAGCATCCCACGCCTGCCACCCCACTGCCCACTGATTGACTAGTTGAGTTGCAACGATTGGTTCAGAGCAAGAACCAATGGGCGTAGTAGCTTACATGTCATATAGAGTCCAGATATGTGAATGAATGAATTAATTCACATATCTGGAATGCCTTAGAGCGGTTAGCTGCACGCCCATTGGCTCTGTTCCGAAAACCAATGGGCGTGCAGCCCCATAGAGCTATCAGTCGGCAGGTGGTGGGGTGACAGGTGGGTGGGGTGCTGCCACGCCGCTGATGGGGACGAGGTGGTGGGGCGTGGGTGGGTGGGGGTAAAGGCCACTAGATCTCCAGGGATATTGACATTGGGGGTGGGTTTGACGTTATGCCCACGATCAGGCTTTGCAGTCCATTGGACCACCAGGGATATTGACTTTGGGGGTTTGACGTTATGCCCGCGATCGGGCTTCACTGTCCAAAGGACCACCGGATATTGGACTTTGGGGAGGGACGTCTGATGCCTGCGATCGGGCTGCTCGGGGGGACATAACATTCTGCCCACGATCGGATTAATGGGGGGGTGGAAATAACGTTCTGCCCACGATCGGGCTAATGGGAGGGAACGGAACATTCTGCCCGCAATTGGGCTAATGGGGGGGAACACTATTATGCCCATGATCTGGCAGTTTCGGTTATGCCTGCGATCAAGCTGCAGGGGGCGTCACTCCCCGATGGCTGCTGCCTGGCAGGGCGCCAGGTGCAAATCGTTGGGTATCAGTGCACCTGCATGGTAATGGCATGCAAATGGGGCCATAATTAGATGCAGATTGCCCCCCTGCACCTTGCATAAATTATGGCCCCATTTGCATGTCACCTTTTGAATATCACAGGTTTGCGCATGGCGTAATGGAACTTGCACCACCGCATCTGAATGCACCACTCTGACCACTTGCGGTGGCACAAGTTCCACTGTGCCATGCACAGTGGCTGTGGCCAGAGGGCGATATTCAAAGAAGTTGCTCAATAGCGCAACTCTGTTGAATATCGCCCTGGCCACACCCCTGCGCAACTTTTTTGAGCAGCGTAAGGGCTTGCACCACAGAATAGCTCAGTTTGAATATCTGGCCCTGTGTGTTTAGAGTTATTCAACTGTTAGGAAACATGAGTTTATTTATGAAGTTTATTGCAGAAAGTAAGAAGAAGATAGTAACTCCAGTGGCTGGATGTTGGGATTCTAGGACAGGAAGAACAAAGGCAACTTTACTGTAAGGGCTTTATTAAAAAAAATAAAAGCACTTCCTTTATAGTGTAATTATCTAATGAAAGTTTATATGGCTTGTGGAGAATTATTTTGTAAGAAATTTAATCTCTGTAGCTCCATCTAAATTCATTTTCCAAATTTCCTCACCAGTTCTGCACCCCCCAAAACAAAGCACTACAAAAACCTATAAAAGTTTCAAAGTGTTCATTATAAGCAAAGTTTCTGTCTATTATAACCAGAGGAAAATGAATTGGATTTGATATATCTGGTTTGGGAAATCAATTTTTGTCCACTATAACCGATTGTCTGTTATAACAGTGTCCGTTATAAGTGGAGTGCACTGTAATCACAAACACGTTGCATTAGAGTAATAAACAAGTTTATTACTACCAAAGGGATAAATCACAGTTGCCCTAAGCAGTTCTTATCAATACGAACCGGGAGCCAGTGCTAAGCGTTCCCTACACCTCGAGGTTTCTCTGTAGTCTCTTGGGGTCTCTTGGGTCTTCGAGGTGTAAAGCTTGTGCATTGCATTATATACCTATGATAATTACTATGGTTACCAAAAGATAGAAACATTTCTAGTTACAGAGATGAGCCCTATTGGCTAAATTAGAGGTGGCTTCACGGTCCAAGATAACATTATACAATTCTGTAAAGTCATCAGTTTGAGAACAAAAGAGTTCTTATACAGAGTCTTACATAACTAAGTGTAGTAGTATAAATCACTAAAAGATGGCAATGCCGTCTTACATATTATAATTACTTCAAGGACACAGGTGTCTTGGCATCTGACAAGTAAGAAATAGACAGAAAATACATGGTAAAATATATGTGTATTAGCAAGCAAAGTGGATTACAACAATATGCATTCATATCCTGACATCTACTCTTATACGGTAGATGCCCTTAGCCCTAAATATTAGTACAACCTATACTTAAGCATTAGCTGTCTATGGTGTACATATGAGGGTACCAATTAGGGTGCAGGGACCTCTTGTAACATTCCCCCCCTTGTTGCCTCTAAGGGCAACACAGGCAAATGTCTAGGGAAAGGACAGGAGCAGTGGTCATTTACAATCCCGATGTGCGAGCCTTGTAAAGGAACTCAAGCTGCTCACGGTGTTGGCGTAGTGTACGCCGTAGGCAGCAAAGCATAATAATCAAAGTGAAAATCAAAAATGCTTGTATAATAACAAAACCTTTAAAAGTGATTTCTAACCAAGCATTAGTTAATGCGTTATTCATATCTCCATCATTAATCAAGTCAAGAACAGCTTCATTGGCTTTGGTGATATTATTGCTGATGTGGATGAGATGTGTGTCTTTCCTGTCTAAAAGTGATTTCAGTGTAAGTGTAAGTGGGTCTATGTGTACAATAAAGTATGGCAAGTATTCTGATAGTGTGAGTAGATAATCTGGGTTACCATCAATAATGTCTGCATCCATAAGGAGAACTGGTGTTATAACAGTATGTCCAATAACATTTTTCTGGTGGGTAACAAAACAGAAATTAGGGTATTCAATAGCACAAGTAACAAAACCATATGTGTAAGTCTTATGATTTGTAACAACACAGTATTCACCATCAGAATTGTACTGTGAGTGCACAGTAGGCAGTCTCCACTTTTGCAGCTGGACAGGGCAGGTGTTGGTTGTCTTCGAAATCCATATTGACAGGTGAAGAACCGCCTCACGATAGGATTGGTACAGCTTATCTGGAGCCAAAGTTGAGTCGAAAGAGTTGGTGCCATTCTCAGTGATGTCATCATCCATAGTGAAAGTCCAATCAATGCTGTCTGGAGAGTAGACACAAACAAGCCGTATAACATCAAACACATCACAGTGGCACATATAGATACATTGCTTTTTCGCACAGCAGTCCGTGTGCGGAGCCACCCAGGCATCCAGGAAAGAATGGTAGACTAGTAGAGGTGGTAGGTCCAGGCATTCTCTGTAGATGTCTTCGTCCAAGTGCCAGATAGAATGTACCAGTGCAAGGGTGTTGAACAAGGCTGTAGTGGGATCAAAGCGTGGTAAGGAGACGGTGAAAGAAACAAACATGGTATCTGTTATGGAACATTTCTTAGCAGTGAAACAAGGACCAGTATTAGGGTATCTTGTCACAACCCCCAAATTCCTAGCTGTGGAGAGAGGAATAGTTAAACTCTGTTGCATACACATGGAAACACAGTTAGTGGTTTTACACCTTGGACAATACCATTTGGAAATGCATCTATCATGTATGATATCAGGAATTCCTCCAGATTCTAGATCACGGAAGAGGTTGTTGATGGTAGTGATAATGTAGGAGCCATAAGCAGAGGAGAGTATCTCCCTAGCAATGTATTGTTTATCTGCTTCTCTGTTGTTCTGTTGTATGAGTGCGTTGATCTTATCTTTAGAGTCAGTGAATGCCTTAGCAATGTCATGCATGTTGTATACGGTGTATCTTTCTTCCTGACTAAGGCCATCCACACCATGCAATAATGGAGGTAAAACGTTATTAACCAAGCCAGTGGAGAACTTGGCAGAATGACTTTTGATAGCAGCAATGTCTGCCTTATTCCAGATAGACATAGCCGTACCAAAAAGACCTGTGACAGTACCCTGTGGCACCTGTGACATCAGAACTGTCAACTTCACATTTGTTACATTTATGATGCAAATTATCAGGAGAGGGCTTCCTCCTGAAGTTGCCTCTATGTTCAGTAGAGTAGACCCCAGCAAAAGGATCCTGCATACGAATCTGAAATGCAGCTAAACTATCAAGCAATAATGCACTAAAATACTGATGTATTAGTATTGTGACACTACCAAACTCTTTCATATTCCAGTAAGTAAGATTAAACAAAACAGGTATATGCATAAACTGTAAGTTAATAATCAAAGAACCTGGGAGGGCAGTGGCTGTGAGACCACTACAGGGACCAGGGTTATGCTTTGGACATTCCAAAAGCTGCTTATCAGTGGGTGGTAACACAGAGAGGTACATGGCTGCAGAAGCCATGTGGTATATAGCACAAAATCTGCACACGGAATCTTTGGACAAAGAATTACAGTAAGAAGGATCTATTAAGGCAGTGATATTGTACAAACCAGAATGTCTTAATGCCATTTGTAACAAGGATAGTGAACCAGTTGGGGATAATTTAGCATTGGGCCAACCCTGAAAAGTTCCTTTGGAGAGTTTGACCACAGGGAGAATTTGTCCTTGTGATGTGGTTTGCCACTCAATTTGAAGGGTAGATTTGTCAGGAGCAACAACCGAGGCAGTGAGGTAAGCATCGGAACCTTCCTGGACAGTTATCATACTATCTGGTATATTGATGGATACTGCCTCTGGAGGAGGTGCTGGAGGGTTGAGGTGTCGTAGAAGGTCCGGTACCGTGCCTTGGATGCAGGGAATTAGTCCTGAGAGGAGGAAATAAAGGAACAAGATCTTGTCAGTGTATCTGAAAAGGAAGATCAAAGATTAGTATGTTAGTACAATTCCGCCCAATGGGGTGAGGAAAAGTAAGTTAAGCACCTTTATACAGTTTCAGCTGGTTTGCATGTAACCATTTGTCAGTCAATTTGTTGTTGTGAAGGAGTCTAACTTGATAGACTGCCGGACTGAGCTTGTTGACAATGGGGTATGGGCCTTCCCATTTATTGGAGAAGGAGTGGGTGGGATGTGCAAATCGAAGTGCCATCACCTGATCTCCAACTTACCAATCCACTTCTTGTGGGTGTTTGTCAAATTGTATTTTGGATAGTTGCTGGGCCTTGCCCATGCAATTGGCAGTGTATAAGTGTGTGTGTGTATGAGGTCTTTTCTGAGTTTTTCCACGTACTGGTCCATAGACACACAGTCTGCAGTGGGAGTGTGCAGGTCAAACAGCAGGTGTTCAGGTAATTTCATCTGTCTACCAGTCATCACCTCAAAGGACGTGAGCTGGGTGGTGGCTGAGGGTGTGCCCCTAATTGCCATAAGGAGTAAAAGCAATAGGGAATCCCATGTTTTGGGATTGTCCTCAATGAATTTGGAAAGCATTTGCTTAATCCATTTGTTGGCTCTTTCTACTTGACCTGAGGATTGAGGGTGATAAGGTATGTGGAATGTCTGCTGAACTCCAGGGAGTTCAAGGGATTCTTTCATCAACGCACCTGTAAAACTGGTTCCTTTGTCAGAGTCTACCTTAAGAGGTAGACCCCACCTGGAGAAAATCTGTTCCACCAGGATTTTGGCAGTAGTCTTTGCTGTATGTGTCATAGTGGGGAAAGCCTCCACCCACTTTGAGAAAAGGTCAGTTACCACAAGAGCATACTTATTATTTCTGCTGATGTTGGTCAGGGGGCCAATGAAATCAATTTGGATGGCATGCCAAGGGCCAGAATGTCTTTGTGGTAAAAGTTTGGCATTTCGTTTGGTAGGGATGGGATTGTTTTGTGCACAAACAAGGCAGTTGTCTATGTACTGTTTAACATCTTTGGTGATACCAGGCCACCAGGTGGTGGTCTTAAGTTGCTGAAGGGTATTTTCTGCTCCCTGGTGTCCACCAGTAGGAGTGTCATGCACTTGGTGTACGAATTCAGATCTTAGGTGTCTGGGGACTTCCCACAACTTGGTGGTAGAGTCATCTGGTTGAAACCAAATGAGCTTGTCATCTGGTGACAAACGTAACTTACCTTCATGCCATTGATAGGGGTTATGTGTGGGAAGTTTCTCTTCAGTACCTTTGTCAAGGAATCTAAACACCTCTTTAAGTTCAGTGTCAAGCTTTTGAGCTGCAGAGAGGTCTAAGGGGGGAAATGGTTCAGATTTCTACTTGAGAGCAGCAATATGTACAGCTGCATTAGCCTCTGGGTGGTCCATCATCCAGATGTCCCCCCCTTGGGCCCCTTCCTTAGCAAGGGTGTCTGCCGTGTCATTGAAGGCATGATAGGGGTCATGGAGAGAGTGGGCTTTAACCTTGTGTACATAAAGTTTGTGTGCAAATTTCTGTGCCAGTGCATGTATGTATATTACCAATTCTTTGTACTTCACTGGACTGCCATCAGAAAAGAGGAAGGAGTTCTGCCAGAAGGGAAGAAATTCTGTAAGGGAACAACAAACCCAGTTAGACTCTGTAAAAATGATGGTATCCTCAGTTCTATGTTGGATGAACTCGAGGGCACAGGCCACCGCTGCCATCTCTGCGTATTATGATGATGCTACACTACAGCACTTAGATATCTTGACAGTGTTCCCGTAAGGGTAAATCACTGAAAGACCCATCCCTGCAATCTGTTCTCCATGATAGTAGGATGCTGAACCATCAGTAAAGATATGGCACAAAGAGGTACTCTCGAGTACTTGTGGCCTGGCAGGTAAGAAAGGACCTGGATCCGGAAGATCAGGTGACTGTAGTGTACAGTCATGGGGTTCTCCCTGAAAAAGGAGGCCATGAGTTAGCATAGGTGGAACTTTAGTCAGTTGTACCTGTATGTCCCTGTCCTGGAGAAGAAGTGACCAGTGTGTCAGCCTGGTGTTAGAGACTGACCCATCCTTCTCTCTATCTGAGAGCAAAAAGGTGGTTGGTGTATGGTTAGTGTTGATGATCAGTGGTGAGTACCCAATGATATACAAGAAGTTCTTGACAGCCCAGTAGGTGGCCAGAAGGTTCCTTTCACAAAGGCCATACTTCTGTTCCACTGGGGTCAAGAGCTGTGAGGCATATGCAATGGGTCTCAAGGTGCCATGCACCTTCTGGGCCAGCACTGCTGACATAGCAGTGTCACAGGTGGCACACTCCAGATGGAAGGGTAGTGCTGGATTGGGGTTCACCAGTGCTGGGGCGGAGGCCAAAGCCTGCTTCAGTGACGTCACAGTCTTGGTGTGAATAGGGCCCCAAGTCCATGGTACATCCTTTTTGAGTAATTCATACAGAGGAGCAGCTTTCTGAGCAAAATCACAAATGAAATCTCTCGAATAGTTTACCATACCTAGAAACCATCGAAGAGTTGCCACACTGGTAGGTAATGGCAAGTCTTGCAATCCCTGTACCTTCTTCCAGGTAGGGCTTCGACCTTGATCAGTTATTTTTAGACCCAGAAAGGGTACTTCTTTCTGACACAATTGTGCTTTTGCTGGGTTACATTTCAGGCCTGTTTTCTGAATGAGAGTCAATAGTTCGTCCAAGAGATCCAGATGTTCCTGTGTGACTGTGGCCAGCAACAGGTCGTCCACATATTGTAGGAGGCATTGGGGGGTAGAGAAACTCTTGAGGGCATCCATCATGTGGAGATGGAAGAGGGATGGACTGTTGTGGAATTCTTGTGGCAAGCAAGTCCACGTGTACTGTCTTCCTTCAAAGGTGAAGGCAAACTTATATTGACTCTTAAGGGCCAATGGCAATGACCAGAAACCATTGGAGATGTCCAGGGTGCTGAACCATTTCAAGTCAGGGGTTAGAAGTCGTAGCACATCTGGTGCTGATGCTACAGTTGGAGAACAACTGGGAGTGACCTGATTCAGTTTCCTGTAGTCAATAGTAAGTCTCCAGGTGCCTATGGGTTTCTTCACGGGCCATACTGGGGAGTTGGCAGTGAAAACACAAGTTCTGATTACTCCTTGCTTGAGGAGCGACTTGATCGTTTCTCTAAGGGAGGGCAAGGCCTCAGCTGGGAAAGGATATTGCCTTTGTCTCTCATGTGCCGGACCTGGCACTTCAATGATGGTGTGCATTCTACCACAGTCATGTTTGTCAACTGCAAACACCTCGAATTGTCGATGCAGAATAGGTAGGAGTTTTGGAAAAAGTTCATGATTCTTGAACAAATCTATGATGTCATACTCTTTGTATTTGGCAGATATCATTACCACAACGTGTGAGTCAGGAATCAAAATGGTATGGTATTGACCCTGAATCTGTATCAATAGCATGTTAGCTAGGTCCACCACACAGCCGTGTGGTGCAAGGAAGTCGATCCCTATAATACTAGGATGATCATGTAGTACCATCAGTTGGAAAGTGTGTGGGGCCTTTAAGTGGCCTAGCGCTACCGGTAAGGGTAGAGAGCGGTATGCAGGTAGCCTAGTACCGTCGACTCCTGACATATTGGTCTTCTGTCCGGTAGACCAAGGGGACGTGTCCGGGTGTTCGTCATGTAGCACAGATGCAACTGCACCTGTATCTAGAAAAACTACTGGTTGGTGGCCCCCAACCTCGGCCTCAGTGCAGGGCCTTCCGTTTGTATCCAAGACCAGCTTTTTACAATATGGACTGGGGCCTGTAATTGTCAATCCGTACTGCCAGAGGCATGCAGAGATTGGGCCTGACAGCCTGAAGGCCTGTACCTCCGATGTCTCCATGGCCGGTTGTGGCCTAGGCTGCCGGTTGTGCCGCCGCAAGGGTCTGAGCGGGAACTTCATCGACCACAGACTGCACTTGTCCCAGGAGCTCTCGAAATTTCAGATTTTCTTCAGCTATTTCCCTATATGAACGACCCATTCTCTGATGTGGTTTACCTCTACCCTTATGCTTCCTGTTCTTATGCCAATTCCGGTTCCCACCCCATTGCTGTTGTTGATGCAGTTGTTGTTGTTGGGCCTGTTGGGGGTGTTGATTACCAGCTGGAGGGGATTGAGGATGTTGGGTCTGCTGGCGTTGAGCCTGTCCTTCCACTGTGTAGTGTGTTGTGGTCCCCGAAGTGGGTTCCACGGCAGCTACCTTCTTGGAACCGGAGCCCAAATCACAGATATTCAGTTGATACACCCTCTCGGTTTTCCGAAGAATATCAGCAAACCTATCTGTATTTGGGTAAGTGGTTGGCTCTACCTTTTCTCTTACTGCTGGAATCATGTTCCTAAGGAACAGGGTCTTATATTCAATAAGATCTACATCTGCAGCTTCTTGTACCAGGTGCTTTCCTGCTCGGTAGGCCATCCAGAGTCTCTGGTGGTAAGTCACTGGACTTTCTTTCACATTCTGCTTCACAGGATATGCAAGCATCACTCCTACTACACCTGGACTCTGAGCAGAAATGAGCTCAGCTGCAACCTCATCAAAGGTAGTGTTCCCATCCTGGCAAACAGCTTCCGGGAGTTTGGCCCACAAACCAGGATCGATGGTCTGGTGTAGTATTCGGACCTGATATTCTGCAGCGAGACTAAGCATCTCGCATTTAGAACGTATCTTTTCCAAGTGACAGCTGAGGTTGTCAGACGGGCTCATCCGACCGATGCTGTCAGCAATTTGCTGAACAGATTAGGCCATTTGTAGGGGATTAGTGGGTCGATCAGGCAAAAGTAGAGTGTCTCTAGCACCATCCAAGGCTGCACGAGCTGCAGCTTCAGCCGCAGTGAGGACAATACCTTCCTGAGTGCCAACTTCTTGAAAAAGCTGCCTAATCTGGGTTTTAATAGCCCTCATACTCCTCTCAGGAAGAGGAACATTGCCTATCACTCTTTCAATCATGGTTTCTATCTCTTGCCTGTCTTATGCATTAATAACGGCTACCGGAGGCGCCGGCGGGACCAGGCTTGGGCCTGATCCCCCCCCATCATGGGTGCCGCCATGTTGGCGTTTCCCATGATGAGCATCACGACGTCACTGACTTGTGACCTGGGGAGTTGGGAGGTGACCCGCCATGCTGTGGATGGCTGGGTGGGGGTCTGGGGCCATAGTAGGGGCATGACTGGGTGCTGTATTGTGAAATGTCATCATCAGATAACTGCCCTTCTGATGATGAATGAAAGGCAGGGGATATGTCTCCCATTGCCTTAACGTGTCCAGCCAGAACCTCTCGCTGATGGCGTTGTGTCGCCATCTTAGTTCTACATTCATCGTGATTCACACTTGCAACATCCATATCAACCTGATCCTGCTTTTGCTTTTGCAAAACTCAATACGCGGCGCTCAATTCACGATTGTCCCTGTAAGCTACTTCTAAGTCATTACGTACCTGGTTGATCTCGTCCTGAAGCTCACCCATTTCGTCACTCAACTGAGCATTCGCAGCACTCAACAGATCATTCATTTGCACAACCTGACTCTTATCTTGTCTCAAACTTTCACACTCCTGCTTCAACATACTTAATTCTTGTTCGCCAGCCTGGGCTGAATGATGCAATAGTGAATCCTTTTCATTCCGCAGAGTTTGGAGTTCAGACTCCAAGTTCTGCTGCAGTCTAATACATTCTGTTTCCTGCAAACCCATCTCTTGCTTAAGAGATGAAATCTGCAGATTAAGGGTTTGAAACCTCGCTTTGGAGGCTTCCAAAGCAGCTTAGACAGCCGCGACCATCAACCCTTTAGCGTGTCGCTTATTGGTTGATTGTCTCATCTCTGTGTACTGGGTTGAGATCCCCAGTACAGGGTTATCGGATTGACTTGCCATATCTAAGATTGTGGTGACAACAGAACTGCACATGCTCAATATTCACTTATGCACAGTTTGAGTCAGTGCCACCATCTTGTGTACAGTGGCCATCACTTCCGCAGTTGCAAAAGAAAAAGTAGTGCACCGGGAAGGGTGTGTATGTGTCCTGTGGAAGGGAAGCACTGCATAAACAGCACCACTGGACATTTGCCAGAGCACAGTGGAAGCACACCAGACAGCGGTCCTGTAATGTGCTTTCACAGTGCTCTTATAAAGATTATATGATGACATAACATCTGTGGAGCTCCACCCACACAGCCATAAAAATGAAGTAAAATGGCTGACCTGAGGACCTTGAGTACTCTGATTTGCACAACAATTTTGACTTTTAGTCTTTGGATGGGGGAGTCTAGGAAATGCTGCATAAATAGCACTCTCAGACTCGGGAGGGTATCTCATCCTGCTACAGCATCGCCTCCTTTTGATGGCAGAAGGAGAGAGTTGATGTAGTGGGCACTCCCACAATGTCATCTCTCCAATCGAGGTGGACAGTTCACTGTGACAGGCTCAATGGGGTCTATGCCATAATGGTTAGATTACGTATGTGCCACGTATCTGTGGTATGTAGACAACTCTAAGTCAGAATGCCACAAATTGGGGGTCCACTGGACCCCAGTGGCCTTTATAGAAGGGTCACACCAGTTACATAGTCAATCTCCTGGGCAGTCATGAAGCTACACATGTAGTCAGTCCAGGGGCATGCCCACACGCCACACCATCTATGAAGGCATGGAGAGTTGGGCAAGGCGGGGTGTAGAATACAGCAGTGGAAACCATGCTGTATCTTTTGCACATCCCCAAATGACACCAGCTGGCTACAGTGAGAGAGGGAAACCCCCAACCATGCTGCCCTAGCCCAAGTTAATGGGAAGACCTGATGCAGACATTTGTCCACCTGCCCATACATTGAAAATTGTCTAGTGCTGCACCTTAACAGAAACCCCTGCTTGCACAGAGCAGGGACTCCACTTTGGGACCCTATTGGATGCCCACCTGTGTCTCTCAATCTGCCTCTATACAGCTGTGCACCAGCGGGCTGGCACCATGGTCAAGCACCCTGTGGAGGTGTGCAGTAGTACATAGTGCACACCCTGTGCCTGTCCACAGGTGTGGAGCTATGCAGGCCAGGTCCACAAAAATTGTGCATACCTGGCCCACAATAGTGCATAGCTCCCAATGAGAGGATTAAGCAGAACAGGGTTAGAGAGCACTCAGAAGTATTTAAATAAGCTTTACATAAAGCCAAGTTAAAGTATATTGCTGTATCACCTCCAAATTTATTGTGCAAATGAACAGCTCCCTGAGGAAGTTCCAGAGAGGAAAAAAGCTGCTGTAGTACAGTGGGATTGTCCTTGTACTGTGCTCAGTTATGTGTCTGCAGGTTTGTCTCAAATATGCTTTGCATTTGCACAATAAATGCGGAAGTGATACAAACATGCACTTTAACTTTGTGTCATGTGCAGTTTATTCAGATACTTGGAGGTGCTCTCTAATGGCATGGGGTCAAGTCACCGCAAACAAAAAACATGTGGCAATATATGCTGCAAGGAAAACAGTGGCACTCACAAACAATGTTGGGTACAACAGTGACCTGATCACAACAGTGCAGCTCCATTGCAAATAATTGGACTTCTTGTTTATTGCAGGGGACTCCACCACCTGCACCCCCCTAATGTGGGGAGCTTCACGTCCCTGAACAAAAAATAGTGAACTCTGGAGTGGTCATGGATATCAGGGATGGGGAGAAAATTGGGAGGATGGAAATTACTTTTTGTAACAAAAAAAAAACCAAAAACAGTGGTAGCAGGAGAAGACCTGGCAGGAACTGAACCATAGTTCCAGATCTCTTGCTCTGCCATGTGCCGGTGCTCTAGCCACTCTGCCACAGGAGCAGCTCAACCAGCCCCCCCCGGCACAAGGCTACTTGATCACTCTACAGGCAGTAAGTAGAGTGACAGGAGCAGCAGTAATTCCCTACCGCTATTACACCATTGTCATTTTAAACCCTTTCACACTTTACACAGCGCATGTCTTACAGTACTCTTCCTGGAGCACTGTTTTGACCCAGCACCCTCTGTAACTCTGTCCTGTTTTGCTGTTAATGCAAGCCACTCAGAGATGCACCCACTGCAGCACTGTGCACATCATTTCTTTTGAATTATTTTAAAAACTGATGTGTTGGGAGACATGTTGGAAACATGATGATCAGCCATGGGATGACAATCTTCCAGTACTATCAGCCAGCCCTGTGAGCATCCACACCACTTCAGGCAGTCGCATTGTTCTGCAAGGCCATGCCAGAATGTTGCCAGCAAAGGTGGCCTGAAGAAGACGGCTGCCAGCATACAGAGGCTAAACACTGGATTTAGAAAAGAATCCTTATATAGAAAACCAGCTTTTATCCACACCTCCTAAGAAGATCTGGCAATAGGATGAGTGACTTTCATTTATTGTTGACACTTGTGGTGGTGAAATGGGGTGTCAGTGAAATGCTGGGGTTGCATTGGCAGAGGAATTACTAGCTGGGGATAGGAGGTGTTGATGCCATTGTATAAAACACTGGTAAGGCCTCACTTGGAGTACTGTGTGCAGTACCGGAGACCACACATGTGTCAGGGCTTAGTCAGGGTAGAGGCTATCCAGAGAAGGGTGAGAAAAATGGCGCATGGCTTGCATCACAAAACATATGAGGAGAGACTAAGAGTCCTCGATATGTACTCAGTGGAGGAGAGGAGAGGAGAGGAGAGAGAAGAGAAAGGGTGGACATGATAGTAACTTTCAAGTACCTCAAGGGCATAAACAATGTGTAGGTGGGGGATCTTTTCCAATGTAGAAATATATCAGAATAAGGGGACACAATATGAAATTGGAGCGGGTTAGATTAAGAGGTAACTTGAGGAAGTTTTTCTACACAGACAAGGTGGTGGATGCTTGGAACAGTCTGCCACAAGAGGTGGTGGGAGCAAGCACAGTGGAGGGGTTTAAACATGCCTGGGACAGGCACAAGGGAACATTGGGTGGGAGGGAGTGATGAAAAACTATTGATCACTTAGGGTCAGTGACTGCATATAAGTGTTAGGCTTAAAGGCAGACTAGATGGGCCTAGCGGTCCTTATTTGACAACAATTTCTATGTATGTAATATACTGTATCTTTCAGTGGTCTTTTGCTACTCAGAATCACTCCATCGTGTAAGGGAAGAAGAGAAGGAGAGAAAGGTGGAGTGTCCCAGTGTCCATGAGTTATCCCACACAGTAGGAAAGCTTTTTAAAGGGTATAGCTACTGTATGCTGCCACTTGTGGTTGTTATACTGTGCAACTGCTCAAAAGCACTGGACAAGTTTGGAATGAGTAAGACTGTGTGGAATGTGAAATTGTACCAGTAGAATTTGTGCTGAATGTCAATTCTCCTTCCGAAATGCTTTTTTAGAACTTTATTCCAAATTCTGCAGAATTCTGAAAATTATTTTCATGTAAACTGTGGAATAATTTTTTGTAGATTACATAAATTGTGGAACCATTTTCCATTGATTGTAAAAAAGGAATCTGAAAATTATTTAAACTATTGAGTATTAATCCACCAAAAATAAAAATCAACTTGCAAATGTTGGAAATCTGCTACCAATGGAATCCTGTGGAAGTTTTCAAAATTCCATAGATTTCTGCATCAGAGTCTGAGCATTCCACACAGCACTAGGAATGAATTTGGAGATAACAGGAGACAGGGGCAATCAGCAAGAGAAAAGGGAGAAAACATTGATGTGTTTTTTAATGGCTATCTTCTACTATGAATTCTAGAAACATGAAAAAGTAGACCTGTTACTATAAATAAAAAAAAAAACACTTCTGAAACTCTGCACCAGTCTAAAAACTGTACATGTACAGTACTATACTATCAACTGTGTCATGCCATAGTGCCAGTTGGGACTGAAAATTATTTCCCAAACACACCAGCTGGTAATGCTTTCCTGTGCAACATGGCACAACTCACAAAGTCTTTGATTTAGCTTGGTTTCATTTCTGCAAAAAGGTGGTATATTAACCTTCCAAGGAGTATTGCTTATTACATATTTTCCCACCCAATCCTCCAATAAATGTTTCTTCCTTCTCTTCTACCTTTGCAGTCTCCTTCAATTGTTGTTACAATCCCGATCTAACATCAAAATCACAAAGGGACCTGGGGTATAGTCCTCTACCCAGTTGCCACTATCTCAGACAAATCTGATCTTCTGTGTGTGGTGGTCAAAGGACTATACCCAAAATACATTTGTGGGTTTCTTGGGTGGGTGATGGAGACTGTGGCAGAAATCACATGAGAACAGCTAATGGAATTCTGCGGTCAGAGGACATGTTGCATGATGTCAATTGGGTGATGCTGCTGTTTGAATCCCTGTCCGTCTGAGTCAATAGGACACAGGGAGGCAGTAGCACCCGTGTCCCTCTCTCCCAGAAGGAGGAGCACATCCCAAAGGAACAGTGTGTTTTCACTTCCCACCATACAACTGGGACTAAGACGTAGGCAATTAATGCAGTCCCTATAATAAGTCGTGTTATATTTGTGACTGAATAAAGACTTTATAAATTATTCAGATGTTCACTGCTGAGAGGAGTGTGTCTTCTCATTGTGGGCCTGTGGGCAAAAGAGATAAGGGACTGTTATGTGCTGAACTTACAAATCATCTTCTAGCACTCTAGATGCAAAAAATGGAAACATTCTGTCTTGGGTTGATTGATGACAGTTGACGTTTTGACTTACAAAAGAGACAAGAATGTTTTTTTAATACATAGAAGTTAAATACAGATTTATCTTTGGGAAAGCAGTAAGATCAGCACTCTGCTGCCCATAATAAATAAATGAGTCTTTTGTGTACTGGTGATAAATCCATACTCAGTGAGTTGTCCCTAATTGATTCTATGGCCCGTAACACAGGGGCTATGCACTGCCGCTGCTAACATCTGTGTGCTGAGCTCTGTAGCTATGACACTGATATGACCTGACAGAAGATACTGTGAATAGTTTCTGAATTAATTACTTTTCCTTCATTTGATGCCACACCGCTGGACAAGTCTGGGTGTTTTTTTTTCCAAAGCATTTTTTTAAGCATCTCTGTCATGTTGAAATTCCTAGTCCCTAGCTCTTTCCCCAAGGATGTTTTGTAAGCATGTCTTGTATAGCATTATTAGCTGTGAGATTCCCCACAGTCTGTGCTCCAATTGCACAGCATACAGTGACTCTTGCTGGCAAAGACTGAGCCCATGGTAACAGTGAGGTCCCACTACCCTCCCCGTTCAGCAGCCAGTGTCCACCCACACCACTGTTTGTAAAGACTCCTGCTGCTGAGGTTGAGATTGAAGTGGCTGTGATCTCCCCAGTAGTCAGTGCCCCTACGCCATTACCAGTAATGACTCCTGCTGAGAGTAGCTGGAATTGAAGTAGCTATGTAAGATCCCATTCAGTTTTGAGTCTATGCTGTTGTGAATAATGAGACAATGACTTGTACTTGGAGAGACTAGGCCTGGAGTACTGTAGCTGCTGCCAACTCCAACACAGTTAATTCTCCTACGTCCCTGTTTACAGGGAGTATCCTACATCTCTAGTTGCCAAGAACAGTTCACTCAGAGTAGTTAATTGACACACTGAAAACAGTAGTTTTAAGTATCTAAATAAAAAGTAAATTACATCAGGCAGGTACAAAAGGCTTGGTGAAGACAGGTGGAGCTCTGGAAACTTAGTATGTGTTTGGCTGTGTCGGTTCTCGTCAAACATTGTGTACAGTACTTGCCAGTTGTAGTTATCATTGCAGCCCAGAAACAGAAAAAAGATGTCAGAAGGAAACTAAGGGTTCATCTAGCCTGCCTATGTGTTCCTTGGCCTTCTCAGATCCCAGGACCTTACCCCCCTTCTATCTTATGCCTCCTACTGTTCCAGTTGCTTTTGATCACGCTTTAGCCTTGTCCCACCCCAGTTTGAATAATGTAATGGACTTTGCTTCCACCATCTCAGCTAGCAGTTTATTCCATGGCTCCACAAATCTTTCTATAAAATACTGTTTCCTAAGCTCCCTCTTGAAGCTCCCCCAACCCCCAACTTCCACTCGTGTCCTCTAGTGTTACAGTTGAAGACTGTTGAACAGGTCAAAGGATGGTACCTTATTTATTCCTCTCAGGAACTTGTATGTTTCAATCATATCTCCCCTTTTCCTCCTTGTCTCCAGTGAGCACATATTTAATGCTTCCAGAAGCTCCTTGTATGAGTGCTCTTGATGGCCCTGAATCATTTTGGTCACTTTTCTCTGAACAGCCTCCAACTTGCTTGTATCCTTTTTCAGATGTGGACTCCAAAACTGGACACAATACTCCAGACTCTAGATGGGGCCTTATCACGGATCTGTAAAGTGGCAGTATTACCTCCTTCTTCCTGCTGTCAAATCCCCTCCCTATGCATCCCAGCATTTTGTTAGCCTTGCTATAAGCTTTGTTTTATTGGCTTGTCTGTTTAAGGGTGTTGCTTATGATGGCACCTAGGTGCCATTCTTCCTGCATGGTGCTGAGCTGGACACCGTCGAGGTGATACTCTGTCCTTGGGTTTCATTTTCCCAAATGCATCACCTTACATTTCTTTGCATTGAACTTCAGCTGCCAGATGTTGGACCATCTTTCCAGCTTCTGTAGGTCTTTTTGTAGGTCCTTCTGGCTGTCAACCCTTCCTCCTAGCTTGTTTAACATCCATGAATATGACAGTTTTACCCTGAATACCTATGCCAATGTAACTGATAAAGGCATTAAACAGGAATGGCCCCAACACTGAGCCTTGTGGCACACCACTAGTGACTGTACCTTCATCAGACATCACCCCATTAACCACTACTCTCTTTTTTCTGTCCCTAAGCCAATTACCTGGCCCACTGACTATGCACTTGGCTGCACCCAAGTCCTCCAACTTTTTCAGCAGGTGGTTGTGCGGCACTGAATCAAAGGCTTTACTGAAATCAAAGTAGAGGAGGTCCACTTCATGGCCTCTGTCTAGTTCCCTAGTGACCCAGTCAAATGTAATTAGGTTCATTTAGCATGACCTTCCACTATGAACCCATGTTGCCTGTCATCCTGCAGACCATTCTTATGTAGGTATTCTACCAAGGTTTCCATCAGTTTTCCCACTACCAACATAAGGCTGACCAGTCAGTAGTTGTCTGCTTTCTCCCAGCTCTCTCCCTTGTGAATGGGTACCACATCAGTTCTTCTCCAGTCTTCCACCACTACCCTTGTCTGAAGTGCTCTGCTAAATAAATGTGCTAAGGGACCTGCCATTTCACATGCTAGCTCCTTTAGCACCCTCAGGTGTATTCCATCAGGCCCTGGCGACAAGTCCCTGAGTTGATCCAGGGCCTCTCTAACCTTACTGTTGGTGATTGATGGTGCTTCCATTTGTGGAACACGTTTGCCAGCAGCCGGTTGCCACTGTCTGGTACTGGGCCTTTCTGTTCCTTGGTGAACATTGAGCAAAAAAAGTTGTTCATAGCAGTGGCCTTCTGCCTATCCTCCACTACTCTGTCACCGTCTTTGAGTATAACTGTTCCTCCCCTTTTCTTTCTTTTTTCTTGTATATATCGAAGAAAGTGTATTTTTTCCCTTCTTTAACACTTTCTGCAAGCCAGAGCTCCATTGCAGCCTTAATTGATTTCACCATACTCTTTGCTTCTTTTTTCTTCTGAACGTAGGCTTCCCATTCTCTGTCTTCCTGGGTTCTTTTATAGTTCCAATAGGCCTTCCTTTTGCTTGTGATTGCATCCTTACATGGTTACTGAATCATATTTTTTTTGTGTCTGTTCTTTTTGGTCACTATTCTTATGCACATCTTGGTAGCCTCTAAAATGGCTAACTTAACCAGCCCCATATTTCTTCCAAATCTAAATGCTCCTGGATCCTTAACAGCTTGCCTCTGACTACATCCCTCATTTTGTCAAAACTGGCTCCTCTAAAGTTTAAAACCTCTGTCTTGGATTGCACTTTTTCTACCCCTAGGGCTAACTCAAACCACAGAGTTGTGATCACTGTTGGCTAGTGGCTCCCCAACCCCTGTAGTCCTTACTACCTCCAAGTTTGTGAGGACCACATCCATGATGGTTTCCAGCCTAGTCAGGGCACTAACTAGTTGTGCAAGTAGGCAGTCTTGTAGGGCATCAACAACCTTTTGGCTCCTAGTAGAACTTGCCACTGGGAAGCTCCAGTTACCATAGGCATATGCAGGTCTCCTATCACCACTGTATCCCCTTTTTGTGTAACACCTCTGATCTCCTTTAAAAGCTCTTCATCCCTGCCTTCAGCCTGCCCCAGAGGCCAGTAAACCACATCTATGTTGATCATCTCCCCCGTTGCCAAGCAGAGTAGCATTCACAGGGATTCCACACCCTCCTTTTTGATGCTATCTACTGAAATGGCACTTATCCTGTCCTTTACATATAACACTATCTCTCTCTCTCTCTGCCCCACCCGCACCCTCTCTTCTATCCTGTCTGAATAGGTCATAGCCCAGGACCAAAAGGTCCCAGTCATTTTTCTCCGAGGCCCAAGTCTCTGTGATGGCCATCAGGTCCACCCTGGAATCCATCATCATTGCCTGCAGGTAACTTATTTTGTTTCCTAGGCTTCTGGCATTGATGCATACCCCTTTCCATAGTCTGTTACCCCTGCCGCTATTCTCTACTATTGATTCTGCTCCTGGGCCTGCAGAAGCGTGGAACTGTGTTCAGTTCCCGATAGTTGCCAACCATTTTCTATGTGTTTTCTTAGATCATGGGCGAGAAATTCCTGCTTGTGGATGAGTGACAACTAAGTTCTTATCAGAAGTGTATTTTCTGATAGGTTCCTTAGCATTAGACTCCCCCTCACCTAGTATAAATGATCGAGATGGACGTTGAATTTCTGCCCAAGCACACTCACTCCTTCCTTTGTTAGGTGAGGTCTGCTGAACCTGAAAAGCTTCCTCTCCCAGAAGCTCCCCCATCAGTCTATGATTTGCTATCCTTTTTCACAACACCATTCATGCAGCCAAGCATTGAATTATTCAATGTCCTTGTTCCTGATTTTGTCTTTGCAATCCCCTTTGCCCCACACTGGGAGGATCACCAACAATGTCAGGGTGGTTATTCTAGCCCCCAGCCATGCCCCCAGCTTAATAAAACTTTGCTTGATTTCTTCCACTATTCACACAAACAGGTTGTTCATACTGAGATGAATCAGAATATTGGTTCCTTTCTCCGCTTTGTCTACCAACTTCCTGATGCCTTTGCTGTCATGCTGTGCTGAAGCTCCAGGGAGACATTTATTCATCACCTTGGGTTGCATACCTTTACTCAGGTTGGTCCTGACTCCCCTGATCATTGAGACTCCCAGAACAAGAAATTGCTTACTCTTGGATTCACCATGTGTTTCCTTGCCACCTTTGGATGCTGTCTCTCTGCTATGCCTGGTCCCCTGGATGAGCTCAGGGTCATCTCTCAGTGAGTGAGGATCCGTCATCTTCTCCAGTGGTGAAAAATTGTTCTTTGTTGGAATGGTATTGGTCCAAACAGATCCTGCATGGTCCATCCTTGAAATCTTTCCCCTCCCCTGACCCACTACCCTCTAACCCACAGGCCAGTTGGTCTCTGGGGTAGAGGACGTGGTTGGCTTGAACTCCAGATTAACCGGTGACACAGGTTGGCTATCTCCCTCCATGCTGCTTCCAGCTAAGCTTGAAGGTCATTCAGACTCCTGCAAGTAGGACACTGACCCATCCTCTAGAGCAGACTCCTGAAGAAGAATGCTCCGCAGCCCCTGCAACATACCACCTCCATCCTGAAAACCAAAACAGCATTTTTTGCGTGTGTGTGAGTGTGTGACAGTAATAGGGGGAGGTTCCTGCCGTGGACTTTTTCTCTCACACTTCCTGTTCCTGCTCAGGAACTGCCTGCTATCAATCACTTTTGTATCCTGTAAAAATAGGACTTCTTCCAGGTGGGTGGGTGGCTAGTGTGAGTACTGAGTGCGTTGCAGCTGGGCTGTGTGTTGTCGTATAACAGGCTCTGACTCTCTCACTGTGTGACCAGTAATTGAAGGTCCCAATTTACCTTGCAGACTCTACACTTCTAATAAAGTATCTGCTTACCCCCTAGACAGAGGTGTTCTGGTAGTAAATTTCTAGTTCCTTAGTCAGCTGCCTCCTTGATCTTGCTGTGATAAGCTTTGTACTGGTATACTTGGATTAAACTACTTCTTCCATCAACCAATTAGTTCCTATAAGTATGCTTTTCAAATTGAGATGAGCAGTTTGCCCTGGCTGGACATATGGTGCTAATGAATGGGTGCTTCAAAAGCACCTTGTGATAGACCTTGTGTGCTAGCTGTTCACATGGTTCTGCCTCCACCACTGATAAACTGGGTAGATGCTGTATGAATGGGTATGGGGAAAGTACTGGAGATACTCCAATTGGCTGAGTCACAGGGATCTCAGTTTCTTGGTGATCTCAGTAAGAAAACAACTTAATAATGCACTGCACAAAGTGAAAAAAAACATACAAACAACAATGGATTTATTGGAGCATAATGTCAGGTCTGAAGGGATTACCACCTGAGGTATCAGGGAACACTTGCTGGTCTTCTGGTGTGCTGCTATGCCAGCATAATTTAATAGTAGCCCTGACTTCTGCTGCTCAGCCATGCTTAGCCAACTAAACAGTAGCTCGCTCTCAAAATACACATGCACAGTATGGGCTTTCCAAGCTGTACTGTTCAGTACAGTACTTCCCTCATACCACTGCTACCAGTATAACCCTTAAATTAATGGGAGCACCTGGTGTTTCACTTGGTACCCAGCTGTGGAAATGGTGCAGGCCTGATGATGTTGCATGTAGCTGGCCAGCTGTGGTGCATTTAACCAATTAAACTGTCAATGCTTTGTTGCTCCTTACACTCCAAAACCCATATGGTCTCAGAGCCAACAGCGGTATTTCTAAATTCTGGCCAGATGGCTAAGTCCATTGACTAATTAATGACTAGATTTCCAAAAATGCAAAGAAAAAAGTCAAATAGTTACAGGGCAAGCCCTGAGTTAATTATAGTTTACCAGTCCAGTGGGATGTCCCTCTGTGCTCTAGGGTTGGGTTGGGGGGTGAAGGTAGAGAAGCAGATCTTCCTCTGGCTGACTCAGGTTCTGAGACACTGAGCTTGTTTCATACACAGGCAGTTTGACTTGTGATGTCATGAAGCAAAGACTCTCCATGCAGGAGAGTGTCTGCAGGGCAGCTTCTCTTTGATGCCACCTCTTCTGCTCTTCACTCTCAGTCTTTTTGGATTTCTCTTTCTCTCAGCCGGACAAGCATTCAGCTGCCTGCTTTTCAGTCTGCAAACATCACAGGTCTTTTTCCAAATGCTTGCACAGGCCTCACATAGCCAGTGCAGGCAGCAGATCTGCTCTCACTTATACTTGAATCAAGCATGGAACCAGCACAGTAAGAATAAAACCTTTACTGAATTATACCAATAAAGAGTATAAAAGTGCATATAGCATCACTTACAGAGACAAAAGATAACTGAGATAGACTCAGAAAGCAGCCCCAGAAAATGTAATCCACCCATGCACAAAGCAGCCCCAAGTACTTTTGATCCTACCAGAGCTTTCTCACCTCTTGAGAAAGCTCTGTTAAGAGTGAAAGCAGCAAGGGCTGTTTTGTTGATGGGTGGGTGAACGCATTTTCTTGGTTCTGCTTTATGACTATACAACATATCAGTTATCCTTGGCTTTGTAAGTAATGCTATATGCACTTTTTATACACTCTGTATGTGTCATTTAATAAACGTCTATAGTCTGACTGCATTGGTGCCATGTTTCCTTCAGGAAGTGTACCTTGTATTACAGAGAATACATCATTTGTTTTCCTTGAGCAGCCATTAGTTTGCAGGCTATTTCACTTAGCCTCACCCAGACTAAGGGATTAACCAGCCCCTGCTGTTCACTGGGGAAATTCAGCTCTGCCGTTGTCCATGAAGCTGCTAATCACTATGAGTGGTGCTGGAGGTCTGTCCCTTGAGGCATGGTTGGCCACAAATTGCATCTGAATTAATGAAGTAACTGTGCATCTCATCAGCCTCCTTTGCTTTAGAGCTCTGATCATTCCTTTTCAAGCACTGACCCCTGTGGCCATGATAAAGAGTGCCGGGGTAGTGAAGATGACTGCCCCTTGTAATTCTTTTGGGAACTGGCTCACATGTCCTCTCTGGGAACTCCATTGGTGGCAGCAGAGTCACAGCTGCTGCTGGGGGAGCCAGCATAGAAACAGGCATGACCACACAGCTTCATTACGCTATGTCTCCTTTTTGTGTTCAGTCTTATGCCATTGTCTGCAATGACTTCCTTTGGAATGGTTAGTATTGGTTTAGCTTTGAGCCCCCCCCCAACCAGTACACCCATACAGCTTCTATCAATGGCATCCACTGGGAGAGTCTGATACTAGAGTGGTTATGAACTCTTCTGCAGCCAATACTCTTACATCAGTGTTTGCACTTTGCAGAGACCCTGCTGGGAAAGTCTGAGGCAAGAGTATCTGTGGTTCCCCCACAACAAGTGCTTATACACTGTTATTACTATTTTAATCCCCACTCCATGCTTCCCTTTATATTCCACCCTAATTATCAGGGCTGCTAAGGATCATGCGATGGTTCATATTATGGTTCCAAGGAGCAGAAGAAGCAGAGCCCGCTTAGGGACCCATTTGACCTTTTGTGCCACTATTCAGTGCTAATACGAAAGTTACCCCATGGACAAATTAAAACTATCCAGTTTTTTTTTTAATTGCTACAGACATGAATGGGAGCAGACACTTACTAAACTGAATCAGCGTGATCTCTCGTTCTGTCTCTAAGAGAGGTGCTTTTTATCTACTGTGTTATCCACTGTTTGATGCAGCCTAGTTATAAACAGAAAGGAGCATACTCCAACTTAAGGTAACAAAGTGCTGAGCTTTATTAATCCATGCTGTAAAGTTCTGTACAAGTATGAAAATGGATAAAAACTGGCAGTCCTTAGTGTAGCTCCATCGGTAGATGTTCCCTATCCACTCCCAATTCGAAACCCACGTCACCTGATGTGTTTCACAGACTGGTTGTGCTTTTCCAAAGGCTAATGTGGTTTTCTAAACATTGCCCTTAAGTAGTAGGTCCTCTTAAAGAGGCATTACATATAAAAGGTACCACAAAACACACGAATAAAGTGCAGTGCATATTATCAAACATATACAACAATACTATATAAAAACATGAAAGTAACACACTGAAAATGAGATTGCACCCTCATCATTACATCAAACACAAAGTAAAACACTCAGTAGGGGGTAATACTTATAGTGGCCCTATCCTGTTTTATGAGGTGTTGGAACCTTTGTTTTACTGCAATAAAAAATATGCAATCATTAAACTTTCAAACATAAATGTCCAGTGCAAGACTCACTGTACATGACTTGGATGCACAGTTTGGGATGTTTAAGCCAAGTGAACCAGTCTGGTGCTCCTATCAAAAGATTGTGGGAACATGCAGAAAATGTTATTGTAATCGTGTTTTGTAAGTTTTGCTTGCAAAATTTTATACATAAAAACATTTATTTATTTAAGTATATATGTATGTATGCATTTATTTATTTAAAAACTGGTAACTGGAAGAGGCACACCCAGCCAAGGCTTGTTACCAGGTACAACCCAGGGAAGGGAAGCATTGTAAAGTACATCAACACAATACATCAGCAAAACTTTTGAACAGCACACAACACAAAACTGATACAAAACTAGAATAAATTCTAAACAGTTGGATGTGCAGAGAATAAAGTGTGGGGGCATCATAGTAATAAGCACCTAGCAAGTGCATATTCCGAAATGGCAACAATACTTGATGAGCAGAACAATATTAATCTTATGGTCAAATTAATTGCCCATCTTCCTAATGGAGGGAGAAAATTGTAGTGGTGTGGAAGTTTAATCAAGGCAGGAGCGGTGACCCAGCCAGTTTCTTACTCTGATGGGTTATGGCTTGGCCGTGGTTGTATCAGTAGAAATGATAACAGGACTAGATGGGGAGGAGTTGGAGTTTCAACTGGTGACTGAGGGAGCCAGAGGATGCAGAGAGAGATGGAGGGAGGGAGGAAGGGAGTTGGTTCCGGTGTGAGGGAAGTTGATAGGAGAAAGCAGACTGCCCAGCAGAGCATTGGGGTTGTGGAGTGTTAAAAGTGTGATGGTTCCTCAAACAGAGGGAACAGGAAGCAGGGGGAGTTGAGAGAGAGGAGAAAGAAGAGGCAAGAACAAAGGGATCCAAACCAGTATTTGCATATGAAGTAGATACAGTGAGCCTGGTAAAGTGAGGGGAGAAGGAGGATAGCTCAGGATGAGTAATGTGAACAATGGTGGGTGTCGGGGGGGGGGGGTTGTAGCAAAATGGCAAAAGTAGTTGCAGAGGGTGCCCAGTCTGTCTAGGGAAGTGGAAGATAAGGTGCCATAGATCACATCTACATAGTCAAAGACAGGGAGCACCATTTGGGTAATAAGCTTCCTGTGGACATGCAGAGATAAACACTATTTAATGAGGCACATGGCACTGGGCTTAGGACAAAGTTTTGCATGGATGGCATTGATGTGGGTGGAGAAGTCATAGATTACTGTCAAGCCATACTCCAAAGTACTTTAAGGACTGAACTGATTCAGGAGGTGTGCAATTTAGAGTGGTGGAGACTGGGGGGAAGTGAGTCTGGCCAGTTTCTGACTGGTACCAAGAATCATAGACACCAGTTTTGTATTGCTTGCATGCATGCATGTGCAAGAAACACATTGCTTTCAGCAGTTAGGGAGAATGCCTAAATGCATCAGGAAATTCAGGCCATGTCACCACACAATCAGCTGTTTTGGCGCATTACATGCTACCAAAACAGCTGATTAGTGTCCCCATGGTGATGGCTTCTCCGTTGGCCTCTCACAGTCCCCAGGAAGCTGATGGAAAGCTGCTGCCTGCCGTTCAGTGTGCCTTCCTGGTGAAACATTTCAATAAAAAAAAAAGCCAACGGGATGCCCAATTCCTCTGTTGGCATGCCCCCTTCCAGTTCAAGTTACCTACGGGGGAGCCCACTCTACCAACCATATCTCTAGTTTGGTTAGGTCCTCCTGCAGTTTTTCCCATCCGTCCTCTTTGTCTACCACTGCCCCCAATTTGGTATCATCTGTGTACAGACTAACCCTGCTCCCCACTCCGTGTGCTATATCGGAGATAAAGAGCCCAAATAGCACCAAGCCCAGCACTGACCCCTGCGGCACCCCACTTGTCACTGCCCTAGGTGTCAAGAGCTCCCCCACCACCACCCTCTGCACCCTCTCCTGTAATCAGTTCTCTATCCATTTAGTCAGCTTTTTTCCCACCCCCACTGCTGTCAGCTTCTCCCCAGTCTCCCATGAGGCACTGTATCAAAGTCCTTACTGAAGTCCAAGTACAGGACATGTATCGCAGGGCCCCTGTCTAACTCCCTTGTCACCCAGTCATAATACTCTGTTAGGCTGGTTTGGCAAGACCTCCCCGAGAAAAACCCATGCTGCCGCCCATCTTGGAGGCCATTAATCTCTACGGATGCCATCAGCTTCTGCTTCAGTATCACCTCCATAAGCTTACCCACTATGGATGTGAGACTGACTGTCTGATAATTTCCTGGCTCCTTCCTAGGCCCAGTCTTGTGTATGGGCACCACATGGACCACCCTCCAGTCCTGGGACACACACCCCATTTCCAAGGAGGTGTTGAACAGATCTGCCAGTTGCTCAGCCAACAGCTCCACCATCTCCCTCAACACCCTGGGGTGGATGCCATCGGGACCTGGTGCCTTGTCCACCCTTGCTGCCCTCAGCTCCTCTAGCACCCTAGTCCCTGTGATCACTTTATCCATCACCTCCCGCTCCTTTCCCCACCCGCCAGCCCATGCTGGCAGTGGACCATCCCTCTCCTTAGTGAAATGGAGCAGAAGTACTCATTTGGAATTTCCGCTTGCTCCTCCCCTTTTCCACTCAATCCACTCCATGTTTTATCCTCACAGTATGTTCCTCGAACCTCCGCTTTTCCCTGACATACCTAAAAAAGTCCTTTTCCCCTCCCTTAATGCCCTGTGCTACCCTTAATTCCCTGGAGGCCTTAGCTTTTTTCTCCCTACTGGCCACCTCCCTTGACCAACTCCCATAAGCCTCCTTATCCTCTCCCTTCCCTGTTCTCCTGTACTTCCAGAATGTAGTCCTCAATGCCCTCACCTCTTGCAGCACTTCCTTGTTAAACCAGCATGGTTTCTTGGCTCTGTTCTTCTTACTCCTGGCCCTGGTGCAGGCTACTGTGGCCTCTGTTAGCCCAGTCTGTATGACTCCCCACTTTTATTTTGCATCCATCCCTGGCCTTATATCCTGGAATCTCCCTCACAGTATTGCTCCCATCCTCCCAAAGTCCACCCTACTAAAGTCCACCACCTTAGTGCCTGTGCCTCCTGTCTTTCTGCCCAGTGTGAGAATGAGCCACAGTGTTTGGTGGTCGCTACCCATTAGTGGGTCCTCCACCCTTACCTCCCTCACTGCCTCCCCATCTGCCAGTACTAGGTCTAGAGTACTAACAAGCCTTGTAGATCTACTTACCAATTGCGTCAGAAGGCCATCCTGGAATGCATCAAGGAGCACCTGCTTCCTGGTACGGCTAGTGGCCAGGATGCTCCAGTCAACCCCTGGTAGGTTAAAATCCCCCACAATCACCACACTCCCCCTTCTACACACCCTCCTTACCTGCTCTGCCAACTCCCCATCCAGTTCACCGGATTGAGCTGGTGGTCTGTACACCACTCCCAGCCTCAGCTTTCTGCCCTTGGAGTCCAGGAGCTGCACCCAAAGTGCCTCTGTCCTCTCCTCTTCTCCCTCATCCCTTATGCATTTGATCCCTTCCCTCACATACAGTGCAACCTTCCCCTTCCAACCTCCTGGTCCCTGCTGTATATCCTGTATTCCGGGATTGCCAAGTGCCAGTCATGGTACTCTGTGGCCCAAGTCTCTGTCACTGCAGCAGTGTCCACCTTCCCCTCTGAAAGGAGCTCATGAAGCTCTGCAGTTTTGTTCCCCAGGTTTCTTGCATTGAGCGAGCCCACGTTCCACCCGTACCTCTCCTTTTCCTCACTCTTCTCCTTGGCCTATGTCCCTCCTCCCGGTAGTCTGCACCCTTTCTCCCTGTTATTCTTGCCAGGTGATGGTGCCTTCTGTATTACACTCAGACTACTCTGCGCGCCTCCTGCCAGGGATACTATGCCTCCGCCTTTACCTATATCTAGGGAGGTGAGCTCTTTATGCTCCCCTGTCCGGACCTTTCTACCAACCTGTCTTTTGGCCACTCCCCACTAGTTTAAATCCACCTTAGTATAGATATACCCCTCTAATCCTGCCTTTAATACTCCTCTCCCCTCCCTTCCCTGCTCAAGTGTTGCCTGTCCACAGCGTACAAGTCACTATTCCCCCAGACCCTACCCGATTTAGTCACTAACCAATAATTTTTGGTGTGGCACCAATCCCTCAGCCACTCATGGAACTCTTCGAGCCTACCCTTCCTCCCCATGCTTGCACATGGTCTTAGAAGTACCTCCAAGAATGCCACCAATTTCCCCATCCCCTCCCACTGCCTGCCCAACTCCTAGAACCTCCCCCTCACTACTTCCACAGTATCTCCCACCAAGTCGTTTGTATCCACATGCAACACTAAATGAGGTTTCTTCCTCCCCCTCACTGCAGAGTTGAGCAGTGCCTGCCCTTGCCCACCTGCAGTCAACCCGGGGATAGCTTCAACCCAAATATGGCTGTGCCTTTTCCCCCTTCCATCCCATCTATCCCCTTTAAGTATAGAATTCCGAAGGATGAGTACCCCTGTCCCTTACCCCCTTTATCTTCTAATGCCCCTTCTACCACCCCAGTATTCATTCTTCCCTGCCCCTTACCCCCGCCAGCTGCCCCCTCTTTGACTTCTTTATCTGCACCCCTACTTCTTCCTCACCCCTTTTTCTGCCTTATTCCTCCCATCCTTGAACCCTTCCCAGCCTGACTACTTCTTTCTGAGCTTCCCATGTCGCATCCTCCTCCTGCCCTGCTGATTTCAACCCCTCTTCATCCCTGCTGTTGTTGATTTAGAGGCCCATTCCTTCTGACCCCGATAGTGATGCCTCCCATCCTTCTCCCTTCCCATAGCCTTCTCTCCTCCAGTCACCCTCCTTCCTTACTAGCCCCTTCTACCCTTTCATCCTCATTATCTCTTCCCCTACCTGTTGCCATCCCTCTCTTGCCCGCTTGTCCTCCCCTTCAGTATTTTCCTGCTCCCCTCTCTCCCATAACAAAGGCTCGAATCTATTCCTAGTCGATACCTTTCCTACATCTCTTCCCCTATTGGTTCCCCCTACTACTTGTTCCCCTCTGTGCCCCCTTCCTCCCTATCCACAGCCATCTGTTCTCTGCCCTGTACTCCTCGTGTCTCTTCCTCCCCATCAGGAGGCCTCCCTCACTCTAGGCACCTCCTTCTCCTCTCTTTTTTGGTACTGCTTCTGATACTGGGGTCAGTTTCAGTCCCTAGTTGTTCTTCCCCATCCCCCCCTTGCCATCCTCTATTATCCCCCAGCGAGGATGCCTACCATACTCATCGGCCCTGCCACTTAGACTCCTCCCTAACCTCCACAGTTCCTCCCTCAAACTAGCCAGTTGTCTACAGACCATACTCTCCCCCCATCCTCCAAGCCTAGTCCAGGATCATGCCAGACCCACACCCTGAACACCCCACCACCCTTTCGAAGATGTCCACCCTATTGACATGCGGTACCAGCCCTATTTTGGCCCCCATCTTATGTTATGGGCTCTTATTCCCAGTTTCTGTACCCTACTACAACTGTTATGGCCCTATTTACTCAAATTCCTGTTCCACCCCACACACTAGTCCCCCTACTGCCCCTTTGCCGACCTGGTTAATTCAGTTTCAAATCTCATCTGTTAGATACTGTATTACTGTAGCAATCCTAAAGCCTCCTTGTCCATTTTTCACCCCTCAGCTACCATATGTTTTGTTCTCAGCCCTCATAGTTTCACTTAGCCCAGTTAGAAATCATATTGCACTCCAAGTATTACTCAGGTCAGTTAGAAAGATAAACAGAACAAATACAAATGTATTATTACAGCAATCCTAACAGTATAGCTCAGAACGTAGCTCAGTTAGAGAAATAAACAGAACAACTAAATCTGTATTATTACAGCAATTCTAAAATTATCCAATCACTGGTTTGTCCCACCCCAGAGACCCTGCTGTAATATAGGACCACACAGGACCCTGGGCAGGTGGTTGGGCAACTCTAAAGTCCCGATAGAGCTCCACTGAGCTCACTCACTCACTCACTCACTGATTCTGTTTCTCCTGATGCTGCAGGCTGCCCTTTTGTACTGGGTTCCTGCCTGTGCTGGCACTTTTTCTGCCCACAAAGAAAGTCGCAGCAGTCCTGACAGAGCTCCATTGAGCTCGCTGTCTCCCCCCCTCTCTCACTCATTCTGTTTCTTGCAGCACTGCAGGCTGCCCTTTTGTACTGGGCTACTGCCTGCATTTGCACCTTTTTCTGCCCACAAGGAAATCCGCAGCAGTCCCGACAGAGCTCCATTGAGCTCGCTGACTCCCCTTCTCTCACTCGCTCACTCTGTTTCTCCGGGAGCTGCAGGCTGCCCTTTTGTACTGAGCTCCTGCCTGTGTTTTTCTGCCCACAAAGAAATCCACAGCAGTCCCGACAGAGCTCCATTGAGTTCGCTCACAGCCCTTCGCTCACTCACTCATTCTGTTTCTCTTGGCGCTGCAGGCTGCCCTTTTGTACTGGGCTGCTGCCTGTATTGGCACCTTTTTTCTGCCTGCAAAGACATCCACAGCAGTTCCAATGGAGCTCTTTTGCGCTCGCTCACTCCCCCTCTCTCATTCGCTTGTTCTTAGTCTGTCCCAAACACTGATTTCTCACTGTGACTGCTCTATTCCACTCTGGAAGTGTGAAAACAAATTTCCGCCAGGATGTGAAAAATGACAGCTGTACTGTTCATAAAGAGGTGTGAAAAATGCCAGTGTTGAAAATCTGCCATGAAAATATTGCAAATTTGAGAAATTACAAGGGTGTGTGAATGCTCGCTCACTCCCCCTCTCTCACTTGCTCGTTCTGATTCCCCCGGTGCTGCAGGCTGCCCTTTTGTACTGGGCTCCTGCCTGTGTTGGCACCTTTTTCTGCCCTCAAAAAATCTGCAGCAGTCCCCACAGAGCTCCATTGAGCTCGCTCATTCCCCACCCATTCGCTCGTTATGTTTCTCCCGGTGCTGCAATCCGCCTTTTGTACTGGGCTTCTGCCTGTGTTGGTGCCCTTTTCTACCTACAAAGAAATCTGCAACAGTCCCGACACAGCTCCATTCAGCTTGCTCTCATTCCCCCTCTCTCTCTCACTCACTCATTCCATTTCTGGCAGCGCTGCAGGCTGCCCTTTTGTACTGGGCTCCTGCCTGCATTGGTGCCTTTTTCTGCCCTTAAAGAAATCTGCAGTAGTCCCGACAGAGTTCCATTGAGCTCGCTCACTTCCTCTCTCTCACTCGCTTGTTCTTAATCTGTCCCAAATACTGATTTCCCATTCCAACCGTGCTATTCTGAGCTAGAAGTGTGAAAACACATTTCAGCCAGGATGTGAAAAATGACAGCTGTACTATTCATAAGGAGGTGTGAAAAAATGCCAGTGTTGAAAATCTGAAATGAAAAATATTGCAAATTTGCGAAGTTACAAGGGTTCATGGAAACTGTGCAACGCATGCTTGTAACACAGTCATTTTATGGACTTTCATCACCAAATTTTCAACATAGGCATTTTAGGACCTCTGCTCATGAACAGTATCACTGTAATTTTCTTAATCTGTCCCAAAACAGATTTCCCTATAGTGACGTGCTTTTCATGAAGTGTGGGAAAACACATTTTGGCTTGATGTAAAATGACAGCTGTACTTTTCATAATGAGGTGTGGAAAAATGCCAATGTTGAAAATCTGGAGTGAAAATATTACAAATTTGCAAAGTTACAAGCGTGCACGGAAACTGCGCAATGCACACTCATGAAACAGTCATTTTTTTGGATTTGTTTCACCAGATTTACAACATACGCTTTTTGAGATCCCACCTCATGAACAATGGCACTGTCATTTCATTAATCAGTCCCAAAAGGTGGTTCCACACAGTGACCGTGAAATCACCTTTTGGGATTGAACAACACCATGACAGTGACTGAATTCGAGAGGAGGGGTCCCAATAACCCCATGTTGAAAATGTGGTGCCAAGATTCCCAAAAATGCCCGAGACATGCACCAAAGTTTAAAAAAAAATGATTTATGCCATTATACAGCTTACCGGCATTTCTTCAGTTTGTGGTAGGCTTTGAAGAGTGTAGACATGTTCCCGGTCCACCGAAGATTATCGTGCTGGCCCGGAGGTAAGTATGGGTGAGGAGATCTGGAGGGGTATGAGTGCTCAGGTGCGGTTTGGGGGGGGCACCGGACACATCAAGGGACCGTTTTCTCATTTTACAGGTAAAAATAAAAACCAAAAGACAACGTAGGTCTGTTTTCTTCTTTCACAGGTGTGTTTGGTTCACTGGGGTGGGCTCCCAGTGTGCCATCTGCATTTGTGGGGAGGGGGACCAAAGCCAATGGGAATTGGGCTCTCCATCAGCACAGAAATGGGTGGGGGGCACATGATGCCAAAGGGGACTGGGCACCCCCTCAGCACACAACAGAAATCAGAGGGGGTGGGGCCATTATGCTGATGGGGAGTGGGCTCCCCTTCGGCAAATTGAACTGGGGAGGGGTGGACTGCAGCCAATGGGGATTGGGCCCACCTTTGGCAAGGAAGGTTGTTGGGGGATGCATGATACCAAGGATTGAGCACCCTTGGCACAACAGAAATTCAGGGGTGGGGATATTATGCCGACGGGAGTGGGCTCCCCGTCAGGAAATGAAGTGGGTGGGGCATGCTGACATGGGGAATGGGCACTTGCTATTCTGAGGTGGCTGCGACAGAGCCGCCACGCTCTCAGAATGTTACACCAGGCAGCAGACAGTGCTGCAATGATTTGCTCGCTCCCTCATTGCATTGGAATTGCTGATGCTGCAATGACGAGGTGGCCCCTCATTGCAGTGGCAAGATCATTTCAAGTTAGTGATACTTCTGCAGAACCAGTGTCATCAGGACACTGGGCCTGCATTGGGTGCTCACCGCCAAGCCCAAAAATGCACTGCTGGCATTGGCCGCCACACTGTCGCACCTCGACAACCCACTTCTCTCCTAAGCTGTCACTTAATGTTTCTTGTGCATGTGCACAACAAACATAAAAAGGAAAATAAAATTACATAAATACAGTTGAAAGCAAATAGTGCAAGCATCTAATTTTACTTGCATGAAATACAGTAGTTCTTTGGTATAGTGTCATTTGTTAAGTACTGAAAAAAAAATGATGTGCTACAAATTACATATGTGAAGCAACAGGAGAATGCTTCCTTTTGGATTTTATCACTAGAGCCCAAAAATTTAAAGATTAGTATAGCATCTGCTTTTGTCATAGGATGAACTAAAATAAATAAGGGATCATAATCCAAATTTATCTCTCTAACTTGTGACCTTTTTTCTAAGACCAATTTAACTTCTTTTAAAGTGAAAGCAGCCCACACAATACATGGTGGTGTGGTGTGGCCAGAGGTGGTTGAGGTGCATGTTATAGAATGCTGTAGTTAAGTCTGCTGTAGAGAACTCGTAGCCTTATCCTGCATACTGCAGCTAGCCATAACTGTCCGGTAATGGTGCTTCTTCTTCCTTGGAGCATGGCTTGTGTGACTGACATGATCATGTCCACCTCCCACCCTCCCCAACTCACTGCTGCGGTGTGATCATTGGTCACCCAGAGACTCAGGACTGACAGGCAGGCAGCAGCAGTCTGCTATTTGCTGTCTCATTTGTCAGTCACAGTGACATACAGTCCTGACTCATAGCCACATACTCGGATGGATGTGGACATCAGCGGCGGATGGTGGGGGCTCCTCTTTGGCTCGGCTTGGATGCTCCCCAGTCCCTCCAAATGGTGTGTTGATTAGCCCGACATGTGGTGCTACTACTTCTACTCATCAGGGTGGGTGGCACAGCGGCGGGCATGTGGACCGAGTCTTAGTCAGAACAGATGGTCTGGTGTGCACCTCCTTGTCTGGCATGCATGGCTCCCACAGTCAAATGGGCCCCTCCACCTCATGGACCCCAGTGCAGGCGCACCACCTGCACACTCCATAGCTAAGCCTCTGATTGGTACACATGAACCCTGTCCTAAACCCCAGGTGGCAACAGCCTTGTCACCAGCCCCAGAGGGGACAGTCCCCGACAGTGTAGTTGGGCATCAGCCTGCCCTGCATCAGGGGAATAGTGCAGTGCCCAGAGGATATTCCTTTTCACAGACTGCACCTCCTAACCTGCAGCCAATGCACCAGCCGTATGTAGGGGACTATGTCACCTCTCAGCAGGTTACATAAATGTTGCCACATGGAGTCTGGGACAGGGTCTGTCCATGCAAACCACAGGCAGAGTTGCCCTGTCCCAGTGGGCATGGCACCTCTGCTGAGTGCCACCCCTGAATCCTGAACTTTTGCCATTACCCCATAGCCCACTATGGCACCAATACTAGTCCCTCTGCCTCTGGTCATGACATTGCCGTCCCCCCAGCTTGCCTCCCTTCAAGGCAGTGGTGCAGGGCCTTTAGATCAGCTCATGGCTAGTCTAAACTCAGCCCCCTCATGCATCCATGGCAAGGCTTCTAAAATCCCAAATAAGGAGATGGTGAAACTCCAGCATGGCAAGCCCCCGACCTGGCACATCAGCACTTCTAGTGCTGGGGTGGCACAGGGTAGCTTTTGTGTAAGGCATCCCAATTTTGAAGCAGCCTGCATTTAAAAACCAGGATTGCCATAATATTCAGCACACTGTGCCACTTGCATCAAATCTTTTTGGCACTGGCACCATGCGCCAAATGTTGGGCTTTGGAAATCGAGCCTATGAGGTTCAAATTAGTTAACCTCTCAATAAAGAAAGTTTGAATAAGCTAACAATTATTTTTGTAGCATTTCACTAGACACTTTCCAGTCTGTCAGTGTCCCCTCCATTGTATCAGGATCAGAAATGAGAACTATAGTCCAAATGAGGGTGCACATATGGTCTATAGGAAGAAGTGATTATTTTACGACTTCAACTATAAATTCCACTACTGACAGAACTAAAGACTATTCACCCTAGCAGCAGCCTCTTTACATTCATATTGGGCTTAAAACCCTGGCTGACAATGATCCCCAGGTCTTTTTCAGTTTCTGATTTTTTATGCCTGTGGCCCTGCAAGTAGTATGTGGCACTAGCACTTCTTGATCTGACAAGAGCACTGGGATGGTGCTGCGGAAGCATGGGTCCAATTCCCAGTTGGTCACATTATTTCTAGAATTTGTGATTTAAATTGCTTAGCAGTGGCTAATAGTGCACCAAAAAAACATCTAATTGTTATCTTGATTTGTTCCTAGTAACAGGATATGCAATGACAGAGAAAGAAAGTATGACCAGGAGCCTCAGGTCCAACCATGTGAGCCAATAACTCAGTGGTTAGAGCACTGGAATGGTGTTCTGGGGACCTGGGTTCAATTTCCAGTAGCTGACATTATTTCATTCTCACTACAGTTAAGCAATAAGCCATGAGAGTGTGTAGGTTATTAGTGGATTTACCATGGCTGGAGTGGTTTGCCCACGAGGCACAGCCAAGTGGGTAAACCCCCGCTAGCCATGGTAAATCCCCCGATAACATCCTCCGAGTGGCTTATTGCGATTATACCAAGGTTCATTTTTTTACTATAATAAAATACAAATATTAAAGAGGTTGATTTTTTTTATTGTATTTATTTCTATGCTGCAGATGATTAAATGGATAGTCTCATCACCAGCAGTTGGTTATCAGAGGATTTACACCGGTGGTAAACTGCCAGTATGATTATTTCATTGGCTGTTATTTTGTGATCCCAAATATATCCTTGCACATTTCTCCAGATTGACCATCTCACCACACTGATCAGTCCATAAATCAATGATCAGAGGTGTGCCAAGTTAAGAGGCAGTATAGTGTAGTGGTTTAAGGCTCTGAGCTGCAGACCTGGAGACTTGGGTTTGAGTCCCACAGCCCTCACTTGCATGCAGTGTGACCCTGAGCAAGTCCCTTAATTTCCTTGTGCTCCCAGGTCACAGCTGTAAACAAGCTTTCAGCTTTGTGTGTCTCTCCTGGTAAAAAAAAAAAAAAGTTGGGAACCTTGCTTCACTAAATACTTTGTGTATTTTCCTGACTTGTGAAGTGTGAAGGGCTTTCTTTGCACAGGTCTTTGATTCACAAAGTGCCTACCCTACTAAGCAAATAGCACTTTGCCTACAAAGTGGCCTGATTAAAAAAGAAAAACACACACCACCGCTGGGGTAGTGACATCTACTTACTTCCCTGTACTCTAGCCAGTGTTTAAGCATATCCACCCACTCATCTCCCCTCTAATCCCCCACTTCTCTCCATCCCCTATACCCTGAAAAGTTCTGATTATTACTACAAACTACATATGCATAGTCAAACTCCTTGCAAAACCAACTTGTCCCTCCTCCTTCCTGTTTGTTAATTACTGAAACCCCCTCACTTTTCTACCCTTTTGTGAAAAAGATAACTCCCCCCATGCCTCCAAACCCCTCTTTTAAAGTCTTGAGCCAACAAAAATAGAACATGTCCCATGGTGGAGAGAGCATCTTCATTTTTCACTGTCTGTAATAGGAATGAATGGTGAGTGATGCTCATCCTGGTTGGTTGATAACTGGTCAATCTGATATCACTACTAGGATAGACAACATTAACCATTCATTCCCATTTCTGACACTGAAGAGCAGATTTGCATTTTGCCGTAGGGTGGCTGTCTTCTTTTACAAGATCAAGACTGCAAAACTGGGGTTTGAGGGCTTTGGAGTGGGAAGGGGTATTTTTTCAGAAAGAGGATGAGAAGGGAATTCAGTCATTTACAAACAGGAATGGGGAAGGGGAAGGGAGGAACTTGGTTTTGCAGGCAGAAGGCAACTCTGCAACTCTGCATATGTGGTTTGCAGTAATTATTTCAGAATTTCATAGGGTAGAGTGGGGAGGATAGAAGTAGGGGCCTAGCAAGGGGATGGTTGGGAGGATATGTTTAACACTGGATGATGTGTAGCAGGGGGTGACTAACACTTACCCAGAGGGTGTTTTTTTGTATTTTTCAGTAGTTCTGTTAAAAAAAAACTGAAGTTAGTGTGAGATCAGAGAAGTTTGCAAAGCTTCTCAAAGTTCAAAGTTCCTTACTTCACACCACATTCACCAGTAAATTAAACATTTTCTCCATCTTTCTTTTTGAATATTAATTAATTTGTGCAACAGACATGGAAGATCCTCCTACTTTAGTATCATCAGCATGTGCTTCAAACCATGAAGTGATGCCATTTTCCAGATCAATAATATATACTGGGATCGAATAAGTCCCAGAACAGAGCCCTGGAGAACAGTGCTTCTCACGAATCCCTCATTAGATAAAAAGCCATTTAAGCAAACCCTCTGTCTTTAGTTTTTTCAGCCAAAAGATATCCAAGTTATTTTTCCCTGGATTCTTAAGTTTTTTAGTTTGGAAGTTAAAGCTCTGTGGGGGATCTGATCAAAGGCCTTACTAAAAGCCAAACATATTACATCTGCTGGATTACCCATATCTAGTTCTAATGGTAGCAATATTCCTATGCTGGTGGGTGGAGTGTTGCTTTGCTGGGGGGGTGGGAGTGGTTTCCTGCACATTTGACATGAATGCTTTTCGTAAATCAGCCTTCAGAGAAAGGTGACTACTGGATTGTACTTCATCTTCACATTGCACTCAACACCTAAATCTCAGTACAGGATTCTGGGAGTTGCACATAAAGGAACCCCAGCATTCCAGATGCCAGTGCCATGCCCTGCTGATGTGCAGCTGGATTAACCCATAAACCATTATTTATAGTGATCCTTGCTGAGAAAGGCTCGTCAGAAAGAGCTTTTATCTCTTTAAAAGCCAGTACACCTACATCACTGTGTACAGTGACTACTGCTGTGAGAGGCTGGGACTGTGATGCCTGCATTCTCTTCTACAGCAAGTGTTCACTTTCAGTACCTGGGGGAGAAACTTGGACTGAAGTAGCTGTGGGCACTTAAGACTGCTATTACAAATTAACATAGTGATATAAGACCAGAAGAGACTATAGGCCCATGATGTTCAAACCCTTACCCTGCTTCATAAGCAGGGTTTAATAACTATGATATCCAAATATGTTTCATTTTTTTCTTTTTATGCTCATGTTTTTGGCCTCAGTCAATGGCCTGGTGGGAGCCCCCTGTATCAGCTTGGTCCCAGGATGTACCAGGATCTGGGTGTCATGGGGCTTACACTGAGGTGATTTTCCCAGTATGCATCCCCCCATGACCTGCTGGATGGAATCAGTCACACAATGACCTTAGCACGTGATCAGGCATGCTCCTGATCCCAATGTGCAGAGGTCCACCAGCCCCCGCCCGACAGTGTCAGGCAGCATGGTCCCAGACTGCCGTGTCCCCTCCCAGCCAATGTTAGGTGTCAGTAGGCACTGGGTGCCAGATTCCTCCCTTCCTGGAGAAGGCGAGCAGTCCCATGAATGCTTCATCTCCTTCCCTGGTTGACCCTTCTTTCAGACACTGCTTTCTCCTGTCTGCCTAATATGACTCCTACTGGAGGAAGCTGGGGCTGCAGTTACTGTATGATGCTCAGTCACAGTGGTCAACAGACCTACAGCATTGCCTGCAGTGACCCAGCTCCAGATAGCATGTGCTTTTTCTTCTCTGTTTACCATAACTGATGGTGGGAGAGGCTGAAACTGAAGTAGCTGTGAGTGACCTTACAGCACATTCTTCTACACCCTTGTGTACTGTCCATCTGGAGAGATGCTGGTATTGATTTATTGATCGGTTTCCCCAAGCCAGAGCTTCTTCACCTCTGCCTTCAGTGACTACTATTAGGAAAGGAATAATATAAAAAGATGTCAGGCACCCAAAACCTCATGAAAAACACAGAAGAATTCTGATATTGTGTGTCTGTCCGTCCTTTATTAAAGTGCAAAAGCAAAACTTGCTAAACACATATATCCTGCAGACCCAATATGGAGGAACACGACCTAACACATTTCTCATCTCCCAGTTGCTTTTTAAAGGCTAAAGAATAGGATGATGACAAAAGCGTAAGTACTGGCTCATTAAAGGGGCCAATAGGGGGGTCACGTGATGGCAGCCTGAGAGCAGACAGTGTACTCCCGGAGCTCCGCAGTTAACCTCTTCATTTTGGCCTTTTATAGCGGTATTCTTATAGCCAAATCATCTCAAAACGAGTGGTGCGCTTTGTGGTCTGTGATCCGGAGTCTGAATTCATGTTGCTTAATGGAAATTATATGAAGAAGGGCCACGAGGCATTCTCTCCCTGGACACCAGAGAAAGAGAAGGTCATAGCGGGCCAAACAGCAGGCCGTTAGTCTTTCTGTTACCCATATCCTACACTCCTTGTCGGAAAACCAGATTTCTGGAAATCATGCAGCCTCTCCAGACGACCATTGCGCTATTTCAGAAGACTTGCAAGATATTAAAAAGCGGTGGATGTTTTGTCTAGAAGGGTCAGACACAGAAGTCAAGATTACTCGTTGGAAAATAAGCAAGACAAAACTAAACAGAATTAGTCAGTGTAAAACGGAGAATGAAGAAACTAGAAGATAAGTTAGAGGATTTAGAAGGCCGCAGTAGAAGGAATAACCTAATAGTTATCGGGATACCAGAAAAGGAAGAAGGAAACGCAGTAATTACTTTTTCAGGAAATTTTGCCACAAAATAGCTGGTGCTCCCCCGGGGGGGAGGAGAGTATGTTATCGAGAGAGCCCACCGAGCCTTGCGCCCGCCACCTGCCCAGGGCCAGCCACCCAGGCCACTAATTTTGAGGTTCTTGAATTATTTAGATAAACAGCATGTTCTCAGCCAGCAAGGGATGTGAAGGAGCTATTATGGGAGGGCAAGAAGATTCAGACGTCCAGGATTTACCTCACTCAGTGAGAGTACTAAGACAGGAATTGCACCCGATTGTTTCTAAGCTGGTGGCAGCATCTAAGCCATATAAGGTTAAATACCCTGCAATCCTGCTGGTAAAACACGAGGAGAAGTGGCTATCATTTGAATCTTATGCACAAGCAATGCAAGAGTTGAAGGTCATTTTCCCGGATCTCTTTAAGTAAATATACTTAGTGATCTCTCTCTAGTTTTGAACTTTGCATCTGGCGATCTTACTGTTTCAGTTGTGAATCCTGATGGCCTCAGTGAATAAATAATTAGCCCCTCTGGGGGATATACCAAGAAGTCCTAAATATGATACTTGGGGGCAGTCGGAGGAGTTATGTCTTGCGCCCCCTGGTGGCAGTCTGCGGTTATGCATGACAGAATCTTCATGTTGCTTATCGGTGTTCCTGATGTGGGCAAGGTTGACCTATATTATTTTTTACTATGCGGCTAAGTCACTGTGCGATTCTGGGTACTTCTGAGTTCACTAACTCCTTCATCTCGGTCACGGCATTTTAGGCTGAAGATACACTCAGATTAGCCCACTAGTTGTTTTTTGGGGGGCTGGCCACCATCGGGAGGACCCTACATGAGACCACAGCGTGCATTAACCCTGTTCTATGGGGAGTTGGAATGAGTGGAGACTTGGGACCGCATTGGTTGACGCTATGATCCATCGACTTTGAGTGCCTGCCACTGGAGTTGCTAAAAGGCAAACTGTAGAGCTTCATATTGAACTCTCCAATTAACTCTGTATAGTGTGCGACTTCATGTGCCTGGACTTATCTGCAGGATTTGAATTTGATGGACTTCTCTCCTCCTTTCCTCCCCCTGTTTTTTTTTTTTTTTATATAGAGAAGTCACTGGACATTCCAAGGGAGCTGGCATGAGTGGAAGCCTGGGATCGACATTGGCCAGTGCGAGGAACCATTGAACTTGAGCACCCGGCACTGTGATGGCTAAATAGGAGAACTGCAGTGTCTCATAATAGTTCTTCTGAATTAATTTTTTATATTATGTGACTTCATGTGTTTTGGACTTGTCTCCAGGATCAGAATATGAAGGATTTTCTTTGATTTTTCCTTCCCCTTTTCCCCTTTTTTTTTTTTTTTTACATACATATGTACAAGGAGTCAGTGGTTACTTGGGTGCTAATTAATTTTGGTATTGGTCTATTAAGACCACCCGAAGAGGATCAGCTAATGCTTTAAGTTAATTTTCGGACAGTAGCTGGCACTAGTTTGTTGGGGTTAATCTTTATATAGTTAGGGCACAAGATCCCTGTAATGAGGTTAGTTCGATATCATGGAGTAGTTGTATTGTAGTGGTTTCATTGGGGGTCTCCGGGGAGGGCAGGATCGGGCTGTTTGAGGTGAATCATGTGGTGTGTTATGTTTAGAGGGCAGTTCTTGGAACTGAGGTACGGCAATGTTTCGGGTGGAGGGCTTCTGAGGTGATTTTCATAAGGGGGATGGGTTGGGCTTCAAAGGGATGTGGTCATTTGAGCATTCGGGGCGGGATCTAAGGTTACATTTTGACTGGAGCCTAACGTTGATGTATTGAGTCAGGGAGCTTGCAATACTCTTATGAGTGTTGTGGCACAGCTCACCGAGACATTCTGTATGCATCTCTCCTTTAATTATACAATTGAGCTTAATGAGCAATTTATACAAGTTTATAAGTTGGAACGTTAAAGGAGCCATGGATAGGGTCAAGAGACTAATTATATTAAGACACCTACGTCAATTGGGAGCGCAAATTGTGTTTCTTCAAGAGACACATTTAAAAAGAAGCGACATCTATTACTTCAGAAGGGCGTGGGTAGCGCAAGTTTTTGGGGCAGGGACATCCACAGGGGGGGGGTTGCCATCCTTATTGCTAGGAACATTCCTTTTAAATTGGTGAACGAGAGTTGGGACCCTGAAGGTAGATACATTATTGTACATGGTCTGCTTGAATCACAGCCGATTTTATTGGGCTCTATATAAGGCCCAATTGTGACTCCCCAGCTTTTTTCATGAAATTGCTGCCTGGTGGTATCCGATCCCTAAAAGCTTACGGTATTGGGGGAGATTGGAACTTAGTTCTTCAGAACGACCTAAATAGATCGTGCGTAAAGAGAGAAGCAGGCTTATCCCCGCACAAAGGGCCTTGAAGGATCTCATCAACAAGGCCACTCTTTTGCTGATGCTTTTCATGATAACTAATCCTGTGTTGCGCAATACACCTTTTTCTCCGGACATAAGACTTATTCACTAATAGATTACATTCTGGTCAGCTCATCTGTGATGCCCGTATAACTCAGGTGGATATATTTGCTAGAGTAATATCTGACCATGCGCCGGTTAGTTTGGTATACAGTTTAGCCCTGGGGTGCAGACGCTCCCCGCAATGGAGGCTAAACTGTCAGATGCTGAAGGAAGAATCCTCCCTGAGGCACATTGAAGAGTTTATCAAGCGCTTCTTGGAAGATAACCAAGGCTCAGTAGTCCAGAGGGACCTAATTTGGGCTGCCATAAAATGCTCCTTAAGGGGAGAGCTGATTAAGATAGCCTCTAGAAAGAAAGTGCTCAGAGGAGAAATTGACTCCTACTAACTTCGATCAGGGACGAGAGATAGTCTATCCCATTTCTAATCGAGGCAAATTGGGCAAGGATCCATCAGTTGCAAGCCCATTACCTGGTTTAATATTGCAGCAGGCTGAACTGGCCCTTTTATGGATGAGGCTCCAATATCTGGATATAGGGGAGAAAGCCGAGAAGTTACTCGCCATGCGAATCTGTCATTTAGACTCAGTTCATTTCATAGCGGGCATTCGTATGGGGCAGGCTGACCAGGTCTGCACGGACCAGGGGGAAATGTCGAAGGCCTTTGGTGTGTATTTCCAGAGGTTATATACGGTAGATCCGGAATCCAAACCTTCAACAGATGATATTACCTCATATCTCAGTTCAGTTGTACTGCCAAAGTTAGCTGAGGAGGATACGGCCTTTTTGGATGCCCCAATCTCAGTTCTAGAGATCCATCAAGGTATCCAACAGATGCCCTTAGACAAGTCCCCTGACCCTGACGGGTTCCCCAGCAATTTTTACAAGGTATGTCTCCCATTAGTATCCCCAATCTTGTTGGAAGTCTTCCAATATTGGTTTGACAATGGACTATCTGACCCAAGTTTCCAAGAGGCGACGATTTCATTAATTTTGAAGCAGGGTAAGGATCCCTTTAGTATGGACAGTTATCGCCCTATATCTCTTCCAAATACGGACATTAAGATTTTGGCGAAAATTCTTGCTAACAGGTTGTCCAAAGTTATGGACAAACTGGTCAGCAGGGAACAAGTGGGTTTTATCGTGGGGAGATCACCCCAAGATCACCTGAGGAAACTATTACACCTTATCGCGAGGCCAAAGAGTCCAAACCCCAGCAGTACTCGCCTCTTTGGATGCCGAAAGGCATTCGACAGAGTGTCCTGGATTACCTATTTGCTACTGTGTCGGCCTTTGGTTTACCAGAGGTTTTTGAGATGGGTGCAAATTTTATATTCCTTTCCTCTGCTAGAGTTAAGTGCAACGGGATATTGTCGCCAGTAATAAAGTTAGAGCGAGGCACGAGGCAAGGATGTCCCTTGTCCTCGCTTATTATTTAACTTATACCTAGAGCCATTCTGCACAGATTGGCAGGAAATCCACTCATTAAAGGTATACAGGTGGGGGAAACCAACTATATACACTCGGTTTATGCTGATGATGTGTTACTACACATTGAAAATCTGGAGACTTCACTCCTAGCTATCTTGGACGAAATCGATTTTTTCTCCAAGATATCCTACTATAAGTTAAATCGAGTAAAGACGAAGATCCTTCCTTTAAATCATAATGTTATAAAGGCAGACTTGCTGACTTTTGGCTTTTGCTGAGAGGCAAAATCATTAACATACTTGGGTATCAACATTAGCACAAACCTGAGCATGATGATTAGGAACAATTTAGGCAGCCTAGTTCAAACCATATCGGAGATTTGGACAGGTGGTGTTGCTCTTTGTCCCTTTGGGGTAGGTTGAATATCTTAAAATGAATATTTTGCCTAGATTATTATACCCCCTGGGTATGCTTGGGAATACTTTTCGAGAAGGTGGTTTTCTAATTTACAGAGGATGTTTAATCTCTTCATGGCAGGGAAGAGTATCCAGATCTTATCTTAAGCTGACAACCCCAAAGCTAAAGGGTGGCTTAGCTGCTCCTTCTTTTCCTATATTATACGGCACAGCACGTTTGTAAATTGTGCTTTTGGAGTGATTGGAGTAGGCACTGGCCTATCTACCTTTATGCCACACATCGAAAGCATGGTCTAGCTAAGAGAGCTAAGAGCTTTTACAGGCCTTTGCTATTTGTTTCCGCCAGCTACCCCTAAACCTCTGAAAATAACCCTATGGGATGGTCGTAAAGGCATTTCAACAATTGCAACACTATTTTGGGTCCAAATGGTATCTATCAGACAGCCAACCATTTTTGAAACCCGCATATTAAGGTGGGGGTAGCCTGCAACAGCCTTTGACCCCAGATAAGTCACTTTACAGTCTCGGACTTCTGGCGCATGGTAGCCCGCTACCCTTCGATCACTTGATGAAGTCTCATGGTATGGACCGAGATTTGTTTAAGTGGCTGCAACTTAGTAAGGCCCTAGCTCCGGTTTTCCTCAGACGCCCTCAGCTGACTATGGGGTCAAGGATATCGATGCCTCTAGCTATAGCTGTACAACCACGCGCAGTTTCCAAAGTTTACAAGTTACTTCCAGGATTGGGATCATAGGCTCCCTCAGGGTCTGTTACTACTGGAAGGAGTTAGGCATCCCAGACACTCCTGACCTTTGGAAAAAGCTCTGAGTACAATGTATAAATGCATAAAACAAGATAGACTCAGGATGGTGCATTTCAATATAATGCATCATTTGTATCTAACTCCATCTCGTCTATGTAGGCGTGGGGTAAAGGACATGTCTCTTTGCTGGAAATGCAAGAAGGAGGACGGCACTCTATATCATATGTTATGGTCATGTCCTGTAATGCTGGCTTTTGGAGTGCCATTAATAGTCTCTTAGACCCTATCCTTGGCTTAACTAATATGTTCACCCCTGAGACATGTTTGCTGTGTCTTTTTCCAACAGGCACCCCCAAGATTAGAAAGGCACAAATGTCGCTTGTTTCAGCTGTGGTGAAATTGTTAATTTTAAGACACTGGTCGACTGATAAGCCCCCATCTCTGATGGAGTGGTACCGTGAATGCACCTTAGCGCTGCAGTTGGAGAAACATATCGCATATATGCAAGGCAGGCAGAAGTCTTATATGTCGCTCTGGAGCTCTTTAGAAACACTCCTTATGGCTTGGAAACCTGGCTCCTAGAATGCCTTTGGGTAGATAATTAAGGTGCTCCTTTCTTTCCGTAACCTTGGGTGGGGGGGTGAGAGGAGGGGAGGGAGGATGTTTCATATTCCAACTGAAAGTGTGAAGTTAGCAATTGGGTGTTTTGTGTGACTCTATTCTGCACTTTCAGCTCAGTACTTCATCTTCTGTTTATGTGGTTGGGATGTCTGTGAAAACAATAAAGATGATTAATTATAAAGGGGCCAATAGTATTAATGACAAAGTCATCCCCTTTTGACCTCCCATAAAAAATGAAACCCAAGTTCAATGGTGCAAAGTGATGATAAAAACTAGATAGATATATTACATAAGTTAAAAGTAGAATTAACAGCTAGATTTGCAGTTGCAATGCATATTTACTGAGACTCCATGCATAACTAATAGTTACTATATTTTTTACATCACTTAATCACTTAAGCTTCACTATTGTTTTACTGTTACTTGGTGCAGGCAAGATATGCTTGAATGGACTCCGTGACTGAGCTCAGCTGCTGCGGCAAATTCCATCCTGTTACAATTCACAGAGAGTTAAACTGTCCAGATTCTGCTCAAAAAAGGAACATAGAAAACAATTAGCACTTATAATTGGACAGGAACCTGAATAGAAGCATAATGCATTTATTTAAATATGTATTTATTTAACAGACTTTAGGATTACAACCTTTGAGTCAGGGACTCATTTACAAAGGCTCTGCATCAGAAAAAACAAATACAAACACTTAATACATATAGACATAGAATGGCAGCTAAAGGTTACAGTTTTTTTTCAGTTACACAATATTGCAGAATCAAGATCAGCTATGCATTGCATTGAATGCGTTACCGAGAGCTGTATTTTACAGTTTTCAAGAGAACAATAAGTTTGCTGATAGAGGGAGGGAGTAACAGGTTTGCTATTTACAGCGAAGTAGAGAATTAGACAGATATCTTGTGAGTGCAGCCAAAGGAGGCATTGTTAATAGGTAATGTTTGCTAGCCCTATCGGTAGGAGCTCAGTGACATCACTTTAAGTAGTGACAGGGACAGAGCTCTTTACTAAAGCTGAGGCACTCAGTGGCTCCCAGCATTTTTTTCATGTTGTTGTCATCAATGTTGCCCCCCCTTACTGATAGGTATGATTTTGTCTACGCCCATGAACCTGAAGGCATGTGTACCTCCTGGGCCAGACTGGGCAGTGTGAGAAGCAGTAGCATATTCCCATATCATTTTTTTGTGTTGCCCTACAGTGTTCCCAGACTCATTTTCAAATGATCTTCCCCACATCCACGCAGGATGAGTAAGTTCTGGAGCAGAGGGCCACTGCCCTTAATTCAAGAAAAGATCCACAAGAAACACACCTTTTTGTACTACTGTACAGACTATCCTGAAGACATGTGAGGATGTTCTAAAAGAACTGTACAAAGCCTTGCTACATCTAGAAACAGAAACATAGAAATGTGATGGCAGATGGGGACCTCATGGTCCATTTACTACAGTCTGCCCCTTTTCCTACCCCCTTCCTTTAGGCTTATGTTCTAATGACTGCCTTGTTTCTGTCCCATGCAGTTTTGAATCCCCCATTGTTCTTGCCTCCGCAACTTCATGGGGCAAACTGTTCCAGGATTCTACCATCCTGTCTGTAAAAAATAACTTCCTTGTATTCCCCTTCAATCCCCCACTTCAGTCTCATGTTGTGCCCCCCAGGTTTTCATGATGTTTCTGGTTTGAAACAGGTCCTGTACCTGTGCCTTGTTTATTTTCTTTAAGTACTTGAATGTTTCTCTCATATCTCCTCTCTCACTTCTTTGATCGAGTAAGTACAAGTTAGCTTCGTTCAGTCTCTCTTCATATGGCCTGTGGTGTAATCCTTGAATCATCTTTGTAACCCTCCTCTGCACTGGTTCCAATCGGCCTATGTCCTTCCTGAGGTGTGGCCTCCAGAACTGGACACAGTACTCCAGCTGGGATCTTACCAGAGACTTGTACAGAGACAGCACCATATCCATCTTTCTGCTGTTAATGCCCCATCCGATGCACCCCAGCATGCCGCTGGTTTTCAGCGTTGCCTTTACACGCTGTTTTGCCACCTTTAAATCCTCTGATATAATAACCCCAGGTCCCTTTCTTGTTTGGTTGTTGCCAGTTCCCCCCCCCCCCCCCCCGATAGTATTCCTGTGTTGTGTTGCATTTGCCTACGTGCATGATTTTGCCCTTTTTTAATTGAATTTTAGCTGTCATGCCCTTGACCATGCCTCCAACTTCTCTAGGTCAACTTCAACTATCTTTATCTCAGCAGTGTCTACCTTGTTACAGATCTTTGTGTGGTATGCAAATAGACATGTCTTACCTTCCAAACCATCCGTAATGTCGCAAATGAAAATGTTGAAAAGGAAAGGGCCCAGCACAGATCCCTGGGTCACCCTGCTAGTCACCTCCTTCTCCTCAGACAAGGTGCCATTTACCTGCACCCTCTGTGTCCTCCCACTCAGCCAGTTTCTTTACCCAGCTAACCACCTCCTGCCCTAAACCCATGCTGTCCAGCTTATTTATCAGCTGCCTGTGCAGTACAGAGTTGAATGCCTTACTGAAGTCCAGGTATACTAAATCCACTGCACTCCCCTGGTCCACTGCCCTGGTGACCCAGTTGAAGAAGTCTATCAGATTCGTTTGGCATGATCTGTCTGCCGTGAAGCCATGCTGTTTTGCATCCTGCTGCTCATTTTTTTCCAGAAACTCTGGTATTCTTTCCTTGAGTAGTGACTCCTTCAGTTTTCCTACCACTGATGTGAGACTGACTGGCCGATAGTTTCCGACCTGTTTTCCTGATTTATGGAGAGGGACAACTGTTGCCCTCTTCCAATCCTCTGGGATGTCCTCACTCCTCAGGAATTTGGTAAATAGTTCCACCACAGGAGCCACCAGTTCCTTCACTACTCTTGGGTGTATCTTGTTGGGTCCCATGGCCTTATCTACCTTTAGCCTGTTCAGTTCTTTAAGCACTTGATCTGTTGTGAAGGGGCATGTATCTATTCTAGATTTTGTGACTTCTTTTTTATTCTAATAGGTCTGTTCCCCTCTTTTTCCTCTGTGAAAACTGAGTAAAAAGTACTTTTTAAGATTTCTGCCTTTTCACTGTCCTCCTCTACTGTTCCTTCTGCTTCGTTTTTGAGTCTCATAATGCCTCCCTTATTTTTCCTCTTCTCCCTAATATATCTAAAAAAAGGTTTTGTCTCTCCTTTTTACTCCTTGTGCTCTGCTCAGTTCTGTTTCAGCTTTTGCCTTTCTGATTTCTTTACATGCTTCCGTCAGTTTTTTTTTTGTATGTCTCCTGGTCTTCTCCCCTTGTGGACTCCTTGAATTTTCTGAAAGCCCATCTTTTCTCCTTCACTGTGGTTGACACCTCTCTTGTGAACCACAGTGGCTTTCTTTACTTTTTTGCCTTACTAACCTTTCTTGTGCAATCCTCTGTTGCTGCTTGTATTGCTTTATTCAGGTTAGCCCATGTATGTTTGACTCCTGCTCCTGTTTGGTTACATACAGAAGGTTACTTTTCAGGGAGACTCTCATTTTTTGAAAATCTGCCTTTCTAAAATCTAAAACCTTAGTTTTTGAGTGACTGTTTTCCTTAAATGTTTTGTCCTTGAACCAAGTGGTGGTCACTTGAACCGAGATTGTGTCCTACTTGAATGTTGTGTACTTTGTCGCTGTTTATAAGTATCAGGTTGAGGATAGTGTCCCCCCTTGTTGGTGAGTTTACTGGCTGCCTCATGCCTGCCTCTTGCAGTGCTGCCAGAAACTCCATCCCGCTAGTTGAAGTTGCTGTGTATCTGCCCCATTTAATATCTGGCAAAGTGAAATCCCCGACCTGTATTGTTTCACCTTTGCTTGCTGTTTTATGTATGACTTCAATTAGCTCTATATCCCCTTTCTCCCCTTGTGTTATGGGTCTGTAAATAATGCCTACTCGAGTTACAACCCCTTTACGGCTTTCAATTGTTATCCATAGGGTCTCTGACTCCTCTTGAGTCACCTGCATTTCTGTTGCATTTAACACAGAAAGCTACCCCTTCCCCCTTTTTTACCTTTTGGTTCCTCCTGAACGGGTTGAACACTGGCATGGCTGTGTCCCTGCTATGGTTATCTGTGAATCAAGTTTTGGCCACAGCCACAGAGTCCAACCTGTCCTCCTCCATTGTGGCTATGAGATCACTTATCTTATTAGCTAAGCTCCTTGCATTTGTAGTCATTGCCCACCATACACGTTTTTCCCCAATTTCCCCTTTTATGGTGTATGCTTCCCATTTATGTTTTTTCCATTTTTTGTTTCTGAACGCGCTTTTCTCAGTTTTGTTTTTTTTCCACAAGTGTTGCACAATATGTGCAGGTTTCTGTTGAACATGTTGCATGATACCTCCTTCAGTGTTTGCACTTTGGACTATTTGTATTCTCTGTGTTGGGGGAGTGGCGACAGGCTCACTATTTTGTGTTAGTGTCGTCACCATCTCCCAATTTCCCATTTTAAATGTCCTTTGTAGACATTGAATTTCTGGCTGAGTGCCCTCACCTCTTCCTTAGTTAGGTGGAGTCCATCGTAACTAAAAAATCTTCTCTCCCAGAAGTCCTGCCAGTCACTTATGAAGTGGTGTGCATTATCATGGCACCATCTGAGCAGCCATGCATTTAGTTCAGAGATCTCCTTCTCTTTGATTTTCTTAGTATCTCCTTTTTCCCCTATATTGGCAGTACTTCTTAGAAGGCGAGGGTAGATGAAAAAGATGCCAATCTATTACCCAGTTGGACTAGGTGCTTTTTGGCTTGCTCAGTTGTATGGTCCGTTAGGTTATTAGTACCAAGGTGGATTATGATGTTCGTGTTTTCTCCCTCCTTCCACATATTTCTTTCAGTGCAGTCAGTGTCCCTGTTTGCAGATGCTCCTGGAAGGTATGTACAGCCGCCTCAGCAACAGTCAATAACAAGCACTTGCTGACTTACATCGACAGTCCATTGAATAACTTTGACAGGTATAAGGTGTGGTGCAAGTTAAGGGCTGGCAAGCCATCGATAAACCTGAAACAAGAAATAACCGCACTGTCGTGCACAGGTTTGAAATATGCTGTTGTTAGACAGAGGCACTGAACATCATTTAACTTTGTAGTTCAAAAGTCAATTTAATGAATTCAACAACACAGCATATAGTGAAACAGATTGAGGGTCCTGGTGCAACCATGCTGTACTTGCTGACTTACAACTCGATCAATCAGTAGTGGTCTAACCTGCCAACAAAGGCATCAGTGTCATTATACAAGCCACCAATAAGTACATTTCTGAAGTACTGCAACAGTTATCCAATGAAATGTTTTATATAATATTGACATCAGATCCCACTAGGGATTGTAATAGGGTTATATATGAATGTGGTGTTAACTCTGTATTTCATTCAAAGTTTATTGATGTTGATAGCAGAAATTTTCTCAGCTGCAAAGATCCCATTAGAGAGATGATTTACACCATGCATAAAGTACACAGATCATTACAAAATCCTCCAGGCAGGTCAATTGTGAGTGGGGTGGGTTCTGTAACTGAATCTTTGTCTAAACATTTAGATCATTTCTTGCAATGTTTCATAGTAAGGCTACACTAAAATATTAATGATAACAATGAAGTACTGAGTCTATTGTTTTTATCATAATATATTTTTTATTGATGTGTTTCAGCATTCAACATTATATATCATAACAGTGAGCAAGTAATACAGAGTTCAAAGGAAAAATAAGAAGCAAAAGTGATTGACCTACTAAACATTTTAACAAACTGGTATTTTGATTTTATCATAGCTGGTTCTCAAACATTACCAGTCAGCATATCTCCTAGTTGTCTTAAAGGTCTATAAAAGAGGAGGTTGTTATCTGAGGAGGCATAAGCATCCAGAGAGTTATACTACACATTCTTGAAACTGGTATTAGTTCAATGCTGTTATTGATAAAGCTAGTACTTTTGCAAGAAACCAAGACAGACAGGTTTCATTATCAGGCAACAGGGAGAAAAGAATGGTACTGAGATATTTAACTATGTTACAACATATTTTGCCTCTTCCAAATAGATAGAAAATACTGTATCATAGATATACATTTGCATGTTTTATAGTGTGAGTGGGGATTAAGAGATATGGCAAGATAACAATCAAGAATGGCATACAGGTATGCCCTTATGTTGATTGAGAAACTAGTCCACATTAGGCAACAAACTGCTACTGAGGGTACCTGGCTGAATCAGTTGAGCAAAGAGTGTTACACTTGCCACAGGTGCACCTTTTTCAAGGTTATAGAAAAAGGTAATATATTTCAAAGTTCTAAAGATGGCAGAATATATGAAATATGTAGCCTTATTATCTGTGATACATTAGGAGTTATTTGTCTTGCAATGTGTACAGTGCCTGGTGCCGTTTATGTAGGGAAGAGCATTAGAAAATTCAGAGAATGAGTGGGGGAAGACTGCAGGGCAATATGGAAAAATGATGAGGAATACGCTACTGCGCCTCACATTTCTCAGTCTGGCACAGGAGGTACACATGCCTTCAGGTTCATGGACATAGACAAAACTGCACCAGATCCGGGGGAGGGGGGGGATCAACTTTGTTGACAATGCCTTAAAAAAAGAAACATTTTGTATCTTTATGTTGGAAGCCACTGAGTGGCCAGGCCTTAATAAAGGGTTTGACCTCAGTCAGTCCCTAAAATCATACATTATTATTCAGGGCCCAGTCTAGTTATATGTGTTCATTGTGTTGTTGTCTGGTCCTCTTTTATCAGAATCCAGGCAGTTTAACTCCCTATAAATTGCTGCAACAGGATTTAATTTGTCACAGCATCCAGACTCAAGTCATGGAGTCTGATCATGTATATCCTACCTTCATTAAGCACAGCCAGTTCCTGATATATGCACATGCTGGGGACATCCTGTTTTTGTGCATACATCCGAAATGGCATACAACTGAAATTGTATTGAAATCAATGGAGCCAGTAAATAAAACACATTTTCTCACTTACTAGCCACTTTCTACTTTTAGTGATTGCATGAAACTCATTGGAAACATGGCAAGTCATCACATGTTGCAGACCCTGAGTTGTTTAAGCTAGTTGTTTTCTCCAAAGATCCTTGTTCTGACAAATAGTCTGAAACTGAGTAAAACTCGCATGTCTTTAACAACTGTCAGCACAGTTAACACCTGTTTAACAGGTGTGATTAACAGTATTAATGCATGTGAAGCCCCTGTTTTGGGGAGGGGGGGCAAATTGTGCATACAACCGAAATTTGGTGTGCATACAAGCACATTTTTTATTATTAAGTGTATAGGGTTGGGATTGGGACATGCCATTTTTGTGCATACATCCAGAATGTGCATACATCCGAATGACATACAAGTGGAATCCACTGTAACAGTAAAACAATAGTCAAACTTATGTGATCAAGTGAGTCAAAAAAATATTGTAATTAGCAATGATGTAAGGAGTCTTTGTAAATGTGCATTGCAACTGCCAATCTAGTTGTTAATTCTGTTTTTAACCTATATAATATTTCTACTGAAGTTTTATTATCACTTTGCATGCTTGCATTTGGGTTTTGTTTTGTATGGGAGGTGAAAATGTAATGACTTAGCAGTTTATATAACCAGTCCCATTAGGGAGCCAATACATAAGCTTATTGTCATTATTCAGTGCTTTTACCTTTGAAAAAGCATCTGAGAGATGTAACATGGGTTATGCGATGCTCCTCCTCAGTGTTGGGTCTGCAGGAGATATGTGTTTAGCAAGTTTTGCACTTCAATAAAGGATGGACAAATACACTTTATCAGAAGGACAGAAGTGTTCCATGTTTTTGATGAGGTGGTGAGTGCCTGCTTCTTTTCTTATTGGCTGGTCCTGCTGTCAGCCATAAGCACCTGTATTCAAGTGTAGCTGTGGTTTCTGTTTTGAACTGTTAGGAAAGTCTGCCTTGTCCCCACCCATATTGTGCTAACTGGTTAACTGACTCCATAAAATGTTGACATATTTGATGTCTTAGGGATATATATGAACCAGACCCTTTTCAGTCCCACTGGGAATCAAAATAGACAAGTAATTAGATGCCCCCCAGCCACTACATTGAATTTAACATGGAGCCCTCTGCCCACCAATCTACAGGTGATATCATCAACAGGTTTCTCCAGCCCTACCTGAACATTCAGCGGTTCTGGCAACCTAATAAGTTTTCCCTGACAAAATGCTCAGATTAGAGAGACTCCAAAAATCTGAGGTCATCCTCTTTTGTAGTATACCCTGTGATATGAAGTATATATCCTTCCCTCTCTCAAACATATAATCTGCTTCTTAATATCCAGCCTTCGCCTACAGTAAATGGGATACTAACATCAAAGATTCCTTCTGAGCAGGAGGAGCAGGACTCTTTCTTGAATAGTGGTGTGAGTGCAAGTGGGTTTTCTTTGAAATTTCTTTTATCTATCAGGCCTTGCTACAGATTTCACTTTAAAATGAAATCTGCTACTGACACTGCAGTTTGGAATATTAAAAAAAAACATTGTAACAGCAACACAGTGCACACACATTTTATTAAAACTATGTTTTTAAGTCTCAGGTAAAAGATACCTGAGGGATTTTTTAGTTTTTGCAAATAAAATGCCAAACCTATGCATTTACAAATTGTAGAACTTGCCCCAGCTTCTCTACATTTGTAACTATGTGCATCCTTCTTGTACCATCCTCCTTTAATACCCGTGTACCTGGACATGTCACAACACAAGGAAACAAGCCTATGTAAGCTATTCTAATTGACCCTAGTCAGCCCTTGTCTCTTGCATCTGATGACAGAAAGGTGCTAGAAACTGAGTGTTAAGTTTCACTTGTATTAACTGCTCTCTTGTGGGAACATGCTGAAAGCAGTGTCTAAGGAACACAACTTGTTAATTGAATGTTTTGTGTAAATTAGGCAGGCATGAAAAAAATCAAGAGGAACATTACTGTATAGTCACTGAACAACAGCTGCTGCACACATGTTGCCCATGGGCATAAGGTGCCATTCCCTTCGTGCAGGCTGTTTCAAGACAATGCAATCAAATTACATTCAGAACATCATTGCTGTAGGCATGTTTTGTGGTGGCATGGAGTCTGTCAAACTTCCCATTAATGATTAAGAGTTCCCCATATCAAGTCATTTTGAAGACTCAGTTCAAACTTTTTGAATATGTTTTTTCAATTGTAATAGAATTGATCCATTTCCCTATGTTGCACTGAGTCTGAAATGTATGGTTTATTTATATTTAATATGTGTTTGAATGTAAAGAAATCAGAGCACTTGTAAAGGGTGTTATATTTATTAAAGCAAGGTCTTGGGATTAGTGCATAGCGGTGGGATCCAGGTGGCCCAGCAGAACTGGTCTGTGCCTTACTGCAATTTAAAAGGAACAGCTTCACCATGCATGACATCTCAAGTGTCTGGAGGTCTAAACCTCGCTTTCAGGTTCTTGGCAATATTGGGAATGCAAGTAATCACAGCCACATTGCATAAGAGTAATAAACTTGTTTATTACTACCAAAAGGATAAAATCACAGTTGCCCTAAGCAGTTCTTACCAACACGAACCGGGAGCCAGTGCTAAGCATTCCCTATACCTCGAGGTTTCTTTGTGTCTCTTGGGATCTCCACAGTACAAGACCAGTGTACCACATTATATACCTATGATAATTACTATGGTTACTGTAAGATAGAAACATTTCTAGTTACAGAGATGAGCCCTATTGGCTAAATTAGAGGAGGCTCCACGGTCCAAGATAACATTATACAACTTTGTAGTAGTCATCAGTTTGTGAAACAAAAGAGTTCTTATACAGAGTCTTACATAACTCAATGTAGTAGTACAACTCACCAAAATGTGGCAATGCCGACTTACATATCATAATTATTCCAAGGACACAGGTGCCTTGGCATTTTACAAGTAAGAAATACACAGAAAATACATAGGAGAATATATGTATTAGCAAGCAAAGTGTATTACAAAAATATGCGTACATATCCTGATGTCTACTCTTGTATGGTAGATGCCCTTAGCCCTATATGTTAGTATAACATATGCTTAAGCACTAACTGTCTATGGTGTACCTCTGCGGGTACCAATTAGGGTGCAGGGGCCTCATGTAACATTCCCCCCTGCCTCCAAGGGCAACACAGGCAAATCCAGGGAAAGGCCAGAAAGCAGTGGTCATTTACAAACCCGACACATGAGCTTTGTAAAGGAATTCAAGCTCCTCGCAGTATTGGTGTAGTGTGAGCCATAGGCAGCAGAGCATAACAATCAAAATAAAGATTAAAAATGCTTGTATAATAACAAAACCTTTAAAAGTAATTTCCAACCAGGTGTTAGTCAATGCATCATTCGTGTCACCATCATTAATCAATGAAAGGATAGCTTCATTGGCCTTTGTCATATTATTGCTGATGTGGACAAGGTGTGTGTCTTTCCTGTCTAAAAGTGATTTTAGTGTAAGTGTCAGTGGGTCTATGTGTACATTAAAATATGGTAAGTATTCAGACAGTGTGATCAGATAATCGGGGTTACCATCAATGATGTCTGCATCCATGAGGGGGATGGGGGTTATGACGGTATGTCCAATCACAGTCTTTTGATGGGGACAAAACAAAAATTGTGGTTATCAATAACACATGTCGCAGATCCATAAGTATAGCTTTTAAAGTTAGTTACCACACAATACTCCCCATCAGAATTATACTGAGAGCGAACAGTAGGGAGTCTCCACTTTTGTAACTGGACAGGGCAGGTGTAGGCCATCTTCGAAATCTGTGTTGACAGGTGATGAACCTCCTCATGATATGATTGGTAGAGCTTATCTGGAGCCAAAGTTGAATCCAAGGAATCTGTGCCATTCTTGGTGATGTCATCATCCATGGTAAAAGTCCAGTCAATGCTATCTGGAGAATATCCACAAATAGGTTGAATAACATCAAATACATCACATCGGCACAAGTAAATGTATTGCTTCTTTGCACAGCAGTCCATGTGCAGAGCCACCCAGGCATCCAGAAAAGGATAGAAAACTAGTAGATGTGGTAGAGCCAGGCTTTCTCTGTAGATGTCTTTGTCCAAATGCCCAATGGAGTGTACCAGTGCAAGCTTGTCGAACAAGGCTGTAGTGGGATCAAAATGTGGTAAAGAAACAGTAAAAGAAACAAACTTAGTATCTCTTATGGAACATTTCTTAGTAGTGAAACAAGGACCAGTGTTAGGGTGTTTGGTCACAAACCCCAAGTTCCTAGCTGTGGAGAGAGGAATGGTTAAAGTTTGTTGCATACACATAGCAATACAGCCAGGGGTTTTACATCGTGGACAATTGCATTTGGAAATGCGTCTGTCATGTATGATAACAGGGATCCTTCCAGATTCTAGATCAAGGAAGAGATTGTTGATGGTAGTGATGATATATGAGCCATAGGCAGAGCAAAGGATTTCTCTAGCAATGTATTGTTTATCTGCTTCTTTGTTGTTTTGTTGTATGAGTGCGTTAATCTTGTTTTTTGAATCAGTGAATGCCTTCGTAATGTCGGCCTTGTATACAGTGTACCTTTCTTCCTGACTAAGGCCATCCACACCATGCAATAATGGGGGTAGTATATTGTTAACCAGGCCAGTGGAGAACTTGGCAGAATGAAATTTGATAGCAGCAATGTCTGCTTTATTCCAAATAGACATAGCCGTACCAAAAAGGCCTGTGACAGTACCTGTTGCACCTGTAACATCAGAACTGTCAACTTCACATGTCTTACGTTTATGAGTTTGATCATCAGGAGTGGGTTTTCTCCTGAAGTTGCCTCTATGTTCAGTAGAATGGACCCCGGCAATAGGGTCTTGAGTATGAATCTGAAATACAGCTAAACTATCAAGCATTAATGAACTATAAAATGCCGATGTATTAGTATTGTGACACATACCAAATTCTTTCATATTCCAGTAATTAAGATTAAACAAAACAGGTATATGCATAAACTGTAAGGTATTAATCAATGAACCTGGGAGGGCAGTGGCTGTTAGACCACTATGGGGACCAGGGGTGTGCTTTGGGCATTCCAAAAGCTGTTGATCAGTGGGTGGTAACACAGAGAGGTACATGGCTGCAGAAGCCATGTGGTGTACAGCACAAAATTTTCGAGCAGAATCCTTAGACAAAGAATTACAGTACGAAGGATCAATTAAGGCAGTAATATTGTACAAACCAGAATTGTCTTAATGCAGTTTGCAACAAGGACAGAGAACCATTTGGGGATAATTTAGAATTGGGCCAACCCTGGAAAGTTCCTTTGGAGAGTTTGGCCACAGGGAGAATTTGTCCTTGCGATGTGGTTTACCACTCACTTTGTAGGGTACATTTATCAGGAGCAACAACCGAGGCAGTGAGGTAAGCATCGGAACCTTCCTGGACAGTAATCAGACTATTGGACATATTGATAGATATTCCCTCTGAAGGAGAAACTGGATGATCATGGTGTGGTAGGAGGTTCGGTACCGTGCCTTAAATGCAGGGGATAACTCCTGAGATGAGGAGATAATGGAACAAGATAGCCATCTTGTCAGTGTATCTGAAAAGCAAAATCAAACATTAGTAAGTTAGTACTATTCCACCCAATGGGGTAAGAAAAAAGTAATTAAGCTCCTTAATACAGTTTCAGCTGGTTTGCATGTAACCATTTGTCTGTCAACTTATTGTTATGCAGGAGTCTAACCTGATAGACTGCCGGACTGAGCTTGTTGACGATAGGGTATGGGCCTTCCCACTTATTGGAGAAGGAATGGGTGGGATGTGCAAATTGGGAGTACCATTACCTGATCTCTAACCTGCCAATCCACTTCTTGTGCATGTTTGTCAAACAGTATTTTGGATTGTTGCTGGGCCTTGCCCATGCAGTTGGCAGCATACAAGCGTGTGTGTATAAGGTCTTTTCTGAGTTTTCCACATATTGGTCTACAGACACATGGTCTGCAGTGAGGGTGTGCAGGTCAAACAGGTGTCCAGGTAACCTCATCTGTGTTCCAGTCATCACCTCAAAGAGTGTGAGCTGGGTAGTGGCTGAGGGTGTACCCCTAATTGCCCTAAGGAGTAATGGCAGTAGGGAATCCCAGGTTTTGGAATTTTCCTCAATGAATTTGGAAAGCATCTGCTTAATCCATCTGTTGGCTCTTTCTATTTGACCTGAGGATTGGGGGTGGTAAGGTATGTGGGACTTCTGTTGAACTGCAAGGAGTTTGAGGGATTCTTTCATCAACTCACCTGTAAAACTGGTTCCTTTATCAGAGTCTACCTTGAGAGGTAAGCCACACCTGGAGAAAATCTGTTCCACCAGGATTTTGGCAGTGGTCTTAGCAGTGCATGTCTTAGTGGGGAAAGCTTCGACTCACTTAGAGAAGAGATCAGTTATCACAAGAGCATACTTGTTATTTCTGCTGGTGTTGGTCAGGGGGCCAATAAAATCAATCTGTATGACATTCCAAGGGCCAGAGTGTTGTTGTGGTAAGAGTTTGGCATTTCAATTGGTTGGGATGGGGTTGTTTTATGCACAAATGAGACAATTGTCTATGTACTGTTAAACATCTTTGGTGATACCAGGCCACCAGGCGGTGGTCTTAAGCCTTTGGAGGGTGTTTTCTAGTCCCTGGTGTCCACCAGTGCGTGTGTCATGCACTTGGTGCAAGAATTCAGACCTGAGGTGCCTGGGGACCACCCACAACTTGGTGGTGGAATTATCTGGTTGGTACCAGATGATCTTGTCATCTGGTGACCAGTGTAACTTACCTTCATGCCTCCGATAGGGGTTGGGTGTGGGACATTTCTCTTCGGAACTCTTGTCATGGAATCTGAACACTTCTTTGAGTTCAGTATCAACATGTTGGGCTGCTGAGAGATACAGGGGAAAAGGGTTCAGGTTTCTTCCTGAGTGCTGCAATTTGTACGGCTGCATTGGCCTCTGGATGGTCCATCATCCAGGTGTCCCCCCTCGGGCCCCTTCCTTGGCAAGGGTGTCTGCTGTGTCATTAAAGGCATAATAGGGGTCATGGAGAGAATGAGCTTTGACTTTATGTACATAGAGTTTGTGTGCAAATTTTTGTGCCAGTGAATGTATGTATATTATCAATTCCTTGTACTTCACCGGGCTGCCACCAGAGGAGAGGAAGGAGTTCTTCTGCCAGAAAGGAAGAAATTTTGTAAGAGAACAACAAACCCAGTTAGAGTCTGTAAAAATGATAGTATCCTCAGTCCCAAGCTGGATGAACTTGTGCTGCCCTCTCTGCATACTGTGATGATGCTACACTGCAATGCTTAGATATTATAACAGTGTTCCCATAAGGATAAATCACTAGAATGCCCATCCCTGCGATTTGTTCTCCCCGATAGTAGGATGCTGAACCATCAGTAAAGACGCAACACAAAGAGGTGTTGTCAAGTATTTGTGGCATGGCAGGGAGGAAAGGACCTGGATCGGGAAGATCAGGTGACTGCAGTGTACAGTCATGGGATTCTCCTTGGTAAAGAAGTCCATGAGCCAGCCTAGGTGGAATTTTTGTTGGGTGTACCTGTATGTCTCTATCCTGGAGAAGAAGTGACCAGTGTGTCAGTCTGGTGTTGGAGACTGACCCATCCCTCACTCTGTTTGAGAGCAGAAAGGTAGTTGGGGTGTGGTTAGTGTTGATGATCAGTAGAGAGTACCCAATGATGTACAGAAGGTGCTTGACAGCTCAGTAGGTTGCCAGAAGGTTCCTTTAGCAAAGGCTGTACTTCTGTTCCACTGGGGCCAAGATCTGTGATGCATATGCAATGGATCTCAGGGTGCCATGAACCTTCTGGGCCAACACTGCTGACAAAGCAATGTCAGAGGTGGCACACTCCAGATGAAATGGTAGTGCTGGATTGGGGTTGACCAGAGCTGGGGCATAGGCCAGGGCCTGCTTCAGTGACATCACAGCCTGGGTGTGTATAGGGCCCCAAGTCCATGGGATGTCCTTTTTGAGTAGCTCATACAGAGGAGCAGCTTTCTGAGTAAAATCACAAATAAAATCTCTCGAATAATTCACCATACCTAGAAACCTTGGAAGAGTTGCCATGCTGGTAGGCAATGGCAACTCTTGCAATCCCTGTATCTTCTTCCAGGTAGGGCTTCAACCTTGGTCAGTTATTTTCAGACCCAGAAAGAGTGCTTCTTTCTGACATACTTGTGCTTTTGCTGGATTGCATTTCAGGCCTGCTCTCTGGATGAGAGTCAGTAGTTCATCCAAGAGATCCAGATGTTGTTCCTGTGTGGCTGTTGCCAGCAACAGGTCGTCCACATATTGCAAGAGACATTGGGGAGTAAAGAAACTCTCGAGGGCATCCATCATGTGCAGATGGAATAGGGACGGGCTATTATGGAATCCTTGTGGCAAGCAAGTCCACATGTACTATCTTCCTTCAAAGGTGAAGGCAAACTTATATTGACTCTTAAGGGCCAATGGTAATGACCAAAAAACAATGGAAATATCCAGGGCACTGAACCATTTCAGGTCAGGGGTCAAGAGTTGTAGTACATCTGGTGCTGATGCCACAGTTGGGGAACAACTGGGAGTGACCTGATTCAGTTTTCTGGAGACAATAGTAAGTCTCCAGGTGCCTGTGGGTTTTTTTCACGGGCCACACTGGGGAGTTAGCAGTGGAAATGCAAGTTCTGATTACTCCTTGCTTGAGGAGTGACTTGATTGTTTCTCTAAGAGAAGGCAAGGCCTCAGTTGGAAAAGGGTACTGCCTTTGCCTCTCATGTGCTGGGCCTAGCACTTTGATGACAGTGTGCATTCTGCCACAGTCATGTTTTTTAATTGCAAACGCCTCCAGATATCATTGCAAAATGGGGAGAAGCTTTGGGAAAACTCATGATCTTTGAACAAATCTATGACGTCATACTCCTTGTCATTAGCAGAGATTGTCACCATAACGTGTGAATCAGGGATCAAAATGGTATGGTATTGACCCTGAATCTGTATCAGTAGCATGTTAGCTAGATCCACCACACAGCCGTGTGGTGCAAGGAAATCAATTCTTATGATACTAGGATGATCATGCATTACCATCAGTTGGAAAGTGTGTGAGGCCTTTAGATGGCCAGGCTCTACCGGTAGGAGTAGAGAACGGTATGCAGGTAACCTAGTACCATCAACTTCTGACTTGTTGGTCCTCCGTCCGGTGGACCAAGGGGATGTGTCTGGATGTTCATCATGTAATACAGATACAGCTGCACCTGTATCTAACAAGACTACTAGTAGGTGGCCCCTGACCTCGGCCTCAGTGCAGGGCCTTCCATTTGTATCTAAGACCAGCTTATTTACAATCCGGACTGGGGCCTGTAATTGTCAATCTGTACTACTGGGAGCATGGAGAGGTCGGGCCTGACTCCTGTGAATCACTTCACCATGCTGCACTGATGCTATATAGGGAGGAGCTTCTGGGTTAGGTCTGTATGGGCCTGAAGGCCTGCACTTCCAGTATCCCCATGACCTGTTGGGGTCTGAGTCACCGGTTGTACTGCCGCAAGGGCCTGTGCGGGAACAGCGTCTGCTACAGAGCGTACTTGTCCCAGGAGCTCTCAGAATTTCCAATTCTTTTCAGCTATCTCCCTATATGAAGAGCCTGTCCTTTGTAGTTGTTATTAACCTTTACCCTTATGCTTTTTATTCTTATGCCAATTCCAGTTCCCACCCCAGTGTTGTTGCTGTTGCGGTTGTTGTTGGTTTTGGGTCTGTTGGGGGGTGTTGATTATCAGCTGGAGGGGCCTGCTGATGTTGGGCCTGTTGGTGTTGGGCCTGCCCTTCCACAGTGTAGTGCGTCATGGCCTCTGAAGAAGGCTCCACAGCAGCTACCTTCTTGGAACTGGAACCTAGATCACGGATATAGAGTTGGTAAACTCTCTCGGTTTTCTGAAGAATGTCAGCAAACCTATCCGTATTGGGGTAGGTGGCTGGCTCTACCTTTTCTTGTATTGCAGGAATAATGTTCCTAAGGAACAGGGTCTTATACTCAATAAGATCTACATATGCAGCTTCTTGTTCCAGGTGCTTCCCTGCTCGGTAGGCCATCCAAAGTCTCTGGTGGTAAGTCGCTGGACTTTCCTTTGCATTCTGTTTTACAGTGTAAGCAAGCATCACACCTACTACACCTGACTGTGAGCAGAAATGAGCTCAGCTGCAACCTCATCAAAGGTGGCATTCCCATCCTGGCAGATGACATTGGAGAGTTTGGCCCACAAACTAGGATCGATGGTCTGGCGTAGTATTTGACCTGGTATTCTGCAGGGAGGCTAAGCATCTTGCATTTAGAATGCACCTTTTCTAAGTGACAGCTGAGGTTGTTGGATGGGTTCATCCAACTGATACTGTCAGCAATTTGCTGAACAGAGTAGGCCATTTGTAGGGGATTACTGGGTTGATCAGGCAGAGGTAGATTATCTCGGGCGCCGTCTAGTGCAGTCTGAGCTGCAGCCTCGGCCGCAGTATGAACAATACTATCCTGAGTGCCAGCCTCCTGCAGAAGCTGCCTAGTCTTGGTTTTAATAACCCGTTTACTTCTCATAGGAAGAGGTACATTGCCTATTGCAGTTTCAATCATCATTTCTATCTCTTGCCTATCTTCCACATTAATAATGGCTATTGGTGGTGCCGTTGGGACCAGGCCTGGGCCTGCTCCCCCATCATCATCATGGGGGCCACCATGTTGGTGTCTCCCATATTAGGCATCACGACATCGATGACGTATGACATGGTGAGGGTGGAGTGGGGACCCGCCATGTTGTGGATGGCTGCGTGGGGTTTCTGGGCCATAGTAGGGGTGTGACTGGGTGTTGTACTGAGATGTCATCATCTGACACCTCCCCTTCAGATGACATGTGTAAGGCAGGGGCTACGCCTCCCATCGTCTTAACATGTCCAGCCAGAACCTCCCACTGATGGTGCAGTTTTGTCATCTTGGTTTTACATTCAGAATGACTCACAGTTGCAACATACATATCAACCTCATCTTGCATTTGCTTCTGCAACACTCTATACGTGGTGCTCAGTTCGCGATTGTTCCTAGTAGCCACTTCTAAGTCATTACGTACCTGGTTCATCTCATCCTGTAGCTCTCCCATCTCCTCACTCAACTGAGCATTTGCAGCACTTAGCAAATCATTCATATGCAATGCCTGTCCCTTATCCTGTCTCAAACTTTCACTCCAGCTTCAACATACTAAGTTCCTGTTCTCCAGCTTGAGCTAATTGATGCAAAAGTGAATCCTTTTCATTCTGCAGGGTTTGGAGTTCAGACTCCAAGTTATGCTGCAGTCTAATGCATTCCATTTCCTACAAACCTATCTGTTGCTTAAGAGATGAAACTTGCAGATCAGGGGTTCAAAACCTTGCTTTGGAGGCTTCCAGAGCAGCATAGAGAGCCGTGACCATCAATCCCTTAGCCTGACGCTTATTGGTTAATTGTCTCATCTCTGTGTACTGGGTTGAAATCTCCAGTATAGGGTTTTTGGATTCACTTGTGTCCCGTATGAAGTCAGCCCATCCTCCATGGGAGGTAAGGAAGTTCGAGACATCGAGTCTCAGTTCTGCGCAGATATTTGATATGGTGGCCATTGTGTGGGATGGAATGAAAAATCAAACTGTGGAAAAGGCGCTGTGCTATGTATCGATCCACAGCATGAGCATTTTATACACAGCTGGGCTACTGCATAAGTTGTAGGCTTACAATTCAAAGCTGTAATGGAGTGAGTCGAGTTGGCATCGCCCACACCTGAAAGGAAGATAGAGAGACTTTGCAAGTGACTACAAACTGGTTTTAAAATGGGAGAGGTGATACAGGAATGTACATCTACTGTCTCCATGAGAAAGGGAAAAGTTATAGCAACAAGTGAAAAGTTACAAACACCAAATATCATCTGCTCGCGGTTGCCAATTGTCAGGGGGTCTAAACCTCAATTTCAGGTTCTTGGCAATATTGGGAATGCAAGTAATCACAGCCACATTGCATAAGAGTAATAAACTTGTTTATTACTACCAAAAAGGATAAAAGCACAGTTGTCCTAAGCAGTTCTTACCAATACAAACCGGGAGCCAGTGATAAGCGTTCCCTATACCTCGAGGTTTCTTTGTGTCTCTTGGGATCTCCGTGGTACAAGACTAGTGTATCACATTATATACCTACAGTATGATAATTACTATGGTTACTGTAAGATAGAAACATTTCTAGTTACAGAGATGAGCCCTATTGGCTAAATTAGAGGAGGCTCCACGGTCCAAGATAACATTATACAATTTTGTAGTAGTCATCAGTTTGTGAAACAAAAGAGTTCTTATACAGAGTCTTATATAACTCAGTGTAGTAGTACAAATCCCAAAAGGTGGCAATGCTGACTTACACATCATAATTATTTCAAGCACACAGGTGCCTTGGCATCTTACAAGTTAAGAAATACACAGAAAATACATAGGAGAATATATGTATTAGCAAGCAAAGTGTATTACAACAATATGTGTACATATCCTGACTTCTAGTCTTGTATGGCAGATGCCCTTAGCCCTATATGTTAATATAACATATGCTTAAGCACTAGCTGTCTACGGTGTACCTCTGCGGGTACCAATTAGGGTGCAGGGACCTCATGTAATACAAGATTTAAAAAAATGGTGTCTGTGTTGCATTATAAAATGGCAAGAACAATTCCTGGGCTCTGATTGGTCAATGCTGATCTTGAATAGTGATTCTGTCCCAACACATCATCATGCCTTTTCAAACATGTATTTTAAAAATGTACTTTTTCATTTTTTTTTTTTACAAGCAAGCAATTTTATGTTTGCAATAATACACTTCAGTATGTGTGTCATAGGTTAACATCACTTATCATGTGTTGGACATACTTGGCCTACAGACTTGTGCTCAACAACCTGAGGCTTGATGTTATCCCAGTGTGACACATGCCATCCCATGTCATGCATTATTGCTTGAGTAACATACTGTAGGTCAGACTTCAGTATCTCTGGACTGCTGCCAGCTATTGGTAATCCTGATAACTTTATTTAAAAGTGTTTTACTAGACTTTCAAGCTATGTTTGACACTGTTCATAATTGTTCACCTTTAAATAAAAAATAATCTAAGAATATTTATAAACCACTTTACCTAACTCAAGTGATTTATGAAACGGTTATACAGTATGTGCTCCACAAGTTGTCTCTTATGTAATAACTGTGTCATATTGCATAGTTCAGGCAGATAGAACTGCTTAGCTATGCTTCACAGTATGTTCATCCACATGGTATACAGTTTTACTCTTGTACTATAAATGATAAATAATGAAGCATGTATAGTGAACATATATTACTGATCAGTTCTGAAGCCTGATGTTATCTGTTGAGGTGAAACCTGCAATACATGTAAATACTGTTTTAAATGATTCCACTGAGACTGTGGAGGATGTAATAAACTTACTATACAGATAACATAATAAACTAATGGATTACAACAGAAACACATCAGTTAATTGTGTCTACTTGTTCCATTTTCTCCCTCTCTTCAGCCCGTCTCTCAGCTCTGCAGGTTGTCCCTTCCTGGTCTGTCTTCTCTCAGAAGGGTAACCAATCTCTAAATCATTTTGTAACTCAGAGATTACTAATAGCCATACATTTAGTAGAGCTGCAGGGATTCCCAAATTCAACTTCTGATGGAATTTTGTGGAATTCTGTTGGAAGGCAGAAATCTGAAATTCTGAAAGTGGTTTTAAAAGCAGCAGTGCAACAAATGTTTTCGTTTCAAAAAAAGCTAATTTCAGCTACAGTTATGAGAAATATTAGCAAACCAGTCAAATGTACTTGTCTAGGTACTGCCTATTCTGGCACCATAAAACCTTTCTATTTTTTCTGTTCTAACTCTTGCCAGGTCTACTATGCTGTTTTATTTTATTCTTTGGTAACCAGGTAAGGCCCACTAGGCACAAGTGACTGTTTTCAGGGTCGACTCTGGAGCACTAGGGTGGTTAAGTGACTTGCTCAGAGTCACACAGTATGCCAGTGGAGACTGTGGGAATCAAATCCAAGTCTGCTGGATGCTGGATGTACAAAGCTCATTCACAGCTCATTACTCTAACCTCTAGGCTATACTGCCAGCCCAACTGCAAAATGTGGCAGCTATCTTTTTTCTTGAAAAAAAACCTCATTTAAAATATTTATAAAATACTCAAATGCTGGTGGATTAGAAAATGATACCACCAAATTAAACTGTATGAGGCCTGCAATCTTTTATAGTGGAAAATGGTAGGGTCACATTTTTGCCCAAATTTGTTGCAGTGCTGCTTTAAACTGTGGATCAGTAATCCACAAGGGTGTAGGTAGGTATACTCACTGTACACAGTTGTGTTTTTTTCTGAGTTTCTGACCCAAATCATATGTCCTTTTGTTACCTTTATTGTTCTAATCTGGAGTGTATGACTTAGTGTAGGCCACTGAGTAGTGTCTGCATCTGTTTTAACTTCTATTGTTTAGGACATAGATATGTGCACAGCTTGTTTAGAGATTAGATGAATTATCTGATAACAATCTGATTAATTTCCTGATAGGGACAGCAGTTGGAAAGGATGTGCACATTTTAATGGGGGACAGCAGTTGGAGTGAGTGTGTACAAAACAAAAATTTCTAGCTAGACTGCTGGTAATTCATGGTGTACATACATCACTGATTAGCGCCCCCCATGCTATAAATAACTAACTCCAGTAGGGGGTGGATTCTGAGGAATGGGGACAACTTGAGATTGGGGCTATGGCACCAAGGGAATTCAAGAGGGGGAGAATGTTGCAGGGGAGCATGGGGGGTAGACAGGAAAAAGATTGGGAGGGCAGGTGGAATGGGACACAGCCCACAACACAAGAACAATAATAAAAATAAATTATCCCCACTAGCCAAATCTGAATCTGGGTCCACTGGCCACACAGGTGGTGATTCTCACCACTACACCAGCTGGTCAGCTCTGACAGCACTCCACCAACATGAATCTACATACTTTAACTATATATCATTCCCTGTGTATGAAAATGCACTAAAATCCCTGGTGCTCATAAATCCAGGTAACCCATTTTAGCCACACTCACAAATCCATGTAGCCCATTTTAATTTCGCTCTTTTGCCTTCTTCCATATGTACTCACTCAAATTCACTCGCTCATATCATGGGATACCAAGTGCAATCAGTGTAATGTAACCACCGATGGACAGCATGAAGTTTAAAAGAAGAGCATGAGACGCTCCATACAAGCATCTGTCTTGCTGAAATCATTTTTCCCATTTTGCAGCCAAACTAACATTAACAAATGAGCACCTCCTGTGTGTGTGGGGGGGGGCATGGCAACCTGCTCAAGGGCACAAGTACAGAAGCTCCACTAGGACAAAAATGCCTAGCTGAAACAAAAAAAAAACACAGACAGAGGAATTGTTGTGTTACAAAACTCCTACTAAACAAATTTTTGTTAACTTTTTTTATTGTGCTTATTTTTTTTAAAGTGCCATTTTCTAAGCACAAGAATACCTTTTAGTGTGGGTGGTATTGAGGAACACCAGACCTTCCAGGGCTATCAGGCTCTTTGCCTATGGCATCAGGCCTCATTATGCCTCTGGGCAGTCTGGTATTCCCCAAAACCACCCAGCCTGTGTGGTATTATTGCTTACTTAATTTATATGGGGTAAATCAGAGGACTCAGCCACACACAACCTCAGGGTCCACATAAATTAATTATTACAACTCCAAGGAGTACACATTTTCAAATGGCTTCAAAAGAATTTGTTAGGGAAAATCTTCCCAACAGGAATTTTGCATTGAAGTTTAGAACTTTTGATATAAATCTAGGTAGAATTGCCATACAAAGTTCCATTTTTGCCGTGTCTGATGGTGAAGACTTGACGGGATGCCACAATGAAAACTTTAATAGACTAAATTTGTGATTACACTAATTATTGCAGCAGTCAGGCTTCATTTAATTTAACTTACTTTAGTATTATACATAAGTTCTTGGCACCCTACTCATGACTTAGTCTGGAGAGATCTTTGATTTATAGTTATGTTTGTGAAGGTATATATTTTCCACATGAATAAATAGGGTAATGACACAAGTGAAAATGTTAGCTGCTGTAATATATTTATAAAATGGCCCAGTAACTTTAAAACTAGATGATGCAATGTCATAAAAAGACACTAAAAAGGAGGCTATGTGAGCCAAAAATTGGATCTCTTTCTTAAACTACTTCCATGTTATAAGCAGTTAACAATTGTAAAGCAATATCAGAAATTAAAGTCAAATGTGATTTTGTAAATACTGCAGAATTTTGTGATCATTTTGTGGAAGTCATATCTATGAATTTTGCCATGCCATACACCTGACGAGCCATGGCGGACAAAGAGAAGGGCTGGATAGAGTAATAATATGGTCGGGTTCATAGGTGACTCCATTGTAAAAGTAGCATGAGATAGAGTTTCTGAAATTTTGCCTAATTCCTTGGAATTCTGCTGAAGCGAAATTCTGCAATTGTGAAACGGATTACATTTTTAAAAGTGTGCATTACTACTACAATCTGTTGTTCACATACGCTGTGGAATAGCAAGCATTCAACAGTTAACATAAACCATGGATTTCTTTTCCACAAACCACTGAAAAATATTCCACAGATTACATAAGCAGCAAAATTTTATTCTATGGTTTACACAGAAATGTTTTTTTGAATTCTATAGAGTTAAAAAAGACATTCTGACAAGCATGTCAGAAGTGGAAATGATATTCCGCTTAAATTTAACCAGCAGCAGAATTCCACATTCTGCACCACTCTGTCCATGATATATCTAGAGAGGATAATATATGGGTTGCTGTCAGTAACCAGCTTGTTAACCGTAGGGAGGCTGCCATGGCAACCTTGTAAACTTTGAGAACCACTGCCCCTTTATGTTTGCCCTCTTTTCATGCAGCAGATTGTAGTAGCCAAGCTGGAAACCTTTGTGCTGCCAGTTATATTATTTTTTAAGATATGCTTATATTTGTCTACAGCTTAACCATCAGACTGGGCATCTCTCAACGTCTTTCTGTCATTGCTATTGCTTGTACTATAATCACTTATTTGTACATTTTCGCCTGTAGTTGTACCCCTAAAGTAGTACCCCCCCATCCATTTCTGGGTCAAATCTGGAAATTACCTCTCTCAGTCATCACCAGTTTACAAATAAATAAATGAAAACTGAAATTCATGTACTGGTTTTCAATTTGTATGTGAATATGTAGTGCACCCTCACCCTCTTCTCTCAATTACTGGTAAAAACACTCTTTCATGTCTCTGCTTAGCTCTTTAAAAACAGCTATCTGCTGAAAGAAAATGTGCAGATCCATTAAGTTTTAGCAACAACATTTAGCTTGACTGTCTCCATGGATTTTGCCATCATCTCATTATCATCTTTTAAATATTCCACATTAACAGTTACCTTCCTATTGCATTGCCTGCTTTAAAAACATTGGCCTGACCCCAGCTAACCTCACAATTACTGCATTTGTTGTGCACCACAAAGGCAGAAAGTCTTGATGACAGCTTGTCATACAGATTCTGTGAGTACATAGATAAAAAGTGCTACAAAACCTGGGGAAGGTGTGTGAAATCTAAAAAAGGTGTCTGCTAGTAAATGGAGATTGCTAAATTGAGTATAGTATGTGAGCTACATTGTATACTGAGATGAATATCTACTCTGTTAACAACTGCCACACAGACAAACCCTTTTTTGCCCCCACACCCCATCTTGTAAAAGAGGTATTTGGGGATCATAGCCATGTTTGCCATCAAATCCACCTCTGATACTACCCTCCCTTCCAACACATCCACAGGGAAGGGATGGTGGGCCACTTTTGCTTTCTTTGCTACTATCTTAAAAAAAAAAATCTGGGGTCCAGTCTTATAGATCTGGTCATGTGCTCTCCCCTCCTCTGTCTCTGTTCACCTAGGTGCTCACCCCTATCCTCATTTCCAGTGGGTAGCAGTGGTGTGTATTGTTTATTAGAGAGCAGGAATGGAACAATGATGAAGATATGAGGCTCAGGGCTGTGCATCAGTATTGACACTGAAGTGAAGGCAACTAGCCTCTGTGTGGAAGAAGTGAGTGAAAGCAGGAGGAAAAAAGGCCACTGTTGAATTCTAGGGAGGTGACCACGAAAGTAAAGGACAAAATGGTAGCATTCAGGAGGTACAAAGAAACACAGAGGGAGAAAGATTGGCAGAATTCCCAGGTAAAACAGAAAGAAGTAGGAAGGCAGTGAGGCAAGCAAAATGACAAATAGAGGAAATGATAGTCAAAGGGGTGTCAGAAGGGGATAAGACTTTCTTCAGGTACATAAGCCATAAAAGGAAGGCAATGGGAAAGATAGTGAGGATAAGAAGGTCAGCAGATAATGATGGAGCAGAAGAGGATAAAGAAAAAGCTGATATCCTGAATAGGTACCAGTCTTCAAAAGGGAGAGAAAGGGGGATGGTCCAAACAAAGAGTAGCAGGAGGGAAAGAGGTGAGCACAAGTCCATTTAAAGAAGAGAGTCCTGAAGGGACTTGTAAAGCTGAATGTGGAAAAGGCCATAGGATCAGACGGGATGCATCCAAGGGTGCTAAGGAAACTATGGGAGGAACTTGCTGCATGACAGACAGCTTTATTCAACATATCACTAGAAGCAGGTTCCAGGAGACTGGAGGAAAGTATGGCTGTGCAGGGACTGAATAGTATTCCGTGAATATCATGACTAGTAGGGCTCCCAAATATTTGGGAGCCCTTCCCGAATAGGGCACTATTCCTATTTGGGAACTACTATTCTTTCCCAATTGAAAATGGAAAACAAAAACACCCTTCCCCACCTTTGCTCTCTCTTAGTCATTACCCCAATTCCCCACTTATTGTCTGGACCTGATCCTACCCTCTCCCCCCCACAGCACCCACACAATATGTTTAATGTTATTTCCCATTCCACAGTGGATGACCATCACGGCCCACCCACCTCCATGACCAGCCTCCATGTTGTTGAACAAAAAGTGCTTGTTTGTCCTATACAGAATAAATATTCCCCTGCACCCCCATCCTGACAGTATCCTTATTCCACTGTCCTGCCCCCCCAGCACCCAAGTAGCAGCTCTACAAAAAGGTGACTGGCACAACCTGTCCTCCTCCATGGCTAGTCACCTTATAATAAATGGACATGTGCTAGCTCTATCTCTATAGAAACCCAGCTGATCACATTATTAGTTGGGTTTCTGTAGTGACAAAGTAAGCACATGCATTCATCAGAAGGTGTCTGGCCATGGTGAAGGTTGAGTTGTGCCGGTCACCTTTCTGGAGCACCACTACTTGGATGGTGGGGGGGAAGGTGGAATAGGGATACTTTCAGGATAGGATGACAGGGGACTACATAGTATGTATAGTGCAAACAAGCACTTTTTGTTGAACAACACAGCAGCTAGCTATGGAGGTAGGTGGTCTGTGCCAGTCGTTCACTGTGGGACAGAAAATAACATTTAACATATTGTGTGGGTGATGGGGAAATGAGGTTAAAATCAGGTACAGACAATGGGTGGGGGGATAGGGTAAATGTTTAGTGGTTGGATGGGACATTGAGCAAAGCAAGGGTGGAGGAAGCATGTTCTTGTAGTTGTTTTAAGCAGACAGAGAGACATTTCTAATATCAAAATACCAAATACCCATATATTTGGTTTCTGAATACTGAATATTTAGGTGAATATTAGGGAAAAAGTATTTGCACTGCCCTAGAAGGAAGTTGTAGTTCTGCTTCATAAGAGCAGTCACAGGGAGAAGGATAGCAACTAAAGACTGGTCAGTCTTGCATCTTTGGTGGGGAAATTAATGGAAACCCAGTTAATAGAAAGGCTAGCGGCACATCTTGAATCCAGTGGGTTGCAAGACCAAAGGCAACAAATATTAATTAGCAGAAGTAATGCCAGATGAATCTGATCTAGTTCTTTGACTGGGTGACCAGGGAAATAGATCAGGGAAGACTAGTCGACATGCTGTCTTGGACTTCAGCATTGCATTCAACACTGTGCCTCATAGAAGACTGAAAAAGAAATTGGATTGTCTAGGGGTGGGAATCGATGTTGTAAACCGGGTATAAAAAAAATGGTTAATGGATAGGCAGGAGAGAGTGTTGCTAAATGGCACTCTCTTTAATGAGGGGAGAGTGACCAGAGGGGTACCTCAGGGTCAGTATTGGGACTGGGCCTGTTCAATGTCTTCATAAGTGATATCACTGAAGAATTTGAAGGGAAGGCATGCCTTTTTTGTAGACAACACCAAGATCTGTAATAGGGTGGCCACTCAGGAGGGGGTGGAGAAAATGAATAGGGACCTTAGAAATTTGAGGACTGGTCAAGAGTATGGCTGGTGGGGTTGAATGCCAAAAAGTGCAAAGTCATGTACCTGGGACATAGAAACCCAGGAGTTGAGTATAAAATTGGTTGGGGGTACTATATGGCACTAACCAGGAAAAGGACCTTGGGGTTATAATATCTGATGACCTCAAAGTCACAGGGCAGTGTGACAAGACAGTACACAGGGCCAGTGGGATGCTGGGGTGCACACAGAGAGGTATCACCAGCAGAAGGAGGGAGGTAGTAGTTCCACTGTATAAGTCATTGGTGAGACCACACCTGGAATTTTGGTTCTGGAGGCTGAATCACAGAAAAAAACATAGACAAGGTAGAGGCAGTCCAAAGAAGGACAAATAAAATGGTGCAGGGGTTGCATAAGAAGCCACATGAGGAGAGACTGAGGGATCTCTTCATGTACACTCGGGAGAGGGGCATGATAGAGACCTGCAAGTACAGTACCTCACGGGGGTGAACATGGTAGAGGTGGGGAGCCTTTTTCAAGTGAGGAAGTGCAACAGAGCAAGAAGGCATGCAAAAAAGCTGGAAGGGGTGAATTTAGGATGGATGTGAGAAAATACTACTTCACTGAAAGAGTGGTGGATGGTTGGAACAGCCTGCCACCAGATGTGGTAGGGGCAAAAACAGTGGGAAGTTTGAAACATGCATAGAAGAGGCATATCTGAATACTGGTCAATAAATGGGGGGCAGGATCGCTGGAGATCAGTTAGGGTCTGATGAGACAGACTAGGTAGGGAACAACTGGGCTGACTGGGTTGATCCTTTTCTGTGGGCAAATTCTATATTTCTATGTTTATATAACACATGTTGAGGATAGCTCTAAGGTAATGGATTCACTTATTTGTGGTCTGCCTCAACACGCAACGAATGCCAACTCTCAACCTCTAAACTTCCTGGCTTCCTTATTCTTCCAGTTTCCAACCCTGAAACACACCACACATATACAGAAGCCATTCACCAGCTGACATGTTGTGAAGTTATAATTTTCCCATGAAGTTGTGGAATTCACTTTCACAAAACACTTTTCAAATTTTGCACTTCACCACTTTTTTGGTAAAGTAACACTCTCATTTCAGGTCAAGTCTTGGTGAAGTTGCAACTTCACCAGCACATTCATGACTTCACTTGAAATAGTACTGCTTTGCCTGACAAAAACTTTGCAAACTTGGTCCTTTGCACTTAACTTTGCAATTTGATTTGTGAAGATTACCAGCTTCACACATCTCTAGTCACCAGTGGTAGTGAATTCACCTGTTTCTTTTTTTAAGTAAAAAAGTACATTTTATTTAGTAGGGAGGTAAAATATGCTATGCCCACACTGCCTATGGGCCACCCAAAGAAACGTCAATGTAGTAAAATAAAGGAAAGGAGTCTCTGTTGATTGTGAATGAGATTTCCTAGTTTCAAGCAAAAAAATAAATTACATTTGGCATTAGCAGAAATCTGTTAACAACAACCCCCCCCCACTCACCAAATTTGAATTTAATGACCTTCCATTTTTATTATAGAATATATTTTCATGAAAGACTGGATCTTTTTCTGTAAGACATCTTCTGTTTGCATTGGTTATTCCTTCTCCGAAGTCATAATGCACTACTTCTGACATTTACATATGTATTTATTTGTCTATAAGTGTTAGGCAGGAAAGACACCGTGAAACAAGGCTTGTTTCCTAGTGCAACCTGGGAAAATGGGCATGAATATAAAATACAGAAACAATAGCAATTATGGTAAACAACAAGTGCAAATTGCACCAAAAATGAATGAGTCACTATACAGAGTCAATGTATAATGTACTGTATATAGCAAAATAATTTCAAAACAAATAACATTTAGGCACCAGTTAAGGTTGATAGACACTTGTCCCCTAGTGGAGCTGTGTTGTGGTATTTCTCGGGGTTTGAACAATCCCCCGATACAGCATTGTTGTTATCATAACTTCAGCACTCTTTGTCAAAACCCTGTGTATAAGCATCTTTGCCTTGAAACACAATGCCAAAGTAAGGTTCTGTAGCTGAATGATGAGTCAAGAAAGTTTCAAACCCCAAGTAACACCATGCCACAGATTTGCTATGGGACTAGAGATTTGTTTTTTGTCCTAACATCACATTTCCCTAAATGTTACATTTTTTTACCAACATGGGTTTAAGTCATTTTTCCTGTACTACGAACTTGCTTTCCTTCCATAACCATATTAGTTACAATCTTGATTGTAATATACCCATGGATGTCATTCTTTTGGACTATAGTAAGGCATTTAATAAAATATCACATCATTTTGATTAAAAAATTAATCCATCTAGGTTTCTCAACATCCATTATTTCATGGATCAATGGCTGGCTGGGAAATAGGACTCGGAGAGTAAGGGTAAATGGTGCAATGTCTGACATAGGAGTGGTGACTAGTGGGGTTCCTCAGGGACCGGTCTTGGGTCCCACTTTGTTCTACTTGTTCATTAGTGATATGGGTATCTCGATCAATAATTTTATGGTTAAATTTGCCGATGACACCAAAATTGGGGGTAAGGTCAACAACCAGAAAAACAGTTATAATCTAAAACTTGATCTAGCCTCATTTGAGAACTGGGCATTTAATTATAGAATGTACTTCAATGTTCTAAATGTGTAGTACTCCATCTGGGAAAAAACAACCCCAGACAAATTATTACCTAAATAACACCATTATCAGTACCTCTAATGTGGAAAAAGATCTAGGAATATTAGTAAATGACAAATTATCTTCTACTTCTCACTGCTCTAGAGTTGCAAATTAAACTAACGTGCTGCTTCGTAGGATTAATAAAACTTTTATTTCTAAAACAGAACAATGTCTCATGACTTTGTATAGGTCACATGTTAGGCCTCACCAGGACTATGGATCTCCGATTTGGAGTCCTTATTTAAAGACCGGTATTACTAGAATGGAACAAGTTCAACGAAGAGCCACTAAACTTGTCCCCCACCTCGCTCACCTTGATTATGATACCAGACTGCAAAAAACAGGACTATATTCACTTAAGCGGAGGCGGATTAGCAGTGACCTACTGCAGTTGTTTAAGATTCTTGAATCTCTTGCTCTAATGTCGATATGTGGTATTGCTTAATCATCAAGAAAAATTGTGGCCAGACTTCACAACAAACAATTAGAAGTAAAAAAGGCAAATAATAATAAAAGACTAAATTATTTTTCCATTAGAACACCTAAAATGTGTAACACACTATCACAGAACATAGTTGATTCACCAACTATTACAATATTTAAGAATAAACTTGACAAATGGATGGAAGATCAGAATTTGGGTTAAATGTTCCATGTATATGGAGGACAATCTCGATAGGCAAACCGCCTCCTTTTGTCCTATAAACCGAGTAAACTGAGTAAACTGGCTTGCATCATCGAGACCTGGCTGGAACAAAATGTTGGTCCATTATTGGCTTCAGTTATTCTGGCCAGGTACTCAGTGATACACCGCCCGAGGTTGGATTGAAGGGGTAGGGGTGTAGCCATCTGTTTTAGATCGGAAATGGACCTTACGGAGGTACCAGAAGGGATCACCAACACTTTTGTATGTATCCTGGGTGCAGGTGTAGGGTGCAGGATACTTCTCATCTACCATCCACGAGGAGATGGGAAAGTTTTCCTGCAGGAAGGTGCATACTTCATCATTGATATGGTATTGGGATCCCCCAGATGGTTGATTCTGGGGGATTTCAATGCCTAGGTCAATGATGAATTCTTGTAGTTTGGTCAGGACTTCCTCTAACTAATGTGTTCATTGGGCCTTACACAGGCTGTTACCTCTGTGACTCGTATTAGTGGTCATTCATTGGACTTAGTGTTCCTCCTGGGGATGGGGGTATCCAACGTGGTGGTGGAGCCAGTTGGATGGTCTGACCATCAGGCCATGGGGTTCAGTTTTGTGGCTCCCTCTATAGGCCTGCCCCTATGAAAATGGTTCCTTACCACCCTTTGAGGGGTGTGACCACAAAAGGTCTAACGGTAATACTGGATCTATTGGGTATTCCAAGTGAATGCATAGATCCAGGGAATTCAGTACTTGCCTATAACAAGGCAGTGATAGAGGCCCTGGATTCCATAGCTCCTGTTTGTATTTGCCCACTCACTCTTTGCCCAAGGTCCAGGTAATTTGATGGGACCTTGAAGGAGTTGGGGGGGGGCAAAGGCTTGAGAGGGCCTGGCAGAAATCGGTCCTGGAGTGTGACAGACTTAGGTTGATGGACCACTATAAGGTCTATCAATCAGCAATCACTCGTAAGAAGGCAGAATTGCTGTCCAGGGAGATTGCTGCTGTGCAGAACTGACCTGCTCAGCTCTTCCAGACTGTAGACAGATTGTGTAATCCAGTTTGTCTCCAGCTCGGTAAAGCCTTTTCACAAGAGAAGTGTGATGAGTTGGCTCAGTTCTTTGCAGTATATAAGGCTGCCACCATCAGGTCAGGGATCTGTCCAGCCCCCTCTAGTGGGTATTTCAAAGGTCAGCAGAAGGTGGCGGGTGCTGAGTTTACCTGGTCTGACTTCAGCCAGCTGGAAATCATAGACGTCATGAGGGTCGTCCAGACTTTGCAGCCAACCAGCTGTGGTTTGGATCTGGGCCCTACGCCCCTCCTTGTAGGGTGTGTAGATGAAATAGGCCTGGTCCTAGCCGAGATAGTCTGGAGGTCTTTGGAGAGGGGGGGTCTTTCTGGATCCCCTTAAGGAGGTGGTTGTTCGACCCCTCCTTATAAAGCCCTCCTTTGACCTGGACTGTCTAGTCAACTACAGACCTGAATCAAACTTACCCTTTGTGGGAAAGGTTATTCAGAAGGTGATTGCATTGCAGCTGGATGACCATTTGTGCAGCCATGATGTCTATGATTCTCTCCAGTCAGGATTTAGGAAAAGGCATAGTACCAATACGGCCCTTGTCCAGGTGCTAAATGATCTCTTCCTAGCGAGAGATCAGAGGATGTGTTCCATCTTGGTCCTCCTTCATCTCTCAGTAGCATCTGACACTGTGGACAATGGTATGCTATTGCAGTGCCTGCGGTTCATCTGTGGACTATCTAGGGGGGTCCACAGATGGTATTGATCTTTCCTCACAGGTAGGACTCAGAGAGTGGTGTCTGGGATTTATTCCTCAGCCCCTCTCTCCCTATCCTGTGGAGTACCACAGGGTTCCATTTTGGCACCCATTTTGTTCACAGTGTACATGCTGCCATTGGAAGAGATCATTAGGTGGTACGGTCTGAGTTTTTACTGCTATGCGGATGATACTCAGCTGTACATATCTTTTGTGCCTGGACAAGATGTGATCCTCTCGGTATTTAATAACTGTCTGTCTGAGATCCAGGACTGGATGAGTGCCAGCTCGCTGCGGTTAGACCCAAAAAACACTGAGGTGCTGGTCGTGGACCCAGATTGATGGGAGGTGGGTTTGTCAGCTGGACAACCTTCTGGGCTTTGGCTTGGGGGTGCTCAGCTGACTATTTCAGATCTGGTGCAAAGCCTGGGTGTTATTTTTGATGACGGTCTGACCCTCAAGTCACAGGTGTCGGATGTTGTCAAATCCTCTTTCTACCATCTGAGGAATATCATCCGGGTGAAGCATCTAGTTCCTCCCAATGAACTTACAACCTTGATCCATGCCTTTGTAACCTCTCACCTTGACTACTGTAATGCCCTTTACCTAGGGCTATCTGGGATGGAAATCCACTGCTTATAGCTAGTGCAGAATGCAGCAGCCAGATTATTGACTGTTACCTCTAGTGCCAGTCATATAACATCTGTGCTCTGCAGCCTGCACTGGCTGCCAGTACAGTGGTAGATCACCTTCAAGGTCGGGTTACTGACCTATAAGTCCCTACACAATCAGGGACCCTGTTACTTGCAAGATCTCCTTCACCCTTACCACCCTCTCCAACCTCTCCAATCTGCCAATGAAGGATTGCTAGAGATTCCTGGGGTTCATTTGAAATCATTGGGGGCCCAGTCTTTTGCTTTTGTGGCTCCCACCCTGTGGAATTCTCTACCTCGTCATGTACGAGAGTGCCTGCCCATCCAGAGTTTTAAAATAGCACCAAAAACGCATCTATTTAGTTTAGCCTATCCTGAATCTGGCTGAAACTGATGGTAAGTGCAGTATATTTACACTTATTTTAGCTGCCTTTGACTTGGTTAATTTTATATTTATTGCTGAATTTTTACTTCAGTATTTGGTGTTATGATGGTTTTAATTGCAATGTTTGTTTTATTTTAATGTACAAGCACCTTGGTTTTAGAAATACGTTTTTCATAAAAAAACAAAATCACTCAAAAAATCAAACTCTGATGCCAAAATGCAGGTTTTTGCAATGATTTTCGTTACTTTTTAGAAAGAAACTGGATAACAGTTACCTGTTGCTTGTGTTGAAAAAAAGGGCCTTTAGCAAGCAATATCTGGTGTCCAGTGCTGCAGTTCACAGTCTTCTCACTCTGGCCAAGCAGTCCCTGAAGTACAGTGGCACCCATTCCCTCAATACACCCCTGTGCTAAGCAGTCCCTGATGTTCAGTGCCACACCCAGTCTCTTACCCAGTTTCAGTCCAGTTACTTGCTGGCCTCCAGTGGCACCCCTCCATCATCCTACTCTAAATCATCACTCCCTGGCATCCAGTGATACACCTTTCCTAACCATACCCCAAGCCATCAATTTATAGTGTCCAGTGGTACTCCAACCCTCAGTTAGCCTCATATCATCAATCCATGCCATCCGATGGCATCCACGTCCTTCATCCTGCCACCTACATAGTGGCCAGCTGTGTCCCTCCTCTCACCTACTCTACTATTCTATAGTCCAGAAAGACAGGACCACTTACAATCACATTTCAGACTCATGACAAGTTTCTCGACCCTGTTTTCAGCTCAGGACAACATTTTATGACTGCAAGTTAAAAACTCTTGTCAGAAATAGCCCCATAAAAATGTAATACACATGTTCAGACAGCACACATTTTTGTATTTATTTAATAGTTTAACATTCAAAAATCCTTCAGAATCTAATAAACCTTAAAATTTCAGATTTTAAATCGCAACCATTTTCACTATTCTATAGACATGAATGAAATAGAGTCCCTCACAATCACTTTTGCAATAGTTTTTGCCACATTTTTGATTGATGACAACAGTTTCACCTGACACTTAAAAAGCTTTTTTCCATATCACAAAAAAGGCCTTAACAGAAAAAAATGTTTAAAACCTGTACTGTGCATGATTCCGTGACATTTCCTTTGCTTATAACTTTGTAATACATTTTTTTTTTATTACAAAATCACTGAAAGGGAAACCCATGGGCCAAGATCAAAGGAACCTAAAGATTTCAGGTTTCAAATCTCATCTGATTTGTAGTTAGTTATGAGCAAACACACGTCTCAAAAATCATATATTTTAAGGTGTTTAACATTCTATATCCCTAAAAGGCCACACCCACTTTAAAAGTACACTTTCAACTCTTTTTGCACCGAGAATTCCTAATTGCAGCTTTTCCAGTCTACGAAGTTCACTTGACCCTGTAGCTGCCAGTGCCTGCTCATACTGTGCACTTTGTCTGCTTTTCTGTGCAGCACAATTCCAGTAGCCTGCCTGAAATTACTGTAAAGTGTAGTGAATGAACTTTAGTAACTGCAATAATTAAGCAATAAGGCACGACAAGGTGTGTGTTATCGTGTAATAACGTCACTCCTGGGGTGGGTTGAAGCACCAGGTGAAGCCGAAAGGCTTCACCCACCCAGGAGGACGTTATTACACAGGATAACACACACCTTTGAGTGCCTTATTGTAATTATACAATGGCTCAGTGTCATACAAAACAAAAATAAAAATAAAAATGTTTTTAGTAGATTTTTAGTGAGGCAGTATATCTTTGTTTCTGAAAAAAATGAGCCATATCAGCCATATGATCATCCAAAAAATCAGCACAGTGATGTTATTGTGTAATATCATCACTGTCTCAGGCACACACTGACCAATCAGAGTCCAGGAAATTTTCTTGCCATTGTATAATAATGCATAATTCTGTGATGATTTTATGTTTTCTGATCAAAGGTCACTCTTTTTTTTTTTTTTTTTTTGTGGATGTTATTTCTCCACGGAGCTCCAGCTACAATCCCCCCCCCCGCACTCCTTCGTTCCCCCAGCGCCATCCCCGGACATGAGACCCCCTCTCTTCAGCACCCCACGACTTACCCTTCATGGCAGGGTGATGGGGAGCGACTCAACCCACCCCAACGGATCCATGCCAGGGAGGCGTCCTCCGGGGAATGGCGCCGGGGAACAACGTCGTGCTGCTGGGCTCCATTTTTTCTGTATTTTTTCCTCCCGGCGGGCATGGTGTGCAATGACGCCAGTGACTGAGTGTGTGCATGCTCCCGTCCGCGCACTAGTCAAGTGTCTGCCATGTCCCGCCTCCCCCCCTTGACTTGCGGCTGCGTGCTGTCAATTCCCAGCCTCCGCTAGGGGTCAGGCAAGCACCGGCCGCCCGAATCCCCCCACCCGGAGAAGGAGAGCAGTCCTTTGGACGCTCGATCCATCTCCTCCCCGCCGACCCCCGGCAACCCATGCCTGCCCCGAACACGGGTCGCCGGCGTGGCGCGAGGTGTAGCAACCAGCGCCTCAACCCTCAGCGCCACTGGGCCGCAAAGGTCACTCTTTTTAATATACAAGAAGCTCCTGCAGCAGCCAGGTCCTTCTCCTGTGAGAGAGTGCTGGAAATTGGGCAAAGGAGTTCTTGATCTTTCACATCGCTGATTGGCTACTGCAAGTCATGTGGCATGTCATCAACTTGGACATGCTTGATGTGTGCTCCCTGTAAAAAGTGTTACATTATACATTATTGGCTGGTAGTATAGCCTAGAGATAACAGTAATGAGTTGTAAATGAGTGTGATTTGTCCAGCGACCTGAGTTTGATTCCCTCAAACTCCACTTGTATTTTGTATGACCCTGAATAAGTCATTTAACTTCCCCAGTGCTTCCAGGTCACCCCTAAATACAGCCATTGGGCCCTATGCACTATGTCAATGGGCCATGTAAACTGGGTGCATTGGTATAGCTAAGCTGGAATGCCGAGGAGCAGTGGTCATGTAGCATTCATGACTGGCATGTGCAGCTGCCATGCACCCGATCCCCCTGGCCTGCAAACAGCAATGTGCCGGTAGCAGGTGTGGGGGCATGCCAGCAGTACACACCATGCACCATGATGAGTAGTGCTGTACACCAGGATGCCTAGGGGGCAGACACGTATGTAAGGGACAATCCTGCTGTAAGTGCCCCTATGTGCCCAGCCCCCATGCACACCAGACTGGAGAAGGGCCCATGAGCAGGAATGAAGTGCCCCCACACACACCATTGTGGCCAGCCCGACCCAAAACTCCCCTGGCAGGCAACCCCAATACTCTACAGATGGTTCCCACCCCCACTGCTTCCCCTCCACAGCTGCACTGCCACTCCCATGCAGCCTAGTGCCTGGTAGTGCCGGCATGGCCACCAGTGGGCACAGCCAATCCCCCTGGCACTGACAACACCTATATGTGTATGCAGGAGTGGTACCTGGTGCCTGATGACAGGCACAACCTCTGTACACCCTCGGCCGCAGCCATCTGACCTACACAGGGACACAGAGCCAATATGCCCCCTCATAGGTCAGATGGCTGGCAGCCATGAAGGTGTGTGGAGGGCTGTGCTGCTGGCCATTGGGCACCCAGTACCACACCTGCAGGTACGAGTGGAGTGTTGCCTTGTTGGGGAGGCACCATGGAACATGTGTTGGGTTGGGGGTAGAGGGTTTGGAGGTTTCCTGTGTGTGACAGCAGGCACACCAGTGTGTGATGTGTGCATTGTGGGGCTCCTTGCTGCTTGAGTGCCAGGGTGACTTGGGCTGGGGAGGGTGGCGTAGGTGTCTCCCATGCACTAGGAGTGATGCCAGTAAACCGGAGCCCAACAGGGCATTGCATGCAGGTCTGGGTTTCAGCGGGTGCAATTCACGCACCCGGATCCACACCATGCTGTGCTGGTGATCCACTGCAGACCCAGGGTGGACATCCAACTGGATGCCCAGCTGGGTCCGATATGCCTCCACCGGCCACCCTGCACAGACCCATGCACCGGGGGGGCAGGCCATGGACAGGTGGCAGCTGGTAGTGAATTCTGAACGGTGTGCACCTGTCCGCAGGTACAGAGTTCCACAGGTGGGTTACATGCCTCCAGCGCATATAACCCACCCATTCATGCATAGGGTCCATAGTGCCTAGTGAGCTTAACCAACAAACCAAAAAAAAAAATTATGTTGAAGGATTGAAGTGCCAAAGGGAAACCAAGCTTTTTCAGACTGACTTCGTCTGTGTCCATATTGCTTGATTTCATACCATTCAATAAATTCAAATCCAGCACTGGCTTATCCTTACCAACAGCTGCTTCACAGGTGTAGTCCGCTAGTAGAGTGAGAGGTACTGTCAGATGAGATCTGACTTAAAGAAACAAGCGCAGCTCAGAAACTAAAAAAGCACACACTGTGATGTACAGTTGTTAAATTTTGTAAGCTGAAATGAATCTGTCCCAGTCCAAGTTACTGGACTGAATGTGTGTTTAGAGTTAAAACTGAATCACATGACACATATGCTATTGCTGAATATCTTCTCACACACTTATGTGACAAGATAAGATGTAAAGAGCCCCTTACACCAAAGGAACAAATTAAAAAATACAGTAAGCACTGTACATACTATTTAGTTTACATTGACCCTAAAAAATTCAGGTCACAGATTAATGCCCTCCTAAAGGGCGGCTCCACCCCATGAGGTAGTGATGTTGCGGTCAGCACTTTAGTTCCCTATTGTCTCTGCAACTGCACGAAACACCTTTTTTAACTGATCTAGACAGATACAAAAACCATGTGTCATGACTCCAGCAGCCGCCTGGAACACCACTAGCCACTGCAGCTCTGCCCCGAATTCCACTTCAGGCTGATAACCCGAAAAGTAGTCTTCAAACTCCTGAAATGGATCAAACCAGGTGGCTCAGATGGCTGTGACAAGCTAGACCTCAACTCCTATAGCTGGGTGCCCCGATTATTGCATCCCCACTGGTAATGCTCTTCAAAAGATCCCTTATAGAATGAAAGATCCCTGCAAAATAGAAGGTTGCCCTAATAGTACCAATCCACAAAGGTGGCTCTAAAGAATTAGTGGGAAGCTACTGCCCTGTCTCTATACTCTGCTCACTGGCCAAAGTGAAGGAGACATTCATTTATAGACAACTGCAGGACTATGTGGAACAGTGGGGCCTTCTCACTGACAGGCAGCATGGGGTTCAGGAAACACAATGAAACCAACACAGCCATGGTAAGGCTTACTACAGACATATTTAGTGACATGGATCAGGGGCTCAAAACTGGCACAGTCTTTGTTTATCTCACAAATGCATTTGACCTGGTCAATCACAGCCTCCTCCTGATTAAGCTGAAGCAACAGGGCCTAGGCACCTATCCTGTTGATAGGTATCTGACTACCTAACAAACAGGATTCAGCTAGTAAAATGGAAGGGTGGACAATTGGGGACATGCTCAATCAACGATGATGTCCCACTTGGTTTTGCTTATGATCCATCCTTGGTCCCCTACTATTCTCCCTTTTCATTAAAGACATGCTGAAACGCTGTGGATGGGCAAACCTCTTACTCTACACTGATGACACCACACTCAATAGAAGCTCCAAGGACATTAATAAATGGAATTGTCAGCTCTCAAAAGATTTTAGAAAACTAGAAACATGGTTCACAGCAACAAATTAACCCTAAACTTGAATAAAACCAATGCCATTCTGTTTGGCCCCCTGGCATGTAGGTACATCCAGTCAAAACATGCTAGCCATCAATACAATCCAAGGATCCCCAAACAAAGTAGTAGAATCCATAAAGTACACATAGTTATGGGTATACCTGGACCAAGAACTTACACTAAAACCCCCTTTTGGGGACGGCCCGGTGGCACTGAGGGTTGAGGCGCTGGACGCTACATCTCGCTCCACACCAGTGACCAGGGTTTGGGAACGGACTCAGGGCACTGGGGGTCAGCAGGGACAGGGAGGGATTGAGCATCCATAGGACTGCTCTTCCTCTCCAGGGAGGGTGGCTTCTAGGGGTTGGCGCTCTGGTGACTTCTAGTGGAGGCTGGGGGACGGTGCGCTGATGCCTCACAGAGGGCCGGTGAGTTGGGGCACGGCGCCAGGAGGGAGTGCATGCAGATGCATGAGCGCTCCCCTCCTTGGCATCATTGCATGCCCCTGCTCACATGTAAGGGGAGAAAATAGGAAATAGGGCACATGGTCGCGGTGACGTGATGGCCGTCTAAAGGGATGCATGTCCTGGGCACTCCACCATGGCTACTGGATCCTGGTTCAGTGGGGAGTGAGGGGGGCTCCCAGTTGCCCTGTCATGGGCAGCAAGCCACGGGGGTAATTAGCGGTGGGGCTCTCTGGGCTGTGACAGACCAGACGGCGGCTGGATGAGATGGATGCCGGGATGTTGGAAGCAGACTAGTGCCAGATAAAAAGGATCAACAAAAAAAATAAATAAATAAAACCCCATTTTGTGGAAAACTAGCAAAGTCTCTAGTCCAGAAAATCAGAATGCTGTACCGCCTCAGCAACATCTTCAACAGGATCTCTAAGCTAACAATTACTAACTGCACCTTCATCCCAACTCTGGTATATGGTACTCTGATCCTCAGAACACTCAGGATTTCTGCATTGCAAAAACTCAAAGTGCTGTACCACAAAATCAGTCACTTTACATCTCATTCCTGAAAGAGAGCACTGTACTGTTCTAAAATCACTCATCTGGCCCTCACGACGGGACAGATTAGAATATATCCTGCTCAGTCTGGCATTTGAAGTAGTAAAAGACTCAGCTCCAATTAATTTACAGGATGTGTTGTACATTAAGCCTCAGAGAAAGACTGTCAACTTCTCAGACAATAATCTACTTGAAGTTCCTAGGATGAGGACTAATGCAGGGAAAAGGTACTTTGCCACTTTTGCCCTGATGCCGTGGAACAACCTCCCCTCCATACTTCAAGAATGCTTCCCACTGGGGGGGCGTGGCTTAGCACTGGTAGAGGATGGCACCATACATGCTAATCTCCTGACACTGTAATCTATTATCCTACACTATCCATCATTTGGGGATTGCTTTGGCACCCTAAATATTGCATAACCTAAAGAGGGGCTTACCTGCACCCAGCATCTACAGATATTTCTCTTCTGGCTGGAGGACTGCTACATAAATCAGTTTGGTCAGAAATCCAAGGCCTTGCAAGATGGCATCATCCCCACCTGCTCCCTCAGACTGTACAAGAACAGAGCAGATGTTCGCTCAGCTGTTGGCACAGATGGTGCAAATGACTACAGCCCTTAATAATAATAATACACAAACTCTGCAAGTCATTGAAACTAGGCTGTTTCACACTGAGTGACATCTTAAAGCCCACGATACAGCAATTCAAGAGCTAACAGCTACAGCCCGAAAGCAATCTTGGACAAAACGATATCTACAAGAAACAAGCATTTGACAATGCCGAATGTTGTTTCGCTGGCATTGGCTTTGGTAGTGCCGGAGTTAGAGACGCATAATAGGAATGGCAGTGAAGTATTGAAGTGACGCTAACCCCACCCCCAACCTGTAGAGATCGACAGGCATTGGGGTGTGCCTTTGGGACATCAGCTATAATGCTCATGCCATTATACCTCACCCTACCCTGTTCACACTGACAAGTGTCGTGGTGTGCTTTGGGATCTTTGGGCATTATACTTACCCCATTCCATAAGGAAATACACTGAGGTGGGTGCAGTATAGGAGAATGGGGTGAACCTTGTGGCCAACAGTGCAAGGCACACCACGATGCCTGTCACTAGCTGCAGGGTGGGGGTGGGGGTGGGGGTGGAATGGCATGAGCATTACAGCCAATGATCCCAAGTCACACCCCTGATGCCTGTCAGTCTGTACAGGATGGGGGCTACAGCAAGAAACCCTAACACCGTGGGCATGTGTTGGTATTTTCACTCCAAATTTTCAACATGGGCTGTTTGTGAGCCCACCTCATGAAAAGTGGCACTATCGGTTTGTTAGCTGAAAGGTGATTTTGCACAATGGCTATGCCATTTGGCGACACAGGGATGAAAACACATTTTGGGCAGTATGTGGAAATGACAACTATATTGTTCATGAGGCAATGTAAATATGGGGAATATGGGTGTGGGCAGGACAGTAGTGTGGTGGGTAGGTAACTGGCTGGGTGGCAGGACACAGAGGGTGGTGGTAAATGGCTGTCACTCCACAGAGGGAAGAGTAACCAGTGGGGTACCACAGGGATCAGTGCTGGGACCGGTCCTATTCAACATCTTCATCAGTGACATTGCACAGGATCTAGAAGGCAGAATTTCACTGTTCGCTGATGACACAAAGCTCTGTAACAGAGTAGACACACCAGAGGGTGTAGACAGAATGAGAAGGACCTGCAGAAACTTGAAGAATGGTCAAGGGTTTGGCAGTTGAAATTCAATGCAAAGAAGTGCAAGATAATGCATATGGGGCACAAAACCCTGGCACAATATATCAGTTGGGGGTGAGGATATAGCATGCACCAAGCAGGAAAGGGATCTTGGGGTTGTCATCTCTGATGCCCTCAAGGTAGGGAAACAGTGTGACAAGGCATCAGGTAAAGCAAATAGGATGCTGGGATGTATAGGCAGGGGCATCACCAGCAGGAAAAGGGAGGTCATAATTCCGCTATACAAGACACTAGTGAGGCCCCACCTGGAGTACAGTGTACAGTTCTGGAGACCATACCCACGTAGGACATAGACAGGGTAGAGAAGGTTCAGAGGAGGGCAACAAAGATGGTGCATGGGTTGCATCACAAGTCCTATGAAGACAGGTTGAAGGAACTGAACATGTACTCCCTGGAGGAGAGGAGGAGAGAGGGGATGATAGAGACATACAAGTATCTTACAGGGAGGAACAGGGTGCAGGAAAACACTATTTTTAAGCGAAAAAGATGTTTCAGGACTAGAGGGCATGGGATGAAGTTGAAGGGAGGACGATTCAGAGGAAACATGAGAAAGAATTTCTTCACAGAACGGGTGGTGGACAAGTGGAACACCCTGCCAGAGGAAGTGGTGGGGGCTGAAACAATCACGGGATTTAAGAATGCATGGGATAGACATAAAGGAATTCTAGAGGGCAGGGGTAAGGGGAAACAGACTTCTAGGAAAACAAACTGAACTTACAAGCTCAAATGGGCAGACTAGGTGGGCCATAGGCCCTTATCTGCCGACACTGTCTATGTATCTATGTATGTATCTATGTAAAAAAATGGCAACGTTGAAAATCTGGAGTGAAAATATGAAACATTGGTGAAGTCATGAGCATGCATAGAAACTGTGCAACACACATCCATAACCCAATTATTTTGGGGATTTGTTTAACCACATGTTTAACATAGGCATTTTGGGACCTCCCCTCATGAACAGTGGCACTGTGAATTTGTTAATTTGTCTGAAATGTTGATTTCGCACAGTGACCACGCCATTGTGTGCCACAAGTGTGAAAACACATTTAGAGCAGGATATGAAAAATGACAGCTGCACTGTTCTTAAGGAGGTGTGAAAAAATGCCAGTGTTGAAAATCTAGCATGAAAATATTGTAAATTTGCAAAGTTACAAGGGTGCGTGAAAACTGCACAACTCACCCTTGTAACAGTCATTTTATGGAATTTTTTCACCAAATTTTCAACATAGGCATTTTAGGACTTATGCTCATGAAACGTATCACCATCATTTCCTTAAACTGTCCCAAAAACTGATTTCGCACAGCAACCACGCTATTCTGTGCCAGACATGCGAAAACACATTTTGGCCAGGATATGTAAAATAGCAGCTGTACTGTTCATAAGGAGGTGTGGAAAAATGGCAATTTTGAAAATTTGGAGTGAAAATATTACAAATTCACGAAGGTACGAGCATGCTTGGAAACTGCGCAATGCACGCTGATAAAACAGCCATTTTTTGGATTTGTCCCACTAAATTTGCAACATAGGCTTTTTGAGAGCCCCCCCTCATGAACAGTGGCACTGTCATTTTGTTAATCAGTCCTAAAAGATGATATCATGCAGTGACCGCAATATCACCTTTCAGGACCAAATAACGCCATGGCAGTGCCTGAATTCATGAGGAGGGGTCCCAATAACCCCATGTTGAAAATTTGGTGCCAGAATTCCCATAAATGGCTGAGATATGCACCAAAGTTGAAAAAACCCTATTTATGCCATTATATATCTTACTGGCATTTCCTCAGTTTGCAGTCGGCTTTGAAGAGTTCAGACATATTCCTGGTCCACCGAAGATCGTCACGCTGCACTCCGGAGGTAAGTATGGGATGAGGGGGGGTGCGGGGAGGCAGGGTGTGCAGAGGGTTGGCACGGGTTGTGGGAGGGGGCAGGGAGACCATGAGGGACAGTTTTCTTTTTACAGGTTTAAAAAAAAAAAAAAAACATTGCTGGATGGTTTTCTTTTGCAGGAGATTTGGCACGCTGGGGTGGGCTCACAGCGAGCCACCTAAGTGTTTTTTTGTGTAGATGCTGTAGCTGATGGGAGATTGGGCACCCCTGTCGGCATACAACAAAAACAGGGGAGGAGACATTATGCTGATGGGGAGTGGGCTCCCCCATCAGCAAAATAAACGGGGACAGGGTAAAAACGCTGACGGGGATTGGGCCCCCCCGTCAGCAAAGTAAAACTGTTCTATGGGGCACATGATGCCGAGGGTGATTGGGCACCCCCTAGGTATACATTTTAAATGGGAGGGGGGTCATTATGCTGACAAGGAGTGGGCTCCCCATCGGCATTTTGACAGGAGGTGGTGGCAGTCAGTGCCGCCATGTTATGTGCACATTGGGAGGCATGTTGTGGTCCCTCTGCATGAGAGCTTCGCTCTCATTGCAGTGGACCTTTTCTTAGATCTGGTGGCCACAATAGGGATGCATGATGTCAGTGCCTGCTGCTGGCTCATTGGGGAATGAGGGATGCATCTACTGATGCATGCCCTGCATTCCCCCATTAGTGACCGCACCTCCAAATCTGCTACTTTCACAAGATGTTGGCTTTCGTGCAAGCATGAGCCAACATAAAAATGGATGACTTAGAAAATCATAGCCGCCGCAAAAATTTGCAGTCCATTTGCTTCCCAGAAGGTGCAGAGCTGTTTGACGCTATTGGATTTCAACAGAAGGTGCTCCCCTGATTGCTCGGCCTCCCTCCTAGCACCAAGTTACAAACTGAGCAGGCCCACTGCTCTCTTACTGCCCCTCCTAAATCTGGAGATTGACCTCAGCCCAGCTTGGCAAGATTCCTCTACTACAGGCAGAAAGAAATAATTACCGCATTGCTAGAAATAAAGGGTACTTGCCGTGGAATGGACTGAGGAGCCAAATCTTTCAAGATTACTCTCAGGAGCTCTCAGAGAGGAGAAAAGTCTTCAGGGAGTGCCAGAAACTTCTCCTGAAGTGGAATATCTCATCGCTTTGCTACCCTGCCATCAAGTGGGTAATGATCAATGGTGCTCCTATAATGTTTGCTACCCCATAAAGTTTAATGGACTATTTGAGAAAATCCTTTACAGAGGACTTTAGGCAATCAGGTAGCCCCCCTGCCACCATCCCCACTGTGGAGAACCACTCCACAGTAGTCCGTCATGATGAACCTGGTGAATTTCCCTTTTTGACCCATCTTCTAGCACATCCAGAGATACAAATATGTGAGGCATCACTCCCTCCCAGGAATAGGTAGCACCATACCTCTGCAAGGCATGTTTGCCGGCAGCACCCAGCTGATAGAAGGAAGGCAGAGCCAGTGATGGAATCAGATGGTATAGATTTTGCAAATTTTCATTCCCAAACAAATTTGCAGTGCTCCAAGACTTGTCTAAGGTACCAGAGCATGTTGAAGTAGAAAATGCACAGCAGCACAGCCCTAAGCGTACGAGCCCACCACCAAGACAGCAATCATGGGTCAAAGTTGTGGCCACAAGCTCTCCAATAGTCCCGATCGACTGCAAGGAACAGGCCTCCTCGTCCTTCCCGCAGCCTGATTCCAAGAAGGGTGCATGCATTCTACATGTAATGGACTTGGCAGAGAAAGATAGCCCTACCTGATGTGCAGATAAGTGACAATTTCTTTATTTCTGCTCTGAGGGAGGTTCTGCTCCGAGAGAAGGAGGGAGAGGAGGGGGGAGGGAGTGAGCTCCCACAATGGTCCTGTTTTGCTTAGGCAGGGAGCCTTCTTGTTTTTTCTCTCCTGCACCCGCCCCCCCTCACCTGCTCACCCACCGGGCATACTGGCCAAATTTTGGACATCTCCACGGATCTATGGCCACCTACGTTTAACCAGATACTCTACTCCCCTGCCATAACTGGAGGCTGAACATTGGCAGGTATGCCCCGCTTTTTAACACACTATGCTGCTAGATGGACTTCTGCCCTGCACTTGCAGGACTATTGAACTGGTACCGCTGCTTGGCTAAATGCGTTACTATGTGCAGGCTTGCTTTGTTTTAGGAGTCCTTGCTGCGAGCTTTAGCACATTATAACACTGTTCACAGGGATCAGTTATGACCTGCATCTCTCAATACCAGAGTATTTTTCTTTTTTATGTTGGCTCGCACTTGCGCGCCAGCCAACATCTTGCGGTAGTAGCAGATTCGTTTTTGTTTATTTCTGAATAGGCCCCAGAGCAGCCATACCCACTGTGGCAGCAGTTCACTTTTGTTCTCCCCCCTCATCAATGGTCTTTTAGGGCAATAGGGAGATGGGCTGGAATCCTAGCCATGAAAGTGGTGTGGGCCTCCATTTTCTTTACCTGATTCTCCCTTGATATATCTGCTAGAGGACGGATGGGCATGCACTACGCACCCAGACCTTCTCACCCTCTTGCAAGACTAGCTGCTCAGACAGGACATTTGCATCTCATGGAGGTGTAGAAGCAGACAAATTCCCCCCATTTCCCCATACTTTTCACAGAGTCTGACCATTCCTTGGTTTCTACTTGGGCCACCAAGACTGATCCCTCACGGCAGGGGACACTGCTTCATCCCCCCCCCCCACTAGAGACAGGTAGCCTTGGTGACTGGTTTTGCCAGCCTTACTATTGCTCTCTATTTCACTGTACTGGCATTTGCCCAGTGTTCTGTGGATGTAAATAGTTGAAGATTCTGTGGGCCGTTAGCCCGTTGAATTTTTATTGGAAGCTTATGGACCAGGCAACGTTTGTAAGATTCTGAAGGCAGGCTTGTTTTTGCTGTCATTGTCATACTACTGAAGAGTTTATTGATGACTTCCTGTGGATGATGTGAGGGATCACCTCAGCCTCTACTACTGTTGGTTCAATTTCCCCGTGTTGTATATCCATTCCCTGGTTAGATCATGGGTGACCTTCATGGATATACCTGGAATGTTTGGGGATTAAACACCCCAGAACAAGGGTAAACAGGTGTTAATACATTTAAAGAGGCTGAGGTCCTCCCTGGCATTCTTGCAGGAAACTAAACTAACAAAGAAGGACCATGACAAGCAGGCTAGGTGTGGGAAGGACAGATTTTTTCTTCCTGTGCTCTCACAAAAAAAGAGGGGTAGCTATACTTCTCCATAGAACCCTTAAGTGGACTTCTGCCCCAATTAAAAGGGACACACAAGGTAGATGGTTTCTGGTACTTATGAATACGCTGGAGGGTCCCATCATTCTGAGCAATATTTACAGATCGAATGAGGATGTCCTAACTTTTTTTCATGAGGTTGCCAGGAATTGAACTCTTTAGTTCAAACCCCTTCTCCTATTATCCTTGCAAGAGACTTTAAATAGTCCAAGTGCTACAGATGGAACATAGTTCTACAACCCATGAACACCACCCCAGGGCTCGGCTGGCCCTACAGCAGCTGATTACTGATGTGGGGCTATCGGACATCTGGAGAGTGTTTCATCCAAGGGAGAGAAACTATTCCTTTTTTTCACTGTTACATAGTACCTACAACTGCATTGACTACTGACTGGTCTCCTCTGAGATAAGTGAAGGTACGATCGATTCAGAAATTATGCCTATGGTCATTTCAGACCACTCTCCAGTTCATTTACATATGCTCTGGGGCACTACCACACCCAAGTCCTTCTCCTGGAAGCTTGGCCCCCTCTTACTGAGGGACCCGGATTTTAAGCCCTAGTTAATGGCTGAAACAGCCCAGTTTCTGCAGGAAAATCCCCTTTCTGATATCTCTTCAGGGATTACATGGGAGGCTCTGAAGGCCACCCTCCAGGGTGCCATAATGGGTTTTGTGGCCAGGCAGGGAGCATTTGCTAAACTCACTAGAGACACGACTTAAAGTGTTAGAAAACAAAGCTAAACAGTCACAAAACTTCAGTTCAAACTCCTTACAAGGTAGAGAAATTATCAAAATCAGGCTGGAAATAAATAAACTGCTGGCTCGTAAGGCCGAAGTAGCTATTTTAAGACTACGACACAGATATTGGGAGGAAGGAGAAAAGGGGGGAAGGTGTTAGCATACAGTTTACAGAAACAACAAGCTGAAAGGCATATCTCTGGACTCAGTGAACAGACAGGGAAGACATGTACAGACTAGATAGCTATCAGCTCCATCACGAAGCTGTTTTACACAACCCTATATACCTCCACCAGGGCTATGGATTGGAATAAGGTTGCAACTTTCCTCTATTTCCTCCAGCTCCCTAAGCTTTCTTCTCAGCAGGCTGCGACGTTAGATCTTCCCATCACTCCTGGTGAAGTTGAAACAGCCATGAAAACCATGAATTCGGGTAAAGCCCCTGGGGGAATGGCTTTCCAGTCGAACTTTGGTAACTTATCTCCCCTCAGGTATCTCCTATACTTAGTCTGTTGTACAATGATGCTCTTGCAGATGGCATTTCTCCCCCCCCACTCTCAGAGAAGCAGTCATTACTGTGTTCCCCCCAAAAAGGGAAGGATCCTACCCTGCCCTCAAGTTACCAGTCTGTCATATTGATCAACTCGGACAGTAAGCCATTTGCTAAAATCTTGGTCTCTAGACTAAATCCACTTCTTTCCACCCTTATTCATCTCTCCCAAGCGTGCATTGTTCCCGACCACAGTAGAGATCATATTAGATCTATGGTCAATCTCATGAATTGGGCCAGGTTCCTTCCCACTCCAGTGGCAGAGGTTGCTTTAAATTTTGAAAAAAGCTTTTGACTCCCTGAAATGGGACTACCTAACACAGGTCCTCCAACACTTGGGCTTTGGAGAGCCCTTTAGGTGCTGTGTCATCCATGGCCAGAATTCTAACTAATGCAGTCCTGTCTGAGCCCTTCCCCTTGGGCAGGGGCACCAGACTGGGCTGCCCACTATCCCCCCTGCTATTTGTTCTGGCTGTAGAACCACTGGTAGCTGCTATACAGCAACGTTCCAGCATAGCAGGCATCCCCATTGGGGGAGCATCATATACCACCCTCATATATGCAGATGACTTACTCATAACCATGACAGAGGTACAGAGCTCGCTCCTGGTCCTCCTCAGTCTTTTATCCAATTATGAAAGATGTTCTGCTCTACAAATGAACAAATCTAAGACTGAAGTTCACCCCCTTAATTTCCGCTGTACCCTTGACCTGGTAGCCCCATTTGGACAGAAATGGGCATCAGACTCACTGATGTACCTTGGGGTTCATATTTCCCCAGACATCCCCAAAATATGGGATCTCAACCTGAAGCCACTGGTAGTGGAGCTCAAGACTGAACTGGATAGGTGGAGTGCACTACACTTAACCTTTGTGAGGAAAATCTCTGCCCTCAAAATGATATTGGCCCCTCAGATTGTATACCCTCTCTCCCAGACACGCTTGGAACTGCCCAGTAAGTGGCTTCAAACTATAGATTCTGCTATTGGTAACTTTCTTTGGGAGCAGAAGAAGCCTCACTACAGCAGAAACAAACTAAGATCCCATTGGAAGGAGGGTGGATGGGGCCTCCCATGACCAGAGGGCTATAAATGGGCATACTCACTTGCCCAAGTGCTTAAATGGTTCACCAAGGTGACCCCTGACTCTCACAGTGGCTACACATCAAGAAATCTTCTGCTCAGGTACATAATCTCCTTGTCTTGATTTGTAACCTGTTTCCTAAAACCTTGGCTGCACACCCAACCACTGCACCCTCGGTTAAAATCTGGAATAAGGTGCACACGAGGATTAAAGTGAACCCTAGACCTATTTCCCTATCTCTGCTTTACAATAATAGGCAGCTACTGATGTACAACAAGCCCACGTCATGAACACACTGGGAGCAAAAGGGCATCGTCACCTTGGTAGATGTCCTTGATAAAATTGGGAAAGGGCTGCTGTCCTTGCAAGAACTGAGGAGAAGGGGCTGGGGAAGCCAGATTTTTGGAGGATTTTGCAGCTCTGAAGTTTTGTATTAGCTTAGCTACAACACAAATCAGATAGCATTTTTTCCAGCCAGAGAAGATCACAAATTCACAACATGACTTTCCCTCTATAAGGGACAGGCCAGTAGGATTTATGCTGCTATAAGAGACAGCATTCCCTCTCAGTCCTCGGAGTCTAAAATTAAGTAGGTAAAATCACATAAACTCACTATAGATGATGACCCAGTGGAAGTTATGCTGGAAGCTAGCCCATCACACTTATCCAGATGTAAGGAGTAAACTCATACAGAACAAAATCCTTCACCACTGGTACAGGATGCCTGATGTATGTTTTAAGCTAAAACTCATTGATAATAATCAAGGCCACTGTTTTTCGTTTTTTACCGGAAAATCCGGTAAAATTCCAGAATTAGGGCTGCCTGAAAACCGGTAAAAATGAAGATTTCATGGAATCTGGCATTTTCTATCAGATCAGTAAATCTATAAAAAAGTCTGTTTTTCTTTTAATTCCTTCCTGTACTATTTTCAGTTAGCTTTATTTAATGCTCTGTATATTAAGCCTTCTTTAATTCTGATTATTTATGCACATACTAAAAGAATGATTACAGAATCCCGGTAAAATCCGGAAATTAGAGTAACAATCACCGGTGAAATTCCGGAATCTTAAGCCTTGAAAACGGAATTTAATTGTTTTAATCACCGTAAATCAGTGGCCTTGATAATAATCTCTGCTGAAGGTGTCAAACCATAGAGGGGGACTTGTACCATATCCTATGGCAATGCCAAAAGCTCAAGTCCTTCTTGGACGGCTATTTGCTGAATGGCCACTAAATTTCTAGGCTCCAGGATAAGACCGGATCCACTAATATGGATCCTTGGCATCCCCCCCACAAGAGCTTCGACTTCCATCCCTCAACAATGCTGGCTTGACCTGCTTAGCATTCAGGTGAAGCGGCTTATACTATGCCATTGGAGAACCACTAATGTTCCCACTGTTTCAGAACTCCTTAACTCACTCTCCCAATTGGTCTCACTAGATTGTTTAACACATGTAACTGCTAATACATTGCCTAAATACTACTCCAACTGGGCCCCCTTCCTTGTCTATCTCAAGCCCAGAACCAGAATAGGTTGATCTGCTTCTTACACTATTGCTATTACTTCTTGATGTCACCTAGACAGCTAATTGTTGTATGTTTTGCTTTAAACTAAGACGGGCTGCCCTCCTCGGTAATGTGTTTTCAAGCTTTAGAGTTGTTGCCTGGTCCTCTGTGTGTGTTTTTTTTGTTTACAGGGAAGAGAAGTTACCCCAGGATGTGCAGGTATGGTCAGGCGGATTGTGCAAATCACTCACTTGTCTGCATATAGGCCTCACCACCCTCTCCCCCCAGTAGGTACCACTCCTTCTTTATATTCATTTATCATGTGGTATCTGGGCTGGATTGTTTTTTCCATTCTACTAAACTGAACCTTTCTCTGACCTTGTAACTGTACCAAACCTTTAGTTTATTGCTGTGATCTTATTTTTGTATTAAAAATTAAAAATAAAACCTATTAACTTGAAAAAAATAAAGAATGATCCTCCCTTGAGCCTTCAAGAAAGGTCTAAAGACCTCACAAATGGAGTGTTACCAATGTACCTGCCAATGCTGAGGTTGTTTATCCCTTGCCCATGTCAGCACTTCTCCTGTGACCATCACTCTATGTAGCTGGTCACTTTAGCTGACTTCTTCTGTGGGCTAACCTGTCCTATGTCAACAGGGTCTTCTTGTACTATTTATATATATATAGATATATCTATATATATCTATATATATATATATATACCCATCATATGTAATCCTGAATGCATGTAACAAGTGACATAGATGTTAATAACCCAGTTATATCTCATTTATGTATATAAAGTCTGTTCTATTATATCCCAATGTAATTAAATCTGGGTCGCACCTGAAAAAGAGACACTTCGTCTCAGTGGGCCTACCCAGTCAACAAAATTCAATAAATAAATACATTTCATATACAGTACATACCTTCCTCTCAAGCTCTTGCATTTTATTTCTTAAAACCAAGATCTTTGTCACTTCGCCTTCATCTGGACTTGCTGCTTATTTACAAGTGATATCATAATCCTCTTCTTGTGACATCACAACTTGCTGCTGCTGAAATGATGATTTCAAAAGACAAGGGTAATAATGTCTGTTTTAGACAAACTGCCAAGCAGATGAAGACAATGTTTCAAAGAAGCTTTCCTTCATGTCAATGTTCTTAGCTAAAAAACAAGCATTTGTCAATGCCAAATGTTTGCTTGCTGGTACTGGCATTGGTACTGCATGAGTTACAGAGATGCATAATAGGAATGGCAGTTAAGTACTGAACTAACGCCAACCTCCACCCCCACCCAGCAGAGACTGACAGGCGTTGGGGTGTGCCTTCAGGTCATCGGCCATAATGTTCACACCATTCCACCTTAGCTCACCCTGCAGACACTGACTGGTGTCACAGTGTGCCTTGGGATCTTCAGCCATTACACTCACCCCATTCCATAAGAAAATAAGCTGAGATGGGTGCAGTATAGGTGAACAGGGTGAACATTAGGGCCGAACACCCCAAGGCACACCTTGATGCCTGTCAGTGGCTGCATGGTGGGGGTGGCAGTGAAATGGCTTGAGCATTATGATCAATTATCCAAAGCCACACCCCTGACACCTGTCAGTCTTTCTTGCACCACAGTGTCATGATACTGTGTTCAAAGATAGGAAAATGATGTGCTGAAAAACACCACACATGCACACACAAGGGTCCTTCAGGTCTCAGCCTCACAATATTTCCACTTACAGAAACCAACTGGATTTCCCAACCACACACTAACACACACAACCCAAGCAGAGCACAAAGTGTATGCAAGAAAAGTAAAAATTCTGTGTATTCGAACAAACCAAATGCACTTCACATTTTCCTTCATTCTGCACTAATTAAAAAAAGAAATTATTTAAAGAGGCAGCATACTCCAATAGTGGTTACAGCAAAGGTGTGGGAACCAGGATTCCTAGGTTCAAATCCCACACAATCATTTGCATGTGGTGTGATCCTGAGCAAGTCATTTAAAGCAGCGGTACAACCTACCCAGGAAGTGATCAATTTCAATGTTCTGTAGATGCACAGAAATGCAGTGCCTGCCTGTCTCCCCATCTTTTACTGCTGCTGCTGTCAACATGGTGGGCAGCAGAAATGTAAACAAAAGCAGAGGACAACTAAGCAGATCACAAGGAAATAGTACAACGGCAGCAAGAAAGAGTACCAGGGACATGCTCAACAGAGCACAGGGAATAAACGGCCAAAAAAACACAGATTTTTTTTTTTACATAGTACTGCTGCTTTAACCTCTCATTCCACCTGGCTGTGAAAATGAACAAAAGCCAGTCTCCACTAATAACGACATACCTGCATCACAGCTGTACTATCCCTAGTAAATATGTACAGCAATCATCATATTTTAATCATATGGTTTTAGTAAAAAAAAAAAGGAAAATTTGAACTTGAGATAGAATAAGGATTTTGAGTCCATCCTGTTTTCCCTTCTCGAATTGCCATGATTTAGGGACTGTCAATGTGTGGGTTCATAAATGTTACAAATCACCACACATTTTGAAAAAAAAAAATGTCTGGATTTTAATTATACAGAACGTTCCAAGACGATTTACTTTCACCAACACGAGAAAGCTCCATCTAAAACCCTCATTTGAAAAAACAAAACAAAAAAACAACATCATAAGTAACGGTATAAAGCAACCTGATCTGTTTTAACTCCAAGACTTTTTGGCTTTCACTTCACCAAAAAATAAATGTGCATCCGTCTTCTTTCCACGCAGTGCAATTTAAACTAATATTTAAAAAAAGGAAGAGGAAATAAAAGCACACACCTCACTCACTCCACCAAATCGTAGCCTCAGGCTGTTGTGTATAAATACCATCAGATGGCATGGGTGTCTCGAGTGCAGCTCCGTGCAGAAGAGCTAGCATTAAATAAAATTTCCTAAGAATAAATTTATTGATGCAATCTGATTTTCTCCTTCTTGCACTTGAGTGTGGGAGGGGGTCTGCTCAATGTAAAACCCCAAATTTCTCCATCAGAAGGGGTTTAAGCACTGAACTGAGGCCTGCTCAAGACACATCACCAAAGGTAGAGAGCTCCATCAGCAGCACTGTCTACCATTACAAATACAGCCCCCTCCCACTGCCTTACCTTCTGTGCCAAGATGCTTTGTGGTCCCTTCAGGTCTTCGTGGTTGCAGCAGCAGTAGGAGGTTGGGTAGGGGGTGCAGATCGGGGTCACAGATGTGACAATGAGAAGGAGGATGTTGCGACTCACTGCTAGTGCAGAATGGGTTCCCCACAAGTCATGGCTACGTCTCACTTTTTCTTTCCTTACATCGCATGCTCCATGGTCCTAGCCGCTGGAAAGAGTTAGTCGATTACAACTAGCCCTGATACTCAATATCATTGTTCAATTCTGTGGGGCAGAATTGAGGTCAGTGAAGGAGGTAGAGTGGCAGTGGCTGTGTTTGTGAGGGGCAAGTTGTTATGGCAACCACAGCATCTAAGAAAACAAGAGTGGGTTGTAGCCAGGAATTTCTGATCTGCACACCAAGTGGACTCACTGCTACTCCCCTCCCATTGTTTGGCCCAGCTGCCACTTTCCCCCCGCTGTCCATGCCCTATCCGTGCCCTCTTCACCCAACACAAGCGTCGTTCTCTGTTGCATATCTTAGCACACCACTAGCCATACTATAACCAACAGTTGTCAATCTAACATACTGGCTCTTGGTTACAATATTGCACTGTGACAGACCTCTATACCATATCAAGGTAACCAGTCCCACAGAGGTCCATTCACACACCACTAGCAATGCCGCCACACCACTAGCCACACCACCAACAGTTTCCAGACTAACAGACTGACTTTTGGTTACAATATTGCATTGTGACAAACCTCTGTACCACATCAAGGTAACCAGTCCCACAGAGGTCCATTCACATACCATGAGCCATGCCAGACAAACAGACTGGCTTGTAGTTACAATATTGCATTGATACAATCCTTTGTACCACATCAAGGTAGCCAGTCCCACAGAGGTCCATTCATATACCACTAGCCATGCCACCACACTACAAACAATTGTCAAACTAACAGACTGGCTTTTGTTTACAGTATTACATTGTGACAAGCCTCTGTACTACAGCAATGTAGCCAGTCCCACAGGGATCCATTCACACACCACTAGCCATGCCACCAAATCACTAGCCACACAATATTGCATTGTGATAAGCCTCTGTACCACTTCAAGGCAGCCAGTCCCACAGAGGTTCATTCCCACACCACTAGCCATGCCACCACACCACAAACAGTTTTCAGACTAACAGACTGGGCTATGGCATACCAGCAACCTTAAAACCCATGAAACAGTAGCTTCAAGTCATGCCGCCCCCCCCCCCCAATTTACAGTTCCACACTTTTCAGTCATGGAAACACACATTTTAGGAGCAAGTGAAACGTGAAAAAATCATAGATGGACTTGAAAATATGGGGTAAGTAGAGGTGGGCAGGTTGGCCGATTAGCAGTCTGCATTTGTAGTTTAATAAAACTGCTCCCACTATATAGCAAAAAAATGCAGTTTCATGAAACTGTTTCCACTCAACAGCAAAAATTTAGTCTGCATTTGTAGTACTGTAATAAAACTATGTTCCCACTAGCCAGCAAAAAGTACTATCTGCATTTGCTGTTGAATTATACTGCTCCCAGTAGCCAGCAAGCAAAAATACACAAGCCAGCACTGTTTGAGATTCCTATTTCATATGTACCACACAATAGTAGGCACTCCCTGCAACGAGACAAAAGAGGACTTGAGGCAATGCAAGAATTTCACCTACAGATCTATCTCATTCCTTTATAACACTTTTATCACCTGCAAAGTTGCATTTAGAACACATCTCACTCACTGACAGCTGTGCCAGAGGTACAGTAGTAAGGCTGCTGATTCAGGACAGAAACAGATCATGCCTGTTTCTTACTGCACATTGCATGTGCTGTACTGGTATGCGCTTTCCACCCATCAGATAGGCTTCAGTCCATATTTATAGGATAGGGTGGTATCAGTTTTGTCATATGTACTGTACAGTGACTGGACTAATTAATACTCATCCATTCTACAGTACTTCTCAGCAGGCAAGATAGGCAGAGATAAACCATTATACTATTCCTATTTTCCTTTCTCCATTTTCTCTCCGCTTTCATTGCCAGTACCCACACAATGCCTCTACTCCCTTTTGCCCCTATGCAGGACTGGAAAACAGCAGGAAACATAACATTTTGGACTCCAAATGCCTCCAAATGAGAAACTTAGAAGCCTGTGGCAGGCTGGCAGCATGAACAGAACATTGCTTTGTGAACCCGCATACACTTACAATAAATCTAATTCTGGTTTCATATTAAAAAAATAACCAGTCATAGAGCCACAAGTTTGAGCACTGAATTCAAGACTTGGCAACAACAAAGAGATTAGACACAGCTCTCAAGTCGAGACCCTTCGGTTCAGAGTCTGAACTGAAGGGTCTGTACCTGAGAACTGTCTCTGATTTCACTGTTGGAAAGTCAGTGCTGAAACTTGTATAATGTTAATTTCAGATCAGCAAGAAATACACACTTGGACGCCTAGAGATTTGAACTTGATCCTTAAGTGTTTTGCCCAAGGTAAGGTCACATTCACAACAATTTGACATGCAGTAGGACATGGAATACGTAGTAGCTCCTGAACTGAGAGCTACTACATATTCCTAACCTATGTCAATTTGAATGTGACCTTACTAGATAACACTAATAGCACAGTTAAAATCTCTAGGAGTCCGAGTGTGTATTTCTTGCTAATCTGACTATCACATATGATAATATGCACACTGCCCGATCATAACAGAGTCAAAATAAAATAGGATTCAGAGATGTCGGGTAGACAAAGCAAATAATGCAAATGTAAAATTTAGAAAGAATTAAAATACCCAACCTGGTAGGTAGCATTTTATCAAAGCATAACAGGCTCTGAGCTGCAAATCTGGAGACATGGGTTTGAATCCCACAGGCCCCAGTTGCATGCTGTGTTACCCTGAGCACATCACTTTACTTCCCTGTGCTCCCAGGTCTCACCTATGAACAAGCTTTTAGCTTACTGTGCTACTCCTGGTTAAACAATTGGGGGAAAAAAGATCCGTCCATCCAGTAACAGGGGGTGTAGTCAGGGATTTTAAATTTGCACTCAAAGTGCCAAATGCCCCCCCCATGCCGGGCACTGTTGCCCACCCCCTTACATAAACAAAGCAAGCCCAGGTCAGGAGTCAGGAGCCCAGCCAGGTTGATTTTATTTTTCTTTCCAGTAAACCCACCTGGGTAGCTGGTCCACTATTCAATTCAATCAACTTACACACAGTCATTTGGTACTCTAGCTGTCTATTCTAACTAATGCTGAAGCCTTGTCAGTTCACAGGAATGGCAATTTCATTGGTAAAAAAAAGCATTTGTCAATGCCAAATGTTTGCTTGCTGCTGTTAGCATTGGGAATGCAGGACTTACACAGATGCAGACTAGGAATGGCAGTGTACTTACTGGAGGAGAAGAGATAGCTGGGGGGACATCGGTCCAGGCATTCCAACATTCTTCTGTTCTCCTCTCAGGCCCAAGACAGACAACAAATCAACATCCTTCAGACATGGACTCAGCAGCAGAGCAGCATCGCGGCCCAGGAACAGAGGGAGCTGGGCAGACAGCACACAGTGGGAGGGAGCAGGAGGTGCTCATGCACTGCAGGATACGGGACCAGAGGGAGCTGGGCAGATTTTTTCCCACGCTGGGGTACGGGAACAGAATGGAGCGGGGTGAATAGCACACAGTGGGAAGGAGTGGGAGGTTTTGTTTGCACTCCGGGGTACAGGGACAGAGGAAGCGGGGCAGACAGCACATAGTGGGAGGGAGCGGGAGGTGTGTTGTCCACTCCAGGGTATGGGAACAGAGGGAGCAGGGCAGACAGCACACAGTGGGAGGGAGCAGGAGGTTGTTGTTCACTGCGGGGTATGGGAACAGAGGGAGCGGGGAGGACAGCATGCAATGGGAGGGAGCAGGAGAGTTTTTGTTTAACTTCGGCTGCTGTAACGGGAAGCGGGGCAGACAGCAGGCAGTGGGAGGAAGCAGGAGGGTGTACCTGCACTCTGGGGTACGGAAACAGAGGGAGCGGGGTGGACAGCACACAGTGGGAGGGAGCAGGAGGATTGTTGTCAATCCAGAGTATGGGACCAGAGAGAACGGGGAAGAAAGCATGCAATGGGAGGGAGTGGGATGGTTTTTGTTTAACTTAGGCTGCCGTAACGGGAAGCGGGGTGGACAGCAGGCAGCGGGATGGAGCGGGAGGGTGTACCTGCACTCTGGGGTATGGAAACAGAGGAAGCGGGTGGACAGCACACAGTGGGAGGGAGTGGGAGGGTTTTTTCCACTACAGGGTATGGGAACAGAGGGAGCGGGGAGGACAGCACACAGTGGGAGGCAGTGGGAGGTTGTTGTTCACCTTGGGGTACTGGAACAGTGGGAGCAGGGCAGACAGCACACAGTGGGAGGGAGCAGGAGGTTTTTTTCACTCCGGGGCATGGGACCAGAGGGAGCGGGGCAGGCAGCACGCAATGGGAGGGAGCAGGAGTTTTTTTTTTTAACGTTGGCTGCCGTAATGAGAAGCGGGGTTGACAGCATGCAGTGGGAGGGAGCTGGAGGCTGTACCTGCACTCTGGGGTACGGGAACAGAGGAAGCGGGCAGACAGCACACAGTGGGAGGGAGTAGGAGGGTTTGTTTCACTCCGGGGTACGGAAACAGAGAAAGCGGGTGGACAGCACACAGTGGAAGGGGGCAGGAGGTTGTTGTTCACCGTGGGGTACGGGAACAGTGGGAGTGGGGCGGACAGCACACAGTGGGAGGGAGCAGGAGTTTTTTTTCACTCTGGGGCACAGGACCAGAGGGAGCGGGGCAGACAGCATGCAATGGGAGGGAGTGGGAGGTTTTGTTTTTTTTAACATTGACTGCCATAACAAGAAGCGGGGTGGACAGCAGGCAGTGGAAGGGAGCGGAAGGCTGTACCTGCACTCTGGAGTACTGGAACAGAGGAAGCGGGCAGACAGCACACAGTGGGAGGGAGTAGGAGGGTTTGTTTCACTCCGGGGTATGGAAACAGAGAAAGCGGGTGGACAGCACACAGTGGCAGGGAGCGGGAGGGTTTTTTTCACTCCGTGGTATGGGACCAGAGGGAGTGGGGTTGACAGCATGCAGTGGGAGGGAGGGAGCAGGATTTTTTTTTTAACTTCAGCTGCCGTAACGGGAAGCAGGGCAGACAGCAGGCAGTGGGAGGGAGCAGAAGGGTGTACCTGCACTCTGGGGTATGGAAACAGAGGAAGCGGGTGGACAGCATGTGGTGGGAGGGAGCGGGAGGTTGTCTTTTTCACTTTGGCTGCTGGGACGGGGAGGGGGGTGGATAGCAGGCAGTTGGAGGGTTTAATGTCACTCCTGGTGCCACAATGGAGAGAGTGGGGTGAACAAAAATATTTCAGTATGCAAGGCACGCCCTGCAATGACGGGGCACTCCCTCATTGCAGCAGAATTGGTGACACTGCAATGACGAGGCAGCCCCACATTGCAGTGGTCAAAACATTTCAACTTGGTGCACTTCTGCAGAACCAGTGTCATCAGGACACTGGGCCTGTTTTGGGTGCACACCGCCAAGCTCACAAATGCAGTGCTGGCATTGGCCGACACACTGCCGCACCTCCACAACCCGCTTCTCTCCTAAGCTGCCGTAATATGTTTCTTGTGCTGCATGCAAGCAAACATAAAAAGGGGAAGGAGTAATACACAGAAACATAGAAACATAGAGGTTGACGGCAGATAAAGACCGAAAGGCCCATCCAGTCTGCCCATTTCTTTTTCTACCTTATAAATGTGCCATCGGCCTTTGCTCTGTAAGTGTCCTATCTATTCATACGCACCTGTATTGCTCCCTTATGCCTATCCCATGCCTGTTTGAAGCCCTGCACTGTATCCATATCCACCACTTCCTGATGTAGGCTGTTCCATGCATCCACCACTCTTTCTGTGAAAAAGAAGTTCCTCACATTCCCCCTTAATCAGCCTCCCTCTAATCTCAGGCTGTGTCTTCTTGTCCTGCTATTTCTCTTATATTTAAACATGTTAGACTCTTTCACCTTGTTAATGCCCTTAAGGTGTTTGAATGTTTCGATCATATCACTTCTCTTACTCCTTTGCTCAAGGGTATACATATTGAGCTCCGTTAATCTGTCCCCATATGTCTTCTGATGCAGTCCCTGCACCATTTTGGTGCCCTTCTCTGGACTGCCTCAGTTTGGTTAATGTCCTTGACAGGTGTGTGGCCTCCATCTGCCACGTGAGTACTCAGATGGGGCCTAACCAGTGTCTTGTAAAGAGGATTATTACCTCCCTCTACATGACTTGTGATACCCTACTAATACACCCTAACATCCCCTAGCCTTACCTGCTGCTTTAGAGGTCTGCTTGGATGATTTCAGGTCATCGGTGATGATGATGCCCAAGTCTCTTTCTTCCTTTGTGACTAACAGCAACTCCCCTCCCAGCCTATTAGTGGCTTCAGGTGTCTCTTCCCTATGTGCATGATCTTGCACTTCTTTGCATTAAATCCCAGTTGCCACTCTTCTGACCATTTGCTAGTTTATCCAGATCTTCTCATTCTGCCCACCCCATCTGGATCATCTATTCTGTTGCAGATCTTGGTGTCATCTGCAAACAGACAAGCCTTACCATCTAGTCCATCTGCAATGTCACTAATGAAGATATTGAAGAGGAATGGCCCCAGGACTGATCCCTGAGGTACCCCACTTGTGACTTGCATCTCTTCTGACTGTATACCATTTACCACCACTCTCTGTTTTTCTGCCCGTCAACCAGTTTGCCACCCAGTTGACCAACTTCTGACCCACCCTGAGCCTACCCAGCTTATTTATCAATCTTCTATGTGGAACAGTGTCAAAAGCTTTGCTGAAGTCAAGGTAGGCGACATCAACTGCTCCCCCTTGGTCCACCAATCTGGTTACCCCAGCCAAAGAAATCTGGGAGATTAGTTTGACAGGACCTTCCTTTTGTAAACCCATGCAGTCTTGGATCCTGTGCCCCTATGGATTCCAGGTGTTGCACTATCCTTTCCTTAAGGAGTGCCTCCATAATCTTTCCCATTACTGAGGTAAGACTGACTGGTCTGTAGTTCCCTGCCTCCTCCCTGCTACCACTCTTGTGGAGCGGGATCACATGAGCCCTTCTCCAGTCTTCTTGGACCTCTCCTATGCTCAGAGACTCACTAAACAGTTCTGCTAATGGCTCTGCTAGTTCCACCCTTAGCTCCTTAAGTACCTTGGGATGTATGCCATCAGGTCCCATTGCCTTGTCCACCCTGAGCTTAGGGAGCTCTTGTAGGACCCTTTCTTTTGTGAAGGGAGTAGTGCTCACCTCCTTCCCCCCTGTGTCCATGGTGCTGAGCTGTGGGCCCTGCCCTACCTTTTCTTCAGTAAATACTGAGCAAACGTATTTATTTAGGATAGATGCTTTTACAGGGTCTTCCTCCACACATGCCCCCTTTTCTCCTTTGAGCTTAGCAATACCCCTTCTGGACTTTCTCCTTTCACTAATGTATCTATAGAAAGTCTTGTCACCTTCTTTTACTGTTCGTGCTAGTGTTTCCTCAGTTTGGGACTTTGCCTGCCTTACTGCCTTCCCTGCTTCCCTTAGGGCAGTTTGGTATGCCTCCTTATCTTCATCCTGCTGTGTTCCCTTACATTTCCTGAAGGCCAGCCTTTTGGCTCAGACCTTTTCTGCTACTGTATTAGAGAACCAAAGTGGTTTCCTTCTTCTTTTGCACTTCTGTTTCTGTCTAACACAATGGGATGTTGCTTCAAATATTGCATCCTTAATGCTTGACCACTTTGTCTGTACCCTCTCACCTGTGTTTCTTTTTGCCAGGGCTAGCTTAACTCTGTTGGCCATCTTATCAAAGTCAGCTCTTCTGAAGTCCCATATGTTGCCTTGGAATGGGATGATTTAGATGTAGTGGCCAAATTGAACCATACCATTTGATGGTCACTGGCCCCCAGGTGACCTTCTACCTGGAGATTTGTGATCCCTTCCCTGTTAGTCAGTACCAGATCTAGGATAGCCCTGTCTCTTGTGAGTTGTTGTACCAGTTGTTTGAGGCCCTCCCCCTGCAGGGAATCCACCATGTGTCTAGTGCTGGCAGATGTTCCTGCTGGTATTGACCAATCTGCATCTGGCATGTTGAAGTCTCCCATTATCAGAACCTCCCCTGTAGCTGTTATGTTTTGGATATCTTCTAACAGTAATGTGTCTATATCCTCCCCCTGGTCTGGGGACCTGTAGACAATCCCAGTTCTTATGGCTGTCCCATTTCCTATTTCCAGGGTGACCCATAGTTCTTCTTCCTCCCTATGTGTATTCTCAATTTCTGTAGCTTTGATATTTTCATTGACATACAGGGCCACTCCACCCCCGCCTTTTTGCACCTCGGTCTCTTCTGAACAGTACATAGCCAGGTACTGAAGTCTCCCAAATGTGGTTACTGGTAAACCATGTCTCATTAATTACTACTATGTCCAGTTTAGCCTCTGACATTATTGTCTGCAGGTCTAGGATCTTATTTCCCAGGCTGTGAGCATTTGTGTTCATGATTTTCCATTGGCCAGATTTCAGTGTGTTAGTTGTTGGGTGAGGTTTGGCATTTCCCCTGTGCATTGTATGGGGAGACAGACCTTTTTTCTTACCTGGTGATGCAAATGAACTGCAAAGATGCTGAATCCCTGTTTGACCACTAGCTGAGGGGGGAGGGGTGTTCTTCCCATTCGACGTATGGGGTGCTGCACCCCTCTCCCCATTTGCTAGTTTAAATAATACAGGGAATACCTGAATTATAAATATTTATAAATATGTTTTCAGAGTTTACAATGTGATGTTTGAGGCTCTTTAATGCATTACTGAGCTACAAAGGTTACTGGTGCTGGCATATGATTAGCAAACCATATGGAGCATTAATCTTGCACTCTGCCAACTGGTGATACATAAGTATAATAGACTGCAAATAAAATAGGATATGGGCACCCATAAACAACAAGATTATGTTTTCATCAAGGAGTGAAATTACATCATAGTCCTCTATGATGTGGCCACAGTCTGAAATGGGCATAGCCTTGTTGTGTATTGTTGCCCATACATTATTTTGTATGGTACATGTTTGTTTTAATTCATTTATATTTTGTATAACTATGCCTTAAACTATGGCTAAATAAACAGAAAATGGCAAATAACAGGATGAGATTAAAAACACTGATTGTAATTTAGTAAGTAAGCAAGTAACTTTATAAAAAACGCCTTTCTCAGAATCAAGGTGCTTGTACAATACAAAAATGAATAAAACAATATCAACAAACTAACAATTTAAAATTCCATAAATACAACAGTGGCCTAAAAATCAGAATACGCCAGATTAAATAAATAGGTTTTAAGTGCAGTTTTAAAACTTTGGACAATCAGGCAATCTTGCACCCGACGAGGTAGAGAATTTCACAGGGTTGGGGCCATAAAACTATATGCCCGAGCCCCAGATGTCTTCAAATGAACCCTGAGAATCTCTAGCAATCCCTCGTCGGTGGGTCTGAGGGAGTGGGTGGAGCAGTCGGGGCAAAGAAGATCTTGCAGGTAACTAGGTCCCTGATCATGTAGGCCCTTATAGGTCAACAAAGCGACCTTGAAGGTGATCTGCCACTGTATTGGCAGCCAGTGCAGTCCACGGAGCACAGGCATTATATGACTGGTACTAGAAGTATTAGCTAAATAACATGGGAACATCTGAAGTAGTTTATCTTTTAACAAACAGTTCATTTGGAGTGTTTTCAGTCCTGCTGATATCTTTGTTATGCAGAATTCGCAGGATAGGTAAGCATTATGAATCATAATAGACATGAGAATATATGCTGTAGTACAATAGTAGTGACATTACAGCTGCTGTGGTACATACAACTAACTGCTCCTGCTGGGAAGTGAGGGGGGTTTTCATCTGAGGGTCCCTCCTCCTGACTCCGACTCCGTCTTGAGGGATTTCCCTGGGGTTGAGGTGCTGGCTCACTTCTTGTGACAGGCGGGCGGACCTCCCCTGGCCACAAAATTGGTCACACAGCCCGAAAACTAGCAGTTCTGCAGGAGCTGTGCATCGGACTGGGGATGCTTTAATAACTGAAATGGGATTTTCGGCTTTGTTTTTACACTGGGGACAGTTCAGCACGGAGGCGCAGCGGAGGAGCTTTTGGGCACCAAAGAACTTTTGAATTCTGCACCCGCGCCTGATTGGCTCTCTGCTCACTGCGACAATTGCCCCGATAGCTTAAATTGCTGGCCACTGAGCCTTGTGGCTCACAACTAACTGCTGCTGCTGCTGCTGGGAAGCGAGGGAGTTTTCAGCCCACCCCGTTCCCTCCTCCCCTTAAATGCTCACTAGCTCCTCTCACTCGACCTGGTAGTCTTCTCCCACATTGGTGCAACACCCAGTCAGCTGCTTAGTTCTCCTCCCACGTTGGTGCAACACCCAGACAGATGGTACTACAATAACTCTCACACTGACAAATGTGCTGTGGCCCTTACCCTGTCTTCACCAAGTCTGACAGTAGCTAATTTCTGAGCATTCCTATGTCAGCCTTACTTGACTCATATTGTTACTAGGCCAACGACAGTAAAATACAGAGATGGATTAGAAATTCTGTGTACCAGAAATAGCTAGCCATCCTGATGTTCTAATACTTAGAGACACTTAGATTCAATTGTAAAATACAGTGCATGACTTGGCAACTATCTCGAATTAGGATCAGCTAGACACAGCTAGCTATCCTGCTATACTAATAGTTTAGTAATAATTGTGTTTGAGACAGTAAAATTCATTGCATGCTTGACAATTCTCTTCAATTAGGTATAGTTTCTTATCCTGAGGTACCATTATTTACACGTAAGTAACTTGCATGGTCAGGAGTGGCAATCCCTGAAGCCTAAAGCAACAAATAGCCTACCTCTTGTATCACTGGGTACTGGCTTTACCCTACTAGTGGTATCTGCCATTGTATATGGGAACCCACCTGCCTAATTTCCTCAAGGGGAGCCTGCGCCTGCAACGTATCACAGAGCAATCTGCCCAAAGGGAGTTTCACTGCAACACCCCTGAGCCTTGTGGATCTCACAGGACAAATCCCGTCTCGGCTGCCCACAGGACTAATCCCGACTCGGCTACCACCCCCCCCCATGGCGGCCTGATAGGATGCCTCCACTGAGAGGCCGTCCTGTGCTTCATGGCCTGGCCAGGGCCCCTGTCCAAATTATAGGCCCACTGAGCACTAGTCCCTCCCCGAAACCACCCTCCTCCTGGGTATCGACCAAAGGCCTGAGGCTTGTGCACTTAAACATACGCAGCCTTCTACCAAACCTTACTGAGCTAACAGCTTGGGTTGCTCATTATAACCCGGACATTATGGGGATCATGGAGACCTGGCTTAAGCTACACATACCTGACTCAGTTTGCGCCCTTCCAGGCTACAACCTCATTAGGTTGGACAGGGCTCAGAACAAGAGGGGGGGGTGGAGTACTCATATACTACAAGACACACTTAAATGTCTCAGTCATAGGACACACGCCATCTACATCGCATCTTTGTGAGTTCTTGCACGTCCTCCTTCTGTTAGGAAACACCAAAAATGTGCACGTGATCTGTGCCTACAACCCTCCTAAGGGTGGTGTGTCTGGGCTCTCCTACCTCCTAGACAGTCTTAGCTCAAAGGTTGGCTCGAACGAGTTACTAGTCCGAGGGGGACTTCAATCTTAACTGGGCAGGTTGTAACATTCAGCAATATGAGCCACTTTTGGCTGGACTAGCACTCAGCCAGCTCATTACTGAACCCACAAGGCCCTCTCCTAGAGGTGACAAGGGTTCCATCATCGACTGGGTACTAAGCAATAGAACGGAGAAAATGATCTCCTGCGGCATTCTACCTGATGCTATATCGGATCACTCTCCACTTACTGCGTATGGGGCAATGCCCCTCCCAAAATCCCCCAAAAGGTGATACAAATGAGGGATTACTCAAACTCAATGTTGGAGACTTCCTTGCTGACCTGTGTCATGCTGACTGGTCTCAGGTCATGGCCACTAATGACCCCTCAAAGGCCCTTGACAACTTCCTAAAAGCTTACACCCCACTTCAAAACAAGCATGCCCCCCTCACAAGAAGGAGATTGAGGGGTACTGCAACTAAATGGCTCCATGGAGGCCTGTATTATCTCATGAGACAAAGGGATAAATGCTGGGCGAGGTATAAGTGCTCATTGTCCAGCACAGACCTCCAGGATTACAGGCAGCTGAGGGACTCGTGCAAGAGAGCCATTCACTCCGCAAAAAAGTCAGTTTTGTCAGTCCATCCTGCTCTCCACAGCCAATAATTCGAGGACTTTCTGGCACAGCATTAAAAATGTGGTTGGTGGGGTTACTAGAGCTCAGGGCACATTGACGGGGTAAACTGCAACAACCCCCTCACTATTGCCAATGCCTTCAACTCTCAGTTCACTGACTTGCCAGCTTTCCCTAAACTGCCGCACTACACCATAGATAGGGTCTCTGCACCCCATGGGACAACCCCCCTCCTGCCCTTTTACCTAAAGGTCGTATCAGACATGGAGGCCCAGAAGCTCCTTGCTGGCCTCTCCCCACACACTGGTGCTGGGCATGACTGCCTGGAGCCCAAGCTGCTGAAGCTAAGGGCAGCAGTACTAGCCCGACCCATAGCCCACGTCTTCAATGCATCACTTACCTCAGGTATAGTCCCGGACATCTGGAAGATGGCTAAGGTTATACCTGTGCCCAAGCAAGGGGACCCAAAAGATCTTAAGAACTACCACCCCATAGCAATCCTATCAGCGATCAGCAAACTTCTGGAAAAGGTAGTCGCCTCTCAGGTCACCCACTGCCTACAGACCCACAACCTTCTCTCCCCTGCACAGCATGGGTTCAGAAAGGCGCATAGCACCTCCACGGCCCTAGCAGTTGTTACTTCTGAGATCAGGTCCGCTGCTGACCAAGGCGAACTGAGCGGGGCCATCTTTGTTGATCTCTCAAAAGCCTTTGATCGGGTAGACCACACACTACTGTGCTCCTCTCTCCTACACTTGGCTTTTCCTCCCCCGCCCTTGCCTGGATCGGTAATTATCTCATGGGCAGACAGCAGTACACCAAGTTCAACAAGGTCCTGTCTGAGCCTGCCCAGGTAAACTGCGGAGTCCTCCAGGGCTCTGTCCTGTGGCCTCTCCTGTTCTCTCTCTTTTCGCAAATGAGCTACCCTCGGCTCCGGCTCTTGGGTCCTCAGTGCTGTATGCAGATGACCTAGTAATCATGTCCAGTTCTCAGGACATCTCTACCATCAACACCAAACTATACACAGACTTCGATCATATCCAAACTTGGTTGCAGGACCATAAACTTATGATTAACCTGCAGAAGACACAGGCCATGTTCTTTGGCTCATCAGCCAAGTTAAAAGCTGCCCCAGATTCACTACAGATTTCTGGGGCCGATGGGTCACCACTGCTAGTTGCAGACTCGGTCAAGTACCTTGGGGTGAATCTTGACCCGCAACTGAATATGAACTTGCACATACGCAATTCATGTAAGGCCTCAAACTGCAAGTTGGGTCACGCTTACAGAGCAAAAAGTTGTCTCACTCCAGCTGCCCATCTCAGCTTAGCCAGGAGAGTCCTCCTACCTACGCTTTGCTATGGACTAGTCACCTTTGCTCACGTTGCAAAAACTAGTCTAGTAAAGTGGGACTCAGCGTAAAACAACATATGCCATTTTGCACTCTCAGCCCCCTGCCTCACTCACCGCTGTGAGCTCTACACCCGGCTTGAATGGCCTCCAACCGAAACTCACCGCTCATATGTCATGGCCAACTTCATAGACAGTATTTTCAGAACTGCCACCCCTCTTAAACTTGCAGAGTCCCTCGTTCTAACTACTTCCTCCTACAACCTGCGATCCAGTGACTCCCATGCCCTCCTGGTACCTAAAACTTGCACACAGATGGGTGACTGAACCTTCGTTGCGTATGCGCCCAGGGTTTGGAACTCTCTTCCATCAAGCACTCGCTCCTCTCCCTCCCACCAGAGCTTTAAAGCCTCCCTCTGGGGCTTTCTCAAAATGGCCTCCACCTGTCTCTGCACTAGACAAACCCTCTCAGCCTGTGATGCCCCAACAAACTGAGATGCTACCTAAACATTATGACTTGGGTAGAGTACATCTGTGCCTATACACCTCCTGTACTCACAGCTTACTAGAAAAATAGACCACTTAGGCCCACCGGCCCAACAGGGTGAGCACTATAACTGTGCACTCCCTTATCCCGCTCTGGGCCCACTCTATCCCAATGTGACTCCTCTTTGCCTACCTGCAAGCCTTACAACATTGCTGCCTGGAGCGATGAAACCACACTGTACTTCTTCCTACTACCTGCAATGTAAATACTGCAATGTAAATCCCTGCTGGTACTGTTGCTTGTTATATCCCTGTGTGCTAATTCACTTTAAAGCAATCCTTCACTTGTATTTGCCTGATGGTACTGTTGCTTGTAATATCCCAGTGTGCTAATTCTCTTTAATGTAATCCTTCACTTGTATTTGCCTGATGTTCATGTATGTACCTTGTAATCTCCCAGGTCGCACCTGAAAATAGGCACTTGGCTGTCTAGTGTGCTTACCCGGTTAACAAAAGCAAATAAATAAATATTCTGATATCACTACTGCAGTACAACATCACTTTCAAGTGTATAGATTTCCATACACAATAGCAGATAATCCTATACTGCATCATGTTTCTCTGAGGCTTACATTTCTTTTAGCTGTAAATTTAAATCTTTCCATTATCACCTAATTTGCATGACTATATTTTATCCCTTCCTCCACTCTAATTGTCATACCTCCCCTAAACAAGGGGGTAATGGATCGATGCTGTCAGCCTCAGGGGAAAGTGAGGATGTTTTGGTGCAATACTGTGCTTCTGGTGATGTGAAGCTGCTGGCACGTGTTGATCCCTTACAGTATTGAGGTGTTGATAATGTTGAATCAGTCCCACACAGAACAAGCGAGGTTTAGTGACTGACTTTTAAAGTGTGTGTGTGTGTGTGTGTGTGTGTGTGCAGGGTACACTGACATTCATTATCATTCTTGACACCTCCACTGTTTCTGTTTAATAGTAGGGCAATATTCACAGCACAGAAATCTGAGAGTTTTCTCACTGTGTTGATTACTGCTGATTGGAGCAAAACTGCATGGGAAAGAACTTCGGTGGCTGAACCAGCTTGATGTTCTCTGTTAGGGTAAACATGCCCATGAAAGTGTGGGAAGGGGTCATTAAAGCAGTCAGTTTTAACTATTCTGCACAAACAAGAAATGAACAACATTGGCTCATTCTCATCTCATAGTTGGGATCTTTTAAACAGAATGTGCTGTATGTAAGAAGTCCATGATCGGCTTATGCCTTAAGTTCATTTTTCACTACTACTGTAAATACCAGTACACATGAAAAACAACTTAAAGGCACTAGTTACAAAACAAACAAATGGGGAAACTGGTTTAGTCTGAGGGTGGTGTCGGTTTGGAATGGTCTGCCTAGCGAAGTAATAAATAATGGTTCTCTAGATACATTTAAGAGGAGGCTTGATAGCTTTATGGGTGAAAAGTATAGGCAATTCCACTAATATAGTGGCAAGACCCAAGAGATCACTGACCTCAAGACTTGTACTTCAACTATGAAACTACAATCTCCTGGTTATTTGGTGGTTCTGATCCTTGGTTCTTCATAACTACCTCTTCCGTTTACTGCCACTTAATAAATGTGACCACACACTTCTCTCATATACAAGTGGGCTTACTGTTGTTGACTTAACTGTATTATTATTGCACTTCCTCTCCCACTGTGTATCCCTTCACCGGTCACACCTGGAAATGAACCTCGACTTATCAGGCCTCTCCCAATTACCAATTTCTAAACAAGTAAATAATGGATAATTATGCGTGCTGTATGGGATTCACTCAACAATTCTCTGACCCCAAATCATCAGGAAACTCAGGGTTCTCTTCTTCAACAGAGGGGACTACCAGGGTTCTGTCAAATGCAGGTTTAATATGTAGGACTTGTTCATAAGTAATGAGCACAATGATGAGAGGGCATGGCTGTAGACTGGTTTGTTGGCCGTTCCAGAGGAAAGAGAAAAAGTTCTTCAAGGACCTGGTGGTGGAGCAAAGAAATAGGCAACTCATGGTTCTAGCCAAAGTGCTATGGGAGGTTTAAAATTGCATGGGGCAGATACAAAGGTTCAGTGAGGTAAAATTATGAGAGGAAGAAGGTGTATCTAGGGAGAGAGGGAAGAGAAAGTGGGGGAAGGGGAGCAATTAGTCACTAAGGCACCTCGCATCTTAAACTGGCTGGGCAGTAATTTGAGAAGGACATTTAGATATTCTGGGCAGACTGGATGGAATTCTGCATCTGTTTTTCCATCACTTTTCACATTTCTAGATTTGGGTAGACCTCAGGCATAGGAACCAGAAGGGGAAAACCCCTTGCCTAAATACACAGTGTCAATGAACTCAATGTCCACACATTACTGGTAGGTCAAGGAGCAGGCTTTATTTACACCCATTAGTTTGGCAGCTTAATCCTGCATCTGATCAGGATAATATGTTAGTTGTTATTGTTTATTGTAACACGGCACTGCAGAGACCTGTGAAAAACAGCAATGGCATTGGCTGAAACGGCTCAGGTGACACTAACCGAGCAGTGATTAACCCACAGGTAACGCCTGCTTGATTAGTACCACCTGTGGCCACCGCAGCAGCAGAGGGAACCTGCCCGCTCGGTCACAACCCGCTCATGCCACCCACGGTGTTCGTGAGGCATAGCCTGGGTGGGGCCTGCCTGGTATGTATCGGTCCATCAGCAGTCCGCAACACAAGCGCACCATGGAGGTAGTGCAAGGGGCCACCACAGCAGTCGTACAGCACGCGAAGAAATGGAGTGGTGAAACATGGACCGATGCCTCGCAACGTTTAGTCTGTGCGGCGTCAGAGGCATCCTGCGATGGGTGGATGAGGAGTTCGGCCCCAGTGCCACAGATTGAGGCAGCAAGGCAAGTGTAACTCCCATCACAGAGAAACCAAAGGTGACAGCTAGCAGGTCAGTGGAGCTGTGCCCCTGGGTCGAGGACCTCCTCTGCAAGTCCACAGCACCACGGATTGTGGAGCCTGCAGCAGTGTTTCCAGTCACTCAATTTGCCTCACCAGAGGGCGCTTCACGGTGTGCCACAGCTGTGGAGTAGACTTGCGGGCAGTGTGGACCGTGTGCCACAACGCCAGAAGATGGGAGGGCGCTGAGTGCGGCAGGCAGGGGTGGTCATCAACTACTTTGTGAGCAGGACACTGGTGCCACTGCAGGGGGAGGGCCCCCACAGAGAAACACAGAGCTGGGAACCCCCAGGCAGAGAGAAAAACTGGGAAGCCCTGCATCCAGCAGTACCTGCAGTACTCCTAGGACAGCAACCAGCAGCTAGGGGGGGCATGCAGCACACAGTCTACACGCCATGCCCTTGTGAGTGAGGACCAGCTGGACAGCCTGGAGAGCAGAAAGGTGGAGGGAAACACCCACAAAAATGCTGTGTGGGCCTCCAACGTCTTCACGGACTGGCTGAGAGCCACAGGAGAAAGCAGGTGGACCTGAAAACAGTTTCCCTGCCTGAGCTGGCAGCCATGCTATGCCAGTTCTATGCCTCAGTCCAGATGGAGCAGAGGGAGCAATACAGCCTCAGCTCCTTTGTTGGACTGCATGCCGGATTGCAGCGCTACCTGACCGGCCCCCAAAATAAAAGGGTCTTGAACATTATCACGGACGGGGAGTTCGTGGCGGTGAACAATGTGTTCATTGCCATCCTAAAGGACTACCGGCATGCTGGGCAGGACACAGCCACCCACCACCCCAGCATCAGCCCCAGCGACCTTGCGAGGATCCACAGCTGCGAGAAGCTCAGCCCCGAGCCCCCCTATGGCCTGGTTCACGGGCTATGGTTCGAAATTCAGCTGGGTCTTGCTTGGAGGGGAGGAGAGAGGGGCAGAGAGAGCTGTGCCAGAACTCCTTCACAGTCCAGGTTGATGACGAGGGCAACGAGTTCCTCGTGCTGTCCTTCAATGAGCGGACCAAGAACCATGGGCAGCTAGGCGACACCACGCGCCAGACTCTGAGGGGAGTACTGTATGGCACCCCTGGCAGCAGAGACTGTGTTGTGGGAATGTACCGAGAGTACAATGCCCCTGCCTTGTACTTGCAACCTTGGACAGTGGACCAGCTGGGCCCCAGGGAGCGAGACTGCTGGTACAGCCATCAACCGATGGGCAAGAACTACCTGGGTGCTCTCACGCCCCCAAATATCAGATGACGCCCACCTCTCCATCCGGTACACCAATCACAGCATCCGGAGCACAGCAGAGACCATGTTGTCCCAGACCGGTCTGGCGAGCAGAGAAATCATGTCTGTGACCAGCCATCGCTGCAAGGCCAGCCTGCACAGCTACTGGTCCCCCTCAGCAACCGACCAGAAGAGGTGGTCGTCCGTGCTGTCCAGTGCCAAGAAGCCAATGTCAGCCCCTCCCCAGAGCCCAGCAACCCATGCACAGTCCAGCCGGAGCCCTCAGCCTGTGCTGCACTACATGACAGCACCAGGGGATCACCAAGCAGCATGGACCAGCTCCCCCCACCCCCCGACCAGCAGCCTTCCATCACCCGCAGCAGACAGCAGCTCCTGCAGACCTCCCAGGCATGCCCCCCACCAGCAGACACCCCAAGAATGCGGCCAGCTGACCTCCCACAGCGGAACCACAGGCTGCCGAGATCCACCCTGACAGTGCACCATGGGTCATCCGCTAGCCGTCTGCAGCCCAGTGCTTCCACTTCCAGAACGTGACGGTGAATGGGCCGGTAATGTTCTCCTGCCTCCCGCAGGACACAAGGCCTCCGTAAGGTACTGCACATCATGACGTCATCAGCAGAGTGACGCACGACCGCATGGCCCTGGAGCCCCACCCACCAGCAAGAAATCTCCATGACATGTACCCGACTGCTGCAAGCACCTGGAATCTTTGCGCTGCACAGTCTTCCACTGCTTTGCTCCATTTTGGTTGCTCCGATGTAACCAGGACTCTCCCCGCACCGTGATCGTTGAGGGATGTTGGACTGAGCCCGGTAACTGATGTTGGTCACTCCTGTCACTGTTAGTGTAATAAACCCTTGTCGCTCTGCAAACTGTCTCTGTCTCCATCTGTCTGTAGGGTCTCCGGCAGCAAGGGACACACACCGGTAACAAAGGCTCATTGCCACCGCAACAAGCCTATGTTACAAGTGCATTAATCACCTCCAGTGTCGGGTTCTGCTGGTGATTAATGCCCGCTGGGTGGTTGGACCCCTCAGGCTTCACCCTCGGGCACCAACCCCCCCCCAGCGGGCATTAATCCACTGTCAGAGCCCTCCTCTGTCTGTGATTAATGCTTACGTATTGTGCAGTGCCTGTTCTCATTACTAGCAGTACAGAGCAATACTTCTCTATCTGTTTAGTGATTGTTTTTTAAACTCATGTAGGTTATACAACTCAAAATCAAATCACTTGTGTCTGTACTGTATTGTTGCTGTTTATATGTTGAAAAATTCAATAAAAAGTTAAAAGGAGCAGGCTTTTTCTTCTATAGTATTCAACTTCTCCCACCTCATGCCACTGGTAAAGGAACACTCTGCAGGAGATGTTAGCAGAGTTTCAGCAGACATAGTAGGATTACAAAGTGGACACAATACACAATGTCATAACTTCCTGTTGCTACCACAATGTGTCTGAGAAAAAGGACACAAGGGAGTTCCGCAGCATACTGGAGGCTACAAATTTACCAGAACCTCTTCACCAAGCAGCGGTTTTGGCTGAAAGATGAATCAGTGCTGTCTTACAGCACAGCTGGAGAATATCCTGCTTGATTATGTGGGTAACATAGGTTAATCAGAGCAGAGAAGACTGAAGTCCATGATGCTTTCAAAAGTATTACACTCCATACACACAGATCCATTTAAAAGTTATGTGCTTATCCAATCTTGACTTAAATTCAATCATACTTTCTCTTGTCAATACCTCCGCTGGTAGGTCGTTCCATATATTGGCAACTCTAACAGAGAACCACTGCTTCCTTTCATTTGTATGGAATCTTTCCACTGCTATTTGATATTGGTGAGCTCTAGTGCAGTAACCTGATTTCTTGATAACTTGTCTAAGTTGTTCTTACCATCCCTTATCCTGCAGGGCCCTATAGACCAGACACATATCACCCCTGAGTCTCCTAAACTCCAGAGAATACATTCCTAACTTCATCAGCCTCTCCTCATACTTCATACCCCTCAATTCTGAGAACAAATGCATGGCTTTCGTCTGTACCCTTTCTATTGCTTGTATCTGGGTTTTATAAGCTGGAGACCAGAACTGCACGTAGTACTTCAAGTGTGGCCTGACCAGTGAGCAATACAATGGCACCAACATCTCTCTCTCCCTGCTCTTAATATACCTAATAATACAATGCAATATACCACTAGCTTTGTTAACCACCATAGTGCTATGATGTTTTAAACTGAGATCATGTGTCACTCTAATTCCCAGATCTCTCATCCGTGACTACCTTCAAAATATTACCATTGAGCATATAAGATGCTTGCTTGTTGCTTTTCCTGATATGCATAATGGTACGCTTATCTGTATTAATGGACAAATCATATTTTTTTGATTATTCTTCCATCTCTCCCAATGCCCTTTGTAATATGACAGCCTCCTCAGGGCATGTCACCCTACTACCCAGTCTGGTATCCTCTACAAATTTTGCTGCCCAGATATCCTCTTTACTGGACAGTGTTGATATATAGATGTTGAATAAGCATGGTCACAGCACTGACCCCTGTGGAACTCCACTCAATACCCCAGAGCAATCTGAGTAGGATCCCCTAATACAGATTCTCTGCTTCCTGTGTGAGAGCCAAAAAGCAATCCATTTGGTAAGGTTCCCTTGGATGTCATGCTCTATAAGGGCATCAACAAGTTCCCCATGTGGGACTTTAACGCCTTTGAGAAGTCAAGATAAATGACATCCACAGGGTCACCATCATCGAGTGCTTTACTGATTCTACTGTAGAACATAGAAACATAGAATCTGATGGCAGATAAAGACCGCGTGGCCCACCTAGTCTGCCCATTTCCCTACCTAACGGATAAGCTGAAGATCCTAGTTAACCAACAGCCTATTTCCTCCTACCCCCCACTAGAATTGCCTTATATAGAATTCAAGGAGGTTCATTTGGCGTGAGCGACCCCTCCTAAACCCATGTTGTGTATGGTCAACGTTCCCTGCCTGATTCATACTGTTCACAATATTGTCTTTGATGACACCCTCCAATACCTTACCGAGTACTGCAGTCAGGCTGACCGGATTGTAATTCTCCACCTCCTGCCTTGATCCCGTTTTATGGATTAGCACCACATTCACCTGTTGCCAGACCTCCAGCACCTCTCCTTGATTGAGAGATGTCTGGAACAGCATAGTCAGGGGCCCTGTCAGTTCCACTGCTAACTCTCTGATGAGTCTAGGGTGCAAGCAATTGGGACCCTGTGCCTTATTTTTGATCAAGCTTCAAGAGTTTTTTCTTAATATCCTCTGGGTTGAGAACTAGCCTGTTCTGTTTTGTGAAAGCTACATGTGTTTTTGTTGAAACTGATTTGTTTTTGAAAACAAATGTGAAGTAATTGTTACATCTTTCTGCCATTTCCCTTTTTTCTGTCACCAACTTGCCTTCCCCATTTTTCAGTGGCTCAATAGTCTTACAACCCCCCTTTTGTTATTCACGTAGGCAAAAAAGGCTTTATAATTATCCCTTACTGTACTAGCCAACCTGAACTCATGTGATCTTCTTGCTAGGTATATACTTTCTTAAGTAGCCTTAAGGAATTTTTTTGTAATAATCCCAGCTGGCCTGAATTCCACATTTTTTTTGCCCTTATGGAAGCTTTATTTTTTTTCTTGATAGCTTTCCTTACTCTCTTGGTCAGACATGGTGGTATATGGCCTGCCCCGTTATATTTTCTTTTAATCGAAATGTATGTTGTAACCAGTTTGTTTATTTTGTTGATAAGTAAGTCCCACATACCCTGCAGTGTTTGATGCACCAACTGCTACTCCCAGTCCCAATGGGATAGCTCTCTCCTCATGTTAGCAAAGTCAGACCTTGCATAGTTATAGATTACCATATCCCCAGTGGGTTTACTTATGTGCCCTTGTAGGATAAAGCAGACCACATTATGGTCATTTGAACCTTGTGATGCAAGTACCTTGCATTCCTATATTTTGTCTGGGATATTACTTAGAACTAGGTCCAGCATATTAGCCCCCCCCCCTTGTGCTTTCTTCTACCATTTGCTCGAGTCTAGCAAGGTTAAATGCCTCTATAAAGCATTGTTCAGCAGTGATATTTGTCCCAAAACTAACCCAGTTAATAGCTGACAAGTTAAAGTCCCTTGCTAGGCAATAGTTTCTTTATTTGACAGGATTTAATATAATCCAGGATTTTCTTGTCTTCCTGACCTGTGTATGATGGGGGTCTATATAACACTCCTATGTTAGTATTGGCACTGTGTGCTGGGAGATTTTGACAACAGCTAGCTCAAGCTGCCCCCAAACAGATGTATCTACCTGCTCAGATGTGATGTTATCCATTATATAAAGTGCCACCCCATCACCTCTGCCATGGAGCCTGTCCCTATAAAACACATTATAACCTGGGATTTGCCTTTCCCAGGAGTCATTGTTTTTCCACCAGGTTTCTGTGACATCTCAGATTTGTATATTTTCCTCTCTCAGCATTAAGATAAGCTCATCCATTTTCTGTGTAAGACTATGGGCATTCAGATGCAGACATTTCAGGTTACCCTGCTCCTATCTTGTTTTAATAATGTTTTTGTTCTGCCTGGTACCTGTGTCACCCCTGGTCCCCCCTTCTAATAGTTTAAATGATTTGCTATTTCTTTTTTCAGTTTATGAGCAAGAATTCATTTCCTTTTTTATTTTTATGTAGACCACCTAGTGCAAATAAGTTTGAGTTCTGAAATTGGTCCCAATGCTGAATATAAGAATGGCCCTCTCTGTAACACATCACCTGAGCCAATTATTAAACTGTAGTATCTCTTTGGTTTCAGCTACACTTGCTTTGGGAATTGGAAGGACCTCAGATATTACTGTAGTATGATATATCCTTCAGTCTTCAGTGCCTTCCCAACTTCCTCAAAGTCCCACTGAATGTCCCCATTTTTCTGTCTGCCAATATCATTTACTCCTACATGCAGCAAGGTAACAGGCTTAGATGTGTGTTGTAACAGCCCGGGGAGAAGCATTCTAACATCCCCAATACCATCTCCTGGGAGCACACTGACTGTGGTGTGCTCATTATGGTGTTTGCAAAGGATATGATCTGTGTATCTCAACATCGAATCCCCTTTAGCCAAAACATCCCTTGGTGTAATTTGTGCATTTTAAGTTGGCTGTGCCAGGGGTTCCTCAGATATAACCTATATAATGGAAACCTGACTGGTATCAGTCTCCGCTT